>OV702299.1:33067418-33692418 GCA_916181665.1 Avena sativa | reverse complement strand
AACAATAACCGTCAGAGAACATCACGACGTATTTGAGCCACCTAAATGACTCCTTCTTTTGGACATTATCAAGGCAGTAGTAGGCATGCGGCTTGAACCAATTCTTTCGACGGACAGTAGGAGGCTGCATGTGTAATCTCTTCCTATCACAAAGCTTCTCAACATCGACTCTAGCCTTGACATTATCCTTTGACTTCCCAGGAATGTTCAGGACTGTGTGAAAAAGGGACTCCCCGACATTCTTTTCATGTGCATCACATCGATGTTATGGGGAAGTTCGAGGTCCTTGTAATACACGAGATTCGTTAAGGCTGCCACGTGAGTCCAATTATGCATTACACCATATCCCGCAAATTGATGGCCAGTTCCCGGCACCGCGGGCACGAGAGCACGTATCTCGGCATCAACAGCTGCACCCTCGAACTTTGGTACCTCTTTTACTTCATGCACAACTTTGCCCTTCTTGAAGTTCTATCTATCTTCTCTGAACGAATGATTTCTTTTGAGGTACTGTCGATTCGTGTCAAACGCAACATATTTGCGACCCGACTTTAGCCAAAGGAACTCAAGTCGGTGCCTGCACACTGGGCATGGCCACTTACCAGCTGTACACCATCCGCATGTTAGGGCGTACCCGGGCATGTCATGCATAGTATATTGTAACCAAACTTTCATCAAAAAGTTTCTCTTTGATGCTCGGTCGTATGTTAAAAGCCATAAGCGTTACGGTCCAAAATATGCGAGACCACTAATGCATATTAAGTCGCGTAACGCTTACGGTCGGGATGACGCCTAGGTGACGCGACAGACTTGGTGATCTAGACACAAAAATAAAATAAAACCTAGGTATAAGAGAGGCGAACAGATTCTCACCCTCGGCGGTAGAGGAAGTAGTCGATCAACCGAGTGTCGAGGTCGGCGACGGAACTCGGAGACGGGATCGAGGTGTCACCTACACCATCTCCCGCAACGACAGTCAGTCCGCCAAGGATGGTCACTCCCGAAACACTACAAAGTCTGTACATTGACATAAAGAGAACACCTTAGTAAACATGCAACACACTCACGGCCCTAGTGTGGCTTCTCTCTTCAACGGCCATATGACCAAGCTAGCTTGCCACTAACCAACGACCTAATCCTAGCAACTCGTGCATGCATATCACTTAACAAATGATATAAACTACTAATAGATGCAAATAATAAATTCTAAAAAGATTAACAACAAGATTTAATCTAACAAAATTAACTCTAACAACAATATTTGCTTCTAGAGGGGAGTGGAGGAGGTACCTGCAGAGGGGGCCGAGCTCGAGGAGGAGGGGGAGAGCTTGGGAGGAGGGGGCCGAGCTCGGGGAGGAGGGGGCGAGGTCGGGGAGGAGGGAGCCGAGCTCGGGGAGGAGGGGGACGACCTCGGGGAGGAGGAAGGGAGGAGGGAGGAAGGCCAGGGAGGAGGGGGAGATCTTGGGGAGGAGGGGGCAAGGTCAGGGAGGAGGGGGAGAGCTCGGGGAGGAGGGGGCCGAGCTCGGGGAGGAGGGAGGAAGGTCAGGGAGGAGGGGGCCAAGCTCGGGGAGGAGGAAGGGAGTGGGAGGAAGGCGGCTGGCGGCGGGGAGGAGGGAGGGAGGCGGCGGTGGGGGAGGGCCGGGGTCGGGGGAGGGAGGAGGCGGTGGAGCTCGGGGACCGGCTCGGGGAGGAGGAAGGGAGGAGGGAGGAAGGCGGCTGGCGGCAGGGAGGAGGGAGGTAGCGGTGGGGGAGGGCCGGGGTCGGGGGAGGGAGGAGGTGGTGGAGCTCGGGGAATGGCGCGCGGCTGCTGGCGGCGGGGTCGGGGTCAGGAGCGGGCGTGGGAAGAGAGCGGTTGGTGAGATGAGGAGGGGTCAGGAGCGGGCACGTGGGCAGCCAAAGTAGGATAGGGCTACGCCGACGGCCAGGCATACGTCGAGGGCAGCCGTCGGCGTAGCTAGGTTTTTTTTCCAGGGTAGAACATTTTTTTTTTGAAAGAAGGGTCTTTTGTTTAATATCAAATTTTACAACATACTTTATTTAGTGTCTACTATTATAGAAGAAACTATATATTATTAATATATAATTTTTTATTTCGTCTTGTGCTCGTTTTCCAAGCAAACCCTAGATGTGGGCTAAACGGGGAGATTCCCCCCTTATACGGGTACGGAACCTTCGCCTCTAGGTTAGAGCGCATGCATGCGAGGGGGGACACATTCAAGCACATATACCAACCTCTCACCACACTCACACACATATGCTAGGGGCACATGCAAGTTTTCATCTCATTCCAATGTTCTCGTGGTCTTCCTCCGACGAAACCCTGATCTCTGTGCACACTCGGATCGTCTACCCCCCTAGACGTTCCTCTGACAGGGGTAGCCCGGCGTAGCTCTCTCTTGTTTTGTGTTTGTTTAGTTCATCGGGTGATGTAAAACCATGTTGGTTCACAAGTTGGGGCACTATCCTACCCGGTTTCACCTCGACGGGGAGATTCCCCCCTCATACGGGTTCGGAACCTTCGCCTCTAGGTTAGAGCGCATGCATGCGAGGGGGGACACATGCAAGCACCTATAATAACCTCTCATCACACTCACACACATATGCTAGGGGCGCATGCAAGTTTTCATCTCATTCCAATGTTCTCGTGGTCTTCCTCCGGCGAAATCCTGATCTGTGCACACTCGGATCGTCTACCCCCCTAGACGTTCCTCTGACAGGGGTAGCCCGGCGTAGCTCTCTCTTGTTTTGTGTTTGTTTAGGTCATAGGGTGATGTAAAACCATGTTGGTTCACAAGTTGGGGCACTATCCTACCCGGTTTCACCTCGACGGGGAGATTCCCCCCTCATACGGGTCCGGAACCTTTGCCTCTAGGTTAGAGCGCATGCATGCGAGGGGGGACACATGCAAGCACCTATACCAACCTCTCACCACACTCACACACATATGCTAGGGGCACATGCAAGTTTTCATCTAATTCCAATGTTCTCGTGGTCTTCCTCCGGCGAAACCCTGATCTCTGTGCACACTCGGATAGTCTACCCCCTAGAAGTTCCTCTGACAGGGGTAGCCCGGTGTAGCTCTCTCTTGTTTTGTGTTTGTTTAGGTCATAGGGTGATGTAAAACCATGTTGGTTCACAAGTTGGGGCACTATCCTACCCGGTTTCACCTAAACGGGGAGATTCCCTCCTCATACGGGTCCGGAACCTTCGCCTCTAGGTTAGAGCGCATGCATGCGAGGGGGACACATGCAAGCACCTATACGAACCTCTCACCACACTCACACACATATGCTAGGGGCACATGCAAGTTTTCATCTCATTCCAATGTTCTCGTGGTCTTCCTCCGGCGAAACCCTGATCTCTGTGCACACTCGGATCGTCTACCCCCCTAGACGTTCCTCTGACAGGAGTAGCCCGGCGTAGCTCTCTCTTGTTTTGTGTTTGTTTAGGTCATAGGGTGATGTAAAACCATGTTGGTTCACAAGTTGGGGCACTATCCTACCCGGTTTCACCTAAACGGGAGATTCCCCCCTCATACGGGTCTGGAACCTTCGCCTCTAGGTTAGAGCGCATGCATGCGAGGGGGGACACATGCAAGCACCTATACCAACCTCTCACCACACTCACACACATATGCTAGGGGCACATGCAATTTTTCATCTCATTCCAATGTTCTCGTGGTCTTCCTCCGGCGAAACCCTGATCTCTGTGCACACTCGGATCGTCTACCCCCCTAGACGTTCCTCTGACAGGGGTAGCCCGGCATAGCTCTCTCTTTTTTTGTGTTTGTTTAGGTCATAGGGTGATGTAAAACCATGTTGGTTCACAAGTTGGGGCACTATCCTACCCGGTTTCACCTCGACGGGGAGATTCCCCCCTCATACGGGTCCGGAACTTTCGCCTCTAGGTTAGAGCGCATGCATGCGAGGGGGGACACATGAAAGCACCTATAACAACCTCTCACCACACTCACACACATATGCTAGGGGCACATGCAAGTTTTCATCTCATTCCAATGTTCTCGTGGTCTTCCTCCGGCGAAACACTGATCTCTGTGCACACTCGGATCGTCTACCCCCTAGACATTCCTCTGACAGGGGTAGCCCGGCGTAGCTCTCTCTTGTTTTGTGTGTGTTTAGGTCATAGGGTGATGTAAAACCATGTTGGTTCACAAGTTGGGGCACTATCCTACCCGGTTTCACCTCGACGGGGAGATTCCCCCCTCATACGGGTCCGGAACCTTCGCCTCTAGGTTAGAGCGCATGCATGCGAGGGGGACACATGCAAGCACCTATACCAACCTCTCACCACACTCACACACATATGCTAGGGGCACATGCAAGTTTTCATCTCATTCCAATGTTCTCGTGGTCTTCCTCCGGCGATACCCTGATCTGTGCACACTCGGATCGTCTACCCCCCTAGACGTTCCTCTGACAGGGGTAGCCCGGCGTAGCTCTCCCTTGTTTTGTGCTTGTTTAGGTCATAGGGTGATGTAAAACAATGTTGGTTCACAAGTTGGGGCACTATCCTACCCGGTTTCACCTCGACGGGGAGATTCCCCCTTTATACGGGTCCGGAACCTTCGACTCTAGGTTAGAGCGCATGCATGCGAGGGGGGACACATGCAAGCACCTATACCAACCTCTCACCACACTCACACACATATGCTAGGGGCACATGCAAGTTTTCATATCATTCCAATGTTCTCGTGGTCTTCCTCCGGCGAAACCCTGATCTCTGTGCACACTCGGATCGTCTACCCCCCTAGACGTTCCTCTGACAGGGGTAGCCTGGCGTAGCTCTCTCTTGTTTTGTGTTTGTTTAGGTCATAGGGTGATGTAAAACCATGTTGGTTCACAAGTTGGGGCACTATCCTACCCGGTTTCACCTCGACGAGGAGATTCCCCCCTCATACGGGTCCGGAACCTTCGCCTCTAGGTTAGAGCGCATGCATGCGAGGGGGGACACATGCAAGCACCTATACCAACCTCTCACCACACTCACACACATATGCTAGGGGCACATGAAAGTTTTCATCTCATTCCAATGTTCTCGTGGTCTTCCTCCAGCGAAACCCTGATCTGTGCACACTCGGATCGTCTACCCTCCTAGACGTTCCTCTGACAGGGGTAGCCCGGCGTAGCTCTCTCTTGTTTTGTGTTTGTTTAGGTCATAGGGTGATGTAAAACCATGTTGGTTCACAAGTTGGGGCACTATCCTACCCGGTTTCACCTCGACGGGGAGATTCCCCCCTCATACGGGTCCCGAACCTTCGACTCTAGGTTAGAGCGCATGCATGCGAAGGGGGACACATGCAAGCACCTATACCAACCTCTCACCACACTCACACACATATGCTAGGGGCACATGCAAGTTTTCATCTCATTCCAATGTTCTCGTGGTCTTCCTCCGGCGAAATCCTGATCTGTGCACACTCGGATCGTCTACCCCCCTAGACGTTCCTCTGACAGGGGTAGCCCGGCGTAGCTCTCTCTTGTTTTGTGTTTGTTTAGGTCATAGGGTGATGTAAAACCATGTTGGTTCACAAGTTGGGGCACTATCCTACCCGGTTTCACCTCGACGGGGAGATTCCCCCCTCATACGGGTCCGGAACCTTTGCCTCTAGGTTAGAGCGCATGCATGCGAGGGGGGACACATGCAAGCACCTATACCAACCTCTCACCACACTCACACACATATGCTAGGGGCACATGCAAGTTTTTATCTAAGTCCAATGTTCTCGTGGTCTTCCTCCGGCGAAACCCTGATCTCTGTGCACACTCGGATCGTCTACCCCCTAGAAGTTCCTCTGACAGGGGTAGCCCGGTGTAGCTCTCTCTTGTTTTGTGTTTGTTTAGGTCATAGGGTGATGTAAAACCATGTTGGTTCACAAGTTGGGGCACTATCCTACCCGGTTTCACCTAAACGGGGAGATTCCCTCCTCATACGGGTCCAGAACCTTCGCCTCTAGGTTAGAGCGCATGCATGCGAGGGGGACACATGCAAGCACCTATACCAACCTCTCACCACACTCACACACATATGCTAGGGGCACATGCAAGTTTTCATCTCATTCCAATGTTCTCATGGTCTTCCTCCAGCGAAACCCTGATCTCTGTGCACACTCGGATCGTCTACCCCCCTAGACGTTCCTCTGACAGGGGTAGCCCGGCGTAGCTATCTCTTGTTTTGTGTTTGTTTGGGTCATAGGGTGATGTAAAACCATGTTGGTTCACAAATTGGGGCACTATCCTACCCGGTTTCACCTAAACGGGGAGATTCCCCCCTCATACGGGTCCGGAACCTTCGCCTCTAGGTTAGAGCGCATGCATGCGAGGGGGGACACATGAAAGCACCTATAACAACCTCTCACCACACTCACACACATATGCTAGGGGCACATGCAAGTTTTCATCTCATTCCAATGTTCTCGTGGTCTTCCTCCGGCGAAACACTGATCTCTGTGCACACTCGGATCGTCTACCCCCTAGACGTTCCTCTGACAGGGGTAGCCCGGCGTAGCTCTCTCTTGTTTTGTGTGTGTTTAGGTCATAGGGTGATGTAAAACCATGTTGGTTCACAAGTTGGGGCACTATCCTACCCGGTTTCACCTCGACGGGGAGATTCCCCCCTCATACGGGTCCGGAACCTTCGCCTCTAGGTTAGAGCGCATGCATGCGAGGGGGACACATGCAAGCACCTATACCAACCTCTCACCACACTCACACACATATGCTAGGGGCACATGCAAGTTTTCATCTCATTCCAATGTTCTCGTGGTCTTCCTCCGGCGATACCCTGATCTGTGCACACTCGGATCGTCTACCCCCCTAGACGTTCCTCTGACAGGGGTAGCCCGGCGTAGCTCTCCCTTGTTTTGTGCTTGTTTAGGTCATAGGGTGATGTAAAACAATGTTGGTTCACAAGTTGGGGCACTATCCTACCCGGTTTCACCTCGACGGGGAGATTCCCCCTTTATACGGGTCCGGAACCTTCGACTCTAGGTTAGAGCGCATGCATGCGAGGGGGGACACATGCAAGCACCTATACCAACCTCTCACCACACTCACACACATATGCTAGGGGCACATGCAAGTTTTCATATCATTCCAATGTTCTCGTGGTCTTCCTCCGGCGAAACCCTGATCTCTGTGCACACTCGGATCGTCTACCCCCCTAGACGTTCCTCTGACAGGGGTAGCCTGGCGTAGCTCTCTCTTGTTTTGTGTTTGTTTAGGTCATAGGGTGATGTAAAACCATGTTGGTTCACAAGTTGGGGCACTATCCTACCCGGTTTCACCTCGACGAGGAGATTCCCCCCTCATACGGGTCCGGAACCTTCGCCTCTAGGTTAGAGCGCATGCATGCGAGGGGGGACACATGCAAGCACCTATACCAACCTCTCACCACACTCACACACATATGCTAGGGGCACATGAAAGTTTTCATCTCATTCCAATGTTCTCGTGGTCTTCCTCCAGCGAAACCCTGATCTGTGCACACTCGGATCGTCTACCCTCCTAGACGTTCCTCTGACAGGGGTAGCCCGGCGTAGCTCTCTCTTGTTTTGTGTTTGTTTAGGTCATAGGGTGATGTAAAACCATGTTGGTTCACAAGTTGGGGCACTATCCTACCCGGTTTCACCTCGACGGGGAGATTCCCCCCTCATACGGGTCCCGAACCTTCGACTCTAGGTTAGAGCGCATGCATGCGAAGGGGGACACATGCAAGCACCTATACCAACCTCTCACCACACTCACACACATATGCTAGGGGCACATGCAAGTTTTCATCTCATTCCAATGTTCTCGTGGTCTTCCTCCGGCGAAATCCTGATCTGTGCACACTCGGATCGTCTACCCCCCTAGACGTTCCTCTGACAGGGGTAGCCCGGCGTAGCTCTCTCTTGTTTTGTGTTTGTTTAGGTCATAGTGTGATGTAAAACCATGTTGGTTCACAAGTTGGGGCACTATCCTACCCGGTTTCACCTCGACGGGGAGATTCCCCCCTCATACGGGTCCGGAACCTTTGCCTCTAGGTTAGAGCGCATGCATGCGAGGGGGGACACATGCAAGCACCTATACCAACCTCTCACCACACTCACACACATATGCTAGGGGCACATGCAAGTTTTTATCTAATTCCAATGTTCTCGTGGTCTTCCTCCGGCGAAACCCTGATCTCTGTGCACACTCGGATCGTCTACCCCCTAGAAGTTCCTCTGACAGGGGTAGCCCGGTGTAGCTCTCTCTTGTTTTGTGTTTGTTTAGGTCATAGGGTGATGTAAAACCATGTTGGTTCACAAGTTGGGGCACTATCCTACCCGGTTTCACCTAAACGGGGAGATTCCCTCCTCATACGGGTCCAGAACCTTCGCCTCTAGGTTAGAGCGCATGCATGCGAGGGGGACACATGCAAGCACCTATACCAACCTCTCACCACACTCACACACATATGCTAGGGGCACATGCAAGTTTTCATCTCATTCCAATGTTCTCATGGTCTTCCTCCGGCGAAACCCTGATCTCTGTGCACACTCGGATCGTCTACCCCCCTAGACGTTCCTCTGACAGGGGTAGCCCGGCGTAGCTATCTCTTGTTTTGTGTTTGTTTGGGTCATAGGGTGATGTAAAACCATGTTGGTTCACAAATTGGGGCACTATCCTACCCGGTTTCACCTAAACGGGGAGATTCCCCCCTCATACGGGTCCGGAACCTTCGGCTCTAGGTTAGAGCGCATGCATGCGAGGGGGGACACATGCAAGCACCTATACCAACCCCTCACCACACTCACACACATATGCTAGGGGCACATGCAAGTTTTCATCTCATTCCAATGTTCTCGTGGTCTTCCTCCGGCGAAACCCTGATCTCTGTGCACACTCGGATCGTCTACCCCCCTAGACGTTCCTCTGAGAAGGGTAGCCCGGCGTAGCTCTCTTGTTTTGTGTTTGTTTAGGTCATAGGGTGATGTAAAACCATGTTGGTTCACAAGTTGGGGCACTATCCTACCCGGTTTCACCTCGACGGGTTGATTCCCCCCTCATACGGGTCCGGAACCTTCGACTCTAGGTTAGAGCGCATGCATGCGAGGGGGGACACATGCAAGCACCTATACCAACCTCTCACCACACTCACACACATATGCTAGGGGCACATGCAAGTTTTCATCTCATTCCAATGTTCTCGTGGTCTTCCTCCGGCGAAATCCTGATCTGTGCACACTCGGGTCGTCTACCCCCCTAGACGTTCCTCTGACAGGGGTAACCCGGCGTAGCTCTCTCTTGTTTTGTGTTTGTTTAGGTCATAGGGTGATGTAAAACCATGTTGGTTCACAAGTTGGGTCACTATCCTACCCGGTTTCACCTCGACGGGGAGATTCCCCCCTCATACGGGTCGGGAACCTTTTCTCTAGGTTAGAGCGCATGCATGCGAGGGGGGACACATGCAAGCACCTATACCAACCTCTCACCACACTCACACACATATGCTAGGGGCACATGCAAGTTTTCATCTAATTCCAATGTTCTCGTGGTCTTCCTCCGGCGAAACTCTGATCTCTGTGCACACTCGGATCGTCTACCCCCTAGACGTTCCTCTGACAGGGGTAGCCCGGCGTAGCTCTCTCTTGTTTTGTGTTTGTTTAGGTCATAGGGTGATGTAAAACCATGTTGGTTCACAAGTTGGGGCACTATCCTACCCGGTTTCACCTAAACGGGGAGATTCCCTCCTCATACGGGTCCGGAACCTTCGCCTCTAGGTTAGAGCGCATGCATGCGAGGGGGGACACATGCAAGCACCTATACCAACCTCTCACCACACTCACACACATATGCTAGGGGCACATGCAAGTTTTCATCTCATTCCAATGTTCTCGTGGTCTTCCTCCGGCGAAACCCTGATCTCTATGCACACTCGGATCGTCTACCCCCCTAGACGTTCCTCTGACAGGGGTAGCCCGGCGTAGCTATCTCTTGTTTTGTGTTTGTTTGGGTCATAGCGTGATGTAAAACCATGTTGGTTCACAAATCGGGGCACTATCCTACCCGGTTTCACCTAAACGGGGAGATTCCCCCCTCATACGGGTCCGGAACCTTCGCCTCTAGGTTAGAGCGCATGCATGCGAGGGGGGACACATGCAAGCACCTATACCAACCTCTCACCACACTCACACACATATGCTAGGGTCACATGCAAGTTTTCATCTCATTCCAATGTTCTCGTGGTCTTCCTCCGGCGAAACCCTGATCTGTGCACACTCGGATCGTCTACCCCCTAGACGTTCCTCTGACAGGGGTAGCCCGGCGTAGCTCTCTCTTGTTTTGTGTTTGTTTAGGTCATAGGGTGATGTAAAACCATGTTGGTTCACAAATTGGGGCACTATCCTACCCGGTTTCACCTCGACGGGGAGATTCCCCCCTCATACGGGTCGGGAACCTTTGCCTCTAGGTTAGAGCGCATGCATGCGAGGGGGGACACATGCAAGCACCTATACCAACCTCTCACCACACTCACACACATATGCTAGGGGCACATGCAAGTTTTCATCTAATTCCAATGTTCTCGTGGTCTTCCTCCGGCGAAACCCTGATCTCTGTGCACACTCGGATCGTCTACCCCCTAGACGTTCCTCTGACAGGGGTAGCCCGGCGTAGCTCTCTCTTGTTTTGTGTTTGTTTAGGTCATAGGGTGATGTAAAACCATGTTGGTTCACAAGTTGGGGCACTATCCTACCCGGTTTCACCTAAACGGGGAGATTCCCTCCTCATACGGGTCCGGAACCTTCGCCTCTAGGTTAGAGCGCATGCATGCGAGGGGGGACACATGCAAGCACCTATACCAACCTCTCACCACACTCACACACATATGCTAGGGGCACATGCAAGTTTTCATCTCATTCCAATGTTCTCGTGGTCTTCCTCCGGCGAAACCCTGATCTCTATGCACACTCGGATCGTCTACCCCCCTAGACGTTCCTCTGACAGGGGTAGCCCGGCGTAGCTATCTCTTGTTTTGTGTTTGTTTGGGTCATAGCGTGATGTAAAACCATGTTGGTTCACAAATCGGGGCACTATCCTACCCGGTTTCACCTAAACGGGGAGATTCCCCCCTCATACGGGTCCGGAACCTTCGCCTCTAGGTTAGAGCGCATGCATGCGAGGGGGGACACATGCAAGCACCTATACCAACCTCTCACCACACTCACACACATATGCTAGGGGCACATGCAAGTTTTCATCTCATTCCAATGTTCTCGTGGTCTTCCTCCGGCGAAACCCTGATCTATGCACACTCGGATCGTCTACCCCCCTAGACGTTCCTCTGATAGGGGTAGCCCGGCGTAGCTCTCTCTCCTTTTTTGTGTTTGTTTAGGTCATAGGGTGATGTAAAACCATGTTGGTTCACAAGTTGGGGCACTATCCTACCCGGTTTCACCTCGACGGGGAGATTCCCCCCTCATACGGGTCCGGAACCTTCGCCTCTAGGTTAGAGCGCATGCATGCGAGGGGGGACACATGCAAGCACCTATACCAACCTCTCACCACACTCACACACATATGCTAGGGGCACATGCAAGTTTTCATCTCATTCCAATGTTCTCGTGGTCTTCCTCTGGCGAAACCCTGATCTGTGCACACTCGGATCGTCTACCCCCCTAGACGTTCCTCTGACAGGGGTAGCCCGGCCTAGCTCTCTCTTGTTTTGTGTTTGTTTAGGTCATAGGGTGATGTAAAACCATGTTGGTTCACAAGTTGGGGCACTATCCTACCCAGTTTCACCTCGACGGGGAGATTCCCCCCTCATACGGGTCCGGAACCTTCGACTCTATGTTAGAGCGCATGCATGCGAGGGGGGACACATGCAAGCACCTATACCAACCTCTGACCACACTCACACACATATGCTAGGGGCACATGCAAGTTTTCATCTCATTCCAATGTTCTCGTGGTCTTCCTCCGGCGAAATCCTGATCTGTGCACACTCGGATCGTCTACCCCCCTAGACGTTCCTCTGACAGGGGTAGCCCGGCGTAGCTCTCTCTTGTTTTGTGTTTGTTTAGGTCATAGGGTGATGTAAAACCATGTTGGTTCACAAGTTGGGGCACTATCCTACCCGGTTTCAACTCGACGGGGAGATTCCCCCCTCATACGGGTCGGGAACCTTTGCCTCTAGGTTAGAGCGCATGCATGCGAGGGGGGACACATGCAAGCACCTATACCAACCTCTCACCACACTCACACACATATTATAGGGGCACATGCAAGTTTTTATCTAATTCCAATGTTCTCGTGGTCTTCCTCCGACGAAACCCTGATCTCTGTGCACACTCGGATCGTCTACCCCCCTAGATGTTCCTCTGACAGGGGTAGCCCAGCGTAGCTCTCTCTTGTTTTGTGTTTGTTTAGGTCATAGGGTGATGTAAAACCATGCTGGTTCACAAGTTGGGGCACTATCCTACCCGGTTTCACCTAAACGGGGAGATTCCCTCCTCATACGGGTCCGGAACCTTCGCCTCTAGGTTAGAGCGCATGCATGCGAGGGGGGACACATGCAAGCACCTATACCAACCTCTCACCACACTCACACACATATGCTAGGGGCACATGGAAGTTTTCATGTCATTCCAATGTTCTCGTGGTCTTCCTCCGGCGAAACCCTGATCTCTGTGCACACTCGGATCGTCTACCCTCCTAGACGTTCCTCTGACAGGGGTAGCCCGGCATAGCTATCTCTTGTTTTGTGTTTGTTTGGGTCATAGGGTGATGTAAAACCATGTTGGTTCACAAATTGGGGCACTATCCTACCCGGTTTCACCTAAACGGGAAGATTCCCCCCTCATACGGGTCCGGAACCTTCGCCTCTAGGTTAGAGCGCATGCATGCGAGGGGGGACACATGCAAGCACCTATACCAACCTCTCACCACACTCACACACATATGCTAGGGGCACATGCAAGTTTTCATCTCATTCCAATGTTCTCGTGGTCCTCCTCCGGCGAAACCCTGATCTATGCACACTCGGATCGTCTACCCCCTAGACGTTCCTCTGACAGGAGTAGCCCGGCGTAGCTCTCTCTTGTTTTGTGTTTGTTTAGGTCATAGGGTGATGTAAAACCATGTTGGTTCACAAGTTGGGGCACTATCCTACCCGGTTTCACCTCGACGGGGAGATTCCCCCCTCATACGGGTCCGGAACATTCGCCTCTAGGTTAGAGCGCATGCATGCGAGGGGGGACACATGCAAGCACCTATACCAACCTCTCACCACACTCACACACATATGCTAGGGGCACATGCAAGTTTTCATCTCATTCCAATGTTCTCGTGGTCTTCCTCTGGCGAAACCCTGATCTGTGCACACTCGGATCGTCTACCCCCCTAGACGTTCCTCTGACAGGGGTAGCCCGGCCTAGCTCTCTCTTGTTTTGTGTTTGTTTAGGTCATAGGGTGATGTAAAACCATGTTGGTTCACAAGTTGGGGCACTATCCTACACAGTTTCACCTCGACGGGGAGATTCCCCCCTCATACGGGTCCGGAACCTTCGACTCTAGGTTAGAGCGCATGCATGCGAGGGGGGACACATGCAAGCACCTATACCAACCTCTCACCACACTCACACACATATGATAGGGGCACATGCAAGTTTTCATCTCATTCCAATGTTCTCGTGGTCTTCCTCCGGCGAAATCCTGATCTGTGCACACTCGGATCGTCTACCCCCCTAGACGTTCCTCTGACAGGGGTAGCCCGGCGTAGCTCTCTCTTGTTTTGTGTTTGTTTAGGTCATAGGGTGATGTAAAACCATGTTGGTTCACAAGTTGGGGCACTATCCTACCCGGTTTCACCTCGACGGGGAGATTCCCCCCTCATACGGGTCGGGAACCTTTGCCTCTAGGTTAGAGCGCATGCATGCGAGGGGGGACACATGCAAGCACCTATACCAACCTCTCACCACACTCACACACATATTCTAGGGGCACATGCAAGTTTTTATCTAATTCCAATGTTCTCGTGGTCTTCCTCCGGCGAAACCCTGATCTCTGTGCACACTCGGATCGTCTACCCCCCTAGACGTTCCTCTGACAGGGGTAGCCCAGCGTAGCTCTCTCTTGTTTTGTGTTTTTTTAGGTCATAGGGTGATGTAAAACCATGTTGGTTCACAAGTTGGGGCACTATCCTACCCGGTTTCACCTAAACGGGGAGTTTCCCTCCTCATACGGGTCCGGAACCTTCGCCTCTAGGTTAGAGCGCATGCATGCGAGGGGGGACACATGCAAGCACCTATACCAACCTCTCACCACACTCACACACATATGCTAGGGGCACATGGAAGTTTTCATCTCATTCCAATGTTCTCGTGGTCTTCCTCCGGCGAAACCCTGATCTCTGTGCACACTCGGATCGTCTACCCTCCTAGACGTTCCTCTGACAGGGGTAGCCCGGCATAGCTATCTCTTGTTTTGTGTTTGTTTGGGTCATAGGGTGATGTAAAACCATGTTGGTTCACAAATTGGGGCACTATCCTACCCGGTTTCACCTAAACGGGAAGATTCCCCCCTCATACGGGTCCGGAACCTTCGCCTCTAGGTTAGAGCGCATGCATGCGAGGGGGGACACATGCAAGCACCTATACCAACCTCTCACCACGCTCACACATATATGCTAGGGGCACATGCAAGTTTTCATCTCATTCCAATGTTCTCGTGGTCTTCCTCCGGCGAAACCCTGATTTGTGCACACTCGGATCGTCTACCCCCTAGACGTTCCTCTGACAGGGGTAGCCTGGCGTAGCTCTCTCTTGTTTTGTGTTTGTTTAGATCATCGGGTGATGTAAAACCATGTTGGTTCACAAGTTGGGGCACTATCCTACCCGGTTTCACCTCGACGGGGAGATTCCTCCCTCATACGGGTCCGGAACCTTCGCCTCTAGGTTAGAGCGCATGCATGCGAGGGGGGACACATGCAAGAACCTATACCAACCTCTCACCACACTCACACACATATGCTAGGGGCACATGCAAGTTTTCATCTCATTCCAATGTTCTCGTGGTCTTCCTCCGGCGAAACCCTGATCTGTGCACACTCGGATCGTCTACCCCCCTAGATGTTCCTCTGACAGGGGTAGCCCGGCGTAGCTCTCTCTTGTTTTGTGTTTGTTTAGGTCATAGGGTGATGTAAAACCATGTTGGTTCACAAGTTGGGGCACTATCCTACCCGGTTTCACCTCGACGGGGAGATTCCCCCCTCATACGGGTCGGGAACCTTTGCCTCTAGGTTAGAGCGCATGCATGCGAGGGGGGACACATGCAAGCACCTATACCAACCTCTCACCACACTCACACACATATGCTAGGGGCACATGCAACTTTTTATCTAATTCCAATGTTCTCGTGGTCTTCCTCCGGCGAAACCCTGATCTCTATGCACACTCGGATCATCTACCCCCCTAGACGTTCCTCTGACAGGGGTAGCCCAGCGTAGCTCTCCCTTGTTTTGTGTTTGTTTAGGTCATAGGGTGATGTAAAACCATGTTGGTTCACAAGTTGGGGCACTATCCTACCCGGTTTCACCTAAACGGGGAGTTTCCCTCCTCATACGGGTCTGGAACCTTCGCCTCTAGGTTAGAGCGCATGCATGCGAGGGGGGACACATGCAAGCACCTATACCAACCTCTCACCACACTCACACACATATGCTAGGGGCACATGGAAGTTTTCATCTCATTCCAATGTTCTCGTGGTCTTCCTCCGGCGAAACCCTGATCTCTGTGCACACTCGGATAGTCTACCCCCTAGAAGTTCCTCTGACAGGGGTAGCCCGGTGTAGCTCTCTCTTGTTTTGTGTTTGTTTAGGTCATAGGGTGATGTAAAACCATGTTGGTTCACAAGTTGGGGCACTATCCTACCCGGTTTCACCTAAACGGGGAGATTCCCTCCTCATACGGGTCCGGAACCTTCGCCTCTAGGTTAGAGCGCATGCATGCGAGGGGGACACATGCAAGCACCTATACGAACCTCTCACCACACTCACACACATATGCTAGGGGCACATGCAAGTTTTCATCTCATTCCAATGTTCTCGTGGTCTTCCTCCGGCGAAACCCTGATCTCTGTGCACACTCGGATCGTCTACCCCCCTAGACGTTCCTCTGACAGGAGTAGCCCGGCGTAGCTCTCTCTTGTTTTGTGTTTGTTTAGGTCATAGGGTGATGTAAAACCATGTTGGTTCACAAGTTGGGGCACTATCCTACCCGGTTTCACCTAAACGGGAGATTCCCCCCTCATACGGGTCTGGAACCTTCGCCTCTAGGTTAGAGCGCATGCATGCGAGGGGGGACACATGCAAGCACCTATACCAACCTCTCACCACACTCACACACATATGCTAGGGGCACATGCAATTTTTCATCTCATTCCAATGTTCTCGTGGTCTTCCTCCGGCGAAACCCTGATCTCTGTGCACACTCGGATCGTCTACCCCCCTAGACGTTCCTCTGACAGGGGTAGCCCGGCATAGCTCTCTCTTTTTTTGTGTTTGTTTAGGTCATAGGGTGATGTAAAACCATGTTGGTTCACAAGTTGGGGCACTATCCTACCCGGTTTCACCTCGACGGGGAGATTCCCCCCTCATACGGGTCCGGAACTTTCGCCTCTAGGTTAGAGCGCATGCATGCGAGGGGGGACACATGAAAGCACCTATAACAACCTCTCACCACACTCACACACATATGCTAGGGGCACATGCAAGTTTTCATCTCATTCCAATGTTCTCGTGGTCTTCCTCCGGCGAAACACTGATCTCTGTGCACACTCGGATCGTCTACCCCCTAGACATTCCTCTGACAGGGGTAGCCCGGCGTAGCTCTCTCTTGTTTTGTGTGTGTTTAGGTCATAGGGTGATGTAAAACCATGTTGGTTCACAAGTTGGGGCACTATCCTACCCGGTTTCACCTCGACGGGGAGATTCCCCCCTCATACGGGTCCGGAACCTTCGCCTCTAGGTTAGAGCGCATGCATGCGAGGGGGACACATGCAAGCACCTATACCAACCTCTCACCACACTCACACACATATGCTAGGGGCACATGCAAGTTTTCATCTCATTCCAATGTTCTCGTGGTCTTCCTCCGGCGATACCCTGATCTGTGCACACTCGGATCGTCTACCCCCCTAGACGTTCCTCTGACAGGGGTAGCCCGGCGTAGCTCTGCCTTGTTTTGTGCTTGTTTAGGTCATAGGGTGATGTAAAACAATGTTGGTTCACAAGTTGGGGCACTATCCTACCCGGTTTCACCTCGACGGGGAGATTCCCCCTTTATACGGGTCCGGAACCTTCGACTCTAGGTTAGAGCGCATGCATGCGAGGGGGGACACATGCAAGCACCTATACCAACCTCTCACCACACTCACACACATATGCTAGGGGCACATGCAAGTTTTCATATCATTCCAATGTTCTCGTGGTCTTCCTCCGGCGAAACCCTGATCTCTGTGCACACTCGGATCGTCTACCCCCCTAGACGTTCCTCTGACAGGGGTAGCCTGGCGTAGCTCTCTCTTGTTTTGTGTTTGTTTAGGTCATAGGGTGATGTAAAACCATGTTGGTTCACAAGTTGGGGCACTATCCTACCCGGTTTCACCTCGACGAGGAGATTCCCCCCTCATACGGGTCCGGAACCTTCGCCTCTAGGTTAGAGCGCATGCATGCGAGGGGGGACACATGCAAGCACCTATACCAACCTCTCACCACACTCACACACATATGCTAGGGGCACATGAAAGTTTTCATCTCATTCCAATGTTCTCGTGGTCTTCCTCCAGCGAAACCCTGATCTGTGCACACTCGGATCGTCTACCCTCCTAGACGTTCCTCTGACAGGGGTAGCCCGGCGTAGCTCTCTCTTGTTTTGTGTTTGTTTAGGTCATAGGGTGATGTAAAACCATGTTGGTTCACAAGTTGGGGCACTATCCTACCCGGTTTCACCTCGACGGGGAGATTCCCCCCTCATACAGGTCCCGAACCTTCGACTCTAGGTTAGAGCGCATGCATGCGAAGGGGGACACATGCAAGCACCTATACCAACCTCTCACCACACTCACACACATATGCTAGGGGCACATGCAAGTTTTCATCTCATTCCAATGTTCTCGTGGTCTTCCTCCGGCGAAATCCTGATCTGTGCACACTCGGATCGTCTACCCCCCTAGACGTTCCTCTGACAGGGGTAGCCCGGCGTAGCTCTCTCTTGTTTTGTGTTTGTTTAGGTCATAGGGTGATGTAAAACCATGTTGGTTCACAAGTTGGGGCACTATCCTACCCGGTTTCACCTCGACGGGGAGATTCCCCCCTCATACGGGTCCGGAACCTTTGCCTCTAGGTTAGAGCGCATGCATGCGAGGGGGGACACATGCAAGCACCTATACCAACCTCTCACCACACTCACACACATATGCTAGGGGCACATGCAAGTTTTTATCTAAGTCCAATGTTCTCGTGGTCTTCCTCCGGCGAAACCCTGATCTCTGTGCACACTCGGATCGTCTACCCCCTAGAAGTTCCTCTGACAGGGGTAGCCCGGTGTAGCTCTCTCTTGTTTTGTGTTTGTTTAGGTCATAGGGTGATGTAAAACCATGTTGGTTCACAAGTTGGGGCACTATCCTACCCGGTTTCACCTAAACGGGGAGATTCCCTCCTCATACGGGTCCAGAACCTTCGCCTCTAGGTTAGAGCGCATGCATGCGAGGGGGACACATGCAAGCACCTATACCAACCTCTCACCACACTCACACACATATGCTAGGGGCACATGCAAGTTTTCATCTCATTCCAATGTTCTCATGGTCTTCCTCCGGCGAAACCCTGATCTCTGTGCACACTCGGATCGTCTACCCCCCTAGACGTTCCTCTGACAGGGGTAGCCCGGCGTAGCTATCTCTTGTTTTGTGTTTGTTTGGGTCATAGGGTGATGTAAAACCATGTTGGTTCACAAATTGGGGCACTATCCTACCCGGTTTCACCTAAACGGGGAGATTCCCCCCTCATACGGGTCCGGAACCTTCGCCTCTAGGTTAGAGCGCATGCATGCGAGGGGGGACACATGAAAGCACCTATAACAACCTCTCACCACACTCACACACATATGCTAGGGGCACATGCAAGTTTTCATCTCATTCCAATGTTCTCGTGGTCTTCCTCCGGCGAAACACTGATCTCTGTGCACACTCGGATCGTCTACCCCCTAGACGTTCCTCTGACAGGGGTAGCCCGGCGTAGCTCTCTCTTGTTTTGTGTGTGTTTAGGTCATAGGGTGATGTAAAACCATGTTGGTTCACAAGTTGGGGCACTATCCTACCCGGTTTCACCTCGACGGGGAGATTCCCCCCTCATACGGGTCCGGAACCTTCGCCTCTAGGTTAGAGCGCATGCATGCGAGGGGGACACATGCAAGCACCTATACCAACCTCTCACCACACTCACACACATATGCTAGGGGCACATGCAAGTTTTCATCTCATTCCAATGTTCTCGTGGTCTTCCTCCGGCGATACCCTGATCTGTGCACACTCGGATCGTCTACCCCCCTAGACGTTCCTCTGACAGGGGTAGCCCGGCGTAGCTCTCCCTTGTTTTGTGCTTGTTTAGGTCATAGGGTGATGTAAAACAATGTTGGTTCACAAGTTGGGGCACTATCCTACCCGGTTTCACCTCGACGGGGAGATTCCCCCTTTATACGGGTCCGGAACCTTCGACTCTAGGTTAGAGCGCATGCATGCGAGGGGGGACACATGCAAGCACCTATACCAACCTCTCACCACACTCACACACATATGCTAGGGGCACATGCAAGTTTTCATATCATTCCAATGTTCTCGTGGTCTTCCTCCGGCGAAACCCTGATCTCTGTGCACACTCGGATCGTCTACCCCCCTAGACGTTCCTCTGACAGGGGTAGCCTGGCGTAGCTCTCTCTTGTTTTGTGTTTGTTTAGGTCATAGGGTGATGTAAAACCATGTTGGTTCACAAGTTGGGGCACTATCCTACCCGGTTTCACCTCGACGAGGAGATTCCCCCCTCATACGGGTCCGGAACCTTCGCCTCTAGGTTAGAGCGCATGCATGCGAGGGGGGACACATGCAAGCACCTATACCAACCTCTCACCACACTCACACACATATGCTAGGGGCACATGAAAGTTTTCATCTCATTCCAATGTTCTCGTGGTCTTCCTCCAGCGAAACCCTGATCTGTGCACACTCGGATCGTCTACCCTCCTAGACGTTCCTCTGACAGGGGTAGCCCGGCGTAGCTCTCTCTTGTTTTGTGTTTGTTTAGGTCATAGGGTGATGTAAAACCATGTTGGTTCACAAGTTGGGGCACTATCCTACCCGGTTTCACCTCGACGGGGAGATTCCCCCCTCATACGGGTCCCGAACCTTCGACTCTAGGTTAGAGCGCATGCATGCGAAGGGGGACACATGCAAGCACCTATACCAACCTCTCACCACACTCACACACATATGCTAGGGGCACATGCAAGTTTTCATCTCATTCCAATGTTCTCGTGGTCTTCCTCCGGCGAAATCCTGATCTGTGCACACTCGGATCGTCTACCCCCCTAGACGTTCCTCTGACAGGGGTAGCCCGGCGTAGCTCTCTCTTGTTTTGTGTTTGTTTAGGTCATAGGGTGATGTAAAACCATGTTGGTTCACAAGTTGGGGCACTATCCTACCCGGTTTCACCTCGACGGGGAGATTCCCCCCTCATACGGGTCCGGAACCTTTGCCTCTAGGTTAGAGCGCATGCATGCGAGGGGGGACACATGCAAGCACCTATACCAACCTCTCACCACACTCACACACATATGCTAGGGGCACATGCAAGTTTTTATCTAATTCCAATGTTCTCGTGGTCTTCCTCCGGCGAAACCCTGATCTCTGTGCACACTCGGATCGTCTACCCCCTAGAAGTTCCTCTGACAGGGGTAGCCCGGTGTAGCTCTCTCTTGTTTTGTGTTTGTTTAGGTCATAGGGTGATGTAAAACCATGTTGGTTCACAAGTTGGGGCACTATCCTACCCGGTTTCACCTAAACGGGGAGATTCCCTCCTCATACGGGTCCAGAACCTTCGCCTCTAGGTTAGAGCGCATGCATGCGAGGGGGACACATGCAAGCACCTATACCAACCTCTCACCACACTCACACACATATGCTAGGGGCACATGCAAGTTTTCATCTCATTCCAATGTTCTCATGGTCTTCCTCCGGCGAAACCCTGATCTCTGTGCACACTCGGATCGTCTACCCCCCTAGACGTTCCTCTGACAGGGGTAGCCCGGCGTAGCTATCTCTTGTTTTGTGTTTGTTTGGGTCATAGGGTGATGTAAAACCATGTTGGTTCACAAATTGGGGCACTATCCTACCCGGTTTCACCTAAACGGGGAGATTCCCCCCTCATACGGGTCCGGAACCTTCGCCTCTAGGTTAGAGCGCATGCATGCGAGGGGGGACACATGCAAGCACCTATACCAACCCCTCACCACACTCACACACATATGCTAGGGGCACATGCAAGTTTTCATCTCATTCCAATGTTCTCGTGGTCTTCCTCCGGCGAAACCCTGATCTCTGTGCACACTCGGATCGTCTACCCCCCTAGACGTTCCTCTGAGAAGGGTAGCCCGGCGTAGCTCTCTTGTTTTGTGTTTGTTTAGGTCATAGGGTGATGTAAAACCATGTTGGTTCACAAGTTGGGGCACTATCCTACCCGGTTTCACCTCGACGGGTTGATTCCCCCCTCATACGGGTACGGAACCTTCGACTCTAGGTTAGAGCGCATGCATGCGAGGGGGGACACATGCAAGCACCTATACCAACCTCTCACCACACTCACACACATATGCTAGGGGCACATGCAAGTTTTCATCTCATTCCAATGTTCTCGTGGTCTTCCTCCGGCGAAATCCTGATCTGTGCACACTCGGGTCGTCTACCCCCCTAGACGTTCCTCTGACAGGGGTAACCCGGCGTAGCTCTCTCTTGTTTTGTGTTTGTTTAGGTCATAGGGTGATGTAAAACCATGTTGGTTCACAAGTTGGGTCACTATCCTACCCGGTTTCACCTCGACGGGGAGATTCCCCCCTCATACGGGTCGGGAACCTTTGCCTCTAGGTTAGAGCGCATGCATGCGAGGGGGGACACATGCAAGCACCTATACCAACCTCTCACCACACTCACACACATATGCTAGGGGCACATGCAAGTTTTCATCTAATTCCAATGTTCTCGTGGTCTTCCTCCGGCGAAACTCTGATCTCTGTGCACACTCGGATCGTCTACCCCCTAGACGTTCCTCTGACAGGGGTAGCCCGGCGTAGCTCTCTCTTGTTTTGTGTTTGTTTAGGTCATAGGGTGATGTAAAACCATGTTGGTTCACAAGTTGGGGCACTATCCTACCCGGTTTCACCTAAACGGGGAGATTCCCTCCTCATACGGGTCCGGAACCTTCGCCTCTAGGTTAGAGCGCATGCATGCGAGGGGGGACACATGCAAGCACCTATACCAACCTCTCACCACACTCACACACATATGCTAGGGGCACATGCAAGTTTTCATCTCATTCCAATGTTCTCGTGGTCTTCCTCCGGCGAAACCCTGATCTCTATGCACACTCGGATCGTCTACCCCCCTAGACGTTCCTCTGACAGGGGTAGCCCGGCGTAGCTATCTCTTGTTTTGTGTTTGTTTGGGTCATAGCGTGATGTAAAACCATGTTGGTTCACAAATCGGGGCACTATCCTACCCGGTTTCACCTAAACGGGGAGATTCCCCCCTCATACGGGTCCGGAACCTTCGCCTCTAGGTTAGAGCGCATGCATGCGAGGGGGGACACATGCAAGCACCTATACCAACCTCTCACCACACTCACACACATATGCTAGGGTCACATGCAAGTTTTCATCTCATTCCAATGTTCTCGTGGTCTTCCTCCGGCGAAACCCTGATCTGTGCACACTCGGATCGTCTACCCCCTAGACGTTCCTCTGACAGGGGTAGCCCGGCGTAGCTCTCTCTTGTTTTGTGTTTGTTTAGGTCATAGGGTGATGTAAAACCATGTTGGTTCACAAATTGGGGCACTATCCTACCCGGTTTCACCTCGACGGGGAGATTCCCCCCTCATACGGGTCGGGAACCTTTGCCTCTAGGTTAGAGCGCATGCATGCGAGGGGGGACACATGCAAGCACCTATACCAACCTCTCACCACACTCACACACATATGCTAGGGGCACATGCAAGTTTTCATCTAATTCCAATGTTCTCGTGGTCTTCCTCCGGCGAAACCCTGATCTCTGTGCACACTCGGATCGTCTACCCCCTAGACGTTCCTCTGACAGGGGTAGCCCGGCGTAGCTCTCTCTTGTTTTGTGTTTGTTTAGGTCATAGGGTGATGTAAAACCATGTTGGTTCACAAGTTGGGGCACTATCCTACCCGGTTTCACCTAAACGGGGAGATTCCCTCCTCATACGGGTCCGGAACCTTCGCCTCTAGGTTAGAGCGCATGCATGCGAGGGGGGACACATGCAAGCACCTATACCAACCTCTCACCACACTCACACACATATGCTAGGGGCACATGCAAGTTTTCATCTCATTCCAATGTTCTCGTGGTCTTCCTCCGGCGAAACCCTGATCTCTATGCACACTCGGATCGTCTACCCCCCTAGACGTTCCTCTGACAGGGGTAGCCCGGCGTAGCTATCTCTTGTTTTGTGTTTGTTTGGGTCATAGCGTGATGTAAAACCATGTTGGTTCACAAATCGGGGCACTATCCTACCCGGTTTCACCTAAACGGGGAGATTCCCCCCTCATACGGGTCCGGAACCTTCGCCTCTAGGTTAGAGCGCATGCATGCGAGGGGGGACACATGCAAGCACCTATACCAACCTCTCACCACACTCACACACATATGCTAGGGGCACATGCAAGTTTTCATCTCATTCCAATGTTCTCGTGGTCTTCCTCCGGCGAAACCCTGATCTATGCACACTCGGATCGTCTACCCCCCTAGACGTTCCTCTGATAGGGGTAGCCCGGCGTAGCTCTCTCTCCTTTTTTGTGTTTGTTTAGGTCATAGGGTGATGTAAAACCATGTTGGTTCACAAGTTGGGGCACTATCCTACCCGGTTTCACCTCGACGGGGAGATTCCCCCCTCATACGGGTCCGGAACCTTCGCCTCTAGGTTAGAGCGCATGCATGCGAGGGGGGACACATGCAAGCACCTATACCAACCTCTCACCACACTCACACGCATATGCTAGGGGCACATGCAAGTTTTCATCTCATTCCAATGTTCTCGTGGTCTTCCTCTGGCGAAACCCTGATCTGTGCACACTCGGATCGTCTACCCCCCTAGACGTTCCTCTGACAGGGGTAGCCCGGCCTAGCTCTCTCTTGTTTTGTGTTTGTTTAGGTCATAGGGTGATGTAAAACCATGTTGGTTCACAAGTTGGGGCACTATCCTACCCAGTTTCACCTCGACGGGGAGATTCCCCCCTCATACGGGTCCGGAACCTTCGACTCTAGGTTAGAGCGCATGCATGCGAGGGGGGACACATGCAAGCACCTATACCAACCTCTCACCACACTCACACACATATGCTAGGGGCACATGCAAGTTTTCATCTCATTCCAATGTTCTCGTGGTCTTCCTCCGGCGAAATCCTGATCTGTGCACACTCGGATCGTCTACCCCCCTAGACGTTCCTCTGACAGGGGTAGCCCGGCGTAGCTCTCTCTTGTTTTGTGTTTGTTTAGGTCATAGGGTGATGTAAAACCATGTTGGTTCACAAGTTGGGGCACTATCCTACCCGGTTTCAACTCGACGGGGAGATTCCCCCCTCATACGGGTCGGGAACCTTTGCCTCTAGGTTAGAGCGCATGCATGCGAGGGGGGACACATGCAAGCACCTATACCAACCTCTCACCACACTCACACACATATTATAGGGGCACATGCAAGTTTTTATCTAATTCCAATGTTCTCGTGGTCTTCCTCCGACGAAACCCTGATCTCTGTGCACACTCGGATCGTCTACCCCCCTAGATGTTCCTCTGACAGGGGTAGCCCAGCGTAGCTCTCTCTTGTTTTGTGTTTGTTTAGGTCATAGGGTGATGTAAAACCATGCTGGTTCACAAGTTGGGGCACTATCCTACCCGGTTTCACCTAAACGGGGAGATTCCCTCCTCATACGGGTCCGGAACCTTCGCCTCTAGGTTAGAGCGCATGCATGCGAGGGGGGACACATGCAAGCACCTATACCAACCTCTCACCACACTCACACACATATGCTAGGGGCACATGGAAGTTTTCATGTCATTCCAATGTTCTCGTGGTCTTCCTCCGGCGAAACCCTGATCTCTGTGCACACTCGGATCGTCTACCCTCCTAGACGTTCCTCTGACAGGGGTAGCCCGGCATAGCTATCTCTTGTTTTGTGTTTGTTTGGGTCATAGGGTGATGTAAAACCATGTTGGTTCACAAATTGGGGCACTATCCTACCCGGTTTCACCTAAACGGGAAGATTCCCCCCTCATACGGGTCCGGAACCTTCGCCTCTAGGTTAGAGCGCATGCATGCGAGGGGGGACGCATGCAAGCACCTATACCAACCTCTCACCACACTCACACACATATGCTAGGGGCACATGCAAGTTTTCATCTCATTCCAATGTTCTCGTGGTCCTCCTCCGGCGAAACCCTGATCTATGCACACTCGGATCGTCTACCCCCTAGACGTTCCTCTGACAGGAGTAGCCCGGCGTAGCTCTCTCTTGTTTTGTGTTTGTTTAGGTCATAGGGTGATGTAAAACCATGTTGGTTCACAAGTTGGGGCACTATCCTACCCGGTTTCACCTCGACGGGGAGATTCCCCCCTCATACGGGTCCGGAACATTCGCCTCTAGGTTAGAGCGCATGCATGCGAGGGGGGACACATGCAAGCACCTATACCAACCTCTCACCACACTCACACACATATGCTAGGGGCACATGCAAGTTTTCATCTCATTCCAATGTTCTCGTGGTCTTCCTCTGGCGAAACCCTGATCTGTGCACACTCGGATCGTCTACCCCCCTAGACGTTCCTCTGACAGGGGTAGCCCGGCCTAGCTCTCTCTTGTTTTGTGTTTGTTTAGGTCATAGGGTGATGTAAAACCATGTTGGTTCACAAGTTGGGGCACTATCCTACCCGGTTTCACCTCGACGGGGAGATTCCCCCCTCATACGGGTCCGGAACCTTCGACTCTAGGTTAGAGCGCATGCATGCGAAGGGGGACACATGCAAGCACCTATACCAACCTCTCACCACACTCACACACATATGCTAGGGGCACATGCAAGTTTTCATCTCATTCCAATGTTCTCGTGGTCTTCCTCCGGCGAAACCCTGATCTATGCACACTCGGATCGTCTACCCCCCTAGACGTTCCTCTGATAGGGGTAGCCCGGCGTAGCTCTCTCTCCTTTTTTGTGTTTGTTTAGGTCATAGGGTGATGTAAAACCATGTTGGTTCACAAGTTGGGGCACTATCCTACCCGGTTTCACCTCGACGGGGAGATTCCCCCCTCATACGGGTCCGGAACCTTCGCCTCTAGGTTAGAGCGCATGCATGCGAGGGGGGACACATGCAAGCACCTATACCAACCTCTCACCACACTCACACGCATATGCTAGGGGCACATGCAAGTTTTCATCTCATTCCAATGTTCTCGTGGTCTTCCTCTGGCGAAACCCTGATCTGTGCACACTCGGATCGTCTACCCCCCTAGACGTTCCTCTGACAGGGGTAGCCCGGCCTAGCTCTCTCTTGTTTTGTGTTTGTTTAGGTCATAGGGTGATGTAAAACCATGTTGGTTCACAAGTTGGGGCACTATCCTACCCAGTTTCACCTCGACGGGGAGATTCCCCCCTCATACGGGTCCGGAACCTTCGACTCTAGGTTAGAGCGCATGCATGCGAGGGGGGACACATGCAAGCACCTATACCAACCTCTCACCACACTCACACACATATGCTAGGGGCACATGCAAGTTTTCATCTCATTCCAATGTTCTCGTGGTCTTCCTCCGGCGAAATCCTGATCTGTGCACACTCGGATCGTCTACCCCCCTAGACGTTCCTCTGACAGGGGTAGCCCGGCGTAGCTCTCTCTTGTTTTGTGTTTGTTTAGGTCATAGGGTGATGTAAAACCATGTTGGTTCACAAGTTGGGGCACTATCCTACCCGGTTTCAACTCGACGGGGAGATTCCCCCCTCATACGGGTCGGGAACCTTTGCCTCTAGGTTAGAGCGCATGCATGCGAGGGGGGACACATGCAAGCACCTATACCAACCTCTCACCACACTCACACACATATTATAGGGGCACATGCAAGTTTTTATCTAATTCCAATGTTCTCGTGGTCTTCCTCCGACGAAACCCTGATCTCTGTGCACACTCGGATCGTCTACCCCCCTAGATGTTCCTCTGACAGGGGTAGCCCAGCGTAGCTCTCTCTTGTTTTGTGTTTGTTTAGGTCATAGGGTGATGTAAAACCATGCTGGTTCACAAGTTGGGGCACTATCCTACCCGGTTTCACCTAAACGGGGAGATTCCCTCCTCATACGGGTCCGGAACCTTCGCCTCTAGGTTAGAGCGCATGCATGCGAGGGGGGACACATGCAAGCACCTATACCAACCTCTCACCACACTCACACACATATGCTAGGGGCACATGGAAGTTTTCATGTCATTCCAATGTTCTCGTGGTCTTCCTCCGGCGAAACCCTGATCTCTGTGCACACTCGGATCGTCTACCCTCCTAGACGTTCCTCTGACAGGGGTAGCCCGGCATAGCTATCTCTTGTTTTGTGTTTGTTTGGGTCATAGGGTGATGTAAAACCATGTTGGTTCACAAATTGGGGCACTATCCTACCCGGTTTCACCTAAACGGGAAGATTCCCCCCTCATACGGGTCCGGAACCTTCGCCTCTAGGTTAGAGCGCATGCATGCGAGGGGGGACGCATGCAAGCACCTATACCAACCTCTCACCACACTCACACACATATGCTAGGGGCACATGCAAGTTTTCATCTCATTCCAATGTTCTCGTGGTCCTCCTCCGGCGAAACCCTGATCTATGCACACTCGGATCGTCTACCCCCTAGACGTTCCTCTGACAGGAGTAGCCCGGCGTAGCTCTCTCTTGTTTTGTGTTTGTTTAGGTCATAGGGTGATGTAAAACCATGTTGGTTCACAAGTTGGGGCACTATCCTACCCGGTTTCACCTCGACGGGGAGATTCCCCCCTCATACGGGTCCGGAACATTCGCCTCTAGGTTAGAGCGCATGCATGCGAGGGGGGACACATGCAAGCACCTATACCAACCTCTCACCACACTCACACACATATGGTAGGGGCACATGCAAGTTTTCATCTCATTCCAATGTTCTCGTGGTCTTCCTCTGGCGAAACCCTGATCTGTGCACACTCGGATCGTCTACCCCCCTAGACGTTCCTCTGACAGGGGTAGCCCGGCCTAGCTCTCTCTTGTTTTGTGTTTGTTTAGGTCATAGGGTGATGTAAAACCATGTTGGTTCACAAGTTGGGGCACTATCCTACCCGGTTTCACCTCGACGGGGAGATTCCCCCCTCATACGGGTCCGGAACCTTCGACTCTAGGTTAGAGCGCATGCATGCGAAGGGGGACACATGCAAGCACCTATACCAACCTCTCACCACACTCACACACATATGCTAGGGGCACATGCAAGTTTTCATCTCATTCCAATGTTCTCGTGGTCTTCCTCCGGCGAAACCCTGATCTATGCACACTCGGATCGTCTACCCCCCTAGACGTTCCTCTGATAGGGGTAGCCCGGCGTAGCTCTCTCTCCTTTTTTGTGTTTGTTTAGGTCATAGGGTGATGTAAAACCATGTTGGTTCACAAGTTGGGGCACTATCCTACCCGGTTTCACCTCGACGGGGAGATTCCCCCCTCATACGGGTCCGGAACCTTCGCCTCTAGGTTAGAGCGCATGCATGCGAGGGGGGACACATGCAAGCACCTATACCAACCTCTCACCACACTCACACGCATATGCTAGGGGCACATGCAAGTTTTCATCTCATTCCAATGTTCTCGTGGTCTTCCTCTGGCGAAACCCTGATCTGTGCACACTCGGATCGTCTACCCCCCTAGACGTTCCTCTGACAGGGGTAGCCCGGCCTAGCTCTCTCTTGTTTTGTGTTTGTTTAGGTCATAGGGTGATGTAAAACCATGTTGGTTCACAAGTTGGGGCACTATCCTACCCAGTTTCACCTCGACGGGGAGATTCCCCCCTCATACGGGTCCGGAACCTTCGACTCTAGGTTAGAGCGCATGCATGCGAGGGGGGACACATGCAAGCACCTATACCAACCTCTCACCACACTCACACACATATGCTAGGGGCACATGCAAGTTTTCATCTCATTCCAATGTTCTCGTGGTCTTCCTCCGGCGAAATCCTGATCTGTGCACACTCGGATCGTCTACCCCCCTAGACGTTCCTCTGACAGGGGTAGCCCGGCGTAGCTCTCTCTTGTTTTGTGTTTGTTTAGGTCATAGGGTGATGTAAAACCATGTTGGTTCACAAGTTGGGGCACTATCCTACCCGGTTTCAACTCGACGGGGAGATTCCCCCCTCATACGGGTCGGGAACCTTTGCCTCTAGGTTAGAGCGCATGCATGCGAGGGGGGACACATGCAAGCACCTATACCAACCTCTCACCACACTCACACACATATTATAGGGGCACATGCAAGTTTTTATCTAATTCCAATGTTCTCGTGGTCTTCCTCCGACGAAACCCTGATCTCTGTGCACACTCGGATCGTCTACCCCCCTAGATGTTCCTCTGACAGGGGTAGCCCAGCGTAGCTCTCTCTTGTTTTGTGTTTGTTTAGGTCATAGGGTGATGTAAAACCATGCTGGTTCACAAGTTGGGGCACTATCCTACCCGGTTTCACCTAAACGGGGAGATTCCCTCCTCATACGGGTCCGGAACCTTCGCCTCTAGGTTAGAGCGCATGCATGCGAGGGGGGACACATGCAAGCACCTATACCAACCTCTCACCACACTCACACACATATGCTAGGGGCACATGGAAGTTTTCATGTCATTCCAATGTTCTCGTGGTCTTCCTCCGGCGAAACCCTGATCTCTGTGCACACTCGGATCGTCTACCCTCCTAGACGTTCCTCTGACAGGGGTAGCCCGGCATAGCTATCTCTTGTTTTGTGTTTGTTTGGGTCATAGGGTGATGTAAAACCATGTTGGTTCACAAATTGGGGCACTATCCTACCCGGTTTCACCTAAACGGGAAGATTCCCCCCTCATACGGGTCCGGAACCTTCGCCTCTAGGTTAGAGCGCATGCATGCGAGGGGGGACGCATGCAAGCACCTATAGCAACCTCTCACCACACTCACACACATATGCTAGGGGCACATGCAAGTTTTCATCTCATTCCAATGTTCTCGTGGTCCTCCTCCGGCGAAACCCTGATCTATGCACACTCGGATCGTCTACCCCCTAGACGTTCCTCTGACAGGAGTAGCCCGGCGTAGCTCTCTCTTGTTTTGTGTTTGTTTAGGTCATAGGGTGATGTAAAACCATGTTGGTTCACAAGTTGGGGCACTATCCTACCCGGTTTCACCTCGACGGGGAGATTCCCCCCTCATACGGGTCCGGAACATTCGCCTCTAGGTTAGAGCGCATGCATGCGAGGGGGGACACATGCAAGCACCTATACCAACCTCTCACCACACTCACACACATATGCTAGGGGCACATGCAAGTTTCATCTCATTCCAATGTTCTCGTGGTCTTCCTCTGGCGAAACCCTGATCTGTGCACACTCGGATCGTCTACCCCCCTAGACGTTCCTCTGACAGGGGTAGCCCGGCCTAGCTCTCTCTTGTTTTGTGTTTGTTTAGGTCATAGGGTGATGTAAAACCTTGTTGGTTCACAAGTTGGGGCACTATCCTACACAGTTTCACCTCGACGGGGAGATTCCCCCCTCATACGGGTCCGGAACCTTCGACTCTAGGTTAGAGCGCATGCATGCGAGGGGGGACACATGCAAGCACCTATACCAACCTCTCACCACACTCACACACATATGATAGGGGCACATGCAAGTTTTCATCTCATTCCAATGTTCTCGTGGTCTTCCTCCGGCGAAATCCTGATCTGTGCACACTCGGATCGTCTACCCCCCTAGACGTTCCTCTGACAGGGGTAGCCCGGCGTAGCTCTCTCTTGTTTTGTGTTTGTTTAGGTCATAGGGTGATGTAAAACCATGTTGGTTCACAAGTTGGGGCACTATCCTACCCGGTTTCACCTCGACGGGGAGATTCCCCCCTCATACGGGTCGGGAACCTTTGCCTCTAGGTTAGAGCGCATGCATGCGAGGGGGGACACATGCAAGCACCTATACCAACCTCTCACCACACTCACACACATATTCTAGGGGCACATGCAAGTTTTTATCTAATTCCAATGTTCTCGTGGTCTTCCTCCGGCGAAACCCTGATCTCTGTGCACACTCGGATCGTCTACCCCCCTAGACGTTCCTCTGACAGGGGTAGCCCAGCGTAGCTCTCTCTTGTTTTGTGTTTTTTTAGGTCATAGGGTGATGTAAAACCATGTTGGTTCACAAGTTGGGGCACTATCCTACCCGGTTTCACCTAAACGGGGAGTTTCCCTCCTCATACGGGTCCGGAACCTTCGCCTCTAGGTTAGAGCGCATGCATGCGAGGGGGGACACATGCAAGCACCTATACCAACCTCTCACCACACTCACACACATATGCTAGGGGCACATGGAAGTTTTCATCTCATTCCAATGTTCTCGTGGTCTTCCTCCGGCGAAACCCTGATCTCTGTGCACACTCGGATCGTCTACCCTCCTAGACGTTCCTCTGACAGGGGTAGCCCGGCATAGCTATCTCTTGTTTTGTGTTTGTTTGGGTCATAGGGTGATGTAAAACCATGTTGGTTCACAAATTGGGGCACTATCCTACCCGGTTTCACCTAAACGGGAAGATTCCCCCCTCATACGGGTCCGGAACCTTCGCCTCTAGGTTAGAGCGCATGCATGCGAGGGGGGACACATGCAAGCACCTATACCAACCTCTCACCACGCTCACACATATATGCTAGGGGCACATGCAAGTTTTCATCTCATTCCAATGTTCTCGTGGTCTTCCTCCGGCGAAACCCTGATTTGTGCACACTCGGATCGTCTACCCCCTAGACGTTCCTCTGACAGGGGTAGCCTGGCGTAGCTCTCTCTTGTTTTGTGTTTGTTTAGATCATCGGGTGATGTAAAACCATGTTGGTTCACAAGTTGGGGCACTATCCTACCTGGTTTCACCTCGACGGGGAGATTCCTCCCTCATACGGGTCCGGAACCTTCGCCTCTAGGTTAGAGCGCATGCATGCGAGGGGGGACACATGCAAGAACCTATACCAACCTCTCACCACACTCACACACATATGCTAGGGGCACATGCAAGTTTTCATCTCATTCCAATGTTCTCGTGGTCTTCCTCCGGCGAAACCCTGATCTGTGCACACTCGGATCGTCTACCCCCCTAGATGTTCCTCTGACAGGGGTAGCCCGGCGTAGCTCTCTCTTGTTTTGTGTTTGTTTAGGTCATAGGGTGATGTAAAACCATGTTGGTTCACAAGTTGGGGCACTATCCTACCCGGTTTCACCTCGACGGGGAGATTCCCCCCTCATACGGGTCGGGAACCTTTGCCTCTAGGTTAGAGCGCATGCATGCGAGGGGGGACACATGCAAGCACCTATACCAACCTCTCACCACACTCACACACATATGCTAGGGGCACATGCAAGTTTTTATCTAATTCCAATGTTCTCGTGGTCTTCCTCCGGCGAAACCCTGATCTCTGTGCACACTCGGATCGTCTACCCCCCTAGACGTTCCTCTGACAGGGGTAGCCCAGCGTAGCTCTCCCTTGTTTTGTGTTTGTTTAGGTCATAGGGTGATGTAAAACCATGTTGGTTCACAAGTTGGGGCACTATCCTACCCGGTTTCACCTAAACGGGGAGTTTCCCTCCTCATACGGGTCTGGAACCTTCGCCTCTAGGTTAGAGCGCATGCATGCGAGGGGGGACACATGCAAGCACCTATACCAACCTCTCACCACACTCACACACATATGCTAGGGGCACATGGAAGTTTTCATCTCATTCCAATGTTCTCGTGGTCTTCCTCCGGCGAAACCCTGATCTCTGTGCACACTCGGATCGTCTACCCTCCTAGACGTTCCTCTGACAGGGGTAGCCCGGCGTAGCTCTCTATTGTTTTGTGTTTGTTTAGGTCATAGGGTGATGTAAACCCATGTTGGTTCACAAGTTGGGGCACTATCCTACCCGGTTTCACCTCGACGGGGAGATTTCCCCCTCATACGGGTCCGGAACCTTCGCCTCTAGGTTAGAGCGCATGCATGCGAGGGGGGACACATGCAAGCACCTATACCAACCTCTCACCACACTCACACACATATGCTAGGGGCACATGCAAGTTTTCATCTCATTCCAATGTTCTCGTGGTCTTCCTCCGGCGAAACCCTGATCTGTGCACACTCGGATCGTCTACCCCCCTAGACGTTCCTCTGACAGGGGTAGCCCGGCGTAGCTCTCTCTTGTTTTGTGTTTTTTTTAGGTCATAGGGTGATGTAAAACCATGTTGGTTCACAAGTTGGGGCACTATCCTACCCGGTTTCACCTCGACAGGGAGATTCCCCCCTCATACGGGTCCGGAACCTTCGCCTCTAGGTTAGAGCGCATGCATGCGAGGGGGACACATGAAAGCACCTATACCAACCTCTCACCACACTCACACACATATGCTAGGGGCACATGCAAGTTTTCATCTCATTCCAATGTTCTCGTGGTCTTCCTCCGGCGAAACCCTGATATCTGTGCACACTCGGATCGTCTACCCCCCTAGACGTTCCTCTGACTTGGGTAGCCCGGCGTAGCTCTCTCTTGTTTTGTGTTTGTTTAGGTCATAGGGTGATGTAAAACCATGTTGGTTCACAAGTTGGGGCACTATCCTACCCGGTTTCACCTCGACGGGGAGATTCCCCCCTCATACGGGTCTGGAACCTTCGCCTCTAGGTTAGAGCGCATGCATGCGAGGGGGGACACATGCAAGCACCTATACCAACCTCTCACCACACTCACACACATATGCTAGGGGAACATGCAAGTTTTCATCTCATTCCAATGTTCTCGTGGTCTTCCTCCGGCGAAACCCTGATCTATGCACACTCGGATCGTCTACCCCCCTAGACGTTCCTCTGACAGGGGTAGCCCGGCGTAGCTCTCTCTTGTTTTGTGTTTGTTTAGGTCATAGGGTGATGTAAACCCATGTTGGTTCACAAGTTGGGGCACTATCCTACCCGGTTTCACCTCGACGGGGAGATTCCCCCCTCATACGGGTCCGGAACCTTCGCCTCTAGGTTAGAGCGCATGCATGCGAGGGGGGACACATGCAAGCACCTATACCAACCTCTCACCACACTCACACACATATGCTAGGGGCACATGCAAGTTTTCATCTCATTCCAATGTTCTCGTGGTCTTCCTCCGGTGAAACCCTGATCTGTGCACACTCGGATCGTCTACCCCCCTAGACGTTCCTCTGACAGGGGTAGCCCGGCGTAGCTCTCTCTTGTTTTGTGTTTGTTTAGGTCATAGGGTGATGTAAAACCATGTTGGTTCACAAGTTGGGGCACTATCCTACCCGGTTTCACCTCGACGGGGAGATTCCCCCCTCATACGGGTCCGGAACCTTCGACTCTAGGTTAGAGCGCATGCATGCGAAGGGGGACACATGCAAGCACCTATACCAACCTCTCACCACACTCACACACATATGCTAGGGGCACATGCAAGTTTTCATCTCATTCCAATGTTCTCGTGGTCTTCCTCCGGCGAAATCCTGATCTGTGCACACTCGGATCGTCTACCCCCCTAGACGTTCCTCTGACAGGGGTAGCCCGGCGTAGATCTCTCTTTTTTTGTGTTTGTTTAGGTCATAGGGTGATGTAAAACCATGTTGGTTCACAAGTTGGGGCACTATCCTACCCGGTTTCACCTCGACGGGGAGATTCCCCCCTCATACGGGTCCGGAACCTTTGCCTCTAGGTTAGAGCGCATGCATGCGAGGGGGGACACATGCAAGCACCTATACCAACCTCTCACCACACTCACACACATATGCTAGGGGCACATGCAAGTTTTCATCTAATTCCAATGTTCTCGTGGTCTTCCTCCGGCGAAACCCTGATCTCTGTGCACACTCGGATCGTCTACCCCCTAGAAGTTCCTCTGACAGGGGTAGCCCGGCGTAGCTCTCTCTTGTTTTGTGTTTGTTTAGGTCATAGGGTGATGTAAAACCATGTTGGTTCACAAGTTGGGGCACTATCCTACCCGGTTTCACCTCGACGGGGAGATTCCCTCCTCATACGGGTCCGGAACCTTCGCCTCTAGGTTAGAGAGCATGCATGCGAGGGGGGACACATGCAAGCACCTATACCAACCTCTCACCACACTCACACACATATGCTAGGGGCACATGCAAGTTTTCATCTCATTCCAATGTTCTTGTGGTCTTCCTCCGGCGAAACCCTGATCTGTGCACACTCGGATCGTCTACCCCCCTAGACGTTCCTCTGACAGGGGTAGCCCGGCGTAGCTCTCTATTGTTTTGTGTTTGTTTAGGTCATAGGGTGATGTAAAACCATGTTGGTTCACAATTTGGGGCACTATCCTACCCGGTTTCACCTCGACGGGGAGATTCCCCCCTCATACGGGTCCGGAACCTTCGCCTCTAGGTTAGAGCGCATGCATGCGAAGGGGGACACATGCAAGCACCTATACCAACCTCTCACCACACTCACACACATATGCTAGGGGCACATGCAAGTTTTCATCTCATTCCAATGTTCTCGTGGTCTTCCTCCGGTGAAACCCTGATCTGTGCACACTCGGATCGTCTACCCCCCTAGACGTTCCTCTGACAGGGGTAGCCCGGCGTAGCTCTCTCTTGTTTTGTGTTTGTTTAGGTCATAGGGTGATGTAAAACCATGTTGGTTCACAAGTTGGGGCACTATCCTACCCGGTTTCACCTCGACGGGGAGATTCCCCCTCATACGGGTCCGGAACCTTCGCCTCTAGGTTAGAGCGCATGCATGCGAGGGGGACACATGCAAGCACCTATACCAACCTCTCACCACACTCACACACATATGCTAGGGGCACATGCAAGTTTTCATCTCATTCCAATGTTCTCGTGGTCTTCCTCCGGTGAAACCCTGATCTGTGCACACTCGGATCGTCTACCCCCCCTAGACGTTCCTCTGACAGGGGTAGCCCGGCATAGCTCTCTCTTGTTTTGTGTTTGTTTAGGTCATAGGGTGATGTAAAACCATGTTGGTTCACAAGTTGGGGCGCTATCCTACCCGGTTTCACCTCGACGGGGAGATTCCCCTCTCATACGGGTCCGGAACCTTCGACTCTAGGTTAGAGCGCATGCATGCGAGGGGGGACACATGCAAGCACCTATACCAACCGCTCACCACACTCACACACATATGCTAGGGGCACATGCAAGTTTTCATCTCATTCCAATGTTCTCGTGGTCTTCCTCCGGCGAAATCCTGATCTGTGCACACTCGGATCGTCTACCCCCTAGACGTTCCTCTGACAGGGGTAGCCCGGCGTAGCTCTCTCTTGTTTTGTGTTTGTTTAGGTCATAGGGTGATGTAAAACCATGTTGGTTCACAAGTTGGGGCACTATCCTACCCGGTTTCACCTCGACGGGGAGATTCCCCCCTCATACGGGTCGGGAACCTTTGCCTCTAGGTTAGAGCGTATGCATGCGAGGGGGGACACATACAAGCACCTATACCAACCTCTCACCACACTCACACACATATGCTAGGGGCACATGCAAGTTTTCATCTAATTCCAATGTTCTCGTGGTCTTCCTCCGGCAAAACCCTGATATCTGTGCACACTCGGATCGTCTACCCCCCTAGACGTTCCTCTGACAGGGGTAGCCCGGCGTAGCTCTCTCTTGTTTTGTGTTTGTTTAGGTCATAGGGTGATGTAAAACCATGTTGGTTCACAAGTTGGGGCACTATCCTACCCGGTTTCACCTCGACGGGGAGATTCCCCCCTCATACGGGTCCGGAACCTTCGCCTCTAGGTTAGAGCGCATGCATGCGAGGGGGGACACATGCAAGCACCTATACCAACCTCTCACCACACTCACACACATATGCTAGGGGCACATGCAAGTTTTCATCTCATTCCAATGTTCTTGTGGTCTTCCTCCGGCGAAACCCTGATCTGTGCACACTCGGATCGTCTACCCCCCTAGACGTTCCTCTGACAGGGGTAGCCCGGCGTAGCTCTCTATTGTTTTGTGTTTTTTTAGGTCATAGGGTGATGTAAAACCATGTTGGTTCACAAGTTGGGGCACTATCCTACCCGGTTTCACCTCGACGGGGAGATTCCCCCCTCATACGGGTCCGGAACCTTTGCCTCTAGGTTAGAGCGCATGCATGCGAGGGGGGACACATGCAAGCACCTATACCAACCTCTCACCACACTCACACACATATGCTAGGGGCACATGCAAGTTTTCATCTAATTCCAATGTTCTCGTGGTCTTCCTCCGGCGAAACCCTGATCTCTGTGCACACTCGGATCGTCTACCCCCTAGAAGTTCCTCTGACAGGGGTAGCCCGGCGTAGCTCTCTCTTGTTTTGTGTTTGTTTAGGTCATAGGGTGATGTAAAACCATGTTGGTTCACAAGTTGGGGCACTATCCTACCCGGTTTCACCTCGACGGGGAGATTCCCTCCTCATACGGGTCCGGAACCTTCGCCTCTAGGTTAGAGCGCATGCATGCGAGGGGGGACACATGCAAGCACCTATACCAACCTCTCACCACACTCACACACATATGCTAGGGGCACATGCAAGTTTTCATCTCATTCCAATGTTCTTGTGGTCTTCCTCCGGCGAAACCCTGATCTGTGCACACTCGGATCGTCTACCCCCCTAGACGTTCCTCTGACAGGGGTAGCCCGGCGTAGCTCTCTATTGTTTTGTGTTTGTTTAGGTCATAGGGTGATGTAAAACCATGTTGGTTCACAATTTGGGGCACTATCCTACCCGGTTTCACCTCGACGGGGAGATTCCCCCCTCATACGGGTCCAGAACCTTCGCCTCTAGGTTAGAGCGCATGCATGCGAGGGGGGACACATGCAAGCACCTATACCAACCTCTCACCACACTCACACACATATGCTAGGGGCACATGCAAGTTTTCATCTCATTCCAATGTTCTCGTGGTCTTCCTCCGGTGAAACCCTGATCTGTGCACACTCGGATCGTCTACCCCCCTAGACGTTCCTCTGACAGGGGTAGCCCGGCGTAGCTCTCTCTTGTTTTGTGTTTGTTTAGGTCATAGGGTGATGTAAAACAATGTTGGTTCACAAGTTGGGGCACTATCCTACCCGGTTTCACCTCGACGGGGAGATTCCCCCTCATACGGGTCCGGAACCTTCGCCTCTAGGTTAGAGCGCATGCATGCGAGGGGGACACATGCAAGCACCTATACCAACCTCTCACCACACTCACACACATATGCTAGGGGCACATGCAAGTTTTCATCTCATTCCAATGTTCTCGTGGTCTTCCTCCGGTGAAACCCTGATCTGTGCACACTCGGATCGTCTACCCCCCCTAGACGTTCCTCTGACAGGGGTAGCCCGGCATAGCTCTCTCTTGTTTTGTGTTTGTTTAGGTCATAGGGTGATGTAAAACCATGTTGGTTCACAAGTTGGGGCGCTATCCTACCCGGTTTCACCTCGACGGGGAGATTCCCCTCTCATACGGGTCCGGAACCTTCGACTCTAGGTTAGAGCGCATGCATGCGAGGGGGGACACATGCAAGCACCTATACCAACCGCTCACCACACTCACACACATATGCTAGGGGCACATGCAAGTTTTCATCTCATTCCAATGTTCTCGTGGTCTTCCTCCGGCGAAATCCTGATCTGTGCACACTCGGATCGTCTACCCCCTAGACGTTCCTCTGACAGGGGTAGCCCGGCGTAGCTCTCTCTTGTTTTGTGTTTGTTTAGGTCATAGGGTGATGTAAAACCATGTTGGTTCACAAGTTGGGGCACTATCCTACCCGGTTTCACCTCGACGGGGAGATTCCCCCCTCATACGGGTCGGGAACCTTTGCCTCTAGGTTAGAGCGTATGCATGCGAGGGGGGACACATGCAAGCACCTATACCAACCTCTCACCACACTCACACACATATGCTAGGGGCACATGCAAGTTTTCATCTAATTCCAATGTTCTCGTGGTCTTCCTCCGGCGAAACCCTGATTTGTGCACACTCGGATCGTCTACCCCCCTAGACGTTCCTCTGACAGGGGTAGCCCGGCGTAGCTCTCTCTTGTTTTGTGTTTGTTTAGGTCATAGGGTGATGTAAAACCATGTTGGTTCACAAGTTGGGGCACTATCCTACCCGGTTTCACCTCGACGGGGAGATTCCCCCCTCATACGGGTCCGGAACCTTCGCCTCTAGGTTAGACGCATGCATGCGAGGGGGGACACATGCAAGCACCTATACCAACCTCTCACCACACTCAAACACATATGCTAGGGGCACATGCAAGTTTTCATCTCATTCCAATGTTCTCGTGGTCTTCCTCCGGCGAAACCCTGATCTATGCACACTCGGATCGTCTACCCCCCTAGACGTTCCTCTGACAGGGGTAGCCCGGCGTAGCTCTCTATTGTTTTGTGTTTGTTTAGGTCATAGGGTGATGTAAACCCATGTTGGTTCACAAGTTGGGGCACTATCCTACCCGGTTTCACCTCGACGGGGAGATTCCCCCCTCATACGGGTCCGGAACCTTCGCCTCTAGGTTAGAGCGCATGCATGCGAGGGGGGACACATGCAAGCACCTATACCAACCTCTCACCACACTCACACACATATGCTAGGGGCACATGCAAGTTTTCATCTCATTCCAATGTTCTCGTGGTCTTCCTCCGGCGAAACCCTGATCTGTGCACACTCGGATCGTCTACCCCCTAGACGTTCCTCTGACAGGGGTAGCCCGGCGTAGCTCTCTCTTGTTTTGTGTTTTTTTAGGTCATAGGGTGATGTAAAACCATGTTGGTTCACAAGTTGGGGCACTATCCTACCCGGTTTCACCTCGACAGGGAGATTCCCCCCTCATACGGGTCCGGAACCTTCGCCTCTAGGTTAGAGCGCATGGATGCGAGGGGGACACATGAAAGCACCTATACCAACCTCTCACCACACTCACACACATATGCTAGGGGCACATGCAAGTTTTCATCTCATTCCAATGTTCTCGTGGTCTTCCTCCGGCGAAACCCTGATATCTGTGCACACTCGGATCGTCTACCCCCCTAGACGTTCCTCTGACTTGGGTAGCCCGGCGTAGCTCTCTCTTGTTTTGTGTTTGTTTAGGTCATAGGGTGATGTAAAACCATGTTGGTTCACAAGTTGGGGCACTATCCTACCCGGTTTCACCTCGACGGGGAGATTCCCCCCTCATACGGGTCTGGAACCTTCGCCTCTAGGTTAGAGCGCATGCATGCGAGGGGGGACACATGCAAGCACCTATACCAACCTCTCACCACACTCACACACATATGCTAGGGGAACATGCAAGTTTTCATCTCATTCCAATGTTCTCGTGGTCTTCCTCCGGCGAAACCCTGATCTATGCACACTCGGATCGTCTACCCCCCTAGACGTTCCTCTGACAGGGGTAGCCCGGCGTAGCTCTCTCTTGTTTTGTGTTTGTTTAGGTCATAGGGTGATGTAAACCCATGTTGGTTCACAAGTTGGGGCACTATCCTACCCGGTTTCACCTCGACGGGGAGATTCCCCCCTCATACGGGTCCGGAACCTTCGCCTCTAGGTTAGAGCGCATGCATGCGAGGGGGGACACATGCAAGCACCTATACCAACCTCTCACCACACTCACACACATATGCTAGGGGCACATGCAAGTTTTCATCTCATTCCAATGTTCTCGTGGTCTTCCTCCGGTGAAACCCTGATCTGTGCACACTCGGATCGTCTACCCCCCTAGACGTTCCTCTGACAGGGGTAGCCCGGCGTAGCTCTCTCTTGTTTTGTGTTTGTTTAGGTCATAGGGTGATGTAAAACCATGTTGGTTCACAAGTTGGGGCACTATCCTACCCGGTTTCACCTCGACGGGGAGATTCCCCCCTCATACGGGTCCGGAACCTTCGCCTCTAGGTTAGAGCGCATGCATGCGAGGGGGACACATGCAAGCACCTATACCAACCTCTCACCACACTCACACACATATGCTAGGGGCACATGCAAGTTTTCATCTCATTCCAATGTTCTCGTGGTCTTCCTCCGGTGAAACCCTGATCTGTGCACACTCGGATCGTCTACCCCCCTAGACGTTCCTCTGACAGGGGTAGCCCGGCATAGCTCTCTCTTGTTTTGTGTTTGTTTAGGTCATAGGGTGATGTAAAACCATGTTGGTTCACAAGTTGGGGCACTATCCTACCCGGTTTCACCTCGACGGGGAGATTCCCCCCTCATACGGGTCCGGAACCTTCGACTCTAGGTTAGAGCGCATGCATGCGAAGGGGGACACATGCAAGCACCTATACCAACCTCTCACCACACTCACACACATATGCTAGGGGCACATGCAAGTTTTCATCTCATTCCAATGTTCTCGTGGTCTTCCTCCGGCGAAATCCTGATCTGTGCACACTCGGATCGTCTACCCCCCTAGACGTTCCTCTGACAGGGGTAGCCCGGCGTAGATCTCTCTTGTTTTGTGTTTGTTTAGGTCATAGGGTGATGTAAAACCATGTTGGTTCACAAGTTGGGGCACTATCCTACCCGGTTTCACCTCGACGGGGAGATTCCCCCCTCATACGGGTCCGGAACCTTTGCCTCTAGGTTAGAGCGCATGCATGCGAGGGGGGACACATGCAAGCACCTATACCAACCTCTCACCACACTCACACACATATGCTAGGGGAACATGCAAGTTTTCATCTCATTCCAATGTTCTCGTGGTCTTCCTCCGGCGAAACCCTGATCTATGCACACTCGGATCGTCTACCCCCCTAGACGTTCCTCTGACAGGGGTAGCCCGGCGTAGCTCTCTCTTGTTTTGTGTTTGTTTAGGTCATAGGGTGATGTAAACCCATGTTGGTTCACAAGTTGGGGCACTATCCTACCCGGTTTCACCTCGACGGGGAGATTCCCCCCTCATACGGGTCCGGAACCTTCGCCTCTAGGTTAGAGCGCATGCATGCGAGGGGGGACACATGCAAGCACCTATACCAACCTCTCACCACACTCACACACATATGCTAGGGGCACATGCAAGTTTTCATCTCATTCCAATGTTCTCGTGGTCTTCCTCCGGTGAAACCCTGATCTGTGCACACTCGGATCGTCTACCCCCCTAGACGTTCCTCTGACAGGGGTAGCCCGGCGTAGCTCTCTCTTGTTTTGTGTTTGTTTAGGTCATAGGGTGATGTAAAACCATGTTGGTTCACAAGTTGGGGCACTATCCTACCCGGTTTCACCTCGACGGGGAGATTCCCCCCTCATACGGGTCCGGAACCTTCGCCTCTAGGTTAGAGCGCATGCATGCGAGGGGGACACATGCAAGCACCTATACCAACCTCTCACCACACTCACACACATATGCTAGGGGCACATGCAAGTTTTCATCTCATTCCAATGTTCTCGTGGTCTTCCTCCGGTGAAACCCTGATCTGTGCACACTCGGATCGTCTACCCCCCTAGACGTTCCTCTGACAGGGGTAGCCCGGCATAGCTCTCTCTTGTTTTGTGTTTGTTTAGGTCATAGGGTGATGTAAAACCATGTTGGTTCACAAGTTGGGGCACTATCCTACCCGGTTTCACCTCGACGGGGAGATTCCCCCCTCATACGGGTCCGGAACCTTCGACTCTAGGTTAGAGCGCATGCATGCGAAGGGGGACACATGCAAGCACCTATACCAACCTCTCACCACACTCACACACATATGCTAGGGGCACATGCAAGTTTTCATCTCATTCCAATGTTCTCGTGGTCTTCCTCCGGCGAAATCCTGATCTGTGCACACTCGGATCGTCTACCCCCCTAGACGTTCCTCTGACAGGGGTAGCCCGCCGTAGATCTCTCTTGTTTTGTGTTTGTTTAGGTCATAGGGTGATGTAAAACCATGTTGGTTCACAAGTTGGGGCACTATCCTACCCGGTTTCACCTCGACGGGGAGATTCCCCCCTCATACGGGTCCGGAACCTTTGCCTCTAGGTTAGAGCGCATGCATGCGAGGGGGGACACATGCAAGCACCTATACCAACCTCTCACCACACTCACACACATATGCTAGGGGCACATGCAAGTTTTCATCTAATTCCAATGTTCTCGTGGTCTTCCTCCGGCGAAACCCTGATCTCTGTGCACACTCGGATCGTCTACCCCCTAGAAGTTCCTCTGACAGGGGTAGCCCGGCGTAGCTCTCTCTTGTTTTGTGTTTGTTTAGGACATAGGGTGATGTAAAACCATGTTGGTTCACAAGTTGGGGCACTATCCTACCCGGTTTCACCTCCACGGGGAGATTCCCTCCTCATACGGGTCCGGAACCTTCGCCTCTAGGTTAGAGCGCATGCATGCGAGGGGGGACACATGCAAGCACCTATACCAACCTCTCACCACACTCACACACATATGCTAGGGGCACATGCAAGTTTTCATCTCATTCCAATGTTCTTGTGGTCTTCCTCCGGCGAAACCCTGATCTGTGCACACTCGGATCGTCTACCCCCCTAGACGTTCCTCTGACAGGGGTAGCCCGGCGTAGCTCTCTATTGTTTTGTGTTTGTTTAGGTCATAGGGTGATGTAAAACCATGTTGGTTCACAAGTTGGGGCACTATCCTACCCGGTTTCACCTCGACGGGGAGATTCCCCCCTCATACGGGTCCGGAACCTTCGCCTCTAGGTTAGAGCGCATGCATGCGAGGGGGGACACATGCAAGCACCTATACCAACCTCTCACCACACTCACACACATATGCTAGGGGCACATGCAAGTTTTCATCTCATTCCAATGTTCTTGTGGTCTTCCTCCGGCGAAACCCTGATCTGTGCACACTCGGATCGTCTACCCCCCTAGACGTTCCTCTGACAGGGGTAGCCCGGCGTAGCTCTCTATTGTTTTGTGTTTTTTTAGGTCATAGGGTGATGTAAAACCATGTTGGTTCACAAGTTGGGGCACTATCCTACCCGGTTTCACCTCGACGGGGAGATTCCCCCCTCATACGGGTCCGGAACCTTTGCCTCTAGGTTAGAGCGCATGCATGCGAGGGGGGACACATGCAAGCACCTATACCAACCTCTCACCACACTCACACACATATGCTAGGGGCACATGCAAGTTTTCATCTAATTCCAATGTTCTCGTGGTCTTCCTACGGCGAAACCCTGATCTCTGTGCACACTCGGATCGTCTACCCCCTAGAAGTTCCTCTGACAGGGGTAGCCCGGCGTAGCTCTCTCTTGTTTTGTGTTTTTTTAGGTCATAGGGTGATGTAAAACCATGTTGGTTCACAAGTTGGGGCACTATCCTACCCGGTTTCACCTCGACGGGGAGATTCCCTCCTCATACGGGTCCGGAACCTTCGCCTCTAGGTTAGAGCGCATGCATGCGAGGGGGGACACATGCAAGCACCTATACCAACCTCTCACCACACTCACACACATATGCTAGGGGCACATGCAAGTTTTCATCTCATTCCAATGTTCTTGTGGTCTTCCTCCGGCGAAACCCTGATCTGTGCACACTCGGATCGTCTACCCCCCTAGACGTTCCTCTGACAGGGGTAGCCCGGCGTAGCTCTCTATTGTTTTGTGTTTGTTTAGGTCATAGGGTGATGTAAAACCATGTTGGTTCACAATTTGGGGCACTATCCTACCCGGTTTCACCTCGACGGGGAGATTCCCCCCTCATACGGGTCCGGAACCTTCGCCTCTAGGTTAGAGCGCATGCATGCGAGGGGGGACACATGCAAGCACCTATACCAACCTCTCACCACACTCACACACATATGCTAGGGGCACATGCAAGTTTTCATCTCATTCCAATGTTCTCGTGGTCTTCCTCCGGTGAAACCCTGATCTGTGCACACTCGGATCGTCTACCCCCCTAGACGTTCCTCTGACAGGGGTAGCCCGGCGTAGCTCTCTCTTGTTTTGTGTTTGTTTAGGTCATAGGGTGATGTAAAACCATGTTGGTTCACAAGTTGGGGCACTATCCTACCCGGTTTCACCTCGACAGGGAGATTCCCCCTCATACGGGTCCGGAACCTTCGCCTCTAGGTTAGAGCGCATGCATGCGAGGGGGACACATGCAAGCACCTATACCAACCTCTCACCACACTCACACACATATGCTAGGGGCACATGAAAGTTTTCATCTCATTCCAATGTTCTCGTGGTCTTCCTCCGGTGAAACCCTGATCTGTGCACACTCGGATCGTCTACCCCCCCTAGACGTTCCTCTGACAGGGGTAGCCCGGCATAGCTCTCTCTTGTTTTGTGTTTGTTTAGGTCATAGGGTGATGTAAAACCATGTTGGTTCACAAGTTGGGGCGCTATCCTACCCGGTTTCACCTCGACGGGGAGATTCCCCTCTCATACGGGTCCGGAACCTTCGACTCTAGGTTAGAGCGCATGCATGCGAGGGGGGACACATGCAAGCACCTATACCAACCGCTCACCACACTCACACACATATGCTAGGGGCACATGCAAGTTTTCATCTCATTCCAATGTTCTCGTGGTCTTCCTCCGGCGAAATCCTGATCTGTGCACACTCGGATCGTCTACCCCCTAGACGTTCCTCTGACAGGGGTAGCCCGGCGTAGCTCTCTCTTGTTTTGTGTTTGTTTAGGTCATAGGGTGATGTAAAACCATGTTGGTTCACAAGTTGGGGCACTATCCTACCCGGTTTCACCTCGACGGGGAGATTCCCCCCTCATACGGGTCGGGAACCTTTGCCTCTAGGTTAGAGCGTATGCATGCGAGGGGGGACACATGCAAGCACCTATACCAACCTCTCACCACACTCACACACATATGCTAGGGGCACATGCAAGTTTTCATCTAATTCCAATGTTCTCGTGGTCTTCCTCCGGCAAAACCCTGATATCTGTGCACACTCGGATCGTCTACCCCCCTAGACGTTCCTCTGACAGGGGTAGCCCGGCGTAGCTCTCTCTTGTTTTGTGTTTGTTTAGGTCATAGGGTGATGTAAAACCATGTTGGTTCACAAGTTGGGGCACTATCCTACCCGGTTTCACCTCGACGGGGAGATTCCCCCCTCATACGGGTCCGGAACCTTCGCCTCTAGGTTAGAGCGCATGCATGTGAGGGGGGACACATGCAAGCACCTATACCAACCTCTCACCACACTCACACACATATGCTAGGGGCACATGCAAGTTTTCATCTCATTCCAATGTTCTTGTGGTCTTCCTCCGGCGAAACCCTGATCTGTGCACACTCGGATCGTCTACCCCCCTAGACGTTCCTCTGACAGGGGTAGCCCGGCGTAGCTCTCTATTGTTTTGTGTTTTTTTAGGTCATAGGGTGATGTAAAACCATGTTGGTTCACAAGTTGGGGCACTATCCTACCCGGTTTCACCTCGACGGGGAGATTCCCCCCTCATACGGGTCCGGAACCTTCGCCTCTAGGTTAGACGCATGCATGCGAGGGGGGACACATGCAAGCACCTATAACAACCTCTCACCACACTCAAACACATATGCTAGGGGCACATGCAAGTTTTCATCTCATTCCAATGTTCTCGTGGTCTTCCTCCGGCGAAACCCTGATCTCTGTCCACACTCGGATCGTCTACCCCCCTAGACGTTCCTCTGACAGGGGTAGCCCGGCGTAGCTCTCTCTTGTTTTGTGTTTGTTTAGGTCATAGGGTGATGTAAAACCATGTTGGTTCACAAGTTGGGGCACTATCCTACCCGGTTTCACCTCGACGGGGAGATTCCCCCCTCATACGGGTCCGGAACCTTCGCCTCTAGGTTAGAGCGCATGCATGCGAGGGGGGACACATGCAAGCACCTATACCAACCTCTCACCACACTCACACACATATGCTAGGGTCACATGCAAGTTTTCATCTCATTCCAATGTTCTCGTGGTCTTCCTCCGGCGAAACCCTGATCTGTGCACACTCGGATCGTCTACCCCCCTAGACGTTCCTCTGACAGGGGTATCCCGGCGTAGCTCTCTCTTGTTTTGTGTTTTTTTTTTAGGTCATAGGGTGATGTAAAACCATGTTGGTTCACAAGTTGGGGCACTCTCCTACCCGGTTTCACCTCGACAGGGAGATTCCCCCCTCATACGGGTCCGGAACCTTCGCCTCTAGGTTAGAGCGCATGCATGCGAGGGGGGACACATGCAAGCACCTATACCAACCTCTCACCACACTAACACACATATTCTAGGGGCACATGCAAGTTTTCATCTCATTCCAATGTTCTCGTGGTCTTCCTCCGGCGAAACCCTGATCTGTGCACACTCGGATCGTCTACCCCCCTAGACGTTTCTCTGACAGGGGTAGGCCGGCGTAGCTCTCTCTTGTTTTGTGTTTGTTTAGGTCATAGGGTGATGTAAAACCATGTTGGTTCACAAGTTGGGGCACTATCCTACCCGGTTTCACCTCGACGGGGAGATTCCCCCCTCATACGGGTCCGGAACCTTCGCCTCTAGGTTAGACGCATGCATGCGAGGGGGGACACATGCAAGCACCTATAACAACCTCTCACCACACTCAAACACATATGATAGGGGCACATGCAAGTTTTCATCTCATTCCAATGTTCTCGTGGTCTTCCTCCGGCGAAACCCTGATCTCTGTGCACACTCGGATCGTCTACCCCCCTAGACGTTCCTCTGACAGGGGTAGCCCGGCGTAGCTCTCTCTTGTTTTGTGTTTGTTTAGGTCATAGGGTGATGTAAAAACATGTTGGTTCACAAGTTGGGGCACTATCCTACCCGGTTTCACCTCGACGGGGAGATTCCCCCCTCATACGGGTCCGGAACCTTCGCCTCTAGGTTAGAGCGCATGCATGCGAGGGGGGACACATGAAAGCACCTATACCAACCTCTCACCACACTCACACACATATTCTAGGGGCACATGCAAGTTTTCATCTCATTCCAATGTTCTCGTGGTCTTCCTCCGGCGAAACCCTGATCTGTGCACACTCGGATCGTCTACCCCCCTAGACGTTCCTCTGACAGGGGTAGCCCGGCGTAGCTCTCTCTTGTTTTGTGTTTTTTTTAGGTCATAGGGTGATGTAAAACCATGTTGGTTCACAAGTTGGGGCACTATCCTACCCGGTTTCACCTCGACAGGGAGATTCCCCCCTCATACGGGTCCGGAACCTTCGCCTCTAGGTTAGAGCGCATGCATGCGAGGGGGACACATGCAAGCACCTATACCAACCTCTCACCACACTCACACACATATGCTAGGGGCACATGCAAGTTTTCATCTCATTCCAATGTTCTCGTGGTCTTCCTCCGGCGAAACCCTAATATCTGTGCACACTCGGATCGTCTACCCCCCTAGACGTTCCTCTGACAGGGGTAGCCCGGCGTAGCTCTCTCTTGTTTTGTGTTTGTTTAGGTCATAGGGTGATGTAAAACCATGTTGGTTCACAAGTTGGGGCACTATCCTACCCGGTTTCACCTCGACGGGGAGATTCCCCCCTCATACGGGTCTGGAACCTTCGCCTCTAGGTTAGAGCGCATGCATGCGAGGGGGGACACATGCAAGCACCTATACCAACCTATCACCACACTCACACACATATTCTAGGGGCACATGCAAGTTTTCATCTCATTCCAATGTTCTCGTGGTCTTCCTCCGGCGAAACCCTGATCTGTGCACACTCGGATCGTCTACCCCCCTAGACGTTCCTCTGACAGGGGTAGCCCGGCGTAGCTCTCTCTTGTTTTGTGTTTGTTTAGGTCATAGGGTGATGTAAACCCATGTTGGTTCACAAGTTGGGGCACTATCCTACCCGGTTTCACCTCGACGGGGAGATTCCCCCCTCATACGGGTCCGGAACCTTCGCCTCTAGGTTAGAGCGCATGCATGCGAGGGGGGACACATGCAAGCACCTATACCAACCTCTCACCACACTCACACACATATGCTAGGGGCACATGCAAGTTTTCATCTCATTCCAATGTTCTCGTGGTCTTCCTCCGGTGAAACCCTGATCTGTGCACACTCGGATCGTCTACCCCCCTAGACGTTCCTCTGACAGGGGTAGCCCGGCGTAGCTCTCTCTTGTTTTGTGTTTGTTTAGGTCATAGGGTGATTTAAAACCATGTTGGTTCACAAGTTGGGGCACTATCCTACCCGGTTTCACCTCGACGGGGAGATTCCCCCCTCATACGGGTCCGGAACCTTCGCCTCTAGGTTAGAGCGCATGCATGCGAGGGGGACACATGCAAGCACCTATACCAACCTCTCACCACACTCACACACATATGCTAGGGGCACATGCAAGTTTTCATCTCATTCCAATGTTCTCGTGGTCTTCCTCCGGTGAAACCCTGATCTGTGCACACTCGGATCGTCTACCCCCCCTAGACGTTCCTCTGACAGGGGTAGCCCGGCATAGCTCTCTCTTGTTTTGTGTTTGTTTAGGTCATAGGGTGATGTAAAACCATGTTGGTTCACAAGTTGGGGCACTATCCTACCCGGTTTCACCTCGACGGGGAGATTCCCCTCTCATACGGGTCCGGAACCTTCGACTCTAGGTTAGAGCGCATGCATGCGAGGGGGGACACATGCAAGCACCTATACCAACCGCTCACCACACTCACACACATATGCTAGGGGCACATGCAAGTTTTCATCTCATTCCAATGTTCTCGTGGTCTTCCTCCGGCGAAATCCTGATCTGTGCACACTCGGATCGTCTACCCCCCTAGACGTTCCTCTGACAGGGGTAGCCCGGCGTAGCTCTCTCTTGTTTTGTGTTTGTTTAGGTCATAGGGTGATGTAAAACCATGTTGGTTCACAAGTTGGGGCACTATCCTACCCGGTTTCACCTCGACGGGGAGATTCCCCCCTCATACGGGTCGGGAACCTTTGCCTCTAGGTTAGAGCGTATGCATGCGAGGGGGGACACATGCAAGCACCTATACCAACCTCTCACCACACTCACACACATATGCTAGGGGCACATGCAAGTTTTCATCTAATTCCAATGTTCTCGTGGTCTTCCTCCGGCAAAACCCTGATATCTGTGCACACTCGGATCGTCTACCCCCCTAGACGTTCCTCTGACAGGGGTAGCCCGGCGTAGCTCTCTCTTGTTTTGTGTTTGTTTAGGTCATAGGGTGATGTAAAACCATGTTGGTTCACAAGTTGGGGCACTATCCTACCCGGTTTCACCTCGACGGGGAGATTCCCCCCTCATACGGGTCCGGAACCTTCGCCTCTAGGTTAGAGCGCATGCATGCGAGGGGGGACACATGCAAGCACCTATACCAACCTCTCAACACACTCACACACATATGCTAGGGGCACATGAAAGTTTTCATCTCATTCCAATGTTCTTGTGGTCTTCCTCCGGCGAAACCCTGATCTGTGCACACTCGGATCGTCTACCCCCCTAGACGTTCCTCTGACAGGGGTAGCCCGGCGTAGCTCTCTATTGTTTTGTGTTTGTTTAGGTCATAGGGTGATGTAAAACCATGTTGGTTCACAATTTGGGGCACTATCCTACCCGGTTTCACCTCGACGGGGAGATTCCCCCCTCATACGGGTCCGGAACCTTCGCCTCTAGGTTAGAGCGCATGCATGCGAGGGGGGACACATGCAAGCACCTATACCAACCTCTCACCACACTCACACACATATGCTAGGGGCACATGCAAGTTTTCATCTCATTCCAATGTTCTCGTGGTCTTCCTCCGGTGAAACCCTGATCTGTGCACACTCGGATCGTCTACCCCCCTAGACGTTCCTCTGACAGGGGTAGCCCGGCGTAGCTCTCTCTTGTTTTGTGTTTGTTTAGGTCATAGGGTGATGTAAAACCATGTTGGTTCACAAGTTGGGGCACTATCCTACCCGGTTTCACCTCGACGGGGAGATTCCCCCCTCATACGGGTCCGGAACCTTCGCCTCTAGGTTAGAGCGCATGCATGCGAGGGGGACACATGCAAGCACCTATACCAACCTCTCACCACACTCACACACATATGCTAGGGGCACATGCAAGTTTTCATCTCATTCCAATGTTCTCGTGGTCTTCCTCCGGTGAAACCCTGATCTGTGCACACTCGGATCGTCTACCCCCCCTAGACGTTCCTCTGACAGGGGTAGCCCGGCATAGCTCTCTCTTGTTTTGTGTTTGTTTAGGTCATAGGGTGATGTAAAACCATGTTGGTTCACAAGTTGGGGCACTATCCTACCCGGTTTCACCTCGACGGGGAGATTCCCCTCTCATACGGGTCCGGAACCTTCGACTCTAGGTTAGAGCGCATGCATGCGAGGGGGGACACATGCAAGCACCTATACCAACCGCTCACCACACTCACACACATATGCTAGGGGCACATGCAAGTTTTCATCTGATTCCAATGTTCTCGTGGTCTTCCTCCGGCGAAATCCTGATCTGTGCACACTCGGATCGTCTACCCCCCTAGACGTTCCTCTGACAGGGGTAGCCCGGCGTAGCTCTCTCTTGTTTTGTGTTTGTTTAGGTCATAGGGTGATGTAAAACCATGTTGGTTCACAAGTTGGGGCGCTATCCTACCCGGTTTCACCTCGACGGGGAGATTCCCCCCTCATACGGGTCGGGAACCTTTGCCTCTAGGTTAGAGCGTATGCATGCGAGGGGGGACACATGCAAGCACCTATACCAACCTCTCACCACACTCACACACATATGCTAGGGGCACATGCAAGTTTTCATCTAATTCCAATGTTCTCGTGGTCTTCCTCCGGCAAAACCCTGATATCTGTGCACACTCGGATCGTCTACCCCCCTAGACGTTCCTCTGACAGGGGTAGCCCGGCGTAGCTCTCTCTTGTTTTGTGTTTGTTTAGGTCATAGGGTGATGTAAAACCATGTTGGTTCACAAGTTGGGGCGCTATCCTACCCGGTTTCACCTCGACGGGGAGATTCCCCCCTCATACGGGTCGGGAACCTTTGCCTCTAGGTTAGAGCGTATGCATGCGAGGGGGGACACATGCAAGCACCTATACCAACCTCTCACCACACTCACACACATATGCTAGGGGCACATGCAAGTTTTCATCTAATTCCAATGTTCTCGTGGTCTTCCTCCGGCAAAACCCTGATATCTGTGCACACTCGGATCGTCTACCCCCCTAGACGTTCCTCTGACAGGGGTAGCCCGGCGTAGCTCTCTCTTGTTTTGTGTTTGTTTAGGTCATAGGGTGATGTAAAACCATGTTGGTTCACAAGTTGGGGCACTATCCTACCCGGTTTCACCTCGACGGGGAGATTCCCCCCTCATACGGGTCCGGAACCTTCGCCTCTAGGTTAGAGCGCATGCATGCGAGGGGGACACATGCAAGCACCTATACCAACCTCTCACCACACTCACACACATATGCTAGGGGCACATGCAAGTTTTCATCTCATTCCAATGTTCTCGTGGTCTTCCTCCGGTGAAACCCTGATCTGTGCACACTCGGATCGTCTACCCCCCCTAGACGTTCCTCTGACAGGGGTAGCCCGGCATAGCTCTCTCTTGTTTTGTGTTTGTTTATGTCATAGGGTGATGTAAAACCATGTTGGTTCACAAGTTGGGGCACTATCCTACCCGGTTTCACCTCGACGGGGAGATTCCCCTCTCATACGGGTCCGGAACCTTCGACTCTAGGTTAGAGCGCATGCATGCGAGGGGGGACACATGCAAGCACCTATACCAACCGCTCACCACACTCACACACATATGCTAGGGGCACATGCAAGTTTTCATCTGATTCCAATGTTCTCGTGGTCTTCCTCCGGCGAAATCCTGATCTGTGCACACTCGGATCGTCTACCCCCCTAGACGTTCCTCTGACAGGGGTAGCCCGGCGTAGCTCTCTCTTGTTTTGTGTTTGTTTAGGTCATAGGGTGATGTAAAACCATGTTGGTTCACATGTTGGGGCGCTATCCTACCCGGTTTCACCTCGACGGGGAGATTCCCCCCTCATACGGGTCGGGAACCTTTGCCTCTAGGTTAGAGCGTATGCATGCGAGGGGGGACACATGCAAGCACCTATACCAACCTCTCACCACACTCACACACATATGCTAGGGGCACATGCAAGTTTTCATCTAATTCCAATGTTCTCGTGGTCTTCCTCCGGCAAAACCCTGATATCTGTGCACACTCGGATCGTCTACCCCCCTAGACGTTCCTCTGACAGGGGTAGCCCGGCGTAGCTCTCTCTTGTTTTGTGTTTGTTTAGGTCATAGGGTGATGTAAAACCATGTTGGTTCACAAGTTGGGGCACTATCCTACCCGGTTTCACCTCGACGGGGAGATTCCCCCCTCATACGGGTCCGGAACCTTCGCCTCTAGGTTAGAGCGCATGCATGCGAGGGGGGACACATGCAAGCACCTATACCAACCTCTCACCACACTCACACACATATGCTAGGGGCACATGCAAGTTTTCATCTCATTCCAATGTTCTTGTGGTCTTCCTCCGGCGAAACCCTGATCTGTGCACACTCGGATCGTCTACCCCCCTAGACGTTCCTCTGACAGGGGTAGCCCGGCGTAGCTCTCTATTGTTTTGTGTTTGTTTAGGTCATAGGGTGATGTAAAACCATGTTGGTTCACAATTTGGGGCACTATCCTACCCGGTTTCACCTCGACGGGGAGATTCCCCCCTCATACGGGTCCGGAACCTTCGCCTCTAGGTTAGAGCGCATGCATGCGAGGGGGGACACATGCAAGCACCTATACCAACCTCTCACCACACTCACACACATATTCTAGGGGAACATGCAAGTTTTAATCTCATTCCAATGTTCTCGTGGTCTTCCTCCGGCGAAACCCTGATCTGTGCACACTCGGATCGTCTACCCCCCTAGACGTTCCTCTGACAGGGGTAGCCCGGCGTAGCTCTCTCTTGTTTTGTGTTTGTTTAGGTCATAGGGTGATTTAAAACCATGTTGGTTCACAAGTTGGGGCACTATCCTACCCGGTTTCCCCTCGACGGGGAGATTCCCCCCTCATACGGGTCCGGAACCTTCGACTCTAGGTTAGAGCGCATGCATGCGAGGGGGGACACATGCAAGCACCTATACCAACCTCTCACCACACTCGCACACATATGCTAGGGGCACATGCAAGTTTTCATCTCATTCCAATGTTCTCGTGGTCTTCCTCCGGCGAAATCCTGATCTGTGCACACTCGGATCGTCTACCCCCTAGACGTTCCTCTGACAGGGGTAGCCCGGCGTAGCTCTCTCTTGTTTTGTGTTTGTTTAGGTCATAGGGTGATGTAAAACCATGTTGGTTCACAAGTTGGGGCACTATCCTACCCGGTTTCACCTCGACGGGGAGATTCCCCCCTCATACGGGTCGGGAACCTTTGCCAATAGGTTAGAGCGCATGCATGCGAGGGGGGACACATGCAAGAACCTATACCAACTTCTCACCACACTCACACACATATTCTAGGGGCACATGCAAGTTTTCATCTAATTCCAATGTTTTCGTGGTCTTCCTCCGGCGAAACCCTGATCTCTGTGCGCACTCGGATCGTCTACCCCCTAGACGTTCCTCTGACAGGGGTAGCCCGGCGTAGCTCTCTCTTGTTTTGTGTTTGTTTAGGTCATAGGGTGATGTAAAACCATGTTGGTTCACAAGTTGGGGCACTATCCTACCCGGTTTCACCTAAACGGGGAGATTCCCTCCTCATACGGGTCCGGAACCTTCGCCTCTAGGTTAGAGCGCATGCATGCGAGGGGGACACATGAAAGCACCTATACCAACCTCTCACCACACTCACACACATATGCTAGGGGCACATGGAAGTTTTCATCTCATTCCAATGTTCTCGTGGTCTTCCTCCGGCGAAACCCTGATCTCTGTGCACACTCGGATCGTCTACCCCCCTAGACGTTCCTCTGACAGGGGTAGCCCGGCGTAGCTATCTCTTGTTTTGTGTTTGTTTGGGTCATAGGGTGATGTAAAACCATGTTGGTTCACAAATTGGGGCACTATCCTACCCGGTTTCACCTAAACGGGGAGATTCCCCCCTCATACGGGTCCGGAACCTTCGCCTCTAGGTTAGAGCGCATGCATGCGAGGGGGGACACATGCAAGCACCTATACCAACCTCTCACCACACTCACACACATATTCTAGGGGCACATGCAAGTTTTCATCTCATTCCAATGTTCTCGTGGTCTTCCTCCGGCGAAACCCTGATCTGTGCACACTCGGATCGTCTACCCCCCTAGACGTTCCTCTGACAGGGGTAGCCCGGCATAGATCTCTCTTGTTTTGTGTTTGTTTAGGTCATAGGGTGATGTAAAACCATGTTGGTTCACAAGTTGGGGCACTATCCTACCCGGTTTCACCTCGACGGGGAGATTCCCCCCTCATACGGGTCCGGAACCTTCGCCTCTAGGTTAGAGCGCATGCATGCGAGGGGGGACACATGCAAGCACCTATACCAACCTATCACCACACTCACACACATATGCTAGGGACACATGCAAGTTTTCATCTCATTCCAATGTTCTCGTGGTCTTCCTCCGGCGAAACCTTGATCTGTGCACACTCGGATCGTCTACCCCCCTAGACGTTCCTCTGACAGGGGTAGCCCGGCGTAGCTCTCTCTTGTTTTGTGTTTGTTTAGGTCATAGGGTGATGTAAAACCATGTTGGTTCACAAGTTGGGGCACTATCCTACCCGGTTTCACCTCGACGGGGAGATTCCCCCCTCATACGGGTCCGGAACCTTCGCCTCTAGGTTAGACGCATGCATGCGAGGGGGGACACATGCAAGCACCTATAACAACCTCTCACCACACTCAAACACATATTCTAGGGGCACATGCAAGTTTTCATCTCATTCCAATGTTCTCGTGGTCTTCCTCCGGCGAAACCCTGATCTCTGTGCACACTCGGATCGTCTACCCCGCTAGACGTTCCTCCGACAGGGGTAGCCCGGCGTAGCTCTCTCTTGTTTTGTGTGTGTTTAGGTCATAGGGTGATGTAAAAACATGTTGGTTCACAAGTTGGGGCACTATCCTACCCGGTTTCACCTCGACGGGGAGATTCCCCCCTCATACGGGTCCGGAACCTTCGCCTCTAGGTTAGAGCGCATGCATGCGAGGGGGGACACATGCAAGCACCTATACCAACCTCTCACCACACTCACACACATATGCTAGGGGCACATGCAAGTTTTCATCTCATTCCAATGTTCTCGTGGTCTTCCTCCGGCGAAACCCTGATCTGTGCACACTCGGATCGTCTACCCCCCTAGACGTTCCTCTGACAGGGGTATCCCGGCGTAGCTCTCTCTTGTTTTGTGTTTTTTTTAGGTCATAGGGTGATGTAAAACCATGTTGGTTCACAAGTTGGGGCACTATCCTACCCGGTTTCACCTCGACAGGGAGATTCCCCCCTCATACGGGTCCGGAACCTTCGCCTCTAGGTTAGAGCGCATGCATGCGAGGGGGGACACATGAAAGCACCTATACCAACCTCTCACCACACTCACACACATATGCTAGGGGAACATGCAAGTTTTCATCTCATTCCAATGTTCTCGTGGTCTTCCTCCGGCGAAACCCTGATATCTGTGCACACTCGGATCGTCTACCCCCCTAGACGTTCCTCTGACAGGGGTAGCCCGGCGTAGCTCTCTCTTGTTTTGTGTTTGTTTAGGTCATAGGGTGATGTAAAACCATGTTGGTTCACAAGTTGGGGCACTATCCTACCCGGTTTCACCTCGACGGGGAGATTCCCCCCTCATACGGGTCTGGAACCTTCGCCTCTAGGTTAGAGCGCATGCATGCGAGGGGGGACACATGCAAGCACCTATACCAACCTCTCACCACACTCACACACATATGCTAGGGGCACATGCAAGTTTTCATCTCATTCCAATGTTCTCGTGGTCTTCCTCCGGCGAAACCCTGATCTGTGCACACTCGGATCGTCTACCCCCCTAGACGTTCCTCTGACAGGGGTAGCCCGGCGTAGCTCTCTCTTGTTTTGTGTTTGTTTAGGTCATAGTGTGATGTAAACCCATGTTGGTTCACAAGTTGGGGCACTATCCTACCCGGTTTCACCTCGACGGGGAGATTCCCCCCTCATACGGGTCCGGAACCTTCGCCTCTAGGTTAGAGCGCATGCATGCGAGGGGGACACATGCAAGCACCTATACCAACCTCTCACCACCCTCACACACATATGTTAGGGGCACATGCAAGTTTTCATCTCATTCCAATGTTCTCGTGGTCTTCCTCCGGTGAAACCCTGATCTGTGCACACTCGGATCGTCTACCCCCCCTAGACGTTCCTCTGACAGGGGTAGCCCGGCATAGCTATCTCTTGTTTTGTGTTTGTTTAGGTCATAGGGTGATGTAAAACCATGTTGGTTCACAAGTTGGGGCACTATCCTACCCGGTTTCCCCTTGACGGGGAGATTCCCCCCTCATACGGGTCCGGAACCTTCGACTCTAGGTTAGAGCGCATGCATGCGAGGGGGGACACATGCAAGCACCTATACCAACCTCTCACCACACTCGCACACATATGCTAGGGGCACATGCAAGTTTTCATCTCATTCCAATGTTCTCGTGGTCTTCCTCCGGCGAAATCCTGATCTGTGCACACTCGGATCGTCTACCCCCCTAGACGTTCCTCTGACAGGGGTAGCCCGGCGTAGCTCTCTCTTGTTTTGTGTTTGTTTAGGTCATAGGGTGATGTAAAACCATGTTGGTTCACAAGTTGGGGCACTATCTTACCCGGTTTCACCTCGACGGGGAGATTCCCCCCTCATACGGGTCGGGAACCTTTGCCTCTAGGTTAGAGCGCATGCATGCGAGGGGGGACACATGCAAGAACCTATACCAACTTCTCACCACACTCACACACATATTCTAGGGGCACATGCAAGTTTTCATCTAATTCCAATGTTCTCGTGGTCTTCCTCCGGCAAAACCCTGATATCTGTGCACACTCGGATCGTCTACCCCCCTAGACGTTCCTCTGACAGGGGTAGCCCGGCGTAGCTCTCTCTTGTTTTGTGTTTGTTTAGGTCATAGGGTGATGTAAAACCATGTTGGTTCACAAGTTGGGGCACTATCCTACCCGGTTTCACCTACACGGGGAGATTCCCTCCTCATACGGGTCCGGAACCTTCGCCTCTAGGTTAGAGCGCATGCATGCGAGGGGGGACACATGCAAGCACCTATACCAACCTCTCACCACACTCACACACATATGCTAGGGGCACATGGAAGTTTTCATCTCATTCCAATGTTCTCGTGGTCTTCCTCCGGCGAAACCCTGATCTCTGTGCACACTCGGATCGTCTACCCCCCTAGACGTTCCTCTGACAGGGGTAGCCCGGCGTAGCTATCTCTTGTTTTGTGTTTGTTTGGGTCATAGGGTGATGTAAAACCATGTTGGTTCACAAATTGGGGCACTATCCTACCCGGTTTCACCTAAACGGGGAGATTCCCCCCTCATACGGGTCCGGAACCTTCGCCTCTAGGTTAGAGCGCATGCATGCGAGGGGGGACACATGCAAGCACCTATACCAACCTCTCACCACACTCACACACATATTCTAGGGGCACATGCAAGTTTTCATCTCATTCCAATGTTCTCGTGGTCTTCCTCCGGCGAAACCCTGATCTGTGCACACTCGGATCGTCTACCCCCCTAGACGTTCCTCTGACAGGGGTAGCCCGGCATAGATCTCTCTTGTTTTGTGTTTGTTTAGGTCATAGGGTGATGTAAAACCATGTTGGTTCACAAGTTGGGGCACTATCCTACCCGGTTTCACCTCGACGGGGAGATTCCCCCCTCATACGGGTCCGGAACCTTCGCCTCTAGGTTAGAGCGCATGCATGCGAGGGGGGACACATGCAAGCACCTATACCAACCTATCACCACACTCACACACATATGCTAGGGACACATGCAAGTTTTCATCTCATTCCAATGTTCTCGTGGTCTTCCTCCGGCGAAACCTTGATCTGTGCACACTCGGATCGTCTACCCCCCTAGACGTTCCTCTGACAGGGGTAGCCCGGCGTAGCTCTCTCTTGTTTTGTGTTTGTTTAGGTCATAGGGTGATGTAAAACCATGTTGGTTCACAAGTTGGGGCACTATCCTACCCGGTTTCACCTCGACGGGGAGATTCCCCCCTCATACGGGTCCGGAACCTTCGCCTCTAGGTTAGACGCATGCATGCGAGGGGGGACACATGCAAGCACCTATAACAACCTCTCACCACACTCAAACACATATTCTAGGGGCACATGCAAGTTTTCATCTCATTCCAATGTTCTCGTGGTCTTCCTCCGGCGAAACCCTGATCTCTGTGCACACTCGGATCGTCTACCCCGCTAGACGTTCCTCCGACAGGGGTAGCCCGGCGTAGCTCTCTCTTGTTTTGTGTGTGTTTAGGTCATAGGGTGATGTAAAAACATGTTGGTTCACAAGTTGGGGCACTATCCTACCCGGTTTCACCTCGACGAGGAGATTCCCCCCTCATACGGGTCCGGAACCTTCGCCTCTAGGTTAGAGCGCATGCATGCGAGGGGGGACACATGCAAGCACCTATACCAACCTCTCACCACACTCACACACATATGCTAGGGGCACATGCAAGTTTTCATCTCATTCCAATGTTCTCGTGGTCTTCCTCCGGCGAAACCCTGATCTGTGCACACTCGGATCGTCTACCCCCCTAGACGTTCCTCTGACAGGGGTATCCCGGCGTAGCTCTCTCTTGTTTTGTGTTTTTTTTAGGTCATAGGGTGATGTAAAACCATGTTGGTTCACAAGTTGGGGCACTATCCTACCCGGTTTCACCTCGACAGGGAGATTCCCCCCTCATACGGGTCCGGAACCTTCGCCTCTAGGTTAGAGCGCATGCATGCGAGGGGGGACACATGAAAGCACCTATACCAACCTCTCACCACACTCACACACATATGCTAGGGGAACATGCAAGTTTTCATCTCATTCCAATGTTCTCGTGGTCTTCCTCCGGCGAAACCCTGATATCTGTGCACACTCGGATCGTCTACCCCCCTAGACGTTCCTCTGACAGGGGTAGCCCGGCGTAGCTCTCTCTTGTTTTGTGTTTGTTTAGGTCATAGGGTGATGTAAAACCATGTTGGTTCACAAGTTGGGGCACTATCCTACCCGGTTTCACCTCGACGGGGAGATTCCCCCCTCATACGGGTCTGGAACCTTCGCCTCTAGGTTAGAGCGCATGCATGCGAGGGGGGACACATGCAAGCACCTATACCAACCTCTCACCACACTCACACACATATGCTAGGGGCACATGCAAGTTTTCATCTCATTCCAATGTTCTCGTGGTCTTCCTCCGGCGAAACCCTGATCTGTGCACACTCGGATCGTCTACCCCCCTAGACGTTCCTCTGACAGGGGTAGCCCGGCGTAGCTCTCTCTTGTTTTGTGTTTGTTTAGGTCATAGTGTGATGTAAACCCATGTTGGTTCACAAGTTGGGGCACTATCCTACCCGGTTTCACCTCGACGGGGAGATTCCCCCCTCATACGGGTCCGGAACCTTCGCCTCTAGGTTAGAGCGCATGCATGCGAGGGGGACACATGCAAGCACCTATACCAACCTCTCACCACCCTCACACACATATGTTAGGGGCACATGCAAGTTTTCATCTCATTCCAATGTTCTCGTGGTCTTCCTCCGGTGAAACCCTGATCTGTGCACACTCGGATCGTCTACCCCCCCTAGACGTTCCTCTGACAGGGGTAGCCCGGCATAGCTATCTCTTGTTTTGTGTTTGTTTAGGTCATAGGGTGATGTAAAACCATGTTGGTTCACAAGTTGGGGCACTATCCTACCCGGTTTCCCCTTGACGGGGAGATTCCCCCCTCATACGGGTCCGGAACCTTCGACTCTAGGTTAGAGCGCATGCATGCGAGGGGGGACACATGCAAGCACCTATACCAACCTCTCACCACACTCGCACACATATGCTAGGGGCACATGCAAGTTTTCATCTCATTCCAATGTTCTCGTGGTCTTCCTCCGGCGAAATCCTGATCTGTGCACACTCGGATCGTCTACCCCCCTAGACGTTCCTCTGACAGGGGTAGCCCGGCGTAGCTCTCTCTTGTTTTGTGTTTGTTTAGGTCATAGGGTGATGTAAAACCATGTTGGTTCACAAGTTGGGGCACTATCTTACCCGGTTTCACCTCGACGGGGAGATTCCCCCCTCATACGGGTCGGGAACCTTTGCCTCTAGGTTAGAGCGCATGCATGCGAGGGGGGACACATGCAAGAACCTATACCAACTTCTCACCACACTCACACACATATTCTAGGGGCACATGCAAGTTTTCATCTAATTCCAATGTTCTCGTGGTCTTCCTCCGGCAAAACCCTGATATCTGTGCACACTCGGATCGTCTACCCCCCTAGACGTTCCTCTGACAGGGGTAGCCCGGCGTAGCTCTCTCTTGTTTTGTGTTTGTTTAGGTCATAGGGTGATGTAAAACCATGTTGGTTCACAAGTTGGGGCACTATCCTACCCGGTTTCACCTACACGGGGAGATTCCCTCCTCATACGGGTCCGGAACCTTCGCCTCTAGGTTAGAGCGCATGCATGCGAGGGGGGACACATGCAAGCACCTATACCAACCTCTCACCACACTCACACACATATGCTAGGGGCACATGCAAGTTTTCATCTCATTCCAATGTTCTCGTGGTCTTCCTCCGGCGAAATCCTGATCTGTGCACACTCGGATCGTCTACCCCCCTAGACGTTCCTCTGACAGGGGTAGCCCGGCGTAGCTCTCTCTTGTTTTGTGTTTGTTTAGGTCATAGGGTGATGTAAAACCATGTTGGTTCACAAGTTGGGGCACTATCCTACCCGGTTTCACCTCGACGGGGAGATTCCCCCCTCATACGGGTCGGGAACCTTTGCCTCTAGGTTAGAGCGTATGCATGCGAGGGGGGACACATGCAAGCACCTATACCAACCTCTCACCACACTCACACACATATGCTAGGGGCACATGCAAGTTTTCAACTAATTCCAATGTTCTCGTGGTCTTCCTCCGGCAAAACCCTGATATCTGTGCACACTCGGATCGTCTACCCCCCTAGACGTTCCTCTGACAGGGGTAGCCCGGCGTAGCTCTCTCTTGTTTTGTGTTTGTTTAGGTCATAGGGTGATGTAAAACCATGTTGGTTCACAAGTTGGGGCACTATCCTACCCGGTTTCACCTCGACGGGGAGATTCCCCCTCATACGGGTCCGGAACCTTCGCCTCTAGGTTAGAGCGCATGCATGCGAGGGGGGACACATGCAAGCACCTATACCAACCTCTCACCACACTCACACACATATTCTAGGGGCACATGCAAGTTTTCATCTCATTCCAATGTTCTCGTGGTCTTCCTCCGGCGAAACCCTGATCTGTGCACACTCGGATCGTCTACCCCCCTAGACGTTCCTCTGACAGGGGTAGCCCGGCATAGCTCTCTATTGTTTTGTGTTTGTTTAGGTCATAGGGTGATGTAAAACCATGTTGGTTCACAAGTTGGGGCACTATCCTACCCGGTTTCACCTCGACGGGGAGATTCCCCCCTCATACGGGTCCGGAACCTTCGCCTCTAGGTTAGAGCGCATGCATGCGAGGGGGGACACATGCAAGCACCTATACCAACCTCTCACCACACTCACACACATATGCTAGGGGCACATGCAAGTTTTCATCTCATTCCAATGTTCTCGTGGTCTTCCTCCGGCGAAACCCTGATCTGTGCACACTCGGATCGTCTACCCCCCTAGACGTTCCTCTGACAGGGGTAGCCCGGCGTAGCTCTCTCTTGTTTTGTGTTTGTTTAGGTCATAGGGTGATGTAAAACCATGTTGGTTCACAAGTTGGGGCACTATCCTACCCGGTTTCACCTCGACGGGGAGATTCCCCCCTCATACGGGTCGAGAACCTTTGCCTCTAGGTTAGAGCGCATGCATGCGAGGGGGGACACATGCAAGAACCTATACCAACTTCTCACCACACTCACACACATATTCTAGGGGCACATGCAAGTTTTCATCTAATTCCAATGTTCTCGTGGTCTTCCTCTGGCGAAACCCTGATCTCTGTGCACACTCGGATCGTCTACCCCCCTAGACGTTCCTCTGACAGGGGTAGCCCGGCGTAGCTCTCTCTTGTTTTGTGTTTGTTTAGGTCATAGGGTGATGTAAAACCATGTTGGTTCACAAGTTCGGGCACTATCCTACCCGGTTTCACCTAAACGGGGAGATTCCCTCCTCATACGGGTCCGGAACCTTCGCCTCTAGGTTAGAGCGCATGCATGCGAGGGGGACACATGCAAGCACCTATACCAACCTCTCACCACACTCACACACATATGCTAGGGGCACATGCAAGTTTTCATCTCATTCCAATGTTCTCGTGGTCTTCCTCCGGCGAAATCCTGATCTGTGCACACTCGGATCGTCTACCCCCCTAGACGTTCCTCTGACAGGGGTAGCCCGGCGTAGCTCTCTCTTGTTTTGTGTTTGTTTAGGTCATAGGGTGATGTAAAACCATGTTGGTTCACAAGTTGGGGCACTATCCTACCCGGTTTCACCTCGACGGGGAGATTCCCCCCTCATACGGGTCGGGAACCTTTGCCTCTAGGTTAGAGCGTATGCATGCGAGGGGGGACACATGCAAGCACCTATACCAACCTCGCACCACACTCACACACATATGCTAGGGGCACATGCAAGTTTTCATCTAATTCCAATGTTCTCGTGGTCTTCCTCCGGCAAAACCCTGATATCTGTGCACACTCGGATCGTCTACCCCCCTAGACGTTCCTCTGACAGGGGTAGCCCGGCGTAGCTCTCTCTTGTTTTGTGTTTGTTTAGGTCATAGGGTGATGTAAAACCATGTTGGTTCACAAGTTGGGGCACTATCCTACCCGGTTTCACCTCGACGGGGAGATTCCCCCCTCATACGGGTCCGGAACCTTCGCCTCTAGGTTAGAGCGCATGCATGCGAGGGGGGACACATGCAAGCACCTATACCAACCTCTCACCACACTCACACACATATGCTAGGGGCACATGCAAGTTTTCATCTCATTCCAATGTTCTCGTGGTCTTTCTCCGGTGAAACCCTGATCTTTGCACACTCGGATCGTCTACCCCCCTAGACGTTCCTCTGACAGGGGTAGCCCGGCGTAGCTCTCTATTGTTTTGTGTTTGTTTAGGTCATAGGGTGATGTAAAACCATGTTGGTTCACAATTTGGGGCACTATCCTACCCGGTTTCACCTCGACGGGGAGATTCCCCCCTCATATGGGTCCGGAACCTTCGCCTCTAGGTTAGAGCGCATGCATGCGAGGGGGGACACATGCAAGCACCTATACCAACCTCTCACCACACTCACACACATATGCTAGGGGCACATGCAAGTTTTCATCTCATTCCAATGTTCTCGTGGTCTTCCTCCGGCGAAACCCTGATCTGTGCACACTCGGATCGTCTACCCCCCTAGACGTTCCTCTGACAGGGGTAGCCCGGCGTAGCTCTCTCTTGTTTTGTGTTTGTTTAGGTCATAGGGTGATGTAAAACCATGTTGGTTCACAAGTTGGGGCACTATCCTACCCGGTTTCCCCTCGACGGGGAGATTCCCCCCTCATACGGGTCCGGAACCTTCGACTCTAGGTTAGAGCGCATGCATGCGAGGGGGGACACATGCAAGCACCTATACCAACCTCTCACCACACTCGCACACATATGCTAGGGGCACATGCAAGTTTTCATCTCATTCCAATGTTCTCGTGGTCTTCCTCCGGCGAAATCCTGATCCGTGCACACTCGGATCGTCTACCCCCCTAGACGTTCCTCTGACAGGGGTAGCCCGGCGTAGCTCTCTCTTGTTTTGTGTTTGTTTAGGTCATAGGGTGATGTAAAACCATGTTGGTTCACAAGTTGGGGCACTATCCTACCCGGTTTCACCTCGACAGGGAGATTCCCCCCTCATACGGGTCGGGAACCTTTGCCTCTAGGTTAGAGCGCATGCATGCGAGGGGGACACATGCAAGCACCTATACCAACTTCTCACCACACTCACACACATATTCTAGGGGCACATGCAAGTTTTCATCTAATTCCAATGTTCTCGTGGTCTTCCTCCGGCGAAACCCTGATCTCTGTGCACACTCGGATCGTCTACCCCCCTAGACGTTCCTCTGACAGGGGTAGCCCGGCGTAGCTCTCTCTTGTTTTGTGTTTTTTTAGGTCATAGGGTGATGTAAAACCATGTTGTTTCACAAGTTGGGGCACTATCCTACCCGGTTTCACCTAAACGGGGAGATTCCCTCCTCATACGGGTCCGGAACCTTCGCCTCTAGGTTAGAGCGCATGCATGCGAGGGGGGACACATGCAAGCACCTATACCAACCTCTCACCACACTCACACACATATGCTAGGGGCACATGGAAGTTTTCATCTCATTCCAATGTTCTCGTGGTCTTCCTCCGGCGAAACCCTGATCTCTGTGCACACTCGGATCGTCTACCCCCCTAGACGTTCCTCTGACAGGGGTAGCCCGGCGTAGCTATCTCTTGTTTTGTGTTTGTTTGGGTCATAGGGTGATGTAAAACCATGTTGGTTCACAAATTGGGGCACTATCCTACCCGGTTTCACCTAAACGGGGAGATTCCCCCCTCATACGGGTCCGGAACCTTCGCCTCTAGGTTAGAGCGCATGCATGCGAGGGGGGACACATGCAAGCACCTATACCAACTTCTCACCACACTCACACACATATTCTAGGGGCACATGCAAGTTTTCATCTAATTCCAATGTTCTCGTGGTCTTCCTCCGGCGAAACCCTGATCTCTGTGCACACTCGGATCGTCTACCCCCCTAGACGTTCCTCTGACAGGGGTAGCCCGGCGTAGCTCTCTCTTGTTTTGTGTTTGTTTAGGTCATAGGGTGATGTAAAACCATGTTGGTTCACAAGTTGGGGCACTATCCTACCCGGTTTCACCTAAACGGGGAGATTCCCTCCTCATACGGGTCCGGAACCTTCGCCTCTAGGTTAGAGCGCATGCATGCGAGGGGGGACACATGCAAGCACCTATACCAACCTCTCACCACACTCACACACATATGCTAGGGGCACATGCAAGTTTTCATCTCATTCCAATGTTCTTGTGGTCTTCCTCCGGCGAAATCCTGATCTGTGCACACTCGGATCGTCTACCCCCCTAGACGTTCCTCTGACAGGGGTAGCCCGGCGTAGCTCTCTCTTCTTTTGTGTTTTTTTAGGTCATAGGGTGATGTAAAACCATGTTGGTTCACAAGTTGGGGCACTATCCTACCCGGTTTCACCTACACGGGGAGATTCCCTCCTCATACGGGTCCGGAACCTTCGCCTCTAGGTTAGAGCGCGTGCATGCGAGGGGGGACACATGCAAGCACCTATACCAACCTCTCACCACACTCACACACATATGCTAGGGGCACATGCAAGTTTTCATCTCATTCCAATGTTCTCGTGGTCTTCCTCCGGCGAAATCCTGATCTGTGCACACTCGGATCGTCTACCCCCCTAGACGTTCCTCTGACAGGGGTAGCCCGGCGTAGCTCTCTCTTGTTTTGTGTTTGTTTAGGTCATAGGGTGATGTAAAACCATGTTGGTTCACAAGTTGGGGCACTATCCTACCTGGTTTCACCTCGACGGGGAGATTCCCCCCTCATACGGGTCGGGAACCTTTGCCTCTAGGTTAGAGCGCATGCATGCGAGGGGGGACACATGCAAGCACCTATACCAACCTCTCACCACACTCACACACATATGCTAGGGGCACATGCAAGTTTTCATCTCATTCCAATGTTCTCGTGGTCTTCCTCCGGCGAAACCCTGATCTCTGTGCACACTCGGATCGTCTACCCCCCTAGACGTTCCTCTGACAGGGGTAGCCCGGCGTAGCTATCTCTTGTTTTGTGTTTGGTTGGGTCATAGGGTGATGTAAAACCATGTTGGTTCACAAATTGGGGCACTATCCTACCCGGTTTCACCTAAACGGGGAGATTCCCCCCTCATACGGGTCCGGAACCTTCGCCTCTAGATTAGAGCGCATGCATGCGAGGGGGGACACATGCAAGCACCTATACCAACTTCTCACCACACTCACACACATATGATAGGGGCACATGCAAGTTTTCATCTAATTCCAATGTTCTCATGGTCTTCCTCCGGCGAAACCCTGATCTCTGTGCACACTCGGATCGTCTACCCCCCTAGACGTTCCTCTGACAGGGGTAGCCCGGCGTAGCTCTCTCTTGTTTTGTGTTTGTTTAGGTCATAGGGTGATGTAAAACCATGTTGGTTCACAAGTTGGGGCACTATCCTACCCGGTTTCACCTAAACGGGGAGATTCCCTCCTCATACGGGTCCGGAACCTTCGCCTCTAGGTTAGAGCGCATGCATGCGAGGGGGGACACATGCAAGCACCTATACCAACCTCTCACCACACTCACACACATATGCTAGGGGCACATGCAAGTTTTCATCTCATTCCAATGTTCTTGTGGTCTTCCTCCGGCGAAATCCTGATCTGTGCACACTCGGATCGTCTACCCCCTAGACGTTCCTCTGACAGGGGTAGCCCGGCGTAGCTCTCTCTTCTTTTGTGTTTGTTTAGGTCATAGGGTGATGTAAAACCATGTTGGTTCACAAGTTGGGGCACTATCCTACCCGGTTTCACCTCGACGGGGAGATTCCCCCCTCATACGGGTCGGGAACCTTTGCCTCTAGGTTAGAGCGTATGCATGCGAGGGGGGACACATGCAAGCACCTATACCAACCTCTCACCACACTCACACACATATGCTAGGGGCACATGCAAGTTTTCATCTAATTCCAATGTTCTCGTGGTCTTCCTCCGGCAAAACCCTGATATCTGTGCACACTCGGATCGTCTACCCCCCTAGACGTTCCTCTGACAGGGGTAGCCCGGCGTAGCTCTCTCTTGTTTTGTGTTTGTTTAGGTCATAGGGTGATGTAAAACCATGTTGGTTCACAAGTTGGGGCACTATCCTACCCGGTTTCACCTCGACGGGGAGATTCCCCCCTCATACGGGTCCGGAACCTTCGCCTCTAGGTTAGAGCGCATGCATGCGAGGGGGGACACATGCAAGCACCTATACCAACCTCTCACCACACTCACACACATATGCTAGGGGAACATGCAAGTTTTCATCTCATTCCAATGTTCTCGTGGTCTTCCTCCGGTGAAACCCTGATCTATGCACACTCGGATCGTCTACCCCCCTAGACGTTCCTCTGACAGGGGTAGCCCGGCGTAGCTCTCTATTGTTTTGTGTTTGTTTAGGTCATAGGGTGATGTAAAACCATGTTGGTTCACAAGTTGGGGCACTATCCTACCCGGTTTCACCTCGACGGGGAGATTCCCCCCTCATACGGGTCCGGAACCTTCGCCTCTAGGTTAGAGCGCATGCATGCGAGGGGGGACACATGCAAGCACCTATACCAACCGCTCACCACACTCACACACATATGCTAGGGGCACATGCAAGTTTTCATCTCATTCCAATGTTCTCGTGGTCTTCCTCCGGCGAAACCCTGATCTGTGCACACTCGGATCGTCTACCCCCCTAGACGTTCCTCTGACAGGGGTAGCCCGGCGTAGCTCTCTCTTGTTTTGTGTTTGTTTAGGTCATAGGGTGATGTAAAACCATGTTGGTTCACAAGTTGGGGCACTATCCTACCCGGTTTCACCTCGACGGGGAGATTCCCCCCTCATACGGGTCCGGAACCTTCGCCTCTAGGTTAGAGCGCATGCATGCGAGGGGGGACACATGCAAGCACCTATACCAACCTCTCACCACACTCACACACATATGCTAGGGGCACATGCAAGTTTTCATCTCATTCCAATGTTCTCGTGGTCTTCCTCCGGCGAAACCCTGATCTCTGTGCACACTCGGATCGTCTACCCCCCTAGACGTTCCTCTGACAGGGGTAGCCCGGCGTAGCTATCTCTTGTTTTGTGTTTGTTTGGGTCATAGGGTGATGTAAAACCATGTTGGTTCACAAATTGGGGCACTATCCTACCCGGTTTCACCTAAACGGGGAGATTCCCCCCTCATACGGGTCCGGAACCTTCGCCTCTAGATTAGAGCGCATGCATGCGAGGGGGGACACATGCAAGCACCTATACCAACTTCTCACCACACTCACACACATATGCTAGGGGCACATGCAAGTTTTCATCTAATTCCAATGTTCTCGTGGTCTTCCTCCGGCGAAACCCTGATCTCTGTGCACACTCGGATCGTCTACCCCCCTAGACGTTCCTCTGACAGGGGTAGCCCGGCGTAGCTCTCTCTTGTTTTGTGTTTGTTTAGGTCATAGGGTGATGTAAAACCATGTTGGTTCACAAGTTGGGGCACTATCCTACCCGGTTTCACCTAAACGGGGAGATTCCCTCCTCATACGGGTCCGGAACCTTCGCCTCTAGGTTAGAGCGCATGCATGCGAGGGGGGACACATGCAAGCACCTATACCAACCTCTCACCACACTCACACACATATGCTAGGGGCACATGCAAGTTTTCATCTCATTCCAATGTTCTTGTGGTCTTCCTCCGGCGAAATCCTGATCTGTGCACACTCGGATCGTCTACCCCCCTAGACGTTCCTCTGACAGGGGTAGCCCGGCGTAGCTCTCTCTTCTTTTGTGTTTGTTTAGGTCATAGGGTGATGTAAAACCATGTTGGTTCACAAGTTGGGGCACTATCCTACCCGGTTTCACCTCGACGGGGAGATTCCCCCCTCATACGGGTCGGGAACCTTTGCCTCTAGGTTAGAGCGTATGCATGCGAGGGGGGACACATGCAAGCACCTATACCAACCTCTCACCACACTCACACACATATGCTAGGGGCACATGCAAGTTTTCATCTAATTCCAATGTTCTCGTGGTCTTCCTCCGGCAAAACCCTGATATCTGTGCACACTCGGATCGTCTACCCCCCTAGACATTCCTCTGACAGGGGTAGCCCGGCGTAGCTCTCTCTTGTTTTGTGTTTGTTTAGGTCATAGGGTGATGTAAAACCATGTTGGTTCACAAGTTGGGGCACTATCCTACCCGGTTTCACCTCGACGGGGAGATTCCCCCCTTATACGGGTCCGGAACCTTCGCCTCTAGGTTAGAGCGCATGCATGCGAGGGGGGACACATGCAAGCACCTATACCAACCTCTCACCACACTCACACACATATGCTAGGGGAACATGCAAGTTTTCATCTCATTCCAATGTTCTCGTGGTCTTCCTCCGGTGAAACCCTGATCTATGCACACTCGGATCGTCTACCCCCCTAGACGTTCCTCTGACAGGGGTAGCCCGGCGTAGCTCTCTATTGTTTTGTGTTTGTTTAGGTCATAGGGTGATGTACAACCATGTTGGTTCACAAGTTGGGGCACTATCCTACCCGGTTTCACCTCGTCGGGGAGATTCCCCCCTCATACGGGTCCGGAACCTTCGCCTCTAGGTTAGAGCGCATGCATGCGAGGGGGGACACATGCAAGCACCTATACCAACCGCTCACCACACTCACACACATATTCTAGGGGCACATGCAAGTTTTCATCTCATTCCAATGTTCTCGTGGTCTTCCTCCGGCGAAACCCTGATCTGTGCACACTCGGATCGTCTACCCCCCTAGACGTTCCTCTGACAGGGGTAGCCCGGCGTAGCTCTCTCTTGTTTTGTGTTTGTTTAGTTCATAGGGTGATGTAAAACCATGTTGGTTCACAAGTTGGGGCACTATCCTACCCGGTTTCCCCTCGACGGGGAGATTCCCCCCTCATACGGGTCCGGAACCTTCGACTCTAGGTTAGAGCGCATGCATGCGAGGGGGGACACATGCAAGCACCTATACCAACCTCTCACCACACTCGCACACATATTCTAGTGGCACATGCAAGTTTTCATCTCATTCCAATGTTCTCGTGGTCTTCCTCCGGCGAAATCCTGATCTGTGCACACTCGGATCGTCTACCCCCCTAGACGTTCCTCTGACAGGGGTAGCCCGGCGTATCTCTCTCTTGTTTTGTGTTTGTTTAGGTCATAGGGTGATGTAAAACCATGTTGGTTCACAAGTTGGGGCACTATCCTACCCGGTTTCACCTCGACGGGGAGATTCCCCCCTCATACGGGTCGGGAACCTTTCCCTCTAGGTTAGAGCGCATGCATGCGAGGGGGACACATGCAAGCACCTATACCAACTTCTCACCACACTCACACACATATTCTAGGGGCACATGCAAGTTTTCATCTAATTCCAATGTTCTCGTGGTCTTCCTTCGGCGAAACCCTGATCTCTGTGCACACTCGGATCGTCTACCCCCCTAGACGTTCCTCTGACAGGGGTAGCCCGGCGTAGCTCTCTCTTGTTTTGTGTTTGTTTAGGTCATAGGGTGATGTAAAACCATGTTGGTTCACAAGTTGGGGCACTATCCTACCCGGTTTCACCTAAACGGGGAGATTCCCTCCTCATACGGGTCCGGAACCTTCGCCTCTAGGTTAGAGCGCATGCATGCGAGGGGGGACACATGCAAGCACCTATACCAACCTCTCACCACACTCACACACATATGCTAGGGGCACATGCAAGTTTTCATCTAATTCCAATGTTCTCGTGGTCTTCCTCCGGCGAAACCCTGATCTCTGTGCACACTCGGATCGTCTACCCCCCTAGACGTTCCTCTGACAGGGGTAGCCCGGCGTAGCTCTCTCTTGTTTTGTGTTTGTTTAGGTCATAGGGTGATGTAAAACCATGTTGGTTCACAAGTTGGGGCACTATCCTACCCGGTTTCACCTAAACGGGGAGATTCCCTCCTCATACGGGTCCGGAACCTTCGCCTCTAGGTTAGAGCGCATGCATGCGAGGGGGGACACATGCAAGCACCTATACCAACCTCTCACCACACTCACACACATATGCTAGGGGCACATGCAAGTTTTCATCTCATTCCAATGTTCTTGTGGTCTTCCTCCGGCGAAATCCTGATCTGTGCACACTCGGATCGTCTACCCCCCTAGACGTTCCTCTGACAGGGGTAGCCCGGCGTAGCTCTCTCTTCTTTTGTGTTTGTTTAGGTCATAGGGTGATGTAAAACCATGTTGGTTCACAAGTTGGGGCACTATCCTACCCGGTTTCACCTCGACGGGGAGATTCCCCCCTCATACGGGTCGGGAACCTTTGCCTCTAGGTTAGAGCGTATGCATGCGAGGGGGGACACATGCAAGCACCTATACCAACCTCTCACCACACTCACACACATATGCTAGGGGCACATGCAAGTTTTCATCTAATTCCAATGTTCTCGTGGTCTTCCTCCGGCAAAACCCTGATATCTGTGCACACTCGGATCGTCTACCCCCCTAGACATTCCTCTGACAGGGGTAGCCCGGCGTAGCTCTCTCTTGTTTTGTGTTTGTTTAGGTCATAGGGTGATGTAAAACCATGTTGGTTCACAAGTTGGGGCACTATCCTACCCGGTTTCACCTCGACGGGGAGATTCCCCCCTCATACGGGTCCGGAACCTTCGCCTCTAGGTTAGAGCGCATGCATGCGAGGGGGGACACATGAAAGCACCTATACCAACCTCTCACCACACTCACACACATATGCTAGGGGAACATGCAAGTTTTCATCTCATTCCAATGTTCTCGTGGTCTTCCTCCGGTGAAACCCTGATCTATGCACACTCGGATCGTCTACCCCCCTAGACGTTCCTCTGACAGGGGTAGCCCAGCGTAGCTCTCTATTGTTTTGTGTTTGTTTAGGTCATAGGGTGATGTAAAACCATGTTGGTTCACAAGTTGGGGCACTATCCTACCCGGTTTCACCTAAACGGGGAGATTCCCTCCTCATACGGGTCCGGAACCTTCGCCTCTAGGTTAGAGCGCATGCATGCGAGGGGGGACACATGCAAGCACCTATACCAACCTCTCACCACACTCACACACATATGCTAGGGGCACATGCAAGTTTTCATCTCATTCCAATGTTCTTGTGGTCTTCCTCCGGCGAAATCCTGATCTGTGCACACTCGGATCGTCTACCCCCTAGACGTTCCTCTGACAGGGGTAGCCCGGCGTAGCTCTCTCTTGTTTTGTGTTTTTTAGGTCATAGGGTGATGTAAAACCATGTTGTTTCACAAGTTGGGGCACTATCCTACCCGGTTTCACCTAAACGGGGAGATTCCCTCCTCATACGGGTCCGGAACCTTCGCCTCTAGGTTAGAGCGCATGCATGCGAGGGGGGACACATGCAAGCACCTATACCAACCTATCACCACACTCACACACATATTCTAGGGGCACATGGAAGTTTTCATCTCATTCCAATGTTCTCGTGGTCTTCCTCCGGCGAAACCCTGATCTCTGTGCACACTCGGATCGTCTACCCCCCTAGACGTTCCTCTGACAGGGGTAGCCCGGCGTAGCTATCTCTTGTTTTGTGTTTGTTTGGGTCATAGGGTGATGTAAAACCATGTTGGTTCACAAATTGGGGCACTATCCTACCCGGTTTCACCTAAACGGGGAGATTCCCCCCTCATACGGGTCCGGAACCTTCGCCTCTAGGTTAGAGCGCATGCATGCGAGGGGGGACACATGCAAGCACCTATACCAACTTCTCACCACACTCACACACATATTCTAGGGGCACATGCAAGTTTTCATCTAATTCCAATGTTCTCGTGGTCTTCCTCCGGCGAAACCCTGATCTCTGTGCACACTCGGATCGTCTACCCCCCTAGACGTTCCTCTGACAGGGGTAGCCCGGCGTAGCTCTCTCTTGTTTTGTGTTTGTTTAGGTCATAGGGTGATGTAAAACCATGTTGGTTCACAAGTTGGGGCACTATCCTACCCGGTTTCACCTAAACGGGGAGATTCCCTCCTCATACGGGTCCGGAACCTTCGCCTCTAGGTTAGAGCGCATGCATGCGAGGGGGGACACATGAAAGCACCTATACCAACCTCTCACCACACTCACACACATATGCTAGGGGCACATGCAAGTTTTCATCTCATTCCAATGTTCTTGTGGTCTTCCTCCGGCGAAATCCTGATCTGTGCACACTCGGATCGTCTACCCCCCTAGACGTTCCTCTGACAGGGGTAGCCCGGCGTAGCTCTCTCTTCTTTTGTGTTTGTTTAGGTCATAGGGTGATGTAAAACCATGTTGGTTCACAAGTTGGGGCACTATCCTACCCGGTTTCACCTACACGGGGAGATTCCCTCCTCATACGGGTCCGGAACCTTCGCCTCTAGGTTAGAGCGCATGCATGCGAGGGGGGACACATGCAAGCACCTATACCAACGTCTCACCACACTCACACACATATGCTAGGGGCACATGCAAGTTTTCATCTCACTCCAATGTTCTCGTGGTCTTCCTCCGGCGAAATCCTGATCTGTGCACACTCGGATCGTCTACCCCCCTAGACGTTCCTCTGACAGGGGTAGCCCGGCGTAGCACTCTCTTGTTTTGTGTTTGTTTAGGTCATAGGGTGATGTAAAACCATGTTGGTTCACAAGTTGGGGCACTATCCTACCCGGTTTCACCTCGACGGGGAGATTCCCCCCTCATACGGGTCGGGAACCTTTGCCTCTAGGTTAGAGCGCATGCATGCGAGGGGGGACACATGCAAGCACCTATACCAACCTCTCACCACACTCACACACATATTCTAGGGGCACATGCAAGTTTTCATCTCATTCCAATGTTCTCGTGGTCTTCCTCCGGCGAAACCCTGATCTCTGTGCACACTCGGATCGTCTACCCCCCTAGACGTTCCTCTGACAGGGGTAGCCCGGCGTAGCTATCTCTTGTTTTGTGTTTGTTTGGGTCATAGGGTGATGTAAAACCATGTTGGTTCACAAATTGGGGCACTATCCTACCCGGTTTCACCTAAACGGGGAGATTCCCCCCTCATACGGGTCCGGAACCTTCGCCTCTAGATTAGAGCGCATGCATGCGAGGGGGACACATGCAAGCACCTATACCAACTTCTCACCACACTCACACACATATGCTAGGGGCACATGCAAGTTTTCATCTAATTCCAATGTTCTCGTGGTCTTCCTCCGGCGAAACCCTGATCTCTGTGCACACTCGGATCGTCTACCCCCCTAGACGTTCCTCTGACAGGGGTAGCCTGGCGTAGCTCTCTCTTGTTTTGTGTTTGTTTAGGTCATAGGGTGATGTAAAACCATGTTGGTTCACAAGTTGGGGCACTATCCTACCCGGTTTCACCTAAACGGGGAGATTCCCTCCTCATACGGGTCCGGAACCTTCGCCTCTAGGTTAGAGCGCATGCATGCGAGGGGGGACACATGCAAGCACCTATACCAACCTCTCACCACACTCACACACATATGCTAGGGGCACATGCAAGTTTTCATCTAATTCCAATGTTCTTGTGGTCTTCCTCCGGCGAAACCCTGATCTCTGTGCACACTCGGATCGTCTACCCCCCTAGACGTTCCTCTGACAGGGGTAGCCCGGCGTAGCTCTCTCTTGTTTTGTGTTTGTTTAGGTCATAGGGTGATGTAAAACCATGTTGTTTCACAAGTTGGGGCACTATCCTACCCGGTTTCACCTAAACGGGGAGATTCCCTCCTCATACGGGTCCGGAACCTTCGCCTCTAGGTTAGAGCGCATGCATGCGAGGGGGGACACATGCAAGCACCTATACCAACCTCTCACCACACTCACACACATATGCTAGGGGCACATGCAAGTTTTCATCTCATTCCAATGTTCTTGTGGTCTTCCTCCGGCGAAATCCTGATCTGTGCACACTCGGATCGTCTACCCCCCTAGACGTTCCTCTGACAGGGGTAGCCCGGCGTAGCTCTCTCTTCTTTTGTGTTTGTTTAGGTCATAGGGTGATGTAAAACCATGTTGGTTCACAAGTTGGGGCACTATCCTACCCGGTTTCACCTACACGGGGAGATTCCCTCCTCATACGGGTCCGGAACCTTCGCCTCTAGGTTAGAGCGCATGCATGCGAGGGGGGACACATGCAAGCACCTATACCAACCTCTCACCACACTCACACACATATGCTAGGGGCACATGCAAGTTTTCATCTCATTCCAATGTTCTCGTGGTCTTCCTCCGGCGAAATCCTGATCTGTGCACACTCGGATCGTCTACCCCCCTAGACGTTCCTCTGACAGGGGTAGCCCGGCGTAGCTCTCTCTTGTTTTGTGTTTGTTTAGGTCATAGGGTGATGTAAAACCATGTTGGTTCACAAGTTGGGGCACTATCCTACCCGGTTTCACCTCGACGGGGAGATTCCCCCCTCATACGGGTCGGGAACCTTTGCCTCTAGGTTAGAGCGTATGCATGCGAGGGGGGACACATGCAAGCACCTATACCAACCTCTCACCACACTCACACACATATGCTAGGGGCACATGCAAGTTTTCAACTAATTCCAATGTTCTCGTGGTCTTCCTCCGGCAAAACCCTGATATCTGTGCACACTCGGATCGTCTACCCCCCTAGACGTTCCTCTGACAGGGGTAGCCCGGCGTAGCTCTCTCTTGTTTTGTGTTTGTTTAGGTCATAGGGTGATGTAAAACCATGTTGGTTCACAAGTTGGGGCACTATCCTACCCGGTTTCACCTCGACGGGGAGATTCCCCCTCATACGGGTCCGGAACCTTCGCCTCTAGGTTAGAGCGCATGCATGCGAGGGGGGACACATGCAAGCACCTATACCAACCTCTCACCACACTCACACACATATTCTAGGGGCACATGCAAGTTTTCATCTCATTCCAATGTTCTCGTGGTCTTCCTCCGGCGAAACCCTGATCTGTGCACACTCGGATCGTCTACCCCCCTAGACGTTCCTCTGACAGGGGTAGCCCGGCATAGCTCTCTATTGTTTTGTGTTTGTTTAGGTCATAGGGTGATGTAAAACCATGTTGGTTCACAAGTTGGGGCACTATCCTACCCGGTTTCACCTCGACGGGGAGATTCCCCCCTCATACGGGTCCGGAACCTTCGCCTCTAGGTTAGAGCGCATGCATGCGAGGGGGGACACATGCAAGCACCTATACCAACCTCTCACCACACTCACACACATATGCTAGGGGCACATGCAAGTTTTCATCTCATTCCAATGTTCTCGTGGTCTTCCTCCGGCGAAACCCTGATCTGTGCACACTCGGATCGTCTACCCCCCTAGACGTTCCTCTGACAGGGGTAGCCCGGCGTAGCTCTCTCTTGTTTTGTGTTTGTTTAGGTCATAGGGTGATGTAAAACCATGTTGGTTCACAAGTTGGGGCACTATCCTACCCGGTTTCACCTCGACGGGGAGATTCCCCCCTCATACGGGTCGAGAACCTTTGCCTCTAGGTTAGAGCGCATGCATGCGAGGGGGGACACATGCAAGAACCTATACCAACTTCTCACCACACTCACACACATATTCTAGGGGCACATGCAAGTTTTCATCTAATTCCAATGTTCTCGTGGTCTTCCTCTGGCGAAACCCTGATCTCTGTGCACACTCGGATCGTCTACCCCCCTAGACGTTCCTCTGACAGGGGTAGCCCGGCGTAGCTCTCTCTTGTTTTGTGTTTGTTTAGGTCATAGGGTGATGTAAAACCATGTTGGTTCACAAGTTCGGGCACTATCCTACCCGGTTTCACCTAAACGGGGAGATTCCCTCCTCATACGGGTCCGGAACCTTCGCCTCTAGGTTAGAGCGCATGCATGCGAGGGGGACACATGCAAGCACCTATACCAACCTCTCACCACACTCACACACATATGCTAGGGGCACATGCAAGTTTTCATCTCATTCCAATGTTCTCGTGGTCTTCCTCCGGCGAAATCCTGATCTGTGCACACTCGGATCGTCTACCCCCCTAGACGTTCCTCTGACAGGGGTAGCCCGGCGTAGCTCTCTCTTGTTTTGTGTTTGTTTAGGTCATAGGGTGATGTAAAACCATGTTGGTTCACAAGTTGGGGCACTATCCTACCCGGTTTCACCTCGACGGGGAGATTCCCCCCTCATACGGGTCGGGAACCTTTGCCTCTAGGTTAGAGCGTATGCATGCGAGGGGGGACACATGCAAGCACCTATACCAACCTCGCACCACACTCACACACATATGCTAGGGGCACATGCAAGTTTTCATCTAATTCCAATGTTCTCGTGGTCTTCCTCCGGCAAAACCCTGATATCTGTGCACACTCGGATCGTCTACCCCCCTAGACGTTCCTCTGACAGGGGTAGCCCGGCGTAGCTCTCTCTTGTTTTGTGTTTGTTTAGGTCATAGGGTGATGTAAAACCATGTTGGTTCACAAGTTGGGGCACTATCCTACCCGGTTTCACCTCGACGGGGAGATTCCCCCCTCATACGGGTCCGGAACCTTCGCCTCTAGGTTAGAGCGCATGCATGCGAGGGGGGACACATGCAAGCACCTATACCAACCTCTCACCACACTCACACACATATGCTAGGGGCACATGCAAGTTTTCATCTCATTCCAATGTTCTCGTGGTCTTTCTCCGGTGAAACCCTGATCTTTGCACACTCGGATCGTCTACCCCCCTAGACGTTCCTCTGACAGGGGTAGCCCGGCGTAGCTCTCTATTGTTTTGTGTTTGTTTAGGTCATAGGGTGATGTAAAACCATGTTGGTTCACAATTTGGGGCACTATCCTACCCGGTTTCACCTCGACGGGGAGATTCCCCCCTCATATGGGTCCGGAACCTTCGCCTCTAGGTTAGAGCGCATGCATGCGAGGGGGGACACATGCAAGCACCTATACCAACCTCTCACCACACTCACACACATATGCTAGGGGCACATGCAAGTTTTCATCCCATTCCAATGTTCTCGTGGTCTTCCTCCGGCGAAACCCTGATCTGTGCACACTCGGATCGTCTACCCCCCTAGACGTTCCTCTGACAGGGGTAGCCCGGCGTAGCTCTCTCTTGTTTTGTGTTTGTTTAGGTCATAGGGTGATGTAAAACCATGTTGGTTCACAAGTTGGGGCACTATCCTACCCGGTTTCCCCTCGACGGGGAGATTCCCCCCTCATACGGGTCCGGAACCTTCGACTCTAGGTTAGAGCGCATGCATGCGAGGGGGGACACATGCAAGCACCTATACCAACCTCTCACCACACTTGCACACATATGCTAGGGGCACATGCAAGTTTTCATCTCATTCCAATGTTCTCGTGGTCTTCCTCCGGCGAAATCCTGATCCGTGCACACTCGGATCGTCTACCCCCCTAGACGTTCCTCTGACAGGGGTAGCCCGGCGTAGCTCTCTCTTGTTTTGTGTTTGTTTAGGTCATAGGGTGATGTAAAACCATGTTGGTTCACAAGTTGGGGCACTATCCTACCCGGTTTCACCTCGACAGGGAGATTCCCCCCTCATACGGGTCGGGAACCTTTGCCTCTAGGTTAGAGCGCATGCATGCGAGGGGGACACATGCAAGCACCTATACCAACTTCTCACCACACTCACACACATATTCTAGGGGCACATGCAAGTTTTCATCTAATTCCAATGTTCTCGTGGTCTTCCTCCGGCGAAACCCTGATCTCTGTGCACACTCGGATCGTCTACCCCCCTAGACGTTCCTCTGACAGGGGTAGCCCGGCGTAGCTCTCTCTTGTTTTGTGTTTTTTTAGGTCATAGGGTGATGTAAAACCATGTTGTTTCACAAGTTGGGGCACTATCCTACCCGGTTTCACCTAAACGGGGAGATTCCCTCCTCATACGGGTCCGGAACCTTCGCCTCTAGGTTAGAGCGCATGCATGCGAGGGGGGACACATGCAAGCACCTATACCAACCTCTCACCACACTCACACACATATGCTAGGGGCACATGGAAGTTTTCATCTCATTCCAATGTTCTCGTGGTCTTCCTCCGGCGAAACCCTGATCTCTGTGCACACTCGGATCGTCTACCCCCCTAGACGTTCCTCTGACAGGGGTAGCCCGGCGTAGCTATCTCTTGTTTTGTGTTTGTTTGGGTCATAGGGTGATGTAAAACCATGTTGGTTCACAAATTGGGGCACTATCCTACCCGGTTTCACCTAAACGGGGAGATTCCCCCCTCATACGGGTCCGGAACCTTCGCCTCTAGGTTAGAGCGCATGCATGCGAGGGGGGACACATGCAAGCACCTATACCAACTTCTCACCACACTCACACACATATTCTAGGGGCACATGCAAGTTTTCATCTAATTCCAATGTTCTCGTGGTCTTCCTCCGGCGAAACCCTGATCTCTGTGCACACTCGGATCGTCTACCCCCCTAGACGTTCCTCTGACAGGGGTAGCCCGGCGTAGCTCTCTCTTGTTTTGTGTTTGTTTAGGTCATAGGGTGATGTAAAACCATGTTGGTTCACAAGTTGGGGCACTATCCTACCCGGTTTCACCTAAACGGGGAGATTCCCTCCTCATACGGGTCCGGAACCTTCGCCTCTAGGTTAGAGCGCATGCATGCGAGGGGGGACACATGCAAGCACCTATACCAACCTCTCACCACACTCACACACATATGCTAGGGGCACATGCAAGTTTTCATCTCATTCCAATGTTCTTGTGGTCTTCCTCCGGCGAAATCCTGATCTGTGCACACTCGGATCGTCTACCCCCCTAGACGTTCCTCTGACAGGGGTAGCCCGGCGTAGCTCTCTCTTCTTTTGTGTTTTTTTAGGTCATAGGGTGATGTAAAACCATGTTGGTTCACAAGTTGGGGCACTATCCTACCCGGTTTCACCTACACGGGGAGATTCCCTCCTCATACGGGTCCGGAACCTTCGCCTCTAGGTTAGAGCGCGTGCATGCGAGGGGGGACACATGCAAGCACCTATACCAACCTCTCACCACACTCACACACATATGCTAGGGGCACATGCAAGTTTTCATCTCATTCCAATGTTCTCGTGGTCTTCCTCCGGCGAAATCCTGATCTGTGCACACTCGGATCGTCTACCCCCCTAGACGTTCCTCTGACAGGGGTAGCCCGGCGTAGCTCTCTCTTGTTTTGTGTTTGTTTAGGTCATAGGGTGATGTAAAACCATGTTGGTTCACAAGTTGGGGCACTATCCTACCTGGTTTCACCTCGACGGGGAGATTCCCCCCTCATACGGGTCGGGAACCTTTGCCTCTAGGTTAGAGCGCATGCATGCGAGGGGGGACACATGCAAGCACCTATACCAACCTCTCACCACACTCACACACATATGCTAGGGGCACATGCAAGTTTTCATCTCATTCCAATGTTCTCGTGGTCTTCCTCCGGCGAAACCCTGATCTCTGTGCACACTCGGATCGTCTACCCCCCTAGACGTTCCTCTGACAGGGGTAGCCCGGCGTAGCTATCTCTTGTTTTGTGTTTGGTTGGGTCATAGGGTGATGTAAAACCATGTTGGTTCACAAATTGGGGCACTATCCTACCCGGTTTCACCTAAACGGGGAGATTCCCCCCTCATACGGGTCCGGAACCTTCGCCTCTAGATTAGAGCGCATGCATGCGAGGGGGGACACATGCAAGCACCTATACCAACTTCTCACCACACTCACACACATATGATAGGGGCACATGCAAGTTTTCATCTAATTCCAATGTTCTCGTGGTCTTCCTCCGGCGAAACCCTGATCTCTGTGCACACTCGGATCGTCTACCCCCCTAGACGTTCCTCTGACAGGGGTAGCCCGGCGTAGCTCTCTCTTGTTTTGTGTTTGTTTAGGTCATAGGGTGATGTAAAACCATGTTGGTTCACAAGTTGGGGCACTATCCTACCCGGTTTCACCTAAACGGGGAGATTCCCTCCTCATACGGGTCCGGAACCTTCGCCTCTAGGTTAGAGCGCATGCATGCGAGGGGGGACACATGCAAGCACCTATACCAACCTCTCACCACACTCACACACATATGCTAGGGGCACATGCAAGTTTTCATCTCATTCCAATGTTCTTGTGGTCTTCCTCCGGCGAAATCCTGATCTGTGCACACTCGGATCGTCTACCCCCCTAGACGTTCCTCTGACAGGGGTAGCCCGGCGTAGCTCTCTCTTCTTTTGTGTTTGTTTAGGTCATAGGGTGATGTAAAACCATGTTGGTTCACAAGTTGGGGCACTATCCTACCCGGTTTCACCTCGACGGGGAGATTCCCCCCTCATACGGGTCGGGAACCTTTGCCTCTAGGTTAGAGCGTATGCATGCGAGGGGGGACACATGCAAGCACCTATACCAACCTCTCACCACACTCACACACATATGCTAGGGGCACATGCAAGTTTTCATCTAATTCCAATGTTCTCGTGGTCTTCCTCCGGCAAAACCCTGATATCTGTGCACACTCGGATCGTCTACCCCCCTAGACGTTCCTCTGACAGGGGTAGCCCGGCGTAGCTCTCTCTTGTTTTGTGTTTGTTTAGGTCATAGGGTGATGTAAAACCATGTTGGTTCACAAGTTGGGGCACTATCCTACCCGGTTTCACCTCGACGGGGAGATTCCCCCCTCATACGGGTCCGGAACCTTCGCCTCTAGGTTAGAGCGCATGCATGCGAGGGGGGACACATGCAAGCACCTATACCAACCTCTCACCACACTCACACACATATGCTAGGGGAACATGCAAGTTTTCATCTCATTCCAATGTTCTCGTGGTCTTCCTCCGGTGAAACCCTGATCTATGCACACTCGGATCGTCTACCCCCCTAGACGTTCCTCTGACAGGGGTAGCCCGGCGTAGCTCTCTATTGTTTTGTGTTTGTTTAGGTCATAGGGTGATGTAAAACCATGTTGGTTCACAAGTTGGGGCACTATCCTACCCGGTTTCACCTCGACGGGGAGATTCCCCCCTCATACGGGTCCGGAACCTTCGCCTCTAGGTTAGAGCGCATGCATGCGAGGGGGGACACATGCAAGCACCTATACCAACCGCTCACCACACTCACACACATATGCTAGGGGCACATGCAAGTTTTCATCTCATTCCAATGTTCTCGTGGTCTTCCTCCGGCGAAACCCTGATCTGTGCACACTCGGATCGTCTACCCCCCTAGACGTTCCTCTGACAGGGGTAGCCCGGCGTAGCTCTCTCTTGTTTTGTGTTTGTTTAGGTCATAGGGTGATGTAAAACCATGTTGGTTCACAAGTTGGGGCACTATCCTACCCGGTTTCACCTCGACGGGGAGATTCCCCCCTCATACGGGTCCGGAACCTTCGCCTCTAGGTTAGAGCGCATGCATGCGAGGGGGGACACATGCAAGCACCTATACCAACCTCTCACCACACTCACACACATATGCTAGGGGCACATGCAAGTTTTCATCTCATTCCAATGTTCTCGTGGTCTTCCTCCGGCGAAACCCTGATCTCTGTGCACACTCGGATCGTCTACCCCCCTAGACGTTCCTCTGACAGGGGTAGCCCGGCGTAGCTATCTCTTGTTTTGTGTTTGTTTGGGTCATAGGGTGATGTAAAACCATGTTGGTTCACAAATTGGGGCACTATCCTACCCGGTTTCACCTAAACGGGGAGATTCCCCCCTCATACGGGTCCGGAACCTTCGCCTCTAGATTAGAGCGCATGCATGCGAGGGGGGACACATGCAAGCACCTATACCAACTTCTCACCACACTCACACACATATGCTAGGGGCACATGCAAGTTTTCATCTAATTCCAATGTTCTCGTGGTCTTCCTCCGGCGAAACCCTGATCTCTGTGCACACTCGGATCGTCTACCCCCCTAGACGTTCCTCTGACAGGGGTAGCCCGGCGTAGCTCTCTCTTGTTTTGTGTTTGTTTAGGTCATAGGGTGATGTAAAACCATGTTGGTTCACAAGTTGGGGCACTATCCTACCCGGTTTCACCTAAACGGGGAGATTCCCTCCTCATACGGGTCCGGAACCTTCGCCTCTAGGTTAGAGCGCATGCATGCGAGGGGGGACACATGCAAGCACCTATACCAACCTCTCACCACACTCACACACATATGCTAGGGGCACATGCAAGTTTTCATCTCATTCCAATGTTCTTGTGGTCTTCCTCCGGCGAAATCCTGATCTGTGCACACTCGGATCGTCTACCCCCCTAGACGTTCCTCTGACAGGGGTAGCCCGGCGTAGCTCTCTCTTCTTTTGTGTTTGTTTAGGTCATAGGGTGATGTAAAACCATGTTGGTTCACAAGTTGGGGCACTATCCTACCCGGTTTCACCTCGACGGGGAGATTCCCCCCTCATACGGGTCGGGAACCTTTGCCTCTAGGTTAGAGCGTATGCATGCGAGGGGGGACACATGCAAGCACCTATACCAACCTCTCACCACACTCACACACATATGCTAGGGGCACATGCAAGTTTTCATCTAATTCCAATGTTCTCGTGGTCTTCCTCCGGCAAAACCCTGATATCTGTGCACACTCGGATCGTCTACCCCCCTAGACATTCCTCTGACAGGGGTAGCCCGGCGTAGCTCTCTCTTGTTTTGTGTTTGTTTAGGTCATAGGGTGATGTAAAACCATGTTGGTTCACAAGTTGGGGCACTATCCTACCCGGTTTCACCTCGACGGGGAGATTCCCCCCTTATACGGGTCCGGAACCTTCGCCTCTAGGTTAGAGCGCATGCATGCGAGGGGGGACACATGCAAGCACCTATACCAACCTCTCACCACACTCACACACATATGCTAGGGGAACATGCAAGTTTTCATCTCATTCCAATGTTCTCGTGGTCTTCCTCCGGTGAAACCCTGATCTATGCACACTCGGATCGTCTACCCCCCTAGACGTTCCTCTGACAGGGGTAGCCCGGCGTAGCTCTCTATTGTTTTGTGTTTGTTTAGGTCATAGGGTGATGTACAACCATGTTGGTTCACAAGTTGGGGCACTATCCTACCCGGTTTCACCTCGTCGGGGAGATTCCCCCCTCATACGGGTCCGGAACCTTCGCCTCTAGGTTAGAGCGCATGCATGCGAGGGGGGACACATGCAAGCACCTATACCAACCGCTCACCACACTCACACACATATTCTAGGGGCACATGCAAGTTTTCATCTCATTCCAATGTTCTCGTGGTCTTCCTCCGGCGAAACCCTGATCTGTGCACACTCGGATCGTCTACCCCCCTAGACGTTCCTCTGACAGGGGTAGCCCGGCGTAGCTCTCTCTTGTTTTGTGTTTGTTTAGTTCATAGGGTGATGTAAAACCATGTTGGTTCACAAGTTGGGGCACTATCCTACCCGGTTTCCCCTCGACGGGGAGATTCCCCCCTCATACGGGTCCGGAACCTTCGACTCTAGGTTAGAGCGCATGCATGCGAGGGGGGACACATGCAAGCACCTATACCAACCTCTCACCACACTCGCACACATATTCTAGTGGCACATGCAAGTTTTCATCTCATTCCAATGTTCTCGTGGTCTTCCTCCGGCGAAATCCTGATCTGTGCACACTCGGATCGTCTACCCCCCTAGACGTTCCTCTGACAGGGGTAGCCCGGCGTATCTCTCTCTTGTTTTGTGTTTGTTTAGGTCATAGGGTGATGTAAAACCATGTTGGTTCACAAGTTGGGGCACTATCCTACCCGGTTTCACCTCGACGGGGAGATTCCCCCCTCATACGGGTCGGGAACCTTTCCCTCTAGGTTAGAGCGCATGCATGCGAGGGGGACACATGCAAGCACCTATACCAACTTCTCACCACACTCACACACATATTCTAGGGGCACATGCAAGTTTTCATCTAATTCCAATGTTCTCGTGGTCTTCCTTCGGCGAAACCCTGATCTCTGTGCACACTCGGATCGTCTACCCCCCTAGACGTTCCTCTGACAGGGGTAGCCCGGCGTAGCTCTCTCTTGTTTTGTGTTTGTTTAGGTCATAGGGTGATGTAAAACCATGTTGGTTCACAAGTTGGGGCACTATCCTACCCGGTTTCACCTAAACGGGGAGATTCCCTCCTCATACGGGTCCGGAACCTTCGCCTCTAGGTTAGAGCGCATGCATGCGAGGGGGGACACATGCAAGCACCTATACCAACCTCTCACCACACTCACACACATATGCTAGGGGCACATGCAAGTTTTCATCTAATTCCAATGTTCTCGTGGTCTTCCTCCGGCGAAACCCTGATCTCTGTGCACACTCGGATCGTCTACCCCCCTAGACGTTCCTCTGACAGGGGTAGCCCGGCGTAGCTCTCTCTTGTTTTGTGTTTGTTTAGGTCATAGGGTGATGTAAAACCATGTTGGTTCACAAGTTGGGGCACTATCCTACCCGGTTTCACCTAAACGGGGAGATTCCCTCCTCATACGGGTCCGGAACCTTCGCCTCTAGGTTAGAGCGCATGCATGCGAGGGGGGACACATGCAAGCACCTATACCAACCTCTCACCACACTCACACACATATGCTAGGGGCACATGCAAGTTTTCATCTCATTCCAATGTTCTTGTGGTCTTCCTCCGGCGAAATCCTGATCTGTGCACACTCGGATCGTCTACCCCCCTAGACGTTCCTCTGACAGGGGTAGCCCGGCGTAGCTCTCTCTTCTTTTGTGTTTGTTTAGGTCATAGGGTGATGTAAAACCATGTTGGTTCACAAGTTGGGGCACTATCCTACCCGGTTTCACCTCGACGGGGAGATTCCCCCCTCATACGGGTCGGGAACCTTTGCCTCTAGGTTAGAGCGTATGCATGCGAGGGGGGACACATGCAAGCACCTATACCAACCTCTCACCACACTCACACACATATGCTAGGGGCACATGCAAGTTTTCATCTAATTCCAATGTTCTCGTGGTCTTCCTCCGGCAAAACCCTGATATCTGTGCACACTCGGATCGTCTACCCCCCTAGACATTCCTCTGACAGGGGTAGCCCGGCGTAGCTCTCTCTTGTTTTGTGTTTGTTTAGGTCATAGGGTGATGTAAAACCATGTTGGTTCACAAGTTGGGGCACTATCCTACCCGGTTTCACCTCGACGGGGAGATTCCCCCCTCATACGGGTCCGGAACCTTCGCCTCTAGGTTAGAGCGCATGCATGCGAGGGGGGACACATGAAAGCACCTATACCAACCTCTCACCACACTCACACACATATGCTAGGGGAACATGCAAGTTTTCATCTCATTCCAATGTTCTCGTGGTCTTCCTCCGGTGAAACCCTGATCTATGCACACTCGGATCGTCTACCCCCCTAGACGTTCCTCTGACAGGGGTAGCCCAGCGTAGCTCTCTATTGTTTTGTGTTTGTTTAGGTCATAGGGTGATGTAAAACCATGTTGGTTCACAAGTTGGGGCACTATCCTACCCGGTTTCACCTAAACGGGGAGATTCCCTCCTCATACGGGTCCGGAACCTTCGCCTCTAGGTTAGAGCGCATGCATGCGAGGGGGGACACATGCAAGCACCTATACCAACCTCTCACCACACTCACACACATATGCTAGGGGCACATGCAAGTTTTCATCTCATTCCAATGTTCTTGTGGTCTTCCTCCGGCGAAATCCTGATCTGTGCACACTCGGATCGTCTACCCCCTAGACGTTCCTCTGACAGGGGTAGCCCGGCGTAGCTCTCTCTTGTTTTGTGTTTTTTTAGGTCATAGGGTGATGTAAAACCATGTTGTTTCACAAGTTGGGGCACTATCCTACCCGGTTTCACCTAAACGGGGAGATTCCCTCCTCATACGGGTCCGGAACCTTCGCCTCTAGGTTAGAGCGCATGCATGCGAGGGGGGACACATGCAAGCACCTATACCAACCTATCACCACACTCACACACATATTCTAGGGGCACATGGAAGTTTTCATCTCATTCCAATGTTCTCGTGGTCTTCCTCCGGCGAAACCCTGATCTCTGTGCACACTCGGATCGTCTACCCCCCTAGACGTTCCTCTGACAGGGGTAGCCCGGCGTAGCTATCTCTTGTTTTGTGTTTGTTTGGGTCATAGGGTGATGTAAAACCATGTTGGTTCACAAATTGGGGCACTATCCTACCCGGTTTCACCTAAACGGGGAGATTCCCCCCTCATACGGGTCCGGAACCTTCGCCTCTAGGTTAGAGCGCATGCATGCGAGGGGGGACACATGCAAGCACCTATACCAACTTCTCACCACACTCACACACATATTCTAGGGGCACATGCAAGTTTTCATCTAATTCCAATGTTCTCGTGGTCTTCCTCCGGCGAAACCCTGATCTCTGTGCACACTCGGATCGTCTACCCCCCTAGACGTTCCTCTGACAGGGGTAGCCCGGCGTAGCTCTCTCTTGTTTTGTGTTTGTTTAGGTCATAGGGTGATGTAAAACCATGTTGGTTCACAAGTTGGGGCACTATCCTACCCGGTTTCACCTAAACGGGGAGATTCCCTCCTCATACGGGTCCGGAACCTTCGCCTCTAGGTTAGAGCGCATGCATGCGAGGGGGGACACATGAAAGCACCTATACCAACCTCTCACCACACTCACACACATATGCTAGGGGCACATGCAAGTTTTCATCTCATTCCAATGTTCTTGTGGTCTTCCTCCGGCGAAATCCTGATCTGTGCACACTCGGATCGTCTACCCCCCTAGACGTTCCTCTGACAGGGGTAGCCCGGCGTAGCTCTCTCTTCTTTTGTGTTTGTTTAGGTCATAGGGTGATGTAAAACCATGTTGGTTCACAAGTTGGGGCACTATCCTACCCGGTTTCACCTACACGGGGAGATTCCCTCCTCATACGGGTCCGGAACCTTCGCCTCTAGGTTAGAGCGCATGCATGCGAGGGGGGACACATGCAAGCACCTATACCAACGTCTCACCACACTCACACACATATGCTAGGGGCACATGCAAGTTTTCATCTCACTCCAATGTTCTCGTGGTCTTCCTCCGGCGAAATCCTGATCTGTGCACACTCGGATCGTCTACCCCCCTAGACGTTCCTCTGACAGGGGTAGCCCGGCGTAGCACTCTCTTGTTTTGTGTTTGTTTAGGTCATAGGGTGATGTAAAACCATGTTGGTTCACAAGTTGGGGCACTATCCTACCCGGTTTCACCTCGACGGGGAGATTCCCCCCTCATACGGGTCGGGAACCTTTGCCTCTAGGTTAGAGCGCATGCATGCGAGGGGGGACACATGCAAGCACCTATACCAACCTCTCACCACACTCACACACATATTCTAGGGGCACATGCAAGTTTTCATCTCATTCCAATGTTCTCGTGGTCTTCCTCCGGCGAAACCCTGATCTCTGTGCACACTCGGATCGTCTACCCCCCTAGACGTTCCTCTGACAGGGGTAGCCCGGCGTAGCTATCTCTTGTTTTGTGTTTGTTTGGGTCATAGGGTGATGTAAAACCATGTTGGTTCACAAATTGGGGCACTATCCTACCCGGTTTCACCTAAACGGGGAGATTCCCCCCTCATACGGGTCCGGAACCTTCGCCTCTAGATTAGAGCGCATGCATGCGAGGGGGGACACATGCAAGCACCTATACCAACTTCTCACCACACTCACACACATATGCTAGGGGCACATGCAAGTTTTCATCTAATTCCAATGTTCTCGTGGTCTTCCTCCGGCGAAACCCTGATCTCTGTGCACACTCGGATCGTCTACCCCCCTAGACGTTCCTCTGACAGGGGTAGCCTGGCGTAGCTCTCTCTTGTTTTGTGTTTGTTTAGGTCATAGGGTGATGTAAAACCATGTTGGTTCACAAGTTGGGGCACTATCCTACCCGGTTTCACCTAAACGGGGAGATTCCCTCCTCATACGGGTCCGGAACCTTCGCCTCTAGGTTAGAGCGCATGCATGCGAGGGGGGACACATGCAAGCACCTATACCAACCTCTCACCACACTCACACACATATGCTAGGGGCACATGCAAGTTTTCATCTAATTCCAATGTTCTTGTGGTCTTCCTCCGGCGAAACCCTGATCTCTGTGCACACTCGGATCGTCTACCCCCCTAGACGTTCCTCTGACAGGGGTAGCCCGGCGTAGCTCTCTCTTGTTTTGTGTTTGTTTAGGTCATAGGGTGATGTAAAACCATGTTGTTTCACAAGTTGGGGCACTATCCTACCCGGTTTCACCTAAACGGGGAGATTCCCTCCTCATACGGGTCCGGAACCTTCGCCTCTAGGTTAGAGCGCATGCATGCGAGGGGGGACACATGCAAGCACCTATACCAACCTCTCACCACACTCACACACATATGCTAGGGGCACATGCAAGTTTTCATCTCATTCCAATGTTCTTGTGGTCTTCCTCCGGCGAAATCCTGATCTGTGCACACTCGGATCGTCTACCCCCCTAGACGTTCCTCTGACAGGGGTAGCCCGGCGTAGCTCTCTCTTCTTTTGTGTTTGTTTAGGTCATAGGGTGATGTAAAACCATGTTGGTTCACAAGTTGGGGCACTATCCTACCCGGTTTCACCTACACGGGGAGATTCCCTCCTCATACGGGTCCGGAACCTTCGCCTCTAGGTTAGAGCGCATGCATGCGAGGGGGGACACATGCAAGCACCTATACCAACCTCTCACCACACTCACACACATATGCTAGGGGCACATGCAAGTTTTCATCTCATTCCAATGTTCTCGTGGTCTTCCTCCGGCGAAATCCTGATCTGTGCACACTCGGATCGTCTACCCCCCTAGACGTTCCTCTGACAGGGGTAGCCCGGCGTAGCTCTCTCTTGTTTTGTGTTTGTTTAGGTCATAGGGTGATGTAAAACCATGTTGGTTCACAAGTTGGGGCACTATCCTACCCGGTTTCACCTCGACGGGGAGATTCCCCCCTCATACGGGTCGGGAACCTTTGCCTCTAGGTTAGCGCGCATGCATGCCAGGGGGGACACATGCAAGCACCTATACCAACCTCTCACCACACTCACACACATATGCTAGGGGCACATGCAAGTTTTCATCTCATTCCAATGTTCTCGTGGTCTTCCTCCGGTGAAACCCTGATCTCTGTGCACACTCGGATCGTCTACCCCCCTAGACGTTCCTCTGACAGGGGTAGCCCGGCGTAGCTATCTCTTGTTTTGTGTTTGTTTGGGTCATAGGGTGATGTAAAACCATGTTGGTTCACAAATTGGGGCACTATCCTACCCGGTTTCACCTAAACGGGGAGATTCCCCCCTCATACGGGTCCGGAACCTTCGCCTCTAGATTAGAGCGCATGCATGCGAGGGGGGACACATGCAAGCACCTATACCAACTTCTCACCACACTCACACACATATGATAGGGGCACATGCAAGTTTTCATCTAATTCCAATGTTCTCGTGGTCTTCCTCCGGCGAAACCCTGATCTCTGTGCACACTCGGATCGTCTACCCCCCTAGACGTTCCTCTGACAGGGGTAGCCCGGCATAGCTCTCTCTTGTTTTGTGTTTGTTTAGGTCATAGGGTGATGTAAAACCATGTTGGTTCACAAGTTGGGGCACTATCCTACCCGGTTTCACCTAAACGGGGAGATTCCCTCCTCATACGGGTCCGGAACCTTCGCCTCTAGGTTAGAGCGCATGCATGCGAGGGGGGACACATGCAAGCACCTATACCAACCTCTCACCACACTCACACACATATTCTAGGGGCACATGCAAGTTTTCATCTCATTCCAATGTTCTTGTGGTCTTCCTCCGGCGAAATCCTGATCTGTGCACACTCGGATCGTCTACCCCCCTAGACGTTCCTCTGACAGGGGTAGCCCGGCGTAGCTCTCTCTTCTTTTGTGTTTGTTTAGGTCATAGGGTGATGTAAAACCATGTTGGTTCACAAGTTGGGGCACTATCCTACCCGGTTTCACCTCGACGGGGAGATTCCCCCCTCATACGGGTCGGGAACCTTTGCCTCTAGGTTAGAGCGTATGCATGCGACGGGGGACACATGCAAGCACCTATACCAACCTCTCACCACACTCACACACATATGCTAGGGGCACATGCAAGTTTTCATCTAATTCCAATGTTCTCGTGGTCTTCCTCCGGCAAAACCCTGATATCTGTGCACACTCGGATCGTCTACCCCCCTAGACGTTCCTCTGACAGGGGTAGCCCGGCGTAGCTCTCTCTTGTTTTGTGTTTGTTTAGGTCATAGGGTGATGTAAAACCATGTTGGTTCACAAGTTGGGGCACTATCCTACCCGGTTTCACCTCGACGGGGAGATTCCCCCCTCATACGGGTCCGGAACCTTCGCCTCTAGGTTAGAGCGCATGCATGCGAGGGGGGACACATGCAAGCACCTATACCAACCTCTCACCACACTCACACACATATGCTAGGGGAACATGCAAGTTTTCATCTCATTCCAATGTTCTCGTGGTCTTCCTCCGGTGAAACCCTGATCTATGCACACTCGGATCGTCTACCCCCCTAGACGTTCCTCTGACAGGGGTAGCCCGGCGTAGCTCTCTATTGTTTTGTGTTTGTTTAGGTCATAGGGTGATGTAAAACCATGTTGGTTCACAAGTTGGGGCACTATCCTACCCGGTTTCACCTCGACGGGGAGATTCCCCCCTCATACGGGTCCGGAACCTTCGCCTCTAGGTTAGAGCGCATGCATGCGAGGGGGGACACATGCAAGCACCTATACCAACCGCTCACCACACTCACACACATATGCTAGGGGCACATGCAAGTTTTCATCTCATTCCAATGTTCTCGTGGTCTTCCTCCGGCGAAACCCTGATCTGTGCACACTCGGATCGTCTACCCCCCTAGACGTTCCTCTGACAGGGGTAGCCCGGCGTAGCTCTCTCTTGTTTTATGTTTGTTTAGGTCATAGGGTGATGTAAAACCATGTTGGTTCACAAGTTGGGGCACTATCCTACCCGGTTTCACCTCGACGGGGAGATTCCCCCCTCATACGGGTCCGGAACCTTCGCCTCTAGGTTAGAGCACATGCATGCGAGGGGGGACACATGCAAGCACCTATACCAACCTCTCACCACACTCACACACATATGCTAGGGGCACATGCAAGTTTTCATCTCATTCCAATGTTCTCGTGGTCTTCCTCCGGCGAAACCCTGATCTCTGTGCACACTCGGATCGTCTACCCCCCTAGACGTTCCTCTGACAGGGGTAGCCCGGCGTAGCTATCTCTTGTTTTGTGTTTGTTTGGGTCATAGGGTGATGTAAAACCATGTTGGTTCACAAATTGGGGCACTATCCTACCCGGTTTCACCTAAATGGGGAGATTCCCCCCTCATACAGGTCCGGAACCTTCGCCTCTAGATTAGAGCGCATGCATGCGAGGGGGGACACATGCAAGCACCTATACCAACTTCTCACCACACTCACACACATATTCTAGGGGCACATGCAAGTTTTCATCTAATTCCAATGTTCTCGTGGTCTTCCTCCGGCGAAACCCTGATCTCTGTGCACACTCGGATCGTCTACCCCCCTAGACGTTCCTCTGACAGGGGTAGCCCGGCGTAGCTCTCTCTTGTTTTGTGTTTGTTTAGGTCATAGGGTGATGTAAAACCATGTTGGTTCACAAGTTGGGGCACTATCCTACCCGGTTTCACCTAAACGGGGAGATTCCCTCCTCATACGGGTCCGGAACCTTCGCCTCTAGGTTAGAGCGCATGCATGCGATGGGGGACACATGCAAGCACCTATACCAACCTCTCACCACACTCACACACATATGCTAGGGGCACATGCAAGTTTTCATCTCATTCCAATGTTCTTGTGGTCTTCCTCCGGCGAAATCCTGATCTGTGCACACTCGGATCGTCTACCCCCCTAGACGTTCCTCTGACAGGGGTAGCCCGGCGTAGCTCTCTCTTCTTTTGTGTTTGTTTAGGTCATAGGGTGATGTAAAACCATGTTGGTTCACAAGTTGGGGCACTATCCTACCCGGTTTCACCTCGACGGGGAGATTCCCTCCTCATACGGGTCGGGAACCTTTGCCTCTAGGTTAGAGCGTATGCATGCGAGGGGGGACACATGCAAGCACCTATACCAACCTCTCACCACACTCACACACATATGCTAGGGGCACATGCAAGTTTTCATCTAATTCCAATGTTCTCGTGGTCTTCCTCCGGCAAAACCCTGATATCTGTGCACACTCGGATCGTCTACCCCCCTAGACATTCCTCTGACAGGGGTAGCCCGGCGTAGCTCTCTCTTGTTTTGTGTTTGTTTAGGTCATAGGGTGATGTAAAACCATGTTGGTTCACAAGTTGGGGCACTATCCTACCCGGTTTCACCTCGACGGGGAGATTCCCCCCTCATACGGGTCCGGAACCTTCGCCTCTAGGTTAGAGCGCATGCATGCGAGGGGGGACACATGCAAGCACCTATACCAACCTCTCACCACACTCACACACATATGCTAGGGGAACATGCAAGTTTTCATCTCATTCCAATGTTCTCGTGGTCTTCCTCCGGTGAAACCCTGATCTATGCACACTCGGATCGTCTACCCCCCTAGACGTTCCTCTGACAGGGGTAGCCCGGCGTAGCTCTCTATTGTTTTGTGTTTGTTTAGGTCATAGGGTGATGTACAACCATGTTGGTTCACAAGTTGGGGCACTATCCTACCCGGTTTCACCTCGACGGGGAGATTCCCCCCTCATACGGGTCCGGAACCTTCGCCTCTAGGTTAGAGCGCATGCATGCGAGGGGGGACACATGCAAGCACCTATACCAACCGCTCACCACACTCACACACATATGCTAGGGGCACATGCAAGTTTTCATCTCATTCCAATGTTCTCGTGGTCTTCCTCCGGCGAAACCCTGATCTGTGCACACTCGGATCGTCTACCCCCCTAGACGTTCCACTGACAGGGGTAGCCCGGCGTAGCTCTCTCTTGTTTTGTGTTTGTTTAGTTCATAGGGTGATGTAAAACCATGTTGGTTCACAAGTTGGGGCACTATCCTACCCGGTTTCCCCTCGACGGGGAGATTCCCCCCTCATACGGGTCCGGAACCTTCGACTCTAGGTTAGAGCGCATGCATGCGAGGGGGGACACATGCAAGCACCTATACCAACCTCTCACCACACTCGCACACATATTCTAGTGGCACATGCAAGTTTTCATCTCATTCCAATGTTCTCGTGGTCTTCCTCCGGCGAAATCCTGATCTGTGCACACTCGGATCGTCTACCCCCCTAGACGTTCCTCTGACAGGGGTAGCCCGGCGTAGCTCTCTCTTGTTTTGTGTTTGTTTAGGTCATAGGGTGATGTAAAACCATGTTGGTTCACAAGTTGGGGCACTATCCTACCCGGTTTCACCTCGACGGGGAGATTCCCCCCTCATACGGGTCGGGAACCTTTCCCTCTAGGTTAGAGCGCATGCATGCGAGGGGGACACATGCAAGCACCTATACCAACTTCTCACCACACTCACACACATATTCTAGGGGCACATGCAAGTTTTCATCTAATTCCAATGTTCTCGTGGTCTTCCTCCGGCGAAACCCTGATCTCTGTGCACACTCGGATCGTCTACCCCCCTAGACGTTCCTCTGACAGGGGTAGCCCGGCGTAGCTCTCTCTTGTTTTGTGTTTGTTTAGGTCATAGGGTGATGTAAAACCATGTTGGTTCACAAGTTGGGGCACTATCCTACCCGGTTTCACCTAAACGGGGAGATTCCCTCCTCATACGGGTCCGGAACCTTCGCCTCTAGGTTAGAGCGCATGCATGCGAGGGGGGACACATGCAAGCACCTATACCAACCTCTCACCACACTCACACACATATGCTAGGGGCACATGCAAGTTTTCATCTAATTCCAATGTTCTCGTGGTCTTCCTCCGGCGAAACCCTGATCTCTGTGCACACTCGGATCGTCTACCCCCCTAGACGTTCCTCTGACAGGGGTAGCCCGGCGTAGCTCTCTCTTGTTTTGTGTTTGTTTAGGTCATAGGGTGATGTAAAACCATGTTGGTTCACAAGTTGGGGCACTATCCTACCCGGTTTCACCTAAACGGGGAGATTCCCTCCTCATACGGGTCCGGAACCTTCGCCTCTAGGTTAGAGCGCATGCATGCGAGGGGGGACACATGCAAGCACCTATACCAACCTCTCACCACACTCACACACATATGCTAGGGGCACATGCAAGTTTTCATCTCATTCCAATGTTCTTGTGGTCTTCCTCCGGCGAAATCCTGATCTGTGCACACTCGGATCGTCTACCCCCCTAGACGTTCCTCTGACAGGGGTAGCCCGGCGTAGCTCTCTCTTCTTTTGTGTTTGTTTAGGTCATAGGGTGATGTAAAACCATGTTGGTTCACAAGTTGGGGCACTATCCTACCCGGTTTCACCTCGACGGGGAGATTCCCCCCTCATACGGGTCGGGAACCTTTGCCTCTAGGTTAGAGCGTATGCATGCGAGGGGGGACACATGCAAGCACCTATACCAACCTCTCACCACACTCACACACATATGCTAGGGGCACATGCAAGTTTTCATCTAATTCCAATGTTCTCGTGGTCTTCCTCCGGCAAAACCCTGATATCTGTGCACACTCGGATCGTCTACCCCCCTAGACATTCCTCTGACAGGGGTAGCCCGGCGTAGCTCTCTCTTGTTTTGTGTTTGTTTAGGTCATAGGGTGATGTAAAACCATGTTGGTTCACAAGTTGGGGCACTATCCTACCCGGTTTCACCTCGACGGGGAGATTCCCCCCTCATACGGGTCCGGAACCTTCGCCTCTAGGTTAGAGCGCATGCATGCGAGGGGGGACACATGCAAGCACCTATACCAACTTCTCACCACACTCACACACATATGCTAGGGGCACATGCAAGTTTTCATCTAATTCCAATGTTCTCGTGGTCTTCCTCCGGCGAAACCCTGATCTCTGTGCACACTCGGATCGTCTACCCCCCTAGACGTTCCTCTGACAGGGGTAGCCCGGCGTAGCTCTCTCTTGTTTTGTGTTTGTTTAGGTCATAGGGTGATGTAAAACCATGTTGGTTCACAAGTTGGGGCACTATCCTACCCGGTTTCACCTAAACGGGGAGATTCCCTCCTCATACGGGTCCGGAACCTTCGCCTCTAGGTTAGAGCGCATGCATGCGAGGGGGGACACATGAAAGCACCTATACCAACCTCTCACCACACTCACACACATATGCTAGGGGCACATGCAAGTTTTCATCTCATTCCAATGTTCTTGTGGTCTTCCTCCGGCGAAATCCTGATCTGTGCACACTCGGATCGTCTACCCCCCTAGACGTTCCTCTGACAGGGGTAGCCCGGCGTAGCTCTCTCTTCTTTTGTGTTTGTTTAGGTCATAGGGTGATGTAAAACCATGTTGGTTCACAAGTTGGGGCACTATCCTACCCGGTTTCACCTCGACGGGGAGATTCCCCCCTCATACGGGTCGGGAACCTTTGCCTCTAGGTTAGAGCGTATGCATGCGAGGGGGGACACATGCAAGCACCTATACCAACCTCTCACCACACTCACACACATATGCTAGGGGCACATGCAAGTTTTCATCTAATTCCAATGTTCTCGTGGTCTTCCTCCGGCAAAACCCTGATATCTGTGCACACTCGGATCGTCTACCCCCCTAGACATTCCTCTGACAGGGGTAGCCCGGCGTAGCTCTCTCTTGTTTTGTGTTTGTTTAGGTCATAGGGTGATGTAAAACCATGTTGGTTCACAAGTTGGGGCACTATCCTACCCGGTTTCACCTCGACGGGGAGATTCCCCCCTCATACGGGTCCGGAACCTTCGCCTCTAGGTTAGAGCGCATGCATGCGAGGGGGGACACATGCAAGCACCTATACCAACCGCTCACCACACTCACACACATATGCTAGGGGCACATGCAAGTTTTCATCTCATTCCAATGTTCTCGTGGTCTTCCTCCGGCGAAACCCTGATCTGTGCACACTCGGATCGTCTACCCCCCTAGACGTTCCACTGACAGGGGTAGCCCGGCGTAGCTCTCTCTTGTTTTGTGTTTGTTTAGTTCATAGGGTGATGTAAAACCATGTTGGTTCACAAGTTGGGGCACTATCCTACCCGGTTTCCCCTCGACGGGGAGATTCCCCCCTCATACGGGTCCGGAACCTTCGACTCTAGGTTAGAGCGCATGCATGCGAGGGTGGACACATGCAAGCACCTATACCAACCTCTCACCACACTCGCACACATATTCTAGTGGCACATGCAAGTTTTCATCTCATTCCAATGTTCTCGTGGTCTTCCTCCGGCGAAATCCTGATCTGTGCACACTCGGATCGTCTACCCCCCTAGACGTTCCTCTGACAGGGGTAGCCCGGCGTAGCTCTCTCTTGTTTTGTGTTTGTTTAGGTCATAGGGTGATGTAAAACCATGTTGGTTCACAAGTTGGGGCACTATCCTACCCGGTTTCACCTCGACGGGGAGATTCCCCCCTCATACGGGTCGGGAACCTTTCCCTCTAGGTTAGAGCGCATGCATGCGAGGGGGACACATGCAAGCACCTATACCAACTTCTCACCACACTCACACACATATTCTAGGGGCACATGCAAGTTTTCATCTAATTCCAATGTTCTCGTGGTCTTCCTCCGGCGAAACCCTGATCTCTGTGCACACTCGGATCGTCTACCCCCCTAGACGTTCCTCTGACAGGGGTAGCCCGGCGTAGCTCTCTCTTGTTTTGTGTTTGTTTAGGTCATAGGGTGATGTAAAACCATGTTGGTTCACAAGTTGGGGCACTATCCTACCCGGTTTCACCTAAACGGGGAGATTCCCTCCTCATACGGGTCCGGAACCTTCGCCTCTAGGTTAGAGCGCATGCATGCGAGGGGGGACACATGCAAGCACCTATACCAACCTCTCACCACACTCACACACATATGCTAGGGGCACATGCAAGTTTTCATCTAATTCCAATGTTCTCGTGGTCTTCCTCCGGCGAAACCCTGATCTCTGTGCACACTCGGATCGTCTACCCCCCTAGACGTTCCTCTGACAGGGGTAGCCCGGCGTAGCTCTCTCTTGTTTTGTGTTTGTTTAGGTCATAGGGTGATGTAAAACCATGTTGGTTCACAAGTTGGGGCACTATCCTACCCGGTTTCACCTAAACGGGGAGATTCCCTCCTCATACGGGTCCGGAACCTTCGCCTCTAGGTTAGAGCGCATGCATGCGAGGGGGGACACATGCAAGCACCTATACCAACCTCTCACCACACTCACACACATATGCTAGGGGCACATGCAAGTTTTCATCTCATTCCAATGTTCTTGTGGTCTTCCTCCGGCGAAATCCTGATCTGTGCACACTCGGATCGTCTACCCCCCTAGACGTTCCTCTGACAGGGGTAGCCCGGCGTAGCTCTCTCTTCTTTTGTGTTTGTTTAGGTCATAGGGTGATGTAAAACCATGTTGGTTCACAAGTTGGGGCACTATCCTACCCGGTTTCACCTCGACGGGGAGATTCCCCCCTCATACGGGTCGGGAACCTTTGCCTCTAGGTTAGAGCGTATGCATGCGAGGGGGGACACATGCAAGCACCTATACCAACCTCTCACCACACTCACACACATATGCTAGGGGCACATGCAAGTTTTCATCTAATTCCAATGTTCTCGTGGTCTTCCTCCGGCAAAACCCTGATATCTGTGCACACTCGGATCGTCTACCCCCCTAGACATTCCTCTGACAGGGGTAGCCCGGCGTAGCTCTCTCTTGTTTTGTGTTTGTTTAGGTCATAGGGTGATGTAAAACCATGTTGGTTCACAAGTTGGGGCACTATCCTACCCGGTTTCACCTCGACGGGGAGATTCCCCCCTCATACGGGTCCGGAACCTTCGCCTCTAGGTTAGAGCGCATGCATGCGAGGGGGGACACATGCAAGCACCTATACCAACTTCTCACCACACTCACACACATATGCTAGGGGCACATGCAAGTTTTCATCTAATTCCAATGTTCTCGTGGTCTTCCTCCGGCGAAACCCTGATCTCTGTGCACACTCGGATCGTCTACCCCCCTAGACGTTCCTCTGACAGGGGTAGCCCGGCGTAGCTCTCTCTTGTTTTGTGTTTGTTTAGGTCATAGGGTGATGTAAAACCATGTTGGTTCACAAGTTGGGGCACTATCCTACCCGGTTTCACCTAAACGGGGAGATTCCCTCCTCATACGGGTCCGGAACCTTCGCCTCTAGGTTAGAGCGCATGCATGCGAGGGGGGACACATGAAAGCACCTATACCAACCTCTCACCACACTCACACACATATGCTAGGGGCACATGCAAGTTTTCATCTCATTCCAATGTTCTTGTGGTCTTCCTCCGGCGAAATCCTGATCTGTGCACACTCGGATCGTCTACCCCCCTAGACGTTCCTCTGACAGGGGTAGCCCGGCGTAGCTCTCTCTTCTTTTGTGTTTGTTTAGGTCATAGGGTGATGTAAAACCATGTTGGTTCACAAGTTGGGGCACTATCCTACCCGGTTTCACCTAAACGGGGAGATTCCCTCCTCATACGGGTCCGGAACCTTCGCCTCTAGGTTAGAGCGCATGCATGCGAGGGGGGACACATGCAAGCACCTATACCAACCTCTCACCACACTCACACACATATGCTAGGGGCACATGCAAGTTTTCATCTAATTCCAATGTTCTCGTGGTCTTCCTCCGGCGAAACCCTGATCTCTGTGCACACTCGGATCGTCTACCCCCCTAGACGTTCCTCTGACAGGGGTAGCCCGGCGTAGCTCTCTCTTGTTTTGTGTTTGTTTAGGTCATAGGGTGATGTAAAACCATGTTGGTTCACAAGTTGGGGCACTATCCTACCCGGTTTCACCTAAACGGGGAGATTCCCTCCTCATACGGGTCCGGAACCTTCGCCTCTAGGTTAGAGCGCATGCATGCGAGGGGGGACACATGCAAGCACCTATACCAACCTCTCACCACACTCACACACATATGCTAGGGGCACATGCAAGTTTTCATCTCATTCCAATGTTCTTGTGGTCTTCCTCCGGCGAAATCCTGATCTGTGCACACTCGGATCGTCTACCCCCCTAGACGTTCCTCTGACAGAGGTAGCCCGGCGTAGCTCTCTCTTCTTTTGTGTTTGTTTAGGTCATAGGGTGATGTAAAACCATGTTGGTTCACAAGTTGGGGCACTATCCTACCCGGTTTCACCTCGACGGGGAGATTCCCCCCTCATACGGGTCGGGAACCTTTGCCTCTAGGTTAGAGCGTATGCATGCGAGGGGGGACACATGCAAGCACCTATACCAACCTCTCACCACACTCACACACATATGCTAGGGGCACATGCAAGTTTTCATCTAATTCCAATGTTCTCGTGGTCTTCCTCCGGCAAAACCCTGATATCTGTGCACACTCGGATCGTCTACCCCCCTAGACATTCCTCTGACAGGGGTAGCCCGGCGTAGCTCTCTCTTGTTTTGTGTTTGTTTAGGTCATAGGGTGATGTAAAACCATGTTGGTTCACAAGTTGGGGCACTATCCTACCCGGTTTCACCTCGACGGGGAGATTCCCCCCTCATACGGGTCCGGAACCTTCGCCTCTAGGTTAGAGCGCATGCATGCGAGGGGGGACACATGCAAGCACCTATACCAACTTCTCACCACACTCACACACATATGCTAGGGGCACATGCAAGTTTTCATCTAATTCCAATGTTCTCGTGGTCTTCCTCCGGCGAAACCCTGATCTCTGTGCACACTCGGATCGTCTACCCCCCTAGACGTTCCTCTGACAGGGGTAGCCCGGCGTAGCTCTCTCTTGTTTTGTGTTTGTTTAGGTCATAGGGTGATGTAAAACCATGTTGGTTCACAAGTTGGGGCACTATCCTACCCGGTTTCACCTAAACGGGGAGATTCCCTCCTCATACGGGTCCGGAACCTTCGCCTCTAGGTTAGAGCGCATGCATGCGAGGGGGGACACATGAAAGCACCTATACCAACCTCTCACCACACTCACACACATATGCTAGGGGCACATGCAAGTTTTCATCTCATTCCAATGTTCTTGTGGTCTTCCTCCGGCGAAATCCTGATCTGTGCACACTCGGATCGTCTACCCCCCTAGACGTTCCTCTGACAGGGGTAGCCCGGCGTAGCTCTCTCTTCTTTTGTGTTTGTTTAGGTCATAGGGTGATGTAAAACCATGTTGGTTCACAAGTTGGGGCACTATCCTACCCGGTTTCACCTCGACGGGGAGATTCCCCCCTCATACGGGTCGGGAACCTTTGCCTCTAGGTTAGAGCGTATGCATGCGAGGGGGGACACATGCAAGCACCTATACCAACCTCTCACCACACTCACACACATATGCTAGGGGCACATGCAAGTTTTCATCTAATTCCAATGTTCTCGTGGTCTTCCTCCGGCAAAACCCTGATATCTGTGCACACTCGGATCGTCTACCCCCCTAGACATTCCTCTGACAGGGGTAGCCCGGCGTAGCTCTCTCTTGTTTTGTGTTTGTTTAGGTCATAGGGTGATGTAAAACCATGTTGGTTCACAAGTTGGGGCACTATCCTATCCGGTTTCACCTCGACGGGGAGATTCCCCCCTCATACGGGTCCGGAACCTTCGCCTCTAGGTTAGAGCGCATGCATGCGAGGGGGGACACATGCAAGCACCTATACCAACCTCTCACCACACTCACACACATATGCTAGGGGCACATGCAAGTTTTCATCTAATTCCAATGTTCTCGTGGTCTTCCTCCGGCGAAACCCTGATCTCTGTGCACACTCGGATCGTCTACCCCCTAGACGTTCCTCTGACAGGGGTAGCCCGGCGTAGCTCTCTCTTGTTTTGTGTTTGTTTAGGTCATAGGGTGATGTAAAACCATGTTGGTTCACAAGTTGGGGCACTATCCTACCCGGTTTCACCTAAACGGGGAGATTCCCTCCTCATACGGGTCCGGAACCTTCGCCTCTAGGTTAGAGCGCATGCATGCGAGGGGGGACACATGCAAGCACCTATACCAACCTCTCACCACACTCACACACATATGCTAGGGGCACATGCAAGTTTTCATCTCATTCCAATGTTCTTGTGGTCTTCCTCCGGCGAAATCCTGATCTGTGCACACTCGGATCGTCTACCCCCCTAGACGTTCCTCTGACAGGGGTAGCCCGGACTAGCTCTCTCTTCTTTTGTGTTTGTTTAGGTCATAGGGTGATGTAAAACCATGTTGGTTCACAAGTTGGGGCACTATCCTACCCGGTTTCACCTCGACGGGGAGATTCCCCCCTCATACGGGTCCGGAACCTTCGCCTCTAGGTTAGAGCGCATGCATGCGAGGGGGGACACATGCAAGCACCTATACCAACCTCTCACCACACTCACACACATATGCTAGGGGCACATGCAAGTTTTCATCTAATCCCAATGTTCTCGTGGTCTTCCTCCGGCGAAACCCTGATCTCTGTGCACACTCGGATCGTCTACCCCCCTAGACGTTCCTCTGACAGGGGTAGCCCGGCGTAGCTCTCTCTTGTTTTGTGTTTGTTTAGGTCATAGGGTGATGTAAAACCATGTTGGTTCACAAGTTGGGGCACTATCCTACCCGGTTTCACCTAAACGGGGAGATTCCCTCCTCATACGGGTCCGGAACCTTCGCCTCTAGGTTAGAGCGCATGCATGCGAGGGGGGACACATGCAAGCACCTATACCAACCTCTCACCACACTCACACACATATGCTAGGGGCACATGCAAGTTTTCATCTCATTCCAATGTTCTTGTGGTCTTCCTCCGGCGAAATCCTGATCTGTGCACACTCGGATCGTCTACCCCCCTAGACGTTCCTCTGACAGGGGTAGCCCGGCGTAGCTCTCTCTTCTTTTGTGTTTGTTTAGGTCATAGGGTGATGTAAAACCATGTTGGTTCACAAGTTGGGGCACTATCCTACCCGGTTTCACCTCGACGGGGAGATTCCCCCCTCATACGGGTCGGGAACCTTTGCCTCTAGGTTAGAGCGTATGCATGCGAGGGGGGACACATGCAAGCACCTATACCAACCTCTCACCACACTCACACACATATGCTAGGGGCACATGCAAGTTTTCATCTAATTCCAATGTTCTCGTGGTCTTCCTCCGGCAAAACCCTGATATCTGTGCACACTCGGATCGTCTACCCCCCTAGACATTCCTCTGACAGGGGTAGCCCGGCGTAGCTCTCTCTTGTTTTGTGTTTGTTTAGGTCATAGGGTGATGTAAAACCATGTTGGTTCACAAGTTGGGGCACTATCCTACCCGGTTTCACCTCGACGGGGAGATTCCCCCCTCATACGGGTCCGGAACCTTCGCCTCTAGGTTAGAGCGCATGCATGCGAGGGGGGACACATGCAAGCACCTATACCAACCTCTCACCACACTCACACACATATGCTAGGGGAACATGCAAGTTTTCATCTCATTCCAATGTTCTCGTGGTCTTCCTCCGGTGAAACCCTGATCTATGCACACTCGGATCGTCTACCCCCCTAGACGTTCCTCTGACAGGGGTAGCCCGGCGTAGCTCTCTATTGTTTTGTGTTTGTTTAGGTCATAGGGTGATGTAAAACCATGTTGGTTCACAAGTTGGGGCACTATCCTACCCGGTTTCACCTCGACGGGGAGATTCCCCCCTCATACGGGTCCGGAACCTTCGCCTCTAGGTTAGAGCGCATGCATGCGAGGGGGGACACATGCAAGCACCTATACCAACCGCTCACCACACTCACACACATATGCTAGGGGCACATGCAAGTTTTCATCTCATTCCAATGTTCTCGTGGTCTTCCTCCGGCGAAACCCTGATCTGTGCACACTCGGATCGTCTACCCCCCTAGACGTTCCTCTGACAGGGGTAGCCCGGCGTAGCTCTCTATTGTTTTGTGTTTGTTTAGTTCATAGGGTGATGTAAAACCATGTTGTTCACAAGTTGGGGCACTATCCTACCCGGTTTCCCCTCGACGGGGAGATTCCCCCCTCATACGGGTCCGGAACCTTCGACTCTAGGTTAGAGCGCATGCATGCGAGGGGGGACACATGCAAGCACCTATACCAACCTCTCACCACACTCGCACACATATTCTAGTGGCACATGCAAGTTTTCATCTCATTCCAATGTTCTCGTGGTCTTCCTCCGGCGAAATCCTGATCTGTGCACACTTGGATCGTCTACCCCCCTAGACGTTCCTCTGACAGGGGTAGCCCGGCGTAGCTCTCTCTTGTTTTGTGTTTGTTTAGGTCATAGGGTGATGTAAAACCATGTTGGTTCACAAGTTGGGGCACTATCCTACCCGGTTTCACCTCGACGGGGAGATTCCCCCCTCATACGGGTCGGGAACCTTTCCCTCTAGGTTAGACCGCATGCATGCGAGGGGGACACATGCAAGCACCTATACCAACTTCTCACCACACTCACACACATATTCTAGGGGCACATGCAAGTTTTCATCTAATTCCAATGTTCTCGTGGTCTTCCTCCGGCGAAACCCTGATCTCTGTGCACACTCGGATCGTCTACCCCCCTAGACGTTCCTCTGACAGGGGTAGCCCGGCGTAGCTCTCTCTTGTTTTGTGTTTGTTTAGGTCATAGGGTGATGTAAAACCATGTTGGTTCACAAGTTGGGGCACTATCCTACCCGGTTTCACCTAAACGGGGAGATTCCCTCCTCATACGGGTCCGGAACCTTCGCCTCTAGGTTAGAGCGCATGCATGCGAGGGGGGACACATGCAAGCACCTATACCAACCTCTCACCACACTCACACACATATGCTAGGGGCACATGCAAGTTTTCATCTAATTCCAATGTTCTCGTGGTCTTCCTCCGGCGAAACCCTGATCTCTGTGTACACTCGGATCGTCTACCCCCCTAGACGTTCCTCTGACAGGGGTAGCCCGGCGTAGCTCTCTCTTGTTTTGTGTTTGTTTAGGTCATAGGGTGATGTAAAACCATGTTGGTTCACAAGTTGGGGCACTATCCTACCCGGTTTCACCTAAACGGGGAGATTCCCTCCTCATACGGGTCCGGAACCTTCGCCTCTAGGTTAGAGCGCATGCATGCGAGGGGGGACACATGCAAGCACCTATACCAACCTCTCACCACACTCACACACATATGCTAGGGGCACATGCAAGTTTTCATCTCATTCCAATGTTCTTGTGGTCTTCCTCCGGCGAAATCCTGATCTGTGCACACTCGGATCGTCTACCCCCCTAGACGTTCCTCTGACAGGGGTAGCCCGGCGTAGCTCTCTCTTCTTTTGTGTTTGTTTAGGTCATAGGGTGATGTAAAACCATGTTGGTTCACAAGTTGGGGCACTATCCTACCCGGTTTCACCTCGACGGGGAGATTCCCCCCTCATACGGGTCGGGAACCTTTGCCTCTAGGTTAGAGCGTATGCATGCGAGGGGGGACACATGCAAGCACCTATACCAACCTCTCACCACACTCACACACATATGCTAGGGGCACATGCAAGTTTTCATCTAATTCCAATGTTCTCGTGGTCTTCCTCCGGCAAAACCCTGATATCTGTGCACACTCGGATCGTCTACCCCCCTAGACATTCCTCTGACAGGGGTAGCCCGGCGTAGCTCTCTCTTGTTTTGTGTTTGTTTAGGTCATAGGGTGATGTAAAACCATGTTGGTTCACAAGTTGGGGCACTATCCTACCCGGTTTCACCTCGACGGGGAGATTCCCCCCTCATACGGGTCCGGAACCTTCGCCTCTAGGTTAGAGCGCATGCATGCGAGGGGGGACACATGCAAGCACCTATACCAACCTCTCACCACACTCACACACATATGCTAGGGGAACATGCAAGTTTTCATCTCATTCCAATGTTCTCGTGGTCTTCCTCCGGTGAAACCCTGATCTATGCACACTCGGATCGTCTACCCCCCTAGACGTTCCTCTGACAGGGGTAGCCCGGCGTAGCTCTCTATTGTTTTGTGTTTGTTTAGGTCATAGGGTGATGTAAAACCATGTTGGTTCACAAGTTGGGGCACTATCCTACCCGGTTTCACCTCGACGGGGAGATTCCCCCCTCATACGGGTCCGGAACCTTCGCCTCTAGGTTAGAGCGCATGCATGCGAGGGGGGACACATGCAAGCACCTATACCAACCGCTCACCACACTCACACACATATGCTAGGGGCACATGCAAGTTTTCATCTCATTCCAATGTTCTCGTGGTCTTCCTCCGGCGAAACCCTGATCTGTGCACACTCGGATCGTCTACCCCCCTAGACGTTCCTCTGACAGGGGTAGCCCGGCGTAGCTCTCTCTTGTTTTGTGTTTGTTTAGTTCATAGGGTGATGTAAAACCATGTTGGTTCACAAGTTGGGGCACTATCCTACCCGGTTTCCCCTCGACGGGGAGATTCCCCCCTCATACGGGTCCGGAACCTTCGACTCTAGGTTAGAGCGCATGCATGCGAGGGGGGACACATGCAAGCACCTATACCAACCTCTCACCACACTCGCACACATATTCTAGTGGCACATGCAAGTTTTCATCTCATTCCAATGTTCTCGTGGTCTTCCTCCGGCGAAATCCTGATCTGTGCACACTCGGATCGTCTACCCCCCTAGACGTTCCTCTGACAGGGGTAGCCCGGCGTAGCTCTATCTTGTTTTGTGTTTGTTTAGGTCATAGGGTGATGTAAAACCATGTTGGTTCACAAGTTGGGGCACTATCCTACCCGGTTTCACCTCGACGGGGAGATTCCCCCCTCATACGGGTCGGGAACCTTTCCCTCTAGGTTAGAGCGCATGCATGCGAGGGGGACACATGCAAGCACCTATACCAACTTCTCACCACACTCACACACATATTCTAGGGGCACATGCAAGTTTTCATCTAATTCCAATGTTCTCGTGGTCTTCCTCCGGCGAAACCCTGATCTCTGTGCACACTCGGATCGTCTACCCCCCTAGACGTTCCTCTGACAGGGGTAGCCCGGCGTAGCTATCTCTTGTTTTGTGTTTGTTTGGGTCATAGGGTGATGTAAAACCATGTTGGTTCACAAATTGGGGCACTATCCTACCCGGTTTCACCTAAACGGGGAGATTCCCCCCTCATACGGGTCCGGAACCTTCGCCTCTAGGTTAGAGCGCATGCATGCGAGGGGGGACACATGCAAGCACCTATACCAACTTCCCACCACACTCACACACATATTCTAGGGGCACATGTAAGTTTTCATCTAATTCCAATGTTCTCGTGGTCTTCCTCCGGCGAAACCCTGATCTCTGTGCACACTCGGATCGTCTACCCCCCTAGACGTTCCTCTGACAGGGGTAGCCCGGCGTAGCTCTCTCTTGTTTTGTGTTTGTTTAGGTCATAGGGTGATGTAAAACCATGTTGGTTCACAAGTTGGGGCACTATCCTACCCGGTTTCACCTAAACGGGGAGATTCCCTCCTCATACGGGTCCGGAACCTTCGCCTCTAGGTTAGAGCGCATGCATGCGAGGGGGACACATGCAAGCACCTATACCAACTTCTCACCACACTCACACACATATTCTAGGGGCACATGCAAGTTTTCATCTAATTCCAATGTTCTCGTGGTCTTCCTCCGGCGAAACCCTGATCTCTGTGCACACTCGGATCGTCTACCCCCCTAGACGTTCCTCTGACAGGGGTAGCCCGGCGTAGCTCTCTCTTGGTTTGTGTTTGTTTAGGTCATAGGGTGATTGAAAACCATGTTGGTTCACAAGTTGGGGCACTATCCTACCCGGTTTCACCTAAACGGGGAGATTCCCTCCTCATACGGGTCCGGAACCTTCGCCTCTAGGTTAGAGCGCATGCATGCGAGGGGGGACACATGCAAGAACCTATACCAACCTCTCACCACACTCACACACATATGCTAGGGGCACATGGAAGTTTTCATCTCATTCCAATGTTCTCGTGGTCTTCCTCCGGCGAAACCCTGATCTCTGTGCACACTCGGATCGTCTACCCCCCTAGACGTTCCTCTCACAGGGGTAGCCCGGCGTAGCTATCTATTGTTTTGTGTTTGTTTGGGTCATAGGGTGATGTAAAACCATGTTGGTTCACAAATTGGGCACTATCCTACCCGGTTTCACCTAAACGGGGAGATTCCCCCCTCATACGGGTCCGGAACCTTCGCCTCTAGGTTAGAGCGCATGCATGCGAGGGGGGACACATGCAAGCACCTATACCAACTTCCCACCACACTCACACACATATTCTAGGGGCACATGCAAGTTTTCATCTAATTCCAATGTTCTCGTGGTCTTCCTCCGGCGAAACCCTGATCTCTGTGCACACTCGGATCGTCTACCCCCCTAGACGTTCCTCTGACAGGGGTAGCCCGGCGTAGCTCTCTCTTGTTTTGTGTTTGTTTAGTTCATAGGGTGATGTAAAACCATGTTGGTTCACAAGTTGGGGCACTATCCTACCCGGTTTCCCCTCGACGGGGAGATTCCCCCCTCTTACGGGTCCGGAACCTTCGCCTCTAGGTTAGAGCGCATGCATGCGAGGGGGGACACATGCAAGCACCTATACCAACCTCTCACCACACTCGCACACATATTCTAGGGGCACATGCAAGTTTTCATCTCATTCCAATGTTCTCGTGGTCTTCCTCCGGCGAAATCCTGATCTGTGCACACTCGGATCGTCTACCCCCCTAGACGTTCCTCTGACAGGGGTAGCCCGGCGTAGCTCTCTCTTGTTTTGTGTTTGTTTAGGTCATAGGGTGATGTAAAACCATGTTGGTTCACAAGTTGGGGCATTATCCTACCCGGTTTCACCTCGACGGGGAGATTCCCCCCTCATACGGGTCGGGAACCTTTCCCTCTAGGTTAGAGCGTATGCATGCGAGGGGGACACATGCAAGCACCTATACCCACTTCTCACCACACTCACACACATATTCTAGGGGCACATGCAAGTTTTCATCTAATTCCAATGTTCTCGTGGTCTTCCTCCAGCGAAACCCTGATCTCTGTGCACACTCGGATCGTCTACCCCCCTAGACGTTCCTCTGACAGGGGTAGCCCGGCGTAGCTCTCTCTTGTTTTGTGTTTGTTTAGGTCATAGGGTGATGTAAAACCATGTTGGTTCACAAGTTGGGGCACTATCCTACCCGGTTTCACCTAAACGGGGAGATTCCCTCCTCATACGGGTCCGGAACCTTCGCCTCTAGGTTAGAGCGCATGCATGCGAGGGGGGACACATGCAAGCACCTATACCAACCTCTCACCACACTCACACACATATGCTAGGGGCACATGGAAGTTTTCATCTCATTCCAATGTTCTCGTGGTCTTCCTCCGGCGCAACCCTGATCTCTATGCACACTCGGATCGTCTACCCCCCTAGACGTTCCTCTGACAGGGGTAGCCCGCCGTAGCTATCTCTTGTTTTGTGTTTGTTTGGGTCATATGGTGATGTAAAACCATGTTGGTTCACAAATTGGGGCACTATCCTACCCGGTTTCACCTAAACGGGGAGATTCCCCCCTCATACGGGTCCGGAACCTTCGCCTCTAGGTTAGAGCGCATGCATGCGAGGGGGGACACATGCAAGCACCTATACCAACTTCCCACCACACTCACACACATATTCTAGGGGCACATGCATGTTTTCATCTAATTCCAATGTTCTCGTGGTCTTCCTCCGGCGAAACCCTGATCTCTGTGCACACTCGGATCGTCTACCCCCCAAGACGTTCCTCTGACAGGGGTAGCCCGGCGTAGCTCTCTCTTGTTTTGTGTTTGTTTAGGTCATAGGGTGATGTAAAACCATGTTGGTTCACAAGTTGGGGCACTATCCTACCCGGTTTCACCTAAACGGGGAGATTCCCTCCTCATACGGGTCCGGAACCTTCGCCTCTAGGTTAGAGCGCATGCATGCGAGGGGGGACACATGCAAGCACCTATACCAACCTCTCACCACACTCACACACATATCCTAGGGGCACATGCAAGTTTTCATCTCATTCCAATGTTCTCGTGGTCTTCCTCCGGCGAAATCCTGATCTGTGCACACTCGGATCGTCTACCCCCCTAGACGTTCCTCTGACAGGGGTAGCCCGGCGTAGCTCTCTCTTCTTTTGTGTTTGTTTAGGTCATAGGGTGATGTAAAACCATGTTGTTTCACAAGTTGGGGCACTATCCTACCCGGTTTCACCTCGACGGGGAGATTCCCCCCTCATACGGGTCGGGAACCTTTGCCTCTAGGTTAGAGCGTATGCATGCGAGGGGGAACACATGCAAGCACCTATACCAACCTCTCACCACACTCACACACATATGCTAGGGGCACATGCAAGTTTTCATCTAATTCCAATGTTCTCGTGGTCTTCCTCCGGCAAAACCCTGATATCTGTGCACACTCGGATCGTCTACCCCCCTAGACGTTCCTCTGACAGGGGTAGCCCGGCGTAGCTCTCTCTTGTTTTGTGTTTGTTTAGGTCATAGGGTGATGTAAAACCATGTTGGTTCACAAGTTGGGGCACTATCCTACCCGGTTTCACCTCGACGGGGAGATTCCCCCCTCATACGGGTCCGGAACCTTCGCCTCTAGGTTAGAGCGCATGCATGCGAGGGGGGACACATGCAAGCACCTATACCAACCTCTCACCACACTCACACACATATGCTAGGGGCACATGCAAGTTTTCATCTCATTCCAATGTTCTCGTGGTCTTCCTCCGGTGAAACCCTGATCTGTGCACACTCGGATCGTCTACCCCCCTAGACGTTCCTCTGACAGGGGTAGCCCGGCGTAGCTCTCTATTGTTTTGTGTTTGTTTAGGTCATAGGGTGATGTAAAACCATGTTGGTTCACAAGTTGGGGCACTATCCTACCCGGTTTCACCTCGACGGGGAGATTCCCCCCTCATACGGGTCCGGAACCTTCGCCTCTAGGTTAGAGCGCATGCATGCGAGGGGGGACACATGCAAGCACCTATACCAACCTCTCACCACACTCACACACATATGCTAGGGGCACATGCAAGTTTTCATCTCATTCCAATGTTCTCGTGGTCTTCCTCCGGCGAAACCCTGATCTGTGCACACTCGGATCGTCTACCCCCCTAGACGTTCCTCTGACAGGGGTAGCCCGGCGTAGCTCTCTCTTGTTTTGTGTTTGTTTAGGTCATAGGGTGATGTAAAACCATGTTGGTTCACAAGTTGGGGCACTATCCTACCCGGTTTCCCCTCGACGGGGAGATTCCCCCCTCATACGGGTCCGGAACCTTCGACTCTAGGTTAGAGCGCATGCATGCGAGGGGGGACACATGCAAGCACCTATACCAACCTCTCACCACACTCGCACACATATGCTAGGGGCACATGCAAGTTTTCATCTCATTCCAATGTTCTCGTGGTCTTCCTCCGGCGAAATCCTGATCTGTGCACACTCGGATCGTCTACCCCCCTAGACGTTCCTCTGACAGGGGTAGCCCGGCGTAGCTCTCTCTTGTTTTGTGTTTGTTTAGGTCATAGGGTGATGTAAAACCATGTTGGTTCACAAGTTGGGGCACTATCCTACCCGGTTTCACCTCGACGGGGAGATTCCCCCCTCATACGGGTCGGGAACCTTTGCCTCTAGGTTAGAGCGTATGCATGCGAGGGGGGACACATGAAAGAACCTATACCAACCTCTCACCACACTCACACACATATGCTAGGGGAACATGCAAGTTTTCATCTAATTCCAATGTTCTCGTGGTCTTCCTCCGGCAAAACCCTGATATCTGTGCACACTCGGATCGTCTACCCCCCTAGACGTTCCTCTGACAGGGGTAGCCCGGCGTAGCTCTCTCTTGTTTTGTGTTTGTTTAGGTCATAGGGTGATGTAAAACCATGATGGTTCACAAGTTGGGGCACTATCCTACCCGGTTTCACCTAAACGGGGAGATTCCCCCCTCATACGGGTCCGGAACCTTCGCCTCTAGGTTAGAGCGCATGCATGCGAGGGGGGACACATGCAAGCACCTATACCAACCTCTCACCACACTCACACACATATGATAGGGGCACATGCAAGTTTTCATCTCATTCCAATGTTCTCGTGGTCTTCCTCCGGTGAAACCCTGATCTGTGCACACTCGGATCGTCTACCCCCCTAGACGTTCCTCTGACAGGGGTAGCCCGGCGTAGCTCTCTATTGTTTTGTGTTTGTTTAGGTCATAGGGTGATGTAAAACCATGTTGGTTCACAAGTTGGGGCACTATCCTACCCGTTTTCACCTCGACGGGGAGATTCCCCCCTCATACGGGTCCGGAACCTTCGCCTCTAGGTTAGAGCGCATGCATGCGAGGGGGGACACATGCAAGCACCTATACCAACCTCTCACCACACTCACACACATATGCTAGGGGCACATGCAAGTTTTCATCTCATTCCAATGTTCTCGTGGTCTTCCTCCGGCGAAATCCTGATCTGTGCACACTCGGATCGTCTACCCCCCTAGACGTTCCTCTGACAGGGGTAGCCCGGCGTAGCTCTCTCTTGTTTTGTGTTTGTTTAGGTCATAGGGTGATGTAAAACCATGTTGGTTCACAAGTTGGGGCACTATCCTACCCGGTTTCACCTCGACGGGGAGATTCCCCCCTCATACGGGTCGGGAACCTTTCCCTCTAGGTTAGAGCGCATGCATGCGAGGGGGACACATGCAAGCACCTATACCAACTTCTCATCACACTCACACACATATTCTAGGGGCACATGCAAGTTTTCATCTAATTCCAATGTTCTCGTGGTCTTCCTCCGGCGAAACCCTGATCTCTGTGCACACTCGGATCGTCTACCCCCCTAGACGTTCCTCTGACAGGGGTAGCCCGGCGTAGCTCTGTCTTGTTTTGTGTTTGTTTAGGTCATAGGGTGATGTAAAACCATGTTGGTTCACAAGTTGGGGCACTATCCTACCCGGTTTCACCTAAACTGGGAGATTCCCTCCTCATACGGGTCCGGAACCTTCGCCTCTAGGTTAGAGCGCATGCATGCGAGGGGGGACACATGCAAGCACCTATACCAACCTCTCACCACACTCACACACATATGCTAGGGGCACATGGAAGTTTTCATCTCATTCCAATGTTCTCGTGGTCTTCCTCCGGCGAAACCCTGATCTCTGTGCACACTCGGATCGTCTACCCCCCTAGACGTTCCTCTGACAGGGGTAGCCCGGCGTAGCTATCTCTTGTTTTGTGTTTGTTTGGGTCATAGGGTGATGTAAAACCATGTTGGTTCACAAATTGGGGCACTATCCTACCCGGTTTCACCTAAACGGGGAGATTCCCCCCTCATACGGGTCCGGAACCTTCGCCTCTAGGTTAGAGCGCATGCATGCGAGGGGGGACACATGCAAGCACCTATACCAACCTCTCACCACACTCACACACATATGCTAGGGGAACATGCAAGTTTTCATCTCATTCCAATGTTCTCGTGGTCTTCCTCCGGCGAAACCCTGATCTGTGCACACTCGGATCGTCTACCCCCCTAGACGTTCCTCTGACAGGGGTAGCCCAGCGTAGCTCTCTCTTGTTTTGTGTTTGTTTAGGTCATAGGGTGATGTAAAACCATGTTGGTTCACAAGTTGGGGCACTATCCTACCCGGTTTCACCTCGACGGGGAGATTCCCCCCTCATACGGGTCCGGAACCTTCGCCTCTAGGTTAGAGCGCATGCATGCGAGGGGGGACACATGCAAGCACCTATACCAACCTATCACCACACTCACACACATATGCTAGGGGCACATGGAAGTTTTCATCTCATTCCAATGTTCTCGTGGTCTTCCTCCGGCGAAACCCTGATCTCTGTGCACACTCGGATCGTCTACCCCCCTAGACGTTCCTCTGACAGGGGTAGCCCGGCGTAGCTATCTCTTGTTTTGTGTTTGTTTGGGTCATAGGGTGATGTAAAACCATGTTGGTTCACAAATTGGGGCACTATCCTACCCGGTTTCACCTAAACGGGGAGATTCCCCCCTCATACGGGTCCGGAACCTTCGCCTCTAGGTTAGAGCGCATGCATGCGAGGGGGGACACATGCAAGCACCTATACCAACTTCTCACCACACTCACACACATATTCTAGGGGCACATGCAAGTTTTCATCTAATTCCAATGTTCTCGTGGTCTTCCTCCGGTGAAACCCTGATCTCTGTGCACACTCGGATCGTCTACCCCCCTAGACGTTCCTCTGACAGGGGTAGCCCGGCGTAGCTCTCTCTTGTTTTGTGTTTGTTTAGGTCATAGGGTGATGTAAAACCATGTTGGTTCACAAGTTGGGGCACTATCCTACCCGGTTTCACCTAAACGGGGAGATTCCCTCCTCATACGGGTCCGGAACCTTCGCCTCTAGGTTAGAGCGCATGCATGCGAGGGGGGACACATGCAAGCACCTATACCAACCTCTCACCACACTCACACACATATGCTAGGGGCACATGCAAGTTTTCATCTCATTCCAATGTTCTCGTGGTCTTCCTCCGGCGAAATCCTGATCTGTGCACACTCGGATCGTCTACCCCCCTAGAAGTTCCTCTGACAGGGGTAGCCCGGCGTAGCTCTCTCTTGTTTTGTGTTTGTTTAGGTCATAGGTTGATGTAAAACCATGTTGGTTCACAAGTTGGGGCACTATCCTACCCGGTTTCACCTCGACGGGGAGATTCCCCCCTCATACGGGTCGGGAACCTTTGCCTCTAGGTTAGAGCGTATGCATGCGAGGGGGGACACATGCAAGCACCTATACCAACCTCTCACCACACTCACACACATATGCTAGGGGCACATGCAAGTTTTCATCTAATTCCAATGTTCTCGTGGTCTTCCTCCGGCAAAACCCTGATATCTGTGCACACTCGGATCGTCTACCCCCCTAGACGTTCCTCTGACAGGGGTAGCCCGGCGTAGCTCTCCCTTGTTTTGTGTTTGTTTAGGTCATAGGGTGATGTAAAACCATGTTGGTTCACAAGTTGGGGCACTATCCTACCCGGTTTCACCTAAACTGGGAGATTCCCTCCTCATACGGGTCCGGAACCTTCGCCTCTAGGTTAGAGCGCATGCATGCGAGGGGGACACATGCAAGCACCTATACCAACCTCTCACCACACTCACACACATATGCTAGGGGCACATGGAAGTTTTCATCTCATTCCAATGTTCTCGTGGTCTTCCTCCGGCGAAACCCTGATCTCTGTGCACACTCGGATCGTCTACCCCCCTAGACGTTCCTCTGACAGGGGTAGCCCGGCGTAGCTCTCTATTGTTTTGTGTTTGTTTAGGTCATAGGGTGATGTAAAACCATGTTGGTTCACAAATTGGGGCACTATCCTACCCGGTTTCACCTAAACGGGGAGATTCCCCCCTCATACGGGTCCGGAACCTTCGCCTCTAGGTTAGAGCGCATGCATGCGAGGGGGGACACATGCAAGCACCTATACCAACCTCTCACCACACTCACACACATATGCTAGGGGAACATGCAAGTTTTCATCTCATTCCAATGTTCTCGTGGTCTTCCTCCGGCGAAACCCTGATCTGTGCACACTCGGATCGTCTACCCCCCTAGACGTTCCTCTGACAGGGGTAGCCCAGCGTAGCTCTCTCTTGTTTTGTGTTTGTTTAGGTCATAGGGTGATGTAAAACCATGTTGGTTCACAAGTTGGGGCACTATCCTACCCGGTTTCACCTCGACGGGGAGATTCCCCCCTCATACGGGTCCGGAACCTTCGCCTCTAGGTTAGAGCGCATGCATGCGAGGGGGGACACATGCAAGCACCTATACCAACCTATCACCACACTCACACACATATGCTAGGGGCACATGGAAGTTTTCATCTCATTCCAATGTTCTCGTGGTCTTCCTCCGGCGAAACCCTGATCTCTGTGCACACTCGGATCGTCTACCCCCCTAGACGTTCCTCTGACAGGGGTAGCCCGGCGTAGCTATCTCTTGTTTTGTGTTTGTTTGGGTCATAGGGTGATGTAAAACCATGTTGGTTCACAAATTGGGGCACTATCCTACCCGGTTTCACCTAAACGGGGAGATTCCCCCCTCATACGGGTCCGGAACCTTCGCCTCTAGGTTAGAGCGCATGCATGCGAGGGGGGACACATGCAAGCACCTATACCAACTTCTCACCACACTCACACACATATTCTAGGGGCACATGCAAGTTTTCATCTAATTCCAATGTTCTCGTGGTCTTCCTCCGGTGAAACCCTGATCTCTGTGCACACTCGGATCGTCTACCCCCCTAGACGTTCCTCTGACAGGGGTAGCCCGGCGTAGCTCTCTCTTGTTTTGTGTTTGTTTAGGTCATAGGGTGATGTAAAACCATGTTGGTTCACAAGTTGGGGCACTATCCTACCCGGTTTCACCTAAACGGGGAGATTCCCTCCTCATACGGGTCCGGAACCTTCGCCTCTAGGTTAGAGCGCATGCATGCGAGGGGGGACACATGCAAGCACCTATACCAACCTCTCACCACACTCACACACATATGCTAGGGGCACATGCAAGTTTTCATCTCATTCCAATGTTCTCGTGGTCTTCCTCCGGCGAAATCCTGATCTGTGCACACTCGGATCGTCTACCCCCCTAGAAGTTCCTCTGACAGGGGTAGCCCGGCGTAGCTCTCTCTTGTTTTGTGTTTGTTTAGGTCATAGGGTGATGTAAAACCATGTTGGTTCACAAGTTGGGGCACTATCCTACCCGGTTTCACCTCGACGGGGAGATTCCCCCCTCATACGGGTCGGGAACCTTTGCCTCTAGGTTAGAGCGTATGCATGCGAGGGGGGACACATGCAAGCACCTATACCAACCTCTCACCACACTCACACACATATGCTAGGGGCACATGCAAGTTTTCATCTAATTCCAATGTTCTCGTGGTCTTCCTCCGGCAAAACCCTGATATCTGTGCACACTCGGATCGTCTACCCCCCTAGACGTTCCTCTGACAGGGGTAGCCCGGCGTAGCTCTCCCTTGTTTTGTGTTTGTTTAGGTCATAGGGTGATGTAAAACCATGTTGGTTCACAAGTTGGGGCACTATCCTACCCGGTTTCACCTCGACGGGGAGATTCCCCCCTCATACGGGTCCGGAACCTTCGCCTCTAGGTTAGAGCGCATGCATGCGAGGGGGGACACATGCAAGCACCTATACCAACCTCTCACCACACTCACACACATATGATAGGGGCACATGCAAGTTTTCATCTCATTCCAATGTTCTCGTGGTCTTCCTCCGGTGAAACCCTGATCTGTGCACACTCGGATCGTCTACCCCCCTAGACGTTCCTCTGACAGGGGTAGCCCGGCGTAGCTCTCTATTGTTTTGTGTTTGTTTAGGTCATAGGGTGATGTAAAACCATGTTGGTTCACAAGTTGGGGCACTATCCTACCCGGTTTCACCTCGACGGGGAGATTCCCCCCTCATACGGGTCCGGAACCTTTGCCTCTAGGTTAGAGCGCATGCATGCGAGGGGGGACACATGCAAGCACCTATACCAACCTCTCACCACACTCACACACATATGCTAGGGGCACATGCAAGTTTTCATCTCATTCCAATGTTCTCGTGGTCTTCCTCCGGCGAAACCCTGATCTGTGCACACTCGGATCGTCTACCCCCTAGACGTTCCTCTGACAGGGGTAGCCCGGCGTAGCTCTCTCTTGTTTTGTGTTTGTTTAGGTCATAGGGTGATGTAAAACCATGTTGGTTCACAAGTTGGGGCACTATCCTACCCGGTTTCCCCTCGACGGGGAGATTCCCCCCTCATACGGGTCCGGAACCTTCGACTCTAGGTTAGAGCGCATGCATGCGAGGGGGGACACATGCAAGCACCTATACCAACCTCTCACCACACTCGCACACATATGCTAGGGGCACATGCAAGTTTTCATCTCATTCCAATGTTCTCGTGGTCTTCCTCCGGCGAAATCCTGATCTATGCACACTCGGATCGTCTACCCCCCTAGACGTTCCTCTAACAGGGGTAGCCCGGCGTAGCTCTCTCTTGTTTTGTGTTTGTTTAGGTCATAGGGTGATGTAAAACCATGTTGGTTCACAAGTTGGGGCACTATCCTACCCGGTTTCACCTAAACGGGGAGATTCCCTCCTCATACGGGTCCGGAACCTTCGCCTCTAGGTTAGAGCGCATGCATGCGAGGGGGGACACATGCAAGCACCTATACCAACCTCTCACCACACTCACACACATATGCTAGGGGCACATGGAAGTTTTCATCTCATTCCAATGTTCTCGTGGTCTTCCTCCGGCGAAACCCTGATCTCTATGCACACTCGGATCGTCTACCCCCCTAGACGTTCCTCTGACAGGGGTAGCCCGGCGTATCTATCTCTTGTTTTGTGTTTGTTTGGGTCATAGGGTGATGTAAAACCATGTTGGTTCACAAATTGGGGCACTATCCTACCCGGTTTCACCTAAACGGGGAGATTCCCCCCTCATACGGGTCTGGAACCTTCGCCTCTAGGTTAGAGCGCATGCATGCGAGGGGGGACACATGCAAGCACCTATACCAACCTCTCACCACACTCACACTCATATGCTAGGGGCACATGCAAGTTTTCATCTCATTCCAATGTTCTCGTGGTCTTCCTCCGGCGAAACCCTGATCTGTGCACACTCGGATCGTCTACCCCCCTAGACGTTCCTCTGACAGGGGTAGCCCGGCGTAGCTCTCTCTTGTTTTGTGTTTGTTTAGGTCATAGGGTGATGTAAAACCATGTTGGTTCACAAGTTGGGGCACTATCCTACCCGGTTTCACCTCGACGGGGAGATTCCCCCCTCATACGGGTCCGGAACCTTCGCCTCTAGGTTAGAGCGCATGCATGCGAGGGGGGACACATGCAAGCACCTATACCAACCTCTCACCACACTCACACACATATGCTAGGGGAACATGCAAGTTTTCATCTCATTCCAATGTTCTCGTGGTCTTCCTCCGGTGAAACCCTGATCTATGCACACTCGGATCGTCTACCCCCCTAGACGTTCCTCTGACAGGGGTAGCCCGGCGTAGCTCTCTATTGTTTTGTGTTTGTTTAGGTCATAGGGTGATGTAAAACCATGTTGGTTCACAAGTTGGGGCACTATCCTACCCGGTTTCACCTCGACGGGGAGATTCCCCCCTCATACGGGTCCGGAACCTTCGCCTCTAGGTTAGAGCGCATGCATGCGAGGGGGGACACATGCAAGCACCTATACCAACCGCTCACCACACTCACACACATATGCTAGGGGCACATGCAAGTTTTCATCTCATTCCAATGTTCTCGTGGTCTTCCTCCGGCGAAACCCTGATCTGTGCACACTCGGATCGTCTACCCCCCTAGACGTTCCTCTGACAGGGGTAGCCCGGCGTAGCTCTCTCTTGTTTTGTGTTTGTTTAGGTCATAGGGTGATGTAAAACCATGTTGGTTCACAAGTTGGGGCACTATCCTACCCGGTTTCACCTCGACGGGGAGATTCCCCTCTCATACGGGTCCGGAACCTTCGCCTCTAGGTTAGAGCGCATGCATGCGAGGGGGACACATGCAAGCACCTATAACAACCTCTCACCACACTCAAACACATATGCTAGGGGCACATGCAAGTTTTCATATCATTCCAATGTTCTCGTGGTCTTCCTCCGGCGAAACCCTGATCTCTGTGCACACTCGGATCGTCTACCCCCCTAGACGTTCCTCTGACAGGGGTAGCCCGGCGTAGCTCTCTCTTCTTTTGTGTGTTTTTAGGTCATAGGGTGATGTAAAATCATGTTGGTTCACAAGTTGGGGCACTATCCTACCCGGTTTCACCTCGACAGGGAGATTCCCCCCTCATACGGGTTCGGAACCTTCGCCTCTAGGTTAGAGCGCATGCATGCGAGGGGGGACACATGCAAGCACCTATACCAACCTCTCACCACACTCACGCACATATGCTAGGGGCACATGCAAGTTTTCATCTCATTCCAATGTTCTCGTGGTCTTCCTCCGGTGAAACCCTGATCTGTGCACACTCGGATCGTCTACCCCCCTAGACGTTCCTCTGACAGGGGTATCCCGGCGTAGCTCTCTCTTGTTTTTTGTTTTTTTAGGTCATAGGGTGATGTAAAACCATGTTGGTTCACAAGTTGGGGCACTATCCTACCCGGTTTCACCTCGACGGGGAGATTCCCCTCTCATACGGGTCCGGAACCTTCGCCTCTAGGTTAGAGCGCATGCATGCGAGGTGGGACACATGCAAGCACCTATACCAACCTATCACCACACTCACACACATATGCTAGGGGCACATGCAAGTTTTCATCTCATTCCAATGTTCTTGTGGTCTTCCTCCGGCGAAACCCTGATATCTGTGCACACTCGGATCGTCTACCCCCCTAGACGTTCCTCTGACAGGGGTAGCCCGGCGTAGATCTCTCTTGTTTTGTGTTTGTTTAGGTCATAGGGTGATGTAAAACCATGTTGGTTCACAAGTTGGGGCACTATCCAACCCGGTTTCACCTCGACGGGGAGATTCCCCCCTCATACGGGTCCGGAACCTTCACCTCTAGGTTAGAGCGCATGCATGCGAGGGGGGACACATGCAAGCACCTATACCAATCTCTCACCACACTCACACACATATGCTAGGGGCACATGCAAGTTTTCATCTCATTCCAATGTTCTTGTGGTCTTCCTCCGGCGAAACCCTGATCTGTGCACACTCGGATCGTGTACCCCCCTAGACGTTCCTCTGACAGGGGTAGCCCGGCGTAGCTCTCTCTTGTTTTGTGTTTGTTTAGGTCATAGGGAGATGTAAAGCCATGTTGGTTCACAAGTTGGGGCACTATCCTACCCGGTTTCACCTCGACAGGGAGATTCCCCCCTCATACGGGTCCGGAACCTTCGCCTCTAGGTTAGAGCGCATGCATGCGAGGGGGGACACATGCAAGCACCTATACCAACCTCTCACCACACTCACGCACATATGCTAGGGGCACATGCAAGTTTTCATCTCATTCCAATGTTCTCGTGGTCTTCCTCCGGTGAAACCCTGATCTGTGCACACTCGGATCGTCTACCCCCCTAGACGTTCCTCTGACAGGGGTATCCCGGCGTAGCTCTCTCTTGTTTTGTGTTTTTTTAGGTCATAGGGTGATGTAAAACCATGTTGGTTCACAAGTTGGGGCACTATCCTACCCGGTTTCACCTCGACGGGGAGATTCCCCTCTCATACGGGTCCGGAACCTTCGCCTCTAGGTTAGAGCGCATGCATGCGAGGTGGGACACATGCAAGCACCTATACCAACCTCTCACCACACTCACACACATATTCTATGGGCACATGCAAGTTTTCATCTCATTCCAATGTTCTCGTGGTCTTCCTCCGGCGAAACCCTGATCTCTGTGCACACTCGGATCGTCTACCCCCCTAGACGTTCCTCTGAAAGGGGTAGCCCGGCGTAGCTATCTCTTGTTTTGTGTTTGTTTGGGTCATAGGGTGATGTAAAACCATGTTGGTTCACAAGTTGGGGCACTATCCAACCCGGTTTCACCTCGACGGGGAGATTCCCCCCTCATACGGGTCCGGAACCTTCACCTCTAGGTTAGAGCGCATGCATGCGAGGGGGGACACATGCAAGCACCTATACCAATCTCTCACCACACTCACACACATATGCTAGGGGCACATGCAAGTTTTCATCTCATTCCAATGTTCTTGTGGTCTTCCTCCGGCGAAACCCTGATCTGTGCACACTCGGATCGTGTACCCCCCTAGACGTTCCTCTGACAGGGGTAGCCCGGCGTAGCTCTCTCTTGTTTTGTGTTTGTTTAGGTCATAGGGAGATGTAAAACCATGTTGGTTCACAAGTTGGGGCACTATCCTACCCGGTTTCACCTCGACAGGGAGATTCCCCCCTCATACGGGTCCGGAACCTTCGCCTCTAGGTTAGAGCGCATGCATGCGAGGGGGGACACATGCAAGCACCTATACCAACCTCTCACCACACTCACACACATATGCTAGGGGCACATGCAAGTTTTCATCTCATTCCAATGTTCTCGTGGTCTTCCTCCGGCGAAACCCTGATCTCTGTGCACACTCGGATCGTCTACCCCCCTAGACGTTCCTCTGACAGGGGTAGCCCGGCGTAGCTATCTCTTGTTTTGTGTTTGTTTGGGTCATAGGGTGATGTAAAACCATGTTGGTTCACAAATTGGGGCACTATCCTACCCGGTTTCACCTAAACGGGGAGATTCCCCCCTTATACGGGTTCAGAACCTTCGCCTCTAGGTTAGAGCGCATGCATGCTAGGGGGACACATGCAAGCACCGATACCAACCTCTCACCACACTCACACACATATGCTAGGGGCACATGCAAGTTTTCATATCATTCCAATGTTCTCGTGGTCTTCCTCCGGCGAAACCCTGATCTATGCACACTCGGATCGTCTACCCCCCTAGACGTTCCTCCGACAGGGGTAGCCCGGCGTAGCTCTCTCTTGTTTTGTGTTTGTTTAGGTCATAGGGTGATGTAAAACCTTGTTGGTTCACAAGTTGGGGCACTATCCTACCCGGTTTCACCTCGACGGGGAGATTCCCCCCTCATACGGGTCCGGAACCTTCGCCTCTAGGTTAGAGTGCATGCATGCGAGGGGGGACACATGCAAGCACCTATACCAACCTCTCACCACACTCGCACACATATGATAGGGGCACATGCAAGTTTTCATCTCATTCCAATGTTCTCGTGGTCTTCCTCCGGCGAAACCCTGATCTGTGCACACTCGGATCGTGTACCCCCCTAGACGTTCCTCTGACAGGGGTAGCCCGGCGTAGCTCTCTCTTTTTTTGTGTTTGTTTAGGTCATAGGGTGATGTAAAACCATGTTGGTTCACAAGTTGGGGCACTATCCTACCCGGTTTCACCTCGACGGGGAGATTCCCCCCTCATACGGGTCCGGAACCTTCGCCTCTAGGTTAGAGCGCCTGCATGCGAGGGGGGACACATGCAAGCACCTATAACAACCTCTCACCACACTCAAACACATATGCTAGGGGCACATGCAAGTTTTCATATCATTCCAATGTTCTCGTGGTCTTCCTCCGGCGAAACCCTGATCTCTGTGCACACTCGGATCATCTACCCCCCTAGACGTTCCTCTGACAGGGGTAGCCCGGCGTAGCTCTCTCTTGTTTTGTGTGTGTTTAGGTCATAGGGTGATTTAAAACCATGTTGGTTCACAAGTTGGGGCACTATCCTACCCGGTTTCACCTCGACGGGGAGATTCCCCCCTCATACGGGTCTGGAACCTTCGCCTCTAGGTTAGAGCGCATGCATGCGAGGGGGGACACATGCAAGCACCTATACCAACCTCTCACCACACTCACACACTTATGCTAGGGGCACATGCAAGTTTTCATCTCATTCCAATGTTCTCGTGGTCTTCCTCCGGCGAAACCCTGATCTGTGCACACTCGGATCGTCTACCCCCCTAGACGTTCCTCTGACAGGGGTATCCCGGCGTAGCTCTCTCTTGTTTTGTGTTTTTTTAGGTCATAGGGTGATGTAAAACCATGTTGGTTCACAAGTTGGGGCACTATCCTACCCAGTTTCACCTCGACGGGGAGATTCCCCCCTCATACGGGTCCGGAACCTTCGCCTCTAGGTTAGAGCGCATGCATGCGAGGGGGGACACATGCAAGCACCTATACCAACCTCTCACCACACTCACACACATATGCTAGGGGAACATGCAAGTTTTCATCTCATTCCAATGTTCTCGTGGTCTTCCTCCGGCGAAACCCTGATATCTACGCACACCCGGATCGTCTACCCCCCTAGACGTTCCTCTGACAGGGGTAGCCCGGCGTAGCTCTCTCTTGTTTTGTGTTTGTTTAGGTCATAGGGTGATGTAAAACCATGTTGGTTCACAAGTTGGGGCACTATCCAACCCGGTTTCACCTCGACGGGGAGATTCCCCCCTCATATGGGTCCGAAACCTTCGCCTCTAGGTTAGAGCGCATGCATGCGAGGGAGGACACATGCAAGCACCTATACCAACCTCTCACCACACTCACACACATATTCTAGGGGCACATGCAAGTTTTCATCTCATTCCAATGTTCTCGTGGTCTTCCTCCGGCGAAACCCTGATCTATGCACACTCGGATCGTGTACCCCCCTAGACGTTCCTCTGACAGGGGTAGCCCGGCGTAGCTCTCTCTTGTTTTGTGTTTTTTTAGGTCATAGGGAGATGTAAAACCATGTTGGTTCACAAGTTGGGGCACTATCCTACCCGGTTTCACCTTGACGGGGAGATTCCTCCCTCATACGGGTCCGGAACCTTCGCCTCTAGGTTAGAGCGCATGCATGCGAGGGGGGACACATGCAAGAACCTATACCAACCTCTCACCACACTCACACACATATGCTAGGGGCACATGCAAGTTTTCATCTCATTCCAATGTTGTCGTGGTCCTCCTCCGGCGAAACCCTGATCTGTGCACACTCGGATCGTCTACCCCCGTAGACGTTCCTCTGACAGGGGTAGCCTGGCGTAGCTCTCTCTTGTTTTGTGTTTGTTTAGGTGATAGGGTGATGTAAAACCATGTTGGTTCACAAGTTGGGGCACTATCCTACCCGGTTTCACCTCGACGGGGAGATTCCCCCCTCATACGGGTCCGGAACCTTCGCCTCTAGGTTAGAGCACATGCATGCGAGGGGGGACACATGCAAGCACCTATACCAACCCCTCACCACACTCACACACATATTCTAGGGGCACATGCAAGTTTTCATCTCATTCCAATGTTCTCGTGGTCTTCCTCCGGCGAAACCCTGATCTGTGCACACTCAGATCGTGTACCCCCCTAGACGTTCCTCTGACAGGGGTAGCCCGGCGTAGCTCTCTCTTGTTTTGTGTTTGTTTAGGTCATAGGGAGATGTAAAACCATGTTGGTTCACAAGTTGGGGCACTATCCTACCCGGTTTCACCTCGACGGGGAGATTCCCCCCTCATACGGGTCCGGAACCTTCGCCTCTAGGTTAGAGCGCATGCATGCGAGGGGGGACACATGCAAGCACCTATACCAACCTCTCACCACACTCACACACATATGCTAGGGGCACATGGAAGTTTTCATCTCATTCCAATGTTCTCGTGGTCTTCCTCCGGCGAAACCCTGATCTCTGTGCACACTCGGATCGTCTACCCCCCTAGACGTTCCTCTGACAGGGGTAGCCCGGCGTAGCTATCTCTTGTTTTGTGTTTGTTTGGGTCATAGGGTGATGTAAAACCATGTTGGTTCACAAATTGGGGCACTATCCTACCCGGTTTCACCTAAACGGGAAGATTCCCCCCTCATACGGGTCCGGAACCTTCGCCTCTAGGTTAGAGCGCATGCATGCGAGGGGGGACACATGCAAGCACCTATACCAACCTATCACCACACTCACACACATATGCTAGGGGCACATGCAGGTTTTCATCTCATCCCAATGTTCTCGTGGTCTTCCTCCGGCGAAACCCTGATTTGTGCACACTCGGATCGTCTACCCCCCTAGACGTTCCTCTGACAGGGGTAGCCCGGCATAGCTCTCTCTTGTTTTGTGTTTGTTTAGGTCATAGGGTGATGTAAAACCATGTTTGTTCACAAGTTGGGGCATTATCATACCCGGTTTCACCTCGACGGGGAGATTCCCCCCTCATACGGGTCCGGAACCTTCACCTCTAGGTTAGAGCGCATGCATGCGAGGGGGGACACATGCAAGCACCTATACCAACCTCTCACCACACTCACACACATATGCTAGGGGCACATGCAAGTTTTCATCTCATTCCAATGTTCTCGTGGTCTTCCTCCGGCGAAACCCTGATCTGTGCACACTCGGATCGTGTACCCCCCTAGATGTTCCTCTGACAAGGGTAGCCCAGCGTAGCTCTCTCTTGTTTTGTGTTTGTTTAGGTCATAGGGAGATGTAAAACCATGTTGGTTCACAAGTTGGGGCACTATCCTACCCGGTTTCACCTCGACGGGGAGATTCCCCCCTCATACGGGTCCGGAACCTTCGCCTCTAGGTTAGAGCGCATGCATGCGAGGGGGGACACATGCAAGCACCTATAACAACCTCTCACCACACTCACACACATATGCTAGGGGCACATGGAAGTTTTCATCTCATTCCAATGTTCTCGTGGTCTTCCTCCGGCGAAACCCTGATCTCTGTGCACACTCGGATCGTCTACCCCCCTAGACGTTCCTCTGACAGGGGTAGCCCGGCGTAGCTATCTCTTGTTTTGTGTTTTTTTGGGTCATAGGGTGATGTAAAACCATGTTGGTTCACAAGTTGGGGCACTATCCTACCCGGTTTCACCTCGACGGGGAGATTCCCCCCTCATACGGGTCGGGAACCTTTGCCTCTAGGTTAGAGCGTATGCATGCGAGGGGGGACACATGCAAGCACCTATACCAACCTCTCACCACACTCACACACATATGCTAGGGGCACATGCAAGTTTTCATATCATTCCAATCTTCTCGTGGTCTTCCTCCGGCGAAACCCTGATCTATGCACACTCGGATCGTCTACCCCCCTAGACGTTCCTCCGACAGGGGTAGCCCGGCGTAGCTCTCTCTTGTTTTGTGTTTGTTTAGGTCATAGGGTGATGTAAAACCATGTTGGTTCACAAGTTGGGGCACTATCCTACCCGGTTTCACCTCGACGGGGAGATTCCCCCCTCATACGGGTCCGGAACCTTCGCCTCTAGGTTAGAGCGCATGCATGCGAGGGGGGACACATGCAAGCACCTATACCAACCTCTCAACACACTCACACACATATGCTATGGGCACATGCAAGTTTTCATCTCATTCCAATGTTCTCGTGGTCTTCCTCCGGCGAAACCCTGATCTGTGCACACTCGGATCGTCTACCCCCCTAGACGTTCCTCTGACAGGGGTAGCCCGGCGTAGCTCTCTCTTGTTTTGTGTTTGTTTAGGTCATAGGGTGATGTAAAACCATGTTGGTTCACAAGTTGGGGCACTATCCTACCCGGTTTCACCTCGACGGGGAGATTCCCCCCTCATACGGGTCCGGAACCTTCGCCTCTAGGTTAGAGCGCATGCATGCGAGGGGGGACACATGCAAGCACCTATAACAACCTCTCACCACACTGAAACACATATGATAGGGGCACATGCAAGTTTTGATATCATTCCAATGTTCTCGTGGTCTTCCTCCGGCGAAACCCTGATCTCTGTGCACACTCGGATCGTCTACCCCCCTAGACGTTCCTCTGACAGGGGTAGCCCGGCGTAGCTCTCTCTTGTTTTGTGTGTTTTTAGGTCATAGGGTGATGTAAAACCATGTTGGTTCACAAGTTGGGGCACTATCCTACCCGGTTTCACCTCGACGGGGAGATTCCCTCCTCATACGGGTCCGGAACCTTCGCCTCTAGGTTAGAGCGCATGCATGCGAGGGGGACACATGCAAGCACCTATACCAACCTCTCACCACACTCACACACATATGCTAGGGGCACATGCAAGTTTTCATCTCATTCCAATGTTCTCGTGGTCTTCCTCCGGCGAAACCCTGATCTGTGCACACTCGGATCGTCTACCCCCCTAGACGTTCCTCTGACAGGGGTATCCCGGCGTAGCTCTCTCTTGTTTTGTGTTTTTTTAGGTCATAGGGTGATGTAAAACCATGTTGGTTCACAAGTTGGGGCACTATCCTACCCGGTTTCACCTCGACGGGGAGATTCCCCCCTCATACGGGTCCGGAACCTTCGCCTCTAGGTTAGAGCGCATGCATGCGAGGGGGGACACATGCAAGCACCTATACCAACCTCTCACCACACTCACACACATATGTTAGGGGAACATGCAAGTTTTCATCTCATTCCAATGTTCTCGTGGTCTTCCTCCGGCGAAACCCTGATATCTGTGCACACTCGGATCGTCTACGCCCCTAGACGTTCCTCTGACAGGGGTAGCCCGGCGTAGCTCTCTCTTGTTTTTTGTTTGTTTAGGTCATAGGGTGATGTAAAACCATGTTGGTTCACAAGTTGGGGCACTATCCAACCCGGTTTCACCTCGACGGGGAGATTCCCCCCTCATATGGGTCCGGAACCTTCGCCTCTAGGTTAGAGCGCATGCATGCGAGGGGGGACACATGCAAGCACCTATACCAACCTCTAACCACACTCACACACATATGCTAGGGGCACATGCAAGTTTTCATCTCATTCCAATGTTCTCGTGGTCTTCCTCCGGCGAAACCCTGATCTGTGCACACTCGGATCGTGTACCCCCCTAGACGTTCCTCTGACAGGGGTAGCCCGACGTAGCTCTCTCTTGTTTTGTGTTTGTTTAGGTCATAGGGTGATGTAAAACCATGTTGGTTCACAAGTTGGGGCACTATCCTACCCGGTTTCACCTCGACGGGGAGATTCCCCCCTCATACGGGTCCGGAACCTTCGCCTCTAGGTTAGAGCGCATGCATGCGAGGGGGGACACATGCAAGCACCTATACCAACCTCTCACCACACTCACACACATATGCTAGGGGCACATGAAAGTTTTCATCTCATTCCAATGTTGTCGTGGTCTTCCTCCGGCGAAACCCTGATCTGTGCACACTCGGATCGTCTACCCCCCTAGACGTTCCTCTGACAGGGGTAGCCTGGCGTAGCTCTCTCTTGTTTTGTGTTTGTTTAGGTCATAGGGTGATGTAAAACCATGGTGGTTCACAAGTTGGGGCACTATCCTACCCGGTTTCATCTCGACGGGGAGATTCCCCCCTCATACGGGTCCGGAACCTTCGCCTCTAGGTTAGAGCGCATGCATGCGAGGGGGGACACATGCAAGCACCTATACCAACCTCTCACCACACTCACACACATATATGCTAGGGGCACATGCAAGTTTTCATCTCATTCCAATGTTCTCGTGGTCTTCCTCCGGCGAAACCCTGATCTGTGCACACTCGGATCGTCTACCCCCCTAGACGTTCCTCTGACAGGGGTATCCCGGCGTAGCTCTCTCTTGTTTTGTGTTTGTTTAGGTCATAGGGTGATGTAAAACCATGTTGGTTCACAAGTTGGGGCACTATCCTACCCGGTTTCACCTCGACGGGGAGATTCCCCCCTCATACGGGTCCGGAACCTTCGCCTCTAGGTTAGAGGGCATGCATGCGAGGGGGACACATGCAAGCACCTATACCAACCTCTCACCACACTCACACACATATGCTAGGGGCACATGCAAGTTTTCATCTCATTCCAATGTTCTCGTGGTCTTCCTCCGGCGAAACCCTGATCTCTGTGCACACTCGGATCGTCTACCCCCCTAGACGTTCCTCTGACAGGGGTAGCCCGGCATAGCTCTCTCTTGTTTTGTGTTTGTTTAGGTCATAGGGTGATGTAAAACCATGTTGGTTCACAAGTTGGGGCACTATCCTACCCGGTTTCACCTCGACGGGGAGATTCCTCCCTCATACGGGTCTGGAACCTTCGCCTCTAGGTTAGAGCGCATGCATGCGAGGGGGACACATGCAAGCACCTATACCAACCACTCACCACACTCACACACATATTCTAGGGGCACATGCAAGTTTTCATCTCATTCCAATGTTCTCGTGGTCTTCCTCCGGCGAAACCCTGATCTCTGTGCACACTTGGATAGTCTACCCCCCTAGACGTTCCTCTGACAGGGGTAGCCCGGCGTAGCTCTCTCTTGTTTTGTGTTTGTTTAGGTCATAGGGTGATGTAAAACAATGTTGGTTCACAAGTTGGGGCACTATCCTACCCGGTTTCACCTCGACGGGGAGATTCCCCCCTCATACCGGTCCGGAACCTTCACCTCTAGGTTAGAGCGCATGCATGCGAGGGGGGACACATGCAAGCACCTATACGAAAATCTCACCACACTCACACACATATGCTAGGGGCACATGCAAGTTTTCATCTCATTCCAATGTTCTCGTGGTCTTCCTCCGGCGAAACCCTGATCTGTGCACACTCGGATCGTCTACCCCCCTAGACGTTCCTCTGACAGGGGTAGCCCGGTGTAGCTCTCTCTTGTTTTGTGTTTGTTTAGGTCATAGGGTGATGTAAAACCATGTTGGTTCACAAGTTGGGGCACTATCCTACCCGATTTCACCTCGACGGGGAGATTCCCCCCTCATACAGGTCTGGAAGCTTCGCCTCTAGGTTAGAGCGCATGCATGCGAGGGGGGACACATGCAAGCACCTATACCAACCTCTCACCACACTCACACACATATTCTAGGGGCACATGCAAGTTTTCATCTCATTCCAATGTTCTCGTGGTCTTCCTCCGGCGAAACCCTGATCTGTGCACACTCGGATCGTCTACCCCCCTAGACGTTCCTCTGACAGGGGTAGCCCGGCGTAGCTCTCTCTTGTTTTGTGTTTGTTTAGGTCATAGGGTGATGTAAAACCATGTTGGTTCACAAGTTGGGGCACTATCCTACACGGTTTCACCTCGACGGGGAGATTCCCCCCTCATACGGGTCCGGAACCTTCGCCTCTAGGTTAGAGCGCATGCATGCGAGGGGGGACACATGCAAGCACCTATACCAACCTCTCACCACACTCACACACATATGCTAGGGGCACATGCAAGTTTTCATCTCATTCCAATGTTCTCGTGGTCTTCCTCCGGCGAAACCCTGATCTGTGCACACTCGGATCGTCTACCCCCCTAGACGTTCCTCTGACAGGGGTAGCCCGGCGTAGCTCTCTCTTGTTTTGTGTTTGTTTAGGTCATAGGGTGATGTAAAACCATGTTGGTTCACAAGTTGGGGCACTATCCTACCCGGTTTCTCCTCGACGGGGAGATTCCCCCCTCATACGGGTCCGGAACCTTCGCCTCTAGGTTAGAGCGCATGCATGCGAGGGGGGACACATGCAAGCACCTATACCAACCTCTCACCACACTCACACACATATGCTAGGGGCACATGCAAGTTTTCATCTCATTCCAATGTTCTCGTGGTCTTCCTCCGACGAAACCCTGATCTCTGTGCACACTCGGATCGTCTACCCCCCTAGACGTTCCTCTGACAGGGGTAGCCCGGCGTAGCTCTCTCTTGTTTTGTGTTTGTTTAGGTCATGGGGTGATGTAAAACCATGTTGGTTCACAAGTTGGGGCACTATCCTACCCGGTTTCACCTTGACGGGGAGATTCCCCCCTCATACGGGTCCAGAACCTTCGCCTATAGGTTAGAGCGCATGCATGCGAGGGGGGACACATGCAAGCACCTATACCAACCTCTCACCACACTCACACACATATGCTAGGGGCACATGCAAGTTTTCATCTCATTCCAATGTTCTCGTGGTCTTCCTCCGGCGAAACCCTGATCTGTGCACACTCGGATCGTCTACCCCCTAGACGTTCCTCTGACAGGGGTAGCCCGGCGTAGCTCTCTCTTGTTTTGTGTTTGTTTAGGTCATAGGGTGACGTAAAACCATGTTGGTTCACAAGTTGGGGCACTATCCTACCCGGTTTCACCTCGACGGGGAGATTCCCCCTTATACGGGTCCGGAACCTTCGCCTCTAGGTTAGAGCGCATGCATGCGAGGGGGGACACATGCAAGCACCTATACCAACCTCTCACCACACTCACACACATATGCTAGGGACACATGCAAGTTTTCATCTGATTCCGATGTTCTCGTGGTCTTCCTCCGGCGAAACCCTGATCTGTGCACACTCGGATCGTCTACCCCCCTAGACATTCCTCTGACAGGGGTAGCCCGGCATAGCTCTCTCTTGTTTTGTGTTTGTTTAGGTCATAGGGTGATGTAAAACCATGTTGGTTCACAAGTTGGGGCACTATCCTACCCGGTTTCACCTCGACGGGGAGATTCCTCCCTCATACGGGTCTGGAACCTTCGCCTCTAGGTTAGAGCGCATGCATGCGAGGGGGGACACATGCAAGCACCTATACCAACCTCTCACCACACTCACACACATATGCTAGGGGCACATGCAAGTTTTCATCTCATTCCAATGTTCTCGTGGTCTTCCTCCGGCGAAACCCTGATCTGTGCACACTCGGATCGTCTACCCCCTAGACGTTCCTCTGACAGGGGTAGCCCGGCGTAGCTCTCTCTTGTTTTGTGTTTGTTTAGGTCATAGGGTGATGTAAAACCATGTTGGTTCACAAGTTGGGGCACTATCCTACCCGGTTTCACCTCGACGGGGAGATTCCCCCTTATACGGGTCCGGAACCTTCGCCTCTAGGTTAGAGCGCATGCATGCGAGGGGGGACACATGCAAGCACCTATACCAACCTCTCACCACACTCACACACATATGCTAGGGACACATGCAAGTTTTCATCTGATTCCGATGTTCTCGTGGTCTTCCTCCGGCGAAACCCTGATCTGTGCACACTCGGATCGTCTACCCCATTAGACGTTCGTCTGATAGGGGTAGCCCGGCATAGCTCTCTTGTTTTGTGTTTGTTTAGGTCATAGGGTGATGTAAAACCATGTTGGTTCACAAGTTGGGGCACTATCCTACCCGGTTTCACCTCGACGGGGAGATTCCCCCTTATACGGGTCTGGAACCTTCGCCTCTAGGTTAGAGCGCATGCATGCGAGGGGGGACACATGCAAGCACCTATACCAACCTCTCACCACACTCACACACATATGTTTTGTGTTTGTTTAGGTCATAGGGTGATGTAAAACCATATTAGCTTCGCCTCAACGGGGAGATTCCCCCTTATACGGGTCCGGAACCTACGCTTCCCCATGCATGCGAGGGGGGACACGCACATGTGATTGAATCTTTGAACAACTTCACAAAAATTCGTGAAATATAAATTTCATGCACATGTGATAACACACAAACATGCAAATTTCTCAACTTGTGAGAAGATTCGACATTTTATGTGGGCGTGAAGACTATTATTCGGAGGCTACGAATCTATCCAATTGATAAAATAGAACCTAAATAATTGATACTAATAAATAAATACAAATAATTTGGTAAGGAAAAAAAAGTGCATAGGCGTAGGCAGGACGTACGCCGAGAGTGACCGTCGGCGTAGCCTATGCCGACAGCGGCTCTCGGCGTAATACTGACGCCGTTAGGGCCTGTCCCGGCCTGGCCTGTCTAGTGCCACGCGGCCACCCCGTACGCCGAGGTCTATGTTTACGCCGACGGTCACCCTCGGCGTACGTGCCGCTACGCCGACGGCTGCGGTACGCCGACGGCTCGGAAGCTGGGCTGGCCTAGCCCGGTGCTATGCCGACGGCCCCGACCTTTGGCCGTCGGCGTAGCTGCCGGCCGTCGGCACACAACGCCATTCCTGTAGTGGATGTAGTGCTTTGGTCAGCATTATATCATCCGCCAAGAGGCAACTCCAATTAATGCTAGCTCCCTGTGCTTCATATCAACTGTGCTGGAGAGTACCACACTGAAATATTATATCTCATCTAGAATTGTAAACATTAATATTCCTTTTCACAAAGATGGAGTCCCCTGCATTCATATACTATATCCGAAAAGTAAGTCATGCAAGAGCCATGAAAAAAACTCAGCTCCACGCCTCCACTAGCATGATGAATAATGCAAAAACTGAACCTCACCAGCCCGTCCCATGTCTGCAGTTATGCACTGTTTTAATATTTTTTCTCCCAAAAAATAAGTGTTTTACAGTCCCTTCCGTAATGCTCTAGGTAAAGGTGTGCAAAAACTGAAACCGGCCAAACTAGCCAAACTGCGGCAGTTGTACTCTAGTTCATTTCCTTCACAAATAAAATTTAAACTCTAGAGTAGTATAAAAATTTAAACTAACCCAAACCGGTTAGATCAGTCAAACCGTGTTTGCACAGGCTTAGCCCTAGCTCCTTGCTACAAACACCTTTATACCTGTCTCGTTTACAAAAATAGTCCAGACATCCAGCATGCACTCTTGGATCAAGCATGGCATAGGTATGAGACGTGCACCGTTCCTTGCCGTCCACATGGCTCAGATGTTGCCTCTCACGCCATAAATCTAAAACAATGTCCTCCGTTAGACCCCTACAGTTTTCGTGAACATTATGAATATCAAAATTATGTTCTGCACGATTTTCTAAATGATGAGAAAGAAAAGTAAAAGGCTAGAATCGTGCGGCACATATAGGGCTCCATACACCCCTGATGCAACATATGTTCTGCACGAATTTCTTCTAGTGTCTCCTTTCTAGCTAGCATGTAAGAGCACCATCTCAGATTTGTTGTTTTGGATGTCAAAATAATATATCACTCCGGGGATTCATATCTTTTGTAAACGTTATTCTATCTATTATATACTAAAAGCAATATAAGGGTGTTTTTTCAGACACCACGTTAATCCACATCATCAAAATTATTTTAGTTGTTAGATCTAAAATATATGGTTAAGATTTAATAAAATATTATTAGTTACGTGACCGTGTAATTTCCGTTTGACACCTCAGAGGCGTGTCACATAGACAGCCGTAATTGATGATACCAATTTGGTTGACCCAAAACTCCACAACTCCCCTAAATTCTCACGGCAGGGCCATGGGGAGTCTCTTTAGAGGGCTATGTCATGGCCAGATCTCCGGCGTTGTTTATTTCCATCGCCGGCAACCGGCATGGGGCATCACATCTCCTACTCAAGCACTCTATGTGGCCAGGCCGTGCGATTCGACACGGCGCAGATGGAGGGACGGGACTTGCAATTTCAGGCGGAGTGGATTGACGAGTATCTGCTGCTGATGTATGCCATGATGGGGGAGGCTGATACATGCAGGTGGCGGCTCACGGAAGATATCGATGCCTATGCATCCGTCCAGCTGATCTACTCATCCAAGGTATTCCCTCCGGTTCGGTTTATTAGACATGCACGTAGTTTAAGAATAACCTTTTGATCATTAATTTTAGTCAACAAAATTTACATAATATATCAAAAAAATTATATCATTGGATTCATCTTCAAAAGTAGTTTCTAATAATATATTTTTTTGAACATATATTACATATTTTATTGTTCAAAATTGATGATCAAAGTTTTTTTTAAATACATGCATGCCTAATAAACCGGACCGGAGGGAGTAGGGCTTTGTGATCGATTTTGTGTCCACTAATTTGGATTGGCAGGCATGGTTGCGACCCGCGGGCAATTGACATATGGAAATTCTCATTGATACATGTCAAGGTGCAGACCCAACATCGAGAGAAAAAGGGGCGGCCTGCCATCTGGAGTGCATGGGCCATGCAATTTGATCTGCTGCAGAAAATCAGTGCGCAACGCCTGGGGCAGACCAAATATACATGTTGTGCGTCCTTGCAATGTCCGATATTGGTTCTGCCATGATTACCAGCTTCATCTTGGGCTACCTCCTACTGCTGAGTTATGTCAATACTGTTCTAATGGGAAAATCAGAATAAGGGAGCTGGTCCTGGCATTGCGTATCCTGATTAAAACTTCAGTTCTCTACCATTTGTACAATATATGGTACTCTGTTCGTCTAAAAATAGAGTCACAAGTTTGTCTAAATAATGTACAGTATGTAGTACTAAATAATGTCTAGATACATTAGAGTTTAAAACATTTGCAACATATGTTTTAAGACGGAGAGTGTATTAGCTTATTCCTAATAAATTCTAAATGTTAAATGATTGTACTAGAAGCTTATTTATTTGTGTTTGGATGAAATAAGCTTTTATGTGATTGGATGTTGTCAAAGGTGTCGGTCTATTCATAGCAATTCCGTCTCACGGAAATTGGCATGCCTTCTGCATGAAATATCTTTATTCATACACCGAATGCATACACGGGTATCTTCCGGTCTCTCTTTCCAATAAAAAATACTATTTCTTTTGTTCTAAAATAAGTGATTTGCATTTGTCTGTATTTAGATATATCTCACACTAAAACAAGTCTAGATATATATGAATCTACGAAAACCGAAATCACTTATTTTGAAACAGAGGGAGTACTAGCTTTTTCCAAGTCCATGGGCTTAATGCATGCTTATTTTCTTTTGCCACTACTATTGTGTGTAACTGCAGTTAATCGGATGGAGACAATTGCCAGTACTTCAAGAGGTAATTTTTCTGTTCCTTCCTCCAGGTTCACGTGACCTTTTATTGGCTGCATGATGCATAGTTTATTTTTCGTCGTATTCTGGAGTACTAACTACTTCCTTCATTTCAAATTATAAATGGTTTAGCCTTTTACTAAAATGCATGTATTAGACGTCTTTTAGTGTATATAGGTTCGGAGCTGAACATACACACTAGAAAACGTCTAGATACATGTGCTTTAAAAAAAGAAAATCTTATATTTTAGAATGGAGAGATTATTCTTTAACTACATTTAACCCGATAGAGAAACTTCCAAGTGCTTCATGAGGTAGTTGTTCTATAAATACTGTACGGCTTTTGTTCCAACATGAATGCAGAAGTGCTACTCCCTCCTTCACGGTTTGCAGGGCGCTCTACAAAAATCTCATGGACCTAGGCATGAACGTATTGGTTAAAAATTAGGCCTATTAGTGAGCGATTAAGGCGCATGCATTGGTGGAAGACTGTTGCATGCATCGGAAGTTGGGAGGAAAGATGTCACATTAATTAACAATTCATTCTTATGCGCCTAGGAACATTGTAGTTTTGGAAAAAACCAAATTTGATTAGGCGCCCTGCAAACCGTGAAGGAGGTAGTACTTGACTTTGGTATTAAGTATACATTGGTATAGTACTACCTCCGTTTCCAAGGCTTAGGGCATATAACTTTTTTCAAAATTCAAACCAACTAAAATTTGACCAAGTTTTTAGAGAAAAACATTAATATTTATAATACGTAATCCATACCCTTTCATATATTATGAAATATATTTTCACATGGTATCTATATAATATAATAGTTTTTGATAGTTTTTTCTAGAAGTTTGGTCAAACTTTACATGGCTTGATTTTTCAAAAAAATTATATGCCTAAAGCCTTGGGATGGAGCGAGTAATATTTTCTCCTTAGCTAACCTCTATTATCTTTGTGTTTTCCAGTAATTCCACTCAACGAAAAGAATTCTCTTGTCATGTGACTAAGGCAGAAATTTTCCTTGCAGTGTTTCCGGCAATGGTCGTGATGTGGACTAAATATTATATTCTAAGATCACCGGATATCAGACATTGAGATGAAAACAATAACTTCTTCAAAGAGAATAAATAGTGTAACAACACATATATCTCCTTAACAAGGCTTCCCGTGGTGAGATACTTTTATACGGATTGGTCAATTTGATGACTGTACGGGAAGGTAATTAAGCATCCCTTGCTATATATATATCATTCTATTTTTACATATACTATGAATTGAATTGATCTTGGCTACCACATAAAAAAGGATTTAAATTTATATTTTCCTGAATTTAACTATTGAATTGAAATATTTTTAATTTACTATAAATATTCTATTTTCATTCTAATTGTAACTAAAATTTCTATTAATTTCATTTAGGTCTTATAAGTATATTTCCCAACCACTACATGATGTACGCATTTGACTTGGAGTCATTGGTTGTCATCATTTGGTTAATATTTACGGCTACAAAGTGTGTTGAACTCTTGGGCGAAGGATAAACAGTGCCATCAACAAGAATGGAAAAAATATTAGATGAAGTGGTAAGATTTTTTTCAATACTCTGATAGTGATATGCATTCATGTTCAATTGTTGTCACACCTTCTCCCATGTTGCTTATGGAAAATCAGTAGTGAGTCCTTCGTTACAAAACAGTACCTGTTACAGTTTTGTTTTCTTGCTTACGAAATTTTTGATGCATTTGCATGATATGCATTAATTAACATCATAAATAAAATTTGATACCAAATATACTCCTCTATTTAATAAGAGAAACTACAAATTATTCTTCATCAGATCTAGCAGACAAATTTCTCCAACTTTGATCACCGACCTATGCTCATATGTGGACTATTTAATGATAAGTATGACACCCGAGGTAATGGAGCAACTACATGCATCTGGTTTCAAGTAGTCTATACTTATCTTACAGGTTACCTTTCCTTCACAATTCATTGTGAATTAGGGTTGCTCTGAATAAAATATTAAATATATTGCACCGCAGACATATGATCCTTAGGAATCTCTGCACTTGAACTTACTGATCACACACCTTTTTCAAAGCGCTCTCTCATGAAGGTATAATATTGAAACGCTTGAAAGGAAATTAATATCACTAATTTTTATTAATTAAAATAGAACATATTCATATAAAAATAGTAATCAACACTTCATTGCGGACACAATATCATGTATAGAATGACATGTATGTTAGAAGATATAAAGTAAGTAATTGAGAGGGAGAATGATTAAAAATATAGTTAAAATAGAAGTTCCCATCGTTTTGTTATCTTACTTGCTAGTGGTGATAAAGTATTTATTTTTTAGTTCATTAAAATTTATTTTGCAATTCTATTTGAAACACCAATATGCCAATATCATGTATAGACACACATACTATTATAGCATTTTAGAAAATTGATATAATAATCAATCAAAATAGTTTGAATATTAAAGATATTACCTGAAGTGTTGTATTCTAATTGCTTTTCATAACTTTTTTAGTGGTTTGGAAAAGTATTTGTTTTGTATCACATAATATGAAAGTATGCAACCATAAATTTTATTTTGCACTCTCGCATAACTGAAGATGATGCCCTCGCATTTGCGAGGGCCACTGTGCTAGTTATATACTAAAAGTAATATAAGGATGTTTTTCGAGACACCTGATTGATCCACATCACCCAAATTATATTGACCGTTAGATCTTTAATTTCCGGTTATGATTTAAAGATAAAAGAGTTATGTAAAAAGTAGTCGGTACAAATAACAGTCAACAATGTCACGGACACGCTTGCAACTACGGACTCGCCGGGTGCATAGCAGGCAGGTGAGATGTTTCCGATTTTAAGAACCAAACCAAAACTGATTCAATCAGTTCCTTGCACTGTCCGTAGTTGTTTCGGTAAGCAATGCGTCTGTACGTCTAGGATTTCTGATCGGCAACCCGATATATATGGACCCAACTCCAAACGGTTTGGTGGCCGGCCAAAAAAAAAGAAGCCGGAGATCTAGCTGGCTCGAACCAACAAACTGGTACGTGAAGCACTCACGATGTAGTCCGGTTTAAAAAGGGAAAAAACAAAAGCACCCACGTAGGTCGCTAAGACTCTTTCAAGGCATGTTAAAAAGAAAAAAACACTCCGTAGACTGGTCACTAGAGGGAGGCAGTACACACATGCAAATAATGTGCACTCTTTAATAATAGAAATATTAAATAAAACAATAGCTACTAGAAAACTTATCGATTGCTTGAGATAGATGAAGGAAAGTAACAACTCTGCTGACCGGCCGAGGCATCACAAAATTCATGTGACAGTCTAAATACAAAATGGAGCACGTTGATTTAATTATTAATATATGTTTTCAAATGAGAGAGGGTGAGTCTTGGTATTGTTCATCATGGTGATATATGTGAGATATACTAGACCACTCACATATCCCATGATTATGTCTCAATGTTGGACCTGAATATGAGAAATATCTAGACTATATATCATATTAATACATCAAGATATCATTATATTATTAAAATCGTTAGAAAATAGATCATCACATTTGTTCATCTAGGCTAAAAATTATATTCGATATATAAAAAATTGATAAGGTGGATGAATATTACAAGCATGTCGGCTACATAACACTTATTATTTCTTTTTTCTCATTTTATTTGTGAAATTTACAATAAGAAAATGAGAGAAAAATGTGATTTTTGTTGTCGCAAGAATTGCCCAGTAATATGACATAGCTTTTTATATAATTTACCTATTAATATACACATATAATTAGGCTTTCTTTCATGGACAAGTATCATGGGTAATTTGAGTATGATGAGCATGAGCAAAGGTTTTGGGAAATTGCAGTAAATGAAAAATATAACATCAACTCAAATCACATTGAGGTGTTTTGTACAAGAGAACATGCAGAAAACACATGTACAGGAGAACAATGTCTTCTAATTTAGTAACACATCATATCCAACAAGAGATGGGTATGAATAGTTGAGTTATATGTGCATATGATTTAAGTGTGTAAGAACGACCGGGTTTGGTAGATACAAGTTCGAGTGTACTATGATGTAGAAGAGAAGAGGCATGCATGAACGGGTGGTCCCGTGCAATGATCAACGGCTGAAACAATCCAAGTATTTTATTAGTCACCGCCGATTCTTATAAGGACCGCACATAAGTCACATTATATACTTTATATACTACGATAGATAGAGGCAACTATGCTATATGTGAAAGCAAGAGTATCACATGAATAGATCAATAAGATGGTATGGGTGCACCCATAAAAGATGAAAGCAACAAACCAATGAAAGTATCATTAATAATCTCAAAGGTCTATAGCATTCTGGCCTTGAGAAAAATGAGCGAACTATGATGAGGTCAAGAGAGTGAGTAACAAAGTGCTTTCTAAATTGGCAATGTGGGGGAAAACCTCAATATATTATGTTGCAAACATTAATAAGCATTGATGCTATGTTGCAATAGCAGCCATAATGAGGCAGGTTGAGGAACATTAACACAGTTTATATGCAAGCCATACATCAAATTAATTATTGGTGAACTTACTAAAATTATTGATGGAAATATACCAATGATTAGGGATAAGTGGAAGCTATAAATTTGAGTATTAATTCCTTGGCGATATATCACGTCTTATAAAAAATGATGATCAATGAAAAATTTTATACCAAAATTTTGCTCGGATGTACAAATTGCTTATACCTCATAATTTTATTTTAATTCAATAATATATTGATTATGTATAAATTAAATAATACATATAACACACATGGTGGTTATGGGAGAAAGCATGCAAATAAAAATACAAAATACTCCGGTAATATTAGTTCATGTATTCTTTACTATAAGATATATATGCATCCATTATATACTAAAAGGAAAATACAAAGGTCTAAACTGGTGACACGAAGTTAATCCACAACACTTAAATTAATTAGATTTGTTACATACATAACTGAAGGTTATGATTTAATAGAGACTCATGACATATAATAACATAACCCTCTTACTGTCATCCAAGGTGTGTGGTTCGTGGACTGTTTAAACAAACAGAAAATTTGTTTCACAAGTACTAGGCACATAAACAAATCTTGTGTGTCATAGCTTTCAAAGAAAAAAATCACGTACGAGTGTAGTTTATAGTAACAAGGAAACATGGCCATCTTTGATGGAAATAGTTTTTTCTCATCTGGGGCCTCGCGTGCGAATTGTTGATTGATACTTCTGTAGTATGGTATTATATCCACGATTATAATTCATAATGCGGGGGTTCACTTCTATTTATATGCAAGCACATCTAAATTCTCAAGTGATATGATACAATAAAACATAGCTCTGAAATGTGGAACTTAAGATGAGGTGGGTTAGGGAACTACAAACTGCAAGTTATTCCCTTAATTTTATGGTTAGTGTTTATTTCAAGTAACTATATATATCTTAACTGACAAGGATTTTTTCATGCAGATGCTTTAACTAGAAGTACTTTGAACCTTTAAAAATCTAAGCGACTAATCATTGTAATCACACAATAAGTTGACTATTTTTAACAAAAAATATACTCCCTCCAACAATAGAGTCTACTATTGCTAGACTCTACTTTATGATCCACATTTCAGCCGAAAAAGACTCTATTGGTAGACTCTACCGAAAATGCAAAATGTGAATATCCACAGACTAAAATTATTTATCGGCCACTATAGAAAATACAAATATGTCGCCCTCGCATTTGCGAGGGCCACTATGCTAGTTAGAGGTAATAACATTATGATAACTTCTTGAAAAAAATATGATAACACAGGGAATGAGTAATAGTTATAACTTATAACATTCTACAAAACTTCTCTCTTTGGCTGTATTCATGGGCTCTTTGATTTATAGGAGTTTCATAGGAAACAAACTGAAAGATTACATTTTTTTCAGTGTCAGAAGTCAGAATAAGTAATATTGCTACTCTACTTTTCTCATGGCACAATTCATCAGACAGCTACAACTATTGTATTTGAGTTGTCCGAAACTGTTTGAAAGCCTTTCGTCTTAGTATCACGAAAAAAGAGAGGCTTTATACTGCATTGTCTTGTTCATTTCGAGTACGAACGGTGGATAGGATATCTTGAAGTTATTGCAAGTTAGGTGATGTACAGATGGCGGTCAGACCAAAACACTAGTTTTCAGATTTTCTTTCGACAAAGTGAATATATTAATGTCGTGAACACCCAGCCTCTGCAATAACGGGATGCCCTAAAGCTATCATGGATGCACACAACCCTATACAAACAAGAAGAAAAATAAAAAAGACACCAATGGCGATCAAAAATATTGTAGTTGAAACACAAACCACCACCAAGACAACATCCGGAGTCCGCGGTCACAAAACAAGGCATTCAACAAGGACATTGCCAGGCACAATCAATTAATGCCAGACCTTGGATTTCACCCTGAAGCAAGTCCGTCCTCTCAAAACAAGGACTTCAACAAGGTCATTGCCAGACATAACTAATTAAGACCGGCCCTTGAATTTCACCCTGAAAGATAAGACACTATACTCCCCGTGTGCTACCGCACCCACTTATCGATGTCGCTGCTACAAATCAACACCACCAAGCAAGATTCTCATCGCCACGAAGACACTGTCGGCCCTTATTACTAGCCTCAGACATCAGCCGCATGACATTCCCCACCACCGTTTTCTCCATGGAAATCAAAAACCGATAGGTCCTATGATGGCAACAGATAGCAAAGCTTCGCGGTACTCCCTCCTAAAGCCGCATAGCCAAGAATATGGGTTCCCACGACCGAATTCCATTCGATCCAACAAACAAAATCAGCGACGGAACCTTTCAAAACTCATCACACATCAGATCATAGAAAGGCGGCATCAAGCAAAACATTGTCCTGGCGCGAGAAGAACCCAAGGATCACCCCCTTTATTAGGAATATCGGCAGGCCCGCATGCCGCCCCCACTGGCCGACCCCTTCTGGCAGAAGAGCAGGCAAGCATGCGCAAGAACCACACGCATCGGCCGGTCCACTTGGGTCTGAGCAAGATAAACCACGCCACCTCCCCATGCACCTCCTAGCGACCAGCGTCTGCACCGATGGCTGATCTAGGGGAGCCTAGACCTGTGACCAGAGCCTCCACCCCATGCACAGATGCCTAAGGGAAATCCGCCGCCGCTGCACGACCAAGGCGCGGCCCCTGCCACCGCGTACAAATTAACTCCACCCAATCGGAAGCCACGCCCAAGGGAAAGCCGCCGCTGCCACACGATCGGAGGCGCCGCCCCAGCCGCCGCGCTCAGCCAATCACCATTGGCGCTGTCGTTAGCCGCCACCAGGGATCCGTTGCCACGAACTGCATGCCCGGCCCCTTCGGCACTCTGCCCGCCGCCACTGCGGCCATCACCGGCAGCAGCAGCGTAAGGGAAGGCCACTAGGGCCGTGACTTTGGCGGCACTATGGTTCTCACCCCAGTAACACCGGTGGGGGACGTCACGGGAGCGAGTCCTTAAATTATTCGGTCATTGTTGTAGCAGAATTTGCAGATATGCCAATACATACACATTTTAGATGGAAGATGTGCTGTTGGAGCTATATAAACAAAATAAATGCTAGCGAATGTTGAGGCTGATATAGTGATATCCGTCGTGCAAGGAATGCGATGTATGCTCGTTTAGCAATGTGTGGGCGGCATTGTCATACTGTCTACCTTGTTCATAGGTACGATAGGGACCACGACTATCTACTACCTGTATAAAGCAGTCTGCGACATCTCACAACATGGAAACTATAGTTCGAACACCTCTTATCTTTTTATGTTGTCTTATGACGCTCTTGAAGCTTTCATTATGGCGCATATCATTATCATGGACCTAGTTCCTACTTGGGATTTCGCCACACATCTCATGAAACATTTCCACACATTCTTGCGAATCTGCCGAAATCACATCATAGTGTGTTGGAAATATAAGCAATAATCCATATGATTTAATCCAAATAATAAACTGATAAAACATGATCATACAAACGATACTAAAACCAATTATGCAGATCAACAAAGTAGATGAACTGACTACATCTATAGAAGATAAACCTATCACATCTACAGCAACCGCTAGAACAGAGAACTCTAGCATAATCCGAAAAAGACAGTTGAGTATCACGTACAGAGTAGGCTGAATAGCAGCCGCAACGGTTGCAGCAGCGTCGCCCATGTTGAGGTTGTCGAAGAGGTCGCTGACGTCCGGAAAGAAGTCGTCGTCAGGGAACTCGTCGTCGAACGACGTCGTGGTTGCCAGTAGTCGCGCTTGAGCGCTCCCCAAAAACCTGATCGCCCCTCACCCGTACAGGTTCACGAGAGGCGGGGTTCCGGAGGCCTACTGTTCCGATCTGCGGTGCACGCCGCAAGCCGGGATAGGGAAGACGAAAGCGGGAGGGTAGGCGGCGTGCGGAGGATCGTGGGCTCAGCCCACGTCCGAGTCGGTAACAATCCAAATTAACGCGTCCGTTAATGACTCATAATCAGTTTTCCCAACAAGCAAAATAAAGCTCGGCTCGGCGAGATTCCTGCAACCCACAACCCGCAACCCGCGGCGCGCGCGTCGTGACGAGGCGTGGCGAGGCGAGGCGGGCGGCGTCGGAGGAGGAGTGCGCGATGGCTACTCTTGTCACACCTTAGTGAGTGGTGCAACACTCTACTATATAAGGTGGTCCAACTCTCCTTCAACTAGCAATGTGGGACTAAACTTTAGCACCACTAGCACAACCATATGCTGCCATATACAAGTGGGCCAAAGAGAATTTCAGAATTTGTTTAATGGACCAACGGCCCAATATACACCAAATTCCAACATAGTGCACCCTCTATTCCATAATATAAGTCCTTTTAGCAAGCAGAGTGAGCACATGTTAATAGGAGAGTATTGTATCTCAGAGTGATACATGCATGGAAACATGTTATTTCAGAACAAATATAATAAGTCTCGATAAGAGTACACGTCATGTTGTCAAGAAAAATACATGTCAAAGCCATGTCCGTAGTATCCCTTGTGCTAAGGATACCAAGAGATCGTTCCAGATGTAACAACAACGAGGTACATATGAGCCTAGTCTTTAACATGACGCATCCAACAAGGATCATCACTCACATTGTTGTTGAGAATTCGACCAATAAGGCCAAGTCTTGGATTTCTATCCGGACATCATGCATTGATGCCACACAGCAACGAACGCCACATAACATCACCATTCTCAGATCCACATATATAGCACGTTGTAATCTCAGATCAAGTGTGTTAGTGCTAGAACCAGTAAGCAAGGACACCATTAAAATGGAACAACTTTTCAGCTCGTTATATAATGGAAAATTGGAACTACTGATACGTCCTTCCTTTATGTATGGGATATAATTGGTGATGTTGTGGTTATAAAACGGAAGTACCAAGAGGCTAGTGAATTCATGATAGAAAAAGGGACCAAACCCAGCACTTCAAGAACAGTAGGACTTGCACATAATATTTGATAGTTGACTGTTTGCCATTGCATAGGCTCGAGAGGCATCGTGGAATCACTATCACTAGTGCACACACCGGCCTCTAACACCGGTTCGGACCAGCCTCTAACAGCGGTTATAGAACCGCTGTTGGGGGTTCGGTGTTAGAGCCCCCCTTTTAACAGCGGTTCTTATATGAACCGCTGTTAAAGGATGGCGCACGTGGGGCTGCCGCAGCGCTCAGCCCCCCCCCTTTAGCACCACATAAACCGGTGTTAAATGTTCTCTGTCGTGGTATGAAAAAGGCATAAATCTCTGCCGCGGCAGAGTTCTACCGCAGCAGGAAAATGGCATAAATCTCTGCCGCGGCACAGTTCTGCCACCGTCCCTTTTTGGGCGTATTTCTGCGGCACGGCGGGGACGGGAAGAGGGGAGGGGGAATCGATCGGGAGAGGTATATACATACATCGCCAGTATATATGAGTACATGAATAATTAAGCAACTATTATTATACACAAATATCGTCATTGTGGTATTCTCCGTACACGTTGAAGCATCAAGTACAAGACACACACGTTCAAGCATATATACAATATAACATCTCCGTACACGTTCATTTTGGTGGATATCTAAAGAGTTCTCCGCCAGGCGTGACGACCTCATTAAGTATGAACCCCGCCAATTCCTCTTGAATGGCTCGTATGCGGTCAAATGGTAGGAGTTGGTTCCGCATCCGTTCGATCTAAATATATATGAAGAATGTGGTCAATATATATATAAGAATAAAACTCAACACAACTGATGGTAATAAAATAATGTTGTGTACTTTGTTTACTTACTCTAAGTTGTTCTAGTGCGGCTTTGCCCATCGCACATATCGTGTTGCGAATGAACTCGCAAACATAGTATCCACATAAGTTATTGTCGGGTCCCTAATGCGCGCACTTTATGAGAATAGAGAGTTCAATCAAAATAATAATCAATAAAGCATGATATAATGGAATTGGAAGCGGAATCAAAGAGATACGCAGACCTAGCTGGCTAGTATTACTTATATTTTGGTCTACAAATTTTAGTTCTTCTGACCATTCACCCACGGCCCTGCCCATGAACCTTTTCCAAACCCTGTTCGACAAATAAAATGGATAAAGGAGTAATTAATTACTTGTTGTCACGAAAGTTGCCGATCTAGTGCGATAATATGATTGAAATTACCTGTGGAACATCTCTTTAAAGTTTGCCCATAGCTCTTGGTCTTTTCGTAACGAGTCCATGACAAGGACTTTTCCTGAGTCAACTTGAATGACTAGCAGAATAAAGTGGAACCTACGCACGCATAACTCATTATCAGTTACACTTAACATCGAGTAAGCCGAAACAGAATATGTACAAGAGAGGGTAACAATCACGAGCAGTTGTAAGACAATAGTATTTCCCTTTTGGTTTGTTGTCTCAGTAAAGACCTTAGCAAGAAATCTTCTGTTTGCCTGGGTTTATGTTGTACCACTCCTTCATGAACTCTATTTGGGTCAACGAACCCAATGTCAAAAGGGCCTCCTTTCATGCATTTCATAACCTTTTTCCTGCATAATAGTATATACATATATGGTGAGCATATATATACATGCAATTAATAAATTGAATGAGATGAGATAAAAATTACAGAAATAGTACTTACACACAATAAAGGCTGATGGCAGCTTTGTCGAGTTCCTTCTGATTGAATAGAAAATGCAAGTATTGAATGTTGATGGTGATCTCGTCGTCTCCGCACAAGAAAATCTGATCTCTTATATGCGCCATGATCCATTCTTCCTTTCTCGTCTTGCAGAAATCAAGGTACCACTTATGCAATCTTCGCATCTTTGTTGGTAGATTCTTGAGCTCCTCTTTCTTGACGATATTCTTCCCATACTTCCATGGTTGTATGGGGTTGACATCACCTTTGGGCTAGTTGTCTCCCATGATGTTCAAGTATGCAATGTAAGTCATCCCCATCTCATTGGCCTTTCTTTGTAGCTCTGCCTCGTAATCAGTTACAGGAGGAGCTATCCGTGTGTCGAACACTTGGAGCGGGGCGCATGATTGTTTTTTCTGCTCTCCGAGCACGAGAACTGTTTTCTAGGGTGTCGCACGACTACTACTTTCAGACTCCCTCTGCCTTGCATCCCCCTTCATAATCTGGCGCTCGTAGTCCGGCACAAGTGGGGTTTCAGGTTTCAAAAGATTATTTTAAAACTTATCCACCACCGCTGGATCTAGTTTCTCCTTTGGCTCGGCCCGTCTAGGTGCAAAGAATTTCTTGACATATTCTTCCAAGATCCTATTGGTCTCCTCGTCACTACGATTCCACGGTAATACCGGCAATGGCTTGGCGGAAGGCTGCGGGACGTAGTTTCTTGAACTCTTTGGCGTACGGTTTCCTGCGGATTTCTTCATGGAAGTGCTAGTGATGCTCTTCGTGGCAGTGCTCTTCTGCTTACGCTGAGGAGATGGCTGAAGTGCCGGAGATGGCTGACGTGCAGGAGATGGCTGGCGCGCCGAAGATGGCTGACGCGCAGGAGATGGCTGGCGCGCCGGAGATGGCTGCCGCGCAGGAGATGGTTGAAGTGCCGGAGACGACAAGGGAGTATTCTAATGACTTGGAGATGGCTGAGGCGGCTCAGACTGCTGACGCTGCGGAGACGGCAGGGGTGCCAGTGGCCTCCAATTTGGAAGAACGATGTGTTCCTTCTTCCAAAGAATGGTTGTTTTCACTGCAAATTTGAGTTGAGTTTCCCCTTCACCTGTAGCATGGTCAAGTTGTGCTTCCTCATATTCCTTCACAACCTCATCAACCCCGACAATAGCATAGCCATCTGGAATCGGTCGGCAGTGGTAAGTTCCACCAGCTACAGGAGGTAAGGCATAACCGACCGCCACCTTAATGGATAAGCCCATTAATATCACATGCAACTCAGCTGTGTTCGCTCTCCGTGATATCATCCACGGGGTATCGAGGACCCACCATTTCAAGCGTGGGCTGCACGTTCCCCGTGGAAGCCACGCTGCTTTTCCGCGCAGAGTCTGGGCCGCTGGCAGCTTCTAATGCAGGCTCTTCGTGCCGCCGAGATGGGTTGGTAGCTTGCTGGATCTTTTGTGCATTCACTTGCTACTGCAGCGCCACAAGTGCATGTTCTATCTGTGTCATCCAGTCTGTACGCTCTTTTTATTTTCTGCCACGCCATCTGTACGAGTCGCCCCACTCGGCAAACCCATCCTTCCACGTCATACCCCTTGTGCCTCGTGCAAGTCCAGGGTGTTCTTTTTTACCGATGGCGCGTGTCAGTTGGTCATTCTCTCTATCGGGATGGAAGGTCCTGGCGACTGTTTCCTCGTATGTCGTGATGAGTTCAGTGACGGGTTTGGCAAGGAGGGTTGGGAAGATACATAATCCCGTTTCTGGGTCCAACCTTGCCCCAATTCCGTAGAACCAAGTCTTTGCACGTAGGTCCCACCCATGTGTATGGGGTGTGATCCCTCTATCGCGTAGGGCCTTCTTAGCTTCCTCCCACTTAGGCCTCTAGGATATGTAGCCACCTGACCCCGTCCTCTGGTGATATTCCTTCTTCTGGGCATTTAGCGTATTGGTTTCTGACCTCTTTGTAGCTATAGAACCTTCCTTGTACGCCACAAATTCGGGCCAATGAGGTCTTATCTTCGCATAATATGCTTCTTCGAAATCTGGAGTCTCGCGAGTTTTGACAAATTTGTTCAATTTTGTCTTCCAGTTGCGTAAAGTGTCAGCCATCTTTTTTAGAGTCCACTCTTTGATATTTTCCTTTATAACCGGTTTATTTTCATCCTCCTCTGGCGGTAGGGTGAAATTTACCAACAGCGAATTCCAAAGCGTTTCTTTGGATCTTTCATCGACAAAGGTACCATCGCCCTTCTTTGGCTTATTCCAATATTCAATTATGATTGGAATTTGGTCCCTAACAAGAACTTCAGCCTGACGTATAAATTTGCCTGCGGCCTTCTTGGGCTCCATCGGCCTGCCATCAACACGGACTGCTTCAATCGTGAACTTTGCACGATCTTTCAACCGATGGCTCGTGCCTCGCTTGCTCTTTTTCGTAGAAGAAGATTGTTGCTGGCTGGTAGATCCGGAGGGCTAAAAGAAGAAAGAAGCGTTAATTAATACTTGTACATATATATACAAATAAATTGGTGCAAGTCAGCAGAGGCTTAATTCATGCATATACCTCGACGGACTTTGTAATCACTAAAGTGCATTCACAGGAGTCGTCATCTTATCTATGACTACTTGAGCTGTCATCATGTCCCTCCAAGTTCAGATATTGTGTGGTGTCCTCATGGATCATGTTCTCCATTATTTCTTCCTCTACAAGGTTTCTACTGAGTGGATCCATAGTTTCTAGAACAATAATATTATCTAGAGTAAGAGAGTAAACATTCAAGTGGACCTGGATTCATAATAAATATTCTAGAGTAAGCTCATGGTAGACATTTATAATTTTAAACCCTAACTTCTATGCAAGTTATAACAAACTATTTATCTTGATATCACTTAAGCTCATGGGAATAATATTAACCATCTTAATTACTTAGAATGTTATGTGTCACATAATAATGAAGGATCACCATATAAAAATTTCTTAATAGGAAAAGGACTTATATATATAAAGAAAATAAAGAAACTATAATACATACACTTTCTTATGTATACATACACTTTCTTATATAATACATACACTTTCTTATGTATATATAGGAAAAGGACCTATATAAATAAAATATACATACCATTTATTTTTGCACAAATATATGCACCATTTATACACAACATTTATATATGCAGTTTCATACACAAATAACATTATTCATACACAAATATACACAAAAATATACACTTTCAAACACAAATAACATTATTCATACACAAATATACACAAAAAAATATACACTTTCATACACAAATAACATTATTCATACACAAATATACACAAAAAATATACACTTTCATACACAACATTTATATACAAACAACATTTATTCATACACAAATAAAATTATTCATACACAAATATATGCACCATTTATTCATACAACATTTATATACAAACAACATTTATATACACAACATTTATATACAAACAACATTTATTCATATAAACAATATATACAAATTATAGTAATTATAATTAAGGAGCTCGGGAGTGGCGACACCGGTTGCGGTGGGGAGTGGCGGCACCGGTTGTGGACGGCGGGGTCGGTGGCGAATGGCAACGCGCGACGACGAAGGATCCGAGAGTTGGCAGCGGCGTGCGGCTCCGAGCCGCGCGGTGGCGGCTCCGCGAGTGCACAGGGGTGGCAAACGGTGCGGGCGCGGTGGCGGACGGCACTGGCGCGGCGGCGGATGGAGCTGACGTGGCGGCGACGGTGGCGGACGGTGAAGGCGCGGTCTCTGTTTCTGCGCTGCGGCTCCTCTGCTCCTTTGCTCGATCGAATTCTGGCTGGGGGGAGAGGAAGAGGAAGGCGCGCGCCTTTATACCCCCCCACCTTTAGGCCCAGTTCTTTTGGCAGCTTAAAAAATAAGCTGCCTCTTTCCCAGCTTCTCTCATAAGCCACATGGCTTATTAGTCGAAGCTTCTCAATTAGTTTTGAGATAATTATTTTAGAAGCCCTAACTAATAAGCCGAGCGGCTTATGAAAGAAGCTGGGGAGGGGCAGCTTATTGTTTAAGCTGCCAAAAGAACTGGGCCTTAACACCGGTTCCAGCCACGAACCGGTGTTAAGGGGGGGATTCGTTTCGCGCGTGCACCCCCCCCTTAACACCGGTTCATGGCTGGAACCGGTGTTAAAGGGGGGGTGCGCGCGCGAAACGAAATTCCCCCCTTTAACACCGGTTCGTGGCTGGCACCGGTGTTAAAGGGGGCATTTATTTCGTATATTAAAGGGGTGGGGCTTTTTTAATTCAAAAAATAGGATAGAATTTAGAAAATTCATATCTTTTTCATTGTAACTCAGAAAAAATGAATAATATATCATAATTTTCAGAAAAATAAGATCTATCCATTCATATAAAAACATTTTATAGTTACTGTAGATGAAAATTTTCAAAATGATTAAAACACTTACATATAAATTTTGATTATTCAATTAAGACAAAAATAAAATAGTCAAACCCTAAAACTTTGAACTTATGAAATATTAAGCATCTGAAAAAGAATATAACCATATTTTATTAGAGAAAATCATATTTTATTTTGTATTAACATTTTTGAATTGTTTGGATATTTAAATTTAGCATCTTTTGTACACTTTGGAATCTGAAAAAACTTTCAACATGAAAATTGTTTGTATTTGAATAATTAATCCTAAAACATTTTTTTTTAAAATAAAATTCTAACTATTCAAACTAGTAACATATGGGAAAGGGCGGGCAGAATGTGCGGGAGGAAAAGGGAGGGAGGAAAATTTTATTAGATAGAACTGGAATTAAAGTATATAACGCAACTAACAAAGCACGACTGAAAATTAAGATACATAGAAGAAGTAAAAATTAAGATACATCCAGATTAAGTCACAATCGGCCAAACTTCTTTTGGAATGTTGGAGTGATTCAGTCATGCTCCTGCCTACACCTGTAATACTCGCCACTGTAGTCGTCGTACTCGCCATGGCCGTCGTCGTTGTCATCATCCGGGTCGCCATAGTTGAACCTTGAAGGCTGAGTACGCGTGGGCTGGACTTGAGGATAGCGCAGACGGGGGTTAGAGTCGACGGCGGTGTCGTAGGCCATGACGCTCTAGAGAGTCCGACCGCGCCACCATAGTCGACGGCCGGCCTCATTGAAGTTCGGAGGAGGTGGGTCGTCCTCCTCGTGCCTGGCGAGCGCCCTCTCACGCCGATCCCCGAAGAAGGCTTCCCAAGTCGGGAAATAGTCAGGATGCCATCTGGGATTCCTCCGCTGCTCCGGCGTGAGCTCGAAGTAGTAGTGGTTCGTGATGGCCATCCGGCGCGCCACACCTAGAGGGATAGGAGGAACCGGTACGCCTCCGGCGCTTAGTATCTAGCCGACAGGGACGCAGTAGCCCGGTGGGCAGGCGCAAAACGCCTCCGCCTCCCTGGGGGTTAGTGGTATGGTGGAAGCCATGGAAAAGAGTGATGAGGTTGCAGATATGAGTCTAGAGATGTGCAATGACAATGGAGGCCAACCCTACATATATATATATATATAGTGAGAAATGGCAGGAAGATAACTGGCGGGAAGAAATGGCGGCAAGAACTGGAGGGAAAAAATGGCGGGAAGAAAAATGGCTCATTTAATACATATAGTGTTAATAGAAGAAATATGACATTGATTTCCAGTTTGAGATACATATGTGTGCCAAAAATGGCTCAATTAATACATATAGTCAATCTTATGATCGTGTCGGCCGTAACCATGGAATATCAGCACCGTTTAACAGGATGGTTGGGTCAGTCTTCACTCTGAAGGGCGGAATTTCGTCAAACTTATTATAATCTTCTGACATGTCTGTCTTGTCCTCCACTCCCACGATGTTTCTTTTTCCTGAAAGAACTATGTGACGCTTTGGCTCATCGTGTGATGTATATGTTTGCTTATTTGTCTTTTTTCGGTTTGGTAGACATATCCTTCACATAGAAAACCTGAGCCACATCATTGGCTAAGACGAATGGTTCGTCTAAGTTCCTGTCTACCTTCATAAGATTGTTGAGATCCATTGTTGTCATTCCGTACTTCTTGTCTACCTCAACCCCTCCTCCTGTTAGCTTGACCCATTTGCACCGAAACAAGGGGACCTTAAAATTAGGTCCATAGTAAAGTTTCCATATCTCCTCTATGAACCCATAATACATGGTCTTTTGCCCATTGTCTTCTGCTGCATCGAAGCATGTAGGGTTTCGTAGCATGGAAAACAAAAAATTTCAACCGCACGCTAACAAACAAGCCAAGATCTATCTACTAGATTGTAGCAACGAGTCGATAGAGAAACTCACCCTCGAAGATTCCAAAGCGGTTAACGAGAGAAGATTCTCGTGGGTCATATAGTCATACTCTTGCCGATCTCAAGATCGCGTAGACGATCCTTCCGGCGCTGCGTTCCGGCAGCGCTTCCGCAGTCGGTCACACATTCGGTACTCGATGAAGACCTTCCTCTCCCTTGTTCCAGCAGGCAGCGGAGGTTGTAGTACTCTCCTCGCGATTCCGGCAGCACGACGGCGTGGTGTCAGAAGTAGAGGGAAGATCTCGCAGGGCTTCGCCTTAAGCCGGTGCGAGTATGGTGGAGTATGAGAGAGGCCTTGGTGATCCAGGGTTTAGAGGGCACCAAGGTGAGGGCTTGGCCGGCGGCTAGGGTTTGGGGAAACCCTAAGTCGCCGAGTTAGAGGAGGCCCTAGGCGGCGGCGACTTGGAGGAGGCCGGCGGCTTGGGGCTAGGGTTTTGGGTGTGAGGGGTAGGTGGCGCCCTACCCCTCCTTATATAGGTGGAGGGTGGCCGGTTGGGAGGAGGGAGTCCAACCCCAACTCGGCCTCCTTGGCCGACGGGTGGAGGGAGGGGACTTCCTCCCCAAGTAGGTTTCCTACTCTCCCTCCACCAAGCAAACTTGCCGTTTGACTTTTTCAAATTAGCGTTTGACTTTCAAACTTGGATTTGATTTCTCTCTTTATTTTTCCCAGCCAAGTGACCTAGTACATGATGCAACCATTCCATATTGTCATGACACATTCATGTACCCTTCCCCTGCGGAGTGCCGGACCTTCCGGACCCTTCTAGAACATTCCTGGTGAAAACACCGGAATCATTCCCCAACTCCGAAACAGGACTTTCCTTATATGAATCTTATTCTCCGGACCATTCCGGATCTCCTGTGATATCCCGGATCCCATCCGAGACTCCCAACAACATTCGGTCTCTTACTCATCGTTCCATAACTACTCAACAACATCGAATCCTTAGGTGTGTCTCCCTACGGTTCGTGAATTATGCGGACATGACCGAGACACTTCTCCGATCAATAATCAATAGAGGAATCTAGAAATTCATATGGCTCCCACATATTTCTACGATTACTTTGCGATCGAATGAACCACTTACATACGATACCAATTTCCCTTTGTCTCACGATAGTTTACTTATCTGAGGTTTTAATCGTCTGTATCTCTGCATACCTAGTTCAACCTCGTTACTGATAAGTACTCTTTTCTCGTTCCCGTGGTATGTGATCCCTTGTGAGCCAGTCACATGCTTGCAAGCCAATTGGATGACATTCCACCGAGAGGGCCCAGAGTATATCTATCCGTCATATGGATGGACAAATCCCACTCTTGATCCATGTGCCTCAACCCATACTTTCCAAACACTCAATGCCACCTTTATAGCCACCCAGTTACGGTGTGGTGTTTAATGTCATCAAAGCATCCTTCTGGTGATGGCGATTAGCATGATCTCATGGTCGAAGGAATTAGGTTACTATGTATCAGAATCTTATAGCAATTGAACTATTAAAATGACTTAATCTTTATGCTACGCTTATCTACAGGAGTATGTCCATCATACCATTCTCCTAATGATATGATCATGTTGTTAACAACATCTCAATGTTCATGATAGGGAAACCACAATCATCTATTAACCAACAAGATAGTATTATGAAGAGGCATTACTAGGGACTCTAATTTAGTTTACAAATCACACAAGTATTAATGTTTCCTTTTAATACTGTTATAGCATGAATGCAAACATTTATCATAAATACAAAGATATAATAATAACTATATTTATTATTGCCTCTAGGGCATATCTCCAACAGTCTCCCACTTGCGCTAGAGTCAACTAATCTAGATTACATGGTAATGTACCGAACACCCATGGCAGTTTGGTGTTGGTCATGTTTTTCCCTCGGGAGAGGTTTAGTCAACGGATCCGCCACATTCAGATCTGTGTGTACTTTGCAAATCATTATGTCACCATCTTGGACATGTTCTCGAATAGCGTGAAAACGAAGCTTGATGTGCTTTAGCTTCTTGTGTGACCTTGGTTCTTGCGCATTGGCTATGGCGCCCATGTTATCACAGTAGATAGACATTGGGTCCAGCGCACTTGGAACCACACCGAGCTCTGTAATGAACTCCTTCATCCATATCGCTTCTTGTGAAGCCTCCAAAGCAGGTATGTATTCCGATTCAGTTGAAGATCTCGCCACAACGCTTTGCTTTGCACTCCTCCAGCTAACTGCTGCACCATTCAAAGTAAATACGTATCTAGATTGAGATTTATAATCATCCGGATCGGTGTTCCAACTAGCATCGGTGTAACCATTAACAATGAGTTGTTCATCACCTCCATAAGAAAGAACCATATCCTTAGTTCTTCTCAAGTACTTAAGGATGTTTTTGACCGCTGTCCAATGATCCACTCCTGGATCACTTTGATATCTGCTAGTCAAACTAACAGCATATGCAATGTCGGGTCTAGTACATAGCATGGCATACATTAGAGATCCTATGGTTGAGGCATAGGGAGTCTTACTCATCCTTTCTCTATCTTCTGCTGTTGCTAGACTTTGAGTTTTACTCAAGGTTGTATTGGGCAACATGGGCAAGAACCCTTTCTTGCTATCTTCCATTCCAAAACTCTTTAGAACTTTGTCCAAATATGTACTTTGTGACAATGATATTAGGCGTCTCGATCTATCTCTATAAATCTTTATGCCTAATATGTAAGCTGCTTCGCCAAGATCTTTCATTGAAAAACTATTATTCAAATAATCCTTGACACTATTAAGAAGGTCTACATCATTCCCAATCAACAATATGTCATCTACATATAGTATTAAGAATGCTACAGAGCTCCTACTCACTTTCTTGTAAATACAAGCTTCTCCATAAGTTTGTATAAAACGAAAGCTTTTGATTACCTTATCAAAACATTGATTTCAACTTCGGGATGCTTGCTTCAATCCATATATGGACCGTTGAAGTTTGCATACCTTGTTAGCATCTTTAGGGTCGACAAAACCTTTGGGTTGCATCATATACAACTCTTCATCAATGTCTCCATTGAGGAACCCTGTTTTGACATCCATCTGCCATATCTCATAATCATAATATGCAGCGATTGCTAACATAATCCTCACAGACTTTAGCTTCGCTACTGTTGAGAAAGTCTCATCGTAGTCAACTCCTTGAATTTGTCGAAACCCTTTTGCGACAAGTCGAGCATTATAGACAGTAAAATTACCATCAGCATATGTTTTCTTCTTGAAAATCCATTTGTTCTCGACAGCCTTCCGGCCATCCGGTAAGTCCACCAAAGTCCATACTTGGGTTTTCGTACATGGATCCAATCTCGGATTTCATGGCATCTTGCCATTTATTGGAATCTAGGCTCATCATCGCTTCCTCATATGTAGCAGGGTCATCGGTGTTGTGTACCAACATGACACTCATAACGGGATCATCCAATCAGGAGTGGTACGAGTTCTCGTTGACCTGCGAGATTCTGTTGACGAGGTTTAATCTCGTCAATGCCCATTGTTATGGACTTGGGTTTTGGAGAAGATGGGGATGCTGGAGATCGTGGCACGGTTAACAGACAAGCAACCAGGGGACACGAGATTTACCCAGGTTCAGGTCCCCAGAGGGAAAACCCTACTCCTGCTTGTCTGCTCTTTGATTACGGCGGAACCGAAGGTTACAAGGTGCGCAGATTTGATCTGGCAGGGATGCGTGTGCGAAAGTATGAGTCGAGAGATCTAGGACGTGCCCTCCTGGCCTTTATATAGACTTAGGCAGGTCCCGGGCATAGTCCTAGTCGGTTACAAGTTCTAGGGTTTTACCCCTTTGAATTTCCTATCTCCGCTAGTCTTGCTCTCCAAGGATCCGAAGGCGTCATGGGCCTTGGCCACCTGAAAATCTTCATGGGCCAACGTATATCTGCTGTGGGCCTTCCTTGGGCTGGACCAGGTATGCTGAAGTCACGTACCCGTAGGGTATAACCATGTCAGTAGCCCCCGAGTGATCAGTCGAATCGTAGATTCGGCTGAGGACTCTTCCATCCTTCGGGTGCAACTATATTTTAATAGTATATGTGTGTAGGGATTGTTGATGCGTGTGCCTGACTCACCCGACGGATCAGGGTTAGTTAACTGTCTTAGGACGAAATGACACGATCTTCTTCAGGTTCGAGTCCCTCAACCCGGACCTGGAACATATGCTGGCGTAATTCGACTCAGGCCGCGGAGGACTTACAGGAGTGGAATTCCAGTCATTTTAATTGGTGTACCCAACGCGTCCGTCGGGATTTTTCATCGTACCTGCTGATACGGCTTCATAGTAGCAGAGCGCAGTCAGGTGCGTTGCCAGGCCATCAGATGATATTTGTAGGTCTTATCTTTGTGTCGCAGACACAGCATCCGAATGTTTGTCACCGCGGAGGTGCTTCGGGTGGCCAAGGAGATTGTCGCTCACTTAGAGTTTTGTTGGGGCAGAGTTGCCAAAAAGTTTTTGCGTGCTGATCCGGAAGATCGCAGTCGAAGATTTCATAGGATGCGCGACCAGCACTCCCTATGGGAGTAGCCCCCAAGTGTCTATTCGAGTCGTAGACTCGAACGGAGACTTTAGTTCAAGCATTGTTTCAGTTGTTAAGTCCACAGGACTCGAAAAATTTTCGGATGCTTAAATCCATCCTCCCTATGGGAGTAGCCCCCGAGTCCGTAGTGGAGTCGTAGACTCGACGTAGGACTCAGAGAAGTAATTTGTCCTCATTTGTCTGTCGGGTGCGCGGCCAGCGCTCCTGATAGGAGTAGCCCTCGAGTATTTAGTCGAGTCGTAGATTCGAGTGAGTACTCTTAGCTGTGCAGCCGAAGTTGGTGCTAGTATAGCTTTTGATGACGTCAGTGCTGACGATCGATGACCTCAAGCGTCTGCTACGCCAGAGATGACTTGACTGGACGAAGCGTGGGTCCCACTTTCTGACTTTGAATTGACCGGTCACGCGCGGCGTGGAGATGATTACGGCGTCTCCTCGATTTCCGCGCGTAGTGGACGGCGTGGTAACGACGATTCGTTGTGCTGCTGACACGTGTACGACCAGATGTACCATTGGCGTTAGGTCTTCTCAATGGACGGCCAGCGTGCGTCGTCTTCGCTGTTATAATCCTTGGTGAAATCGTGGTTTGTTTTTCACCGCACCAGTTCGTCTGTTCACTGTCTCCTTGTTCTTGAGCGATTCTTGCTGCGCGCTGAGCTTTCCTTCCACATTTCCTTCGTTCCTTCTGTGTTGGCATCGCCACCACCGCCGCAGCGCCATGGGGAAAACAAAGAAGTCTTCATCTGCGGTTGGGACTAGCGCCGCCGGAGGCAAGAAGGGCACCGCCGTTGCTCGCGTCACCGATGGTGGCTGGCGGCGATCAGAGACGCGGGAGAGCGATCTCCGCAAACTGCGCGAGCGGGGCCTGATCCCGCAAGATACGACGGCCGTCAGACTCCCTGGCAATGAGGTAATCCCCCGTCCCCCATCTGGGTACCGGGTTATGTTTGTTGCCTTCGTGATTCGCGGGTTTTCTTTTCCGGTCCACGACTTCCTCCGTGGACTGCTCTTCTTCTATGGGGTTCAACTCCATCATCTGTCTCCCAACTCTCTTCTCTAAATTGCGTGTTTTATCACACTTTGCGAGTGTTGGCTTGGCATTGAGCCGCACTTTGGCCTCTTCCGGAAGCTTTATTCCGTGAAGAGGCAATCTGGTTCGGATGGTGTGTATCCCATTGGGGGTTTCATCATCTCCCTCAGTCCCAATGTGCAATTCTTTTCCTTTTCCATGTCCGAATCTGTCCAGTACTGGCGGAGGCGATGGTTTTACATCCGCTACTCCGTTTTGCCCGGGCAAGATTTTGGTCTTGTTCCCATTGACCCCTCCCAAAAGATTGAGAAGAAAAGGTCGTGGAAAAACCAAATCTTAGATGGTGAGGTGGCGGAGATAGAGGCCCTTTACCGTCGGGTGGAGGATCTCCAACTGATTCCTGAGAAGGAGGTGAACGGCGTGGACATCATTCGGACGTTTCTTGAGCGTCGGGTGCAACCTCTCCAAGCGAGGGCGCACCCGATGTTTATTTATTCTGGGCGCCGTGATCCAACGAGGGTTTCGAGTGAGAAAATCTCTGAGGGGAATCTTGACAAGGATCTTCGCGTGCTGCTGAAGTTCAAGGCCGGAGAAGAAATCCCGGGGAAGTCCCTGACTCCTCCCTTTTCTTCGACGTTGGTCGTGCCGAAGGTGTAGATTTGTGCACGTAGTGCTCCCCCTTTTTTTGTTGGGTGTGAATTTGTTTCCTTTGTTTGCTAACAAAGTTCCTTCTCATCTTGTAGAGCTTCAAAGTGCCGCGCATGGTACCACCATTACCCGAAAGGTATCCGAATGCCCCGGATAATGAGGTGGTTGATTCCGTATCTGAGCTGCCATCGGCGCGATCTCCGGCGGAGGATGCCGACGAGTCGAGTGAGGACCATACAGGCAAGCGATCACGGAGCTCCAGCGAGTCTTCAGATGCCTCAACTCCTCCGACTCCCATAAATCCTCTGGGCCTTGAGCATCGTAGTGATGGTCATGGAGGTTCTTCCTCTCCCCTTCCTGCTATTCCTGTGCGAGCTATTGCTCCGCACCCGCCAGCAAAGCGGAAGAAGGAAGAAAAGAAGGAGGAGAAGAAGGAAGAGAAGAAAGAGGAGAAGAGGGCCCGAAGGGCTTCTCCTATCTTCGACCTGAGCGCATTGGGCCCGTAGGTTTTCTTGTTGTACTGTTGTCCTTTTCCTTTCATGATTGTTTTGCACTTGTGCTGATTGGTTTGTATGCAGGCAATCCTCCGACGGCTCTAGTGATGGTGCACGGGAGATGATGGGGGAGTCGAAAATTGCGTCGCCTCCTCCTCAGACGGTGGCGACTTCGGGTGGTGCCGCTCCAGATCCTCCTGTGCGGGAGGGGCTGGTGGTTGCGCCTCAGAATTTCGCAGGCGGGCCTTCGGGGTCGCCATCGGAGCATGTAAGTTTTTCTGCCTCATGTCTCGGGGGGAGCCCCCGAGTATCTTCGTGTGCTGATGTTGTTTTTGCTTCTTTGTGTTGGGCGTAGCCCCCAAGTCCTGTCCTTACTGCTATTGCCTTTCTCTGCAGCCTTTTGTACAAGAGGCCAAGCGGCTGGTGGAGGAACGCCTGGCGCTGGAGGCGAAACTTCGGCAGCTTCAAGGTATCCGTCTGCCTTTTAGTACCTCTCTTGTTTATCCTGGTCCTGTTCTTTGACACTTGCTTGTCTTAAATGCAGAGGAGCATAACGACTCTCTCCGTGAGGTTGACGCTCTTAAAAAGAGCCTTGGCCAATCGGAGCAGAAAGCCGAAGCCGCCGTCGGCGCGAAAGAGCGCCTTGAGCTAGAGCTGTCGAAGGCAGCCGAAGCGAAGGAGCGTCTGCAACAGGAGGCCACAGATCGCGAAGAGCAGCTAGCCACCGTTGCGGCTGCTCGTGAAAGAGGGGTGGCGGCGAAGCTCATGGCTGCTGCCAAGGCTATTTCGGGTGAGTGCTGGATTTTTGTACTTGTTTCTTTTTCTGCGGGTCTTCTTCTATGCTGCCTTTCTTCATGCTTTTCTTCATTTTTGTCTCAGATGCCGCAGGTATCGAGTTCGACCGCGGTGCTCTGGAGCACGGGAGTGCTCTAGATGATGCCACTGTGGTGGTCGAAGACCGTTGCGGCACCGTCGTCAGCTCCCTTGCCAAGGCGAAAGAGGTCCTTGGTCGCTTCTACCAGGAGCTCTTCCCGAAGGGCGCGGCCCTTGAAGATGTGGATGCCCTGGCAGAGGCTCTGTCAGCCGAAGCGCCGGCGGCGTACAAGCGCAAGCAGAAGGGCATCGGCGCGTCCGTCGGGCTGGCGATGGCCATGGCGGCTGGAGCAGAGCTGGACTTGCCCCAGATCACTTCTCGGATGCCGACGACTGCGGATGGATCCGAGGTAGCCTTCGCTGCCTACTCCGCTCGCTGCAGACGATATGGGCCCAAGCTCATTGACTTACTGTGTGAGTACGCACTGTGGCAGCAAGGCGAGGCCAAAGCTAGGCAGTCTGGCTCCGAGGCGACTCAGTGTCCTGCTCCTTAGGCATAGTAGACGTAGGGTAGTGTGTAGTCTACTTTTGTTGTAAATATCTTGAGGAGTATCTTCTTTGTGCCACGTAGTGGCTTTATATATTCAATGAATTTTCTCTGAGTTGTGCTCCATCCTTGGCTGAATGTCTGTGTTCCTTTCTTTTGCTGTCGTTCTAGGTTCCTTCGGGTGCTGACCCTGTTGATGCCCCATCCGCAACGCCGTTGCGTCCATCCTTGGATGACTCCTCGCAGCTTACGTTCCTTCGGGATCGTGTGCGCAGTATGGAGAGGGAGTTGCTCGGGCTACGCGGTCGTGCCGACGTTTGGAAGTCCAAGGCGGATCGTGGCGCAGCCAGAGAGGAGTACTTGATGGCGGAGCTGGGTCGGCTGTCCGAGCAACTGCAGTGTAAGTAGATCCTTCTTTCGGGCTGTAGCTCAGTTCTTCGAATGAGCCTGCTGGCCTTATTCTTGTCTTGTGTTGTTGTCGCAGGTGCGAATCTTGCTCCGAGGGAAGAAAAAGAGCGTGTCGCTGTTCGGGTCAACTGCTTGACTCAACAGGACATGGAGGCCGGCGGCTTCTTCTGGATGGATCGCGATCGCGCCATGGTTCTGGCGACTGTGCAGGATCGTGTTTATCAAGTTTCACGGGTGCTCCGCCAGGTGCAGACATCACTTTCCTCGGTGCTGCACGTCATGTTTCCTTTGGATACCGTGCCAACGACCCTTGCAGGTCTTCTGTCGAGGTTTCGGAGTGCCAGCAATGTCAAGGAGCTGGTGCGGCAGCAGCTCGTCGCAGGAGTGAAGGCTGCCTTGTCTCTTGTGAGGGTGCACCGTCCTGACGTAGATTTGGCTGCTGTGGCAGCTGGGCCACCTCTTCGACCGGATGGTGGCGAGTGGAACATGCGTCCGCATTACGCGGCTGTAAGGCAGTATGCCGAACAGATTGTAGATTTGTTTGAGCAACGTGCTCAGGTTATTCTTCAGAATAGATAGGACCTGAAAATAAACAGACAGATGTAAAATTTGTATATTTCGGCTGGGCGTTTTTGTGCCCTTTGTTGTAAAGGTTTGCTTGTTTGTGAGCATGCAGTGCTTTGATTGAGTACGTGTCCTTTTCGTTTGCCTGACGTGGTCAGCTACTCAGGTGTACACGTTTGGTCCTCAGTCGATGAAATCGTGAGGTGGGGGGAGCCCCCGAGTGCGTATGTAGCATGTAGTAAAGTTGCAGAAAAATAGTCAACCGAAGGTTGGGGGCAAGACACTTAGCTTTATTTATATCGTAATGGAGGAGGTACATGGTTCGGCTGAGTAGCCTTGGCTGAAAGCCTTATTGAAAGTAAAAGGGGGTAGGTTGCTACGGGTAGAATCGTCGCAGGTGCGAGATGTTCCATGGGTTGGAGTATGCAACTGCAGACTCCACGTGCTTGAGGCGATAGGCGCCACCTGGGATGACTTCGGTGATGACGTAGGGTCCTTCCCATGGTGACTCGAATTTATTCGGTCGCTTTTGCTTGAGTCGCAAGACGAGGTCTCCTTCGACGAAAGACCTTGGGCGCAGCCGGCGGCTGTGGTATTTGCGGAGACTTTGCTGGTACACCGCTGATCTAGCTGCTGCTATATCCCGTGCTTCGTCGAGTGTGTTGACGGCATCTTCGAGTGCAGCCGTGGATTCGGCTTCGCTGTAAGCGACGACTCGTGGAGCCTGGTGGCGTACTTCGGCTGGTAGCACGGCCTCAGCTCCGTGCACCATGAAGAACGGTGTGTAGCCGGTGGAGCTGTTTGGCGTAGTCCGTAAGCTCCACAGGACAAACGGTAGCTCTTTCGTCCAGTTTCCAGCTTTGTGCTCGAGTGAGCTCATGAGGCGCTTCTTGATGCCGGCGCCAATTAGACCGTTGGCCTTTTCCACTTGCCGGTTTGTTTGCGGGTGTGCCACTGAGGCATATGTGCTGTTGATCCCGAGGCCTTCGCAGAAGTCCTGGAATTCTTCGGAGATGAAGTTCGATCCGTTGTCGGTGATGATGCTGTGCGGTACGCCGAACCTGTAGACGATGGATTCGAAGAATTTGACGGCGGTTTTGCCCTTCTGGTTGGTGACTGGCATGGCCTCGATCCACTTGGTGAATTTGTCGACTGCGACCCGGAGGAAGACGTGTCCTCCTTTCGAGGACTTTGGCAGTTTGCCGATCATGTCGAGGCCCCATTGGGCAAAAGGCCAGGCTATGGGTATGGGTCGAAGTTCGGACCCAGGTGCGTGCGGTTTGTCGGCGAACCGTTGGCACCCGTTGCATCTTCGGACGATGTCCTTCGCGTCGCTCATGGCCGTTGGCCAGTAGAATCCTGCTCGTAGAGCTTTGGCGACAAGGGAGCGGCTGCCTGCATGGTGGCCGCAGATGCCCTCATGAATGTCTTGGAGTATGGCCTTGCCGTCGTCGATGGTGACGCACCGTTGTAGTACACCCGTAATGCTGCGTTTGTACAGTTCGCCGTTGATGATGGTGAAGGCTTTTGACCGACGAGATATGCGCCGGGCATCTGTCGGGCTGTCAGGCAATTCTCCGTTTATCAGGAACTGGAGGTATGGACGTGTCCAGGTTTCTTCGACTGCCATGACCTGCATTAGGTTAACCATGGCAACTTCGGTATCCAGCTTTTCGGGTCCTTCATGACCTTCGGGTAGCGTAGCCCCCGAGTGTTCTGCTTCTTTGGGTGATCCCTTGGGGAATTTTCGCTTGATGGATGGCACACAGATCTGTTCGAGGAACACACCTGGTGGCACCTTTGCGCAAGTGGAGCCGATGTTGGCGAGTCTATCGGCTTCCTCGTTGCTTTCTCTTCCAACGTGCCGAAGCTCGCAGCCGTCAAATTCTCCTTCGAGTGCGTTGTAGAGCGCGCGGTACGCGATCATGTTTTCGGCGTGTGCGTCACACTCATTCATCGTCTGCTGGACGACGAGGTTGGAGTCGCCGTAGATGACCAGGTGCGTTGCGCCGCATATTTTTGCCATCCTCATGCCATGGATGAGGGCTTCGTATTCGGCTTCGTTGTTGGAGGCTCTGAACTTCATCTGAAGAATGTACTTCATCTTGTCACCTTGCGGGGAGGTCAGTATGACTCCTGCCCCTGCTCCGGCTTCGCGCTTGGAGCCGTCGAAATGCATTGTCCAGGACTGCGACATGTCTGGGGTGTCTGGCAGCTGCAGCTCCATCCAGTGCACCAGGAAGTCCGTAAGGACTTGAGATTGGATTGCGTGTCGCTTCTCGTAGACGATGTCCAAGGGTGATAGTTCGATACCCCACAGGGCCACGCGTCCTGTGGCCTCTAGGTTATTCAGGATGCTGTTCAGGGGTGCCTCGTTGACGACCATCACCTGATGCTCCTGGAAGTAGTGGCTCAGCCGTCGAGCCGTCATGAACACGCCGTAGGCTAGCTTCTGGTAGTGCGGGCACCGCTGTTTTGTTGGTGTCAGTACCTCGCTGAGGTAGTAAATTGGGCGCTGGACCCCTTGCCTTCTTCGGGTCGTTCGACCACGAGTACGGTGCTTACCACCTGGTTTGTGGCTGCGATGTATAGCAGCAGGGGCTCGCACTCCTTTGGTGTGACCAAAACGGGCGAGGTGGAGAGGAGCTGCTTGAGGCTTTCGAATGCGTCGTTGGCTTCTGGTGTCCACTCGAACTTGTCTGGTTTACGCAGCAGCTGGTAGAATGGTAGGGCCTTCTCGCCCATACGGCTGATGAACCTGCTTAGTGCCGCTACTCGTCCTGCGAGCTGCTGGACGCCCTTGAGGTTTTTCGGCTTCTCCATTGTCATGATGGCTCTGATTTTCTTCGGGTTCGCCTCAATCCCTCGTTGAGAGATGAAGTATCCGAGCAGCTGACCCGAGGGGACGCTGAAGGCGCACTTTTCTGGATTGAGGTTGATCCTGTAGCGATCAAGGTTGTCGAACGTATCGCGGAGATCGTCGATAAGTGTCCTTGCCTCCTTGGTTTTTATTACTATGTCGTCGACATATATAGACTTGGACGTTGCGACCGATCTGGTCCTTGAGGCAGGCCTGCATGCATCGTTGGTACGTAGCACCCGCGTTCTTTAGCCCGAAGGGCATTGTGTTGTAGCAGTATACTCCGAACGGTGTGATGAACGCCGTTTTCTCTTGATCTTCGACCTTGAGTCGAATCTGGTTATAGCCTGAGTAGGCATCGAGGAAGGAGAGTTTCTCACAACCTGCAGTCGAATCGATGATCTGGTCGATCCGAGGAAGAGGGAAGTGGTCCTTTGGGCAGTGTTTGTTTAGTGACGTGAAGTCTACGCACATCCGCAGGATGTCCGTGTCCTTCTTTGGGACCATCACCGTGTTTGCCAGCCACTCGCTTTCCTTTATTTCCCGGATGAAGTCTGCTGCGAGTAATCTGTTGATTTCCTTGCCGATAGCTTCGGCCCGTGGCTCCAACAGTCTTCGGATGGACTGCTTGACTGGCTTGGTGTCTGGAAAGACATTGAGTGCGTGCTCGGCGAATTCCTTGGGAACTCCTGGCATGTCCGCAGGACACCAGGCGAAGATTTCCCAGCGCTCACAGAGGAATTCGACGAGCACGCCTTCCTATGCGGTGCTGAGGTCATTGGCGATCAGCGCCGTCTTGGAGGCGTCCGTCGGATGGACCTGCACTTTCTTGGTGTTGACGGTGGAGTCGAAGGACATGTCAGGTGCGTTCTGCCTTGTGACTGGGGGTAGCCCATTGTCCGTCACCTCGTGGAGCCTTACAAGCTCGTCTTGCATGCCGAAAGACTGGGAGATTTTGTTGAAATCCCTGTCGCATTGGTCCGATCGGGTGAAGCTCCCGTGGACTGTGATGACGCCCCTTGGTCCTGGCATCTTGAGTAGTAGGTATGCGTAGTGTGGGACGGCCAGGAACCTTGCGAATGCTACACGCCCCAAGATGGCATGGTATTGCGACGGCCAGTCCACCACTTCGAATTCTAGGCGCTCCTGCCGAAAGTTGTCTGGCTTCCCGAAGATGACGTCGAGCCCTATTTTGCCCAGGGGGAATATGCCCTTTCCTGGGACAATGCCGTGGAACATTGTGTCTGATTATTTTAGGCTGCATTGCGGGATCCGCATAGCTGCTAGAGTGCTTGCGAACATCAGGTTGATGCCGCTGCCGCCGTCCATGAAGACGCGACTCATCTCGAAACCTCCGATCTGCGCCTCCAGCACCAGGGCAGCATGACCTGGGCGAGGGATCTGGCAAGGGTGATCCGCGCGAGTGAATGTGATGCAGGACTCCGATCCGCTGAGGTACTCAGGGATTGCAGGCGGAGTTGCCATGGCCAAGTTGATTTGTCGGGTGGTTTTCTTCTGCACCCTGTTGGTGGGGCGTCCCTTCTGGATCATATTTAGTGCTCCTTTGGTGGGGGGTATCCGACCCTGGCATTGTTTTGCGCTGGTGCGACTGGTTGATTTGGGCGTCCAATAGGCGGCGGTAGAGGAGCTCCGTGTGCTATTTCACCTGGCGTAGGTGCGTTTCCAAACGCAGGAATTGGAGCTTGTTGCCTCATCTGCACCATGCCTTCGCTGAGTTTCTGGAACTCGCGGCAGTCCTTGAGCATGTGGCTGGCTTTCTTTTTGCCATCCTGTTTGTCGATGTAGAAGTGGATGGTGCATGGACCCGAAAGTTTGTCGAATGCCGAGGGTCCGTTGTCGCGGTCGCGGAGCTGCCACGACTGCGTTGGTCGTCCGTTGTCGCTGAAGTTTCCGCTGCGGTATCCTCCGCTGTTGCGGCTGTTGTCGTTACGGCGGTCGGCGTAGCCGGCCGCGACCATGTCGGGTCCGTCGCGGTCCTCGTAGACGCGCGATCTCCTCTTGTTGCGGCGTTCGCGTCGTCGGCCGTAGTCGTCCTCTTCATCTGATTGCACTCGCTGGATGCAATCTTCGCCGTCTGCCCAACTATTGGCGATTTCCATGAGGTGGTCGAGTGTCTTGGGCTTTACACGCCCAAGTTCCTCCTTGAAGTCTGGGCGTTTGACGCCGTCCCTGAAGGCGTCAATGGCCCTCTCTTCGGAGATGTGTGCTACGGAGTTCTTGGTTGTAGACCAGCGTAGTATGTACGAGCGAATAGATTCACCCGTTCTCTGAGTGCAGGCTCGCAATTCTTCGATTGAGGCGGGCCTCTTGCTGGTGCCTTTGAAATTTCGGATGAAGCTGTAAGCGAGCTCCTCCCAGCTTCGGATGGATCCTGATGATAGGCTGCTAAGCCAGACCCGCGCCGCGCCTGTCAGCTGCAGCTGAAGGCATTGCATGGCGGTTTCTTTGTTGCCTCCGTGAAGCTTGACGGATGACAGATGGTCGCTGAGCCAGGACTTTGGATCTTGCGTGCCGTTGAACTTCGGAGTATCCGAAGGAAGCTTGAAGTTGCGTGGCATCTGTGTTCGCCGGACGGATCTGCTGAAGCATCGTGCCCCGCAGAGTTCTCCTTCGTCTTCATCCATCTCAGATTCAGACGAGCATGCGCGTTTGGCGCGTGCTTTGTCGATCTTGCGCTGTGTAAGCTTGTCTCTGGCGTCGTAGTCGCGTTTATGGCGGTGCGAGCTCTTCTTCCTTCGAGGAAGATCGTGCTCCTCTTCCTCTTCGGATGAGGGGGTGGGGCTCCGGTCGCGCCTGGCCGGAGCTTTCTTCTTCGGCTCCACAGGAGCGTCTTCGTGGAGCGCAGCTCCGATTAGTCCTAGTCCGGTAAGTGCGGACCTATGCATGACCCTTTTCGGGTCCCCCTCCGGAGGTGGGTGAGCCGCGAGATACGTAGTGGCTGCCATGATCGCAGCTTGTGGCGTCTTCAGGATGATGTTGCTGTCGGCATCCATATCCATAAACGATGTGTGGAGAGTTCGGGTCACGTCATGCCGCTCCTTGGGATCCATGTTTTCCACCCGCGAGCGGTGCTTGTTTCCCTGGTTTCCGTTTGTGCTAGAGCCGGGTGCCATGGCGGAGAGCGCAACTCGTCGCGTGCTGGACTCGGAGGCTGCTTGCTTGCGTTTGTCGAGCGTCTCCTGCATCTTGACTTGTTTCTTGTGCTCCTCGATGAGGAGGTAGTGGTATGCCATCAGTAGGTCACGTGAGGCGTCTGCAGGTAAGACGATGTCGCCTGCGACGGCACGGCGCGCCTGGACCCATCCTTCTTTGCTAAGTTGGATGACGTGGCTGTTGTTTTCCCTGTTGGGTGGGGGGGACTGGCTTCTTCTGTTTTCGCCATTTTCGCCGTTTCGGTTGGGCGGCGGGTTAGGTGTTTCTTCATCGGTTTGGATGACTGCGGTGCATAGATAGCGCTTGCAGATTGGTCGGCTGCTGCCGCAACTTTCGGATCCGGAACCGTAGGTCCCTTCATCCGAAGGTGGATCGCACAGATCGGAGTTGCAGCTGCTGCTGCTGTAGAACTCATCTGTCGATGGTGACGTGCGTAGCATGGGGTGTGGAGCCCATGAGGCGGGCCTGATTGACGGCACGGGCACCCGCTCAGGGAGGCGGAGGGTGCCAGTTTGCCCCACCTGGAAGCAGAAGCTCCCGAACAAAATTTCGAGTTCGTCGCCTACGGGCTCGAAATCCTTCATGGTGGCCGGCGAGTGGGCGGTAAAGTCGAAAGCACCGAAGAGGAGGTGATTCTCCGTCGCCGCGGAGTTGTAGATCGATCGGGTCGGAACCGTCACGACCGCACAATCAGCAGCCCCAATTCCCACAGACGGCGCCAATTGACGAGGTTTAATCTCGTCAATGCCCATTGTTATGGACTTGGGTTTTGGAGAAGATGGGGATGCTGGAGATCGTGGCACGTTTAACAGACAAGCAACCAGGGGACACGAGATTTACCCAGGTTCAGGCCCCCGGAGGGGAAACCCTACTCCTGCTTGTCTGCTCTTTGATTACGGCGGAACCGAAGGTTACAGGGTGCGCAGATTCGATCTGGCGTGGATGCGTGTGCGAAAGTATGAGTCGAGAGATCTAGGACGTGCCCTCCTGGCCTTTATATAGACTTAGGCAGGTCCCGGGCATAGTCCTAGTCGGTTACAAGTTCTAGGGTTTTACCCCTTTGAATTTCCTATCTCCGCTAGTCTTGCTCTCCAAGGATCCGAAGGCGTCATGGGCCTTGGCCACCCGAAAATCTTCATGGGCCAACGTATATCTGCTGTGGGCCTTCCTTGGGCTGGACCAGGTATGCTGAAGTCACGTACCCGTAGGGTATAACCATGTCATCTGTAGCAACTTCAACCGAAGTTTCATGATCATCATCATTAGCTTTCTCTCTTATTGGTGTAGGAGCCACAGGAACTACTTCCGGTGCTGCGCTACTCGCAAGTTCGAGAGAAGGTTCAACAACCTCGTCGAGTTCTACTTTCCTTCCAGTCACTTCTTTCGAGAGAAATTGCTTCTCTAGAAAGGATCCATTCTTAGCAATGAAGATTTTGCCCTCGGATCTATGATAGAAGGTATACCCAATAGTTTCCTTCGGGTATCCTATGAAGACGCATTTTTCCGCTTTGGGTTCAAGCTTGTCCGGCTGTAAATTCTTTACATAATCTTCGCAACCCCAAACTTTAAGGAACGATAATTTAGGTTTCTTCCCAAACCATGATTCATACGGTGTCGTTTCAACGGATTTATATGGTGCCCTATTTAAAGTGAATGCGGTTGTTTCTAATGCATAACACCAAAACGATAGCGGTAAACCTGTAAGTGATATCATAGAACGAACCATATCTAAAAGAGTTCGATTACGACGTTCGGACACACCATTACGCTGTGGTGTTCCCAGCAGTGTCAATTTTGAAAGTATTCCGCATTTCTTTAAATGCTCGCCAAACTCGTAACTTAGATATTCACCTCCACGATCAGAACGTAGAAATTTAATCTTCTTGTTACGTTGATTCTCTACCTTACTTTGAAATTCCTTAAACTTCTCGAAATTTTCGGACTTATGTTTCATGAAATAGATATACCCATATCTACTCAAGTCATCCGTGAAGGTAAGAACATAACGATAACCACCGCGCAATGCTACACTCATTGGGCCACACACATCGGTATGTATGATTTCCAATAAGTCCGTAGCTCGCTCCATCATCCCAGAAAATGGAGTCTTCGCATCTTTCAAGTGATTCAAAATCAAGTGATTCAAGAAGTCCATCGGAATGGAGTTTCTTCATACGCTTCATTCCAATATGACCAAGATGACAGTGCCACATATAGGTCGAGTTATCACTCAATTTCAAATGTTTAGCTTCAATGTTATTAATATGTGTATGTCCACAATCGATATTCAATAATAATAGACCATCTATCAAAGGTGCATGTGCATAAAACATATTACTCATATAAATCGAACAACCATTATTCTCGAACTTAAACAAGTAACCGTCTCGCAATAAACATGATCCAGATATAATGTTCATGCTCACCGCAGGCACCAAATAACAATTATTTAAGTATAAAACTAATCCCGATGGTAGATGAAGACGTAGCGTGCCGACCGCGATCACATCAACCTTTGATCCATTTCCAATGCGCATCGTCACCTCATTCTTCGCTAGCTTCCGTTTATTCTGCAGCACCTGTTTCGAGTTACAAATATGAGCAACCGAACCAGTATCAAATACCCAGGCACTACTACGAGTACTAGTGAGATACACATCAATAACATGTATATCGGATATACCTTTCTTATTGATGTTGCCGTTCTTCAAATCCGCCAAGTACTTTGGGCAATTCTGCTTCCAGTGACCTTCTCCCTTGCAGTAAAAGCACTCAGTATTAGGTTTAGGCCCAACCTTGGTCTTCTTCGCCGGGTCGGCAATTTTCTTTCCGCCCTTCTTGAAGTTTCCATTTTGCTTAGACTTTCCTTTCTTGAATTTGGTGGTCTTATTGACCAACAACACTTGGTGCTCTTTCTTGATCTCCACTTCTGCAGATTTCAACATGGAGAAGAGTTCTGGCAACGTCTTGTCCATGTTTTGCATATTGTAGTTCATCACAAAGTTCTTGTAACTTGGTGGTAGTGATTGGAGGACACGATGAATCCCCAAAGAATTAGGAATCACTATACCGAAACTTTGGAGTTTGTTTGTGTGCCCAGACATCTTAAGCACATGCTCACTGACGGAGCTGTCCTCTTCCATCTTGCAGTTAAACAACTTTTCAGAAGCCTCATAACTCTCAACTGCCGCGTGAGCCTCAAATGTCATTTTGAGTTCACGGACAATATCATGTGGGTCATGGTTCTCAAACCTTTTCTGAAGCTCCGATTCCAAACCATACAAGATAGCACACTGAACTGCGGAGTACTAATTCTTCCTAGTGAGGTAAACATTCTTTACTTCATCGGTAGCAGTAGCTGCAGGCGGGTCACCCAGCGGTGCATCCAGCACATAGGTCAAATTACCAGCATTGAGGACAATCCTCAAATTGCGGAACCAATACACGAAGTTGCTTCCATTGTTTTTCAACTTTTCTTTCTCTAGGAACGCATGAAAATTGATGGTAGGGGCCGCCATTGATCTACAACATATTTGCAATAGTTTAGACTAAGTTTATGACAAATTGAGTTCTAATTAATAGTTAAATTAATCTAGGTGAACTCCCACTCAAAACAATATCCCTCACATTGTTTTAGTGATCACACGAACCAAATCCACCACATCAAAACCGATCATCACGAGAGTTGATGTAGCTTCAATGGCGAACAATCAACATGTTCATCATATCTACTATATGACTCATGCTTTACCTTTCGGTGATCCGTGTTCCGAGACCATGTCTGTACATGCTAGGCTCGTCAAGATCAAACCTTAGCTTTCGCATGAGCAAATATGGCTTGCTCACGTTGTATACACCCGCAGAATCTAACACACCCGATCATCACGTGGTGCTTCGAAACAACGAGCTTTAGCAACGGTGCTTACTAAGGACGAACACTTTAAAACATGAAATTTGTGTGCTTGAGGGATCATCTTATAATGCTACCATCGTTAACTAAGCAATACAAGATGCATAAATTTGTGTGCTTGAGGGATCATCTTATAATGCAATTCATAATATGTGATATGATATGGCCTTTCTTCTTGTGCTTCCGATCTCCATCTTCAAGCACGAACATGATCTCCATCATCACCGGTATGGCGTCAAGGTCAATGGCGCCGTTTCATGGTTGTCGTCCACCAGCTTCAACTATTACAACTACTTTGAATAGACACACGGGTGTTAACAGAATTTAAAGACAACCATATGGCTCCTGCCGGTTGCCAACTTACAATAAGGAACATTGCATACATCAAATATAATCACAATCATGGCCATATCACATCACAACACACACCTGCAAAACAAAGTTAGACGCCTCTAATTTTCTTTGCATATTTTACGTGGTTTGGGGCTTTCAATAAGTGTCGTTCTAACTTATGAACAAGAACCACAACGTTGATGCTTGAACTATCAAGTGCCCGTTGTAAATTGAATCTATACTATGATGAGAGAGACAGACACCCGCAAAGCCACTTATGCAATACAAGTTGCATGTTGAGCGTGGAGCAAATCTCATGAACGATGTCATGTAAGGTTAGCCCAGGCCGCTTCATCCCATCATACCGCAAGATGCAAAGTACACAAAAATCAATTGATAATAAAAGCACCACCGCCCATAATGACCATTGTGTTCTACTCGTGCAACATATCTACATATAGACACGGCTCTGATACCACTGTAGGGGTTCGTAGTATGGAAAACAAAAAATTTCTACCGCATGCAAACAAACAAGCAAAGATCTATCTACTAGATTGTAGCAACGAGTCGATAGAGGAACTCACCCTCGAAGATTCCAAAGCGGTTAACGAGAGCAGATTCTCGTGGGTGATGTAGTCGTACTCTTGCCGATCTCAAGATCACGTAGACGATCCTTTCGGCACTGTGTTCCGGCAGCGCTTACGCAGTCGGTCACACGTTCGGTACTCGATGAAGACCTTCCTCTCCCTTGTTCCAGCAGGCAGCAGAGGGTAGTACTCTCCTCGCGATTTCGGCAGCACGACAGCGTAGTGTCGGAAGTAGAGGGGAGATCTCGCAGGGCTTCGCCTTAAGCCGGTGCGAGTATGGTGGAGTATGAGAGAGGCCTTGGTGATCCAGGGTTTAGAGGGCACCAAGGTGAGGGCTTGGCCGGCGGCTAGGGTTTGGGGAAACCCAAAGTCGCCGAGTTAGAGGAGGCCCTAGGCGGCGGCGACTTGGAGGAGGCCGATGGCTTGGGGCTAGGGTTTTGGGTGTGAGGGGTAGGGGGCGCCCTACCCCTCCTTATATAGGTGGAGGGTGGCCGGTTGGGAGGAGGGAGTCCTCCCCCAACTCGGCCTCCTTGGCCGGCGGGTGGAGGGAGGGGACTTCCTCCCCAAGTAGGTTTCCTACTCTCCCTCCACCAAGCAAACTTGCCGTTTGACTTTTTCAAATTGGCGTTTGACTTTCAAACTTGGATTTGATTTCTCTCTTTATTTTTCCCAGCCAAGTGACCTAGTACATGATGCAACCATTCCATATTGTCATGACACATTCATGTACCCTTCCCCTGCGGAGTGCCGGACCTTCCGGACCCTTCTAGAACATTCCTGGTGAAAACACCGGAATCATTCCCCAACTCTGAAACAGGACTTTCCTTATATGAATCTTATTCTCCGGACCATTCCGGATCTCCTCGTGATATCCCGGATCCTATCCGAGACTCCGAACAACATTCGGTATCTTACTCATCATTCCATAACTACTCAACAACATCGAATCCTTAAGTGTGTCTCCCTATGGTTCGTGAATTATGCGGACATGACCGAGACACTTCTTCGATCAATAACCAATAGAGGAATCTGTAAATTCATATGGCTCCCACATATTTTGACGATTACTTTGCGATCGAATGAACCACTTACATACGATACCAATTTCCCTTTGTCTCACGATAGTTTACTTATCCAAGGTTTTGATCGTCGGTATCTCTGCATACCTAGTTCAACCTCGTTACTGATAAGTACTGTTTTATCGTTCCCGTGGTATGTGATCCCTTGTGAGCCAGTCACATGCTTGCTCCATGTGCCTCAACCGAGAGGGCCCAGAGTATATCTATCCGTCATATGGATGGACAAATCCCACTCTTGATCCATGTGCCTCAACCCATACTTTCCGAACACTCATGCCACCTTTATAGCCACCCAGTTATGGTGTGGTGTTTGATGTCATCAAAGCATCCTTCCGGTGATGGCGATTAGCATGATCTCATGGTCGAAGGAATTAGGTTACTATGTATCAGAAAGCTTATAGCAATTGAACTATTAAAATGACTTGATCTTTATGCTACGCTTATCTACAGGAGTATGTCCATCATACCATTATCCTAATGATATGATCTTGTTGTTAACAACATCTCAATGTTCATGATAGTGAAACCACAATCATCTATTAACCAACAAGCTAGTATTATGGAGAGGCTTTACTAGGGACTCTAATTTAGTTTACAAATCACACAAGTATTAATGTTTCCTTTTAATACTGTTATAGCATGAATGCAAACATTTATCATAAACACAAAGATATAATAATAACTATATTTATTATTGCCTCTAGGGCATACCTCCAACAAAGCGGACACCACTGTTTTGGTTGGTGCTCTTATTATCTTGGCCTATCGTGTAAAATGTATTCCTATTTATCTCATACCCTTGGAAAGTACATACAGTCGAAGATGGTGTCCTGGCTAACAAGTACAGCTGATCTCCAACAGTGGTGTTATTCGTGAGAAGTCTTTGCAGCCAGCCGCCAAAACTCGCCATGTGTTCACTTATAATCCATTCATCAGACTGCCCCATGTTTTTGAGGCGTATAAAATTCTTGTGTTCATTGATATACGGGGCAACCAAGATAGATATTTGTAAAACCATGTAGTGTGCTTGATTGAGAGAATGCCCGTACCTACATATCATTGCTTTACATCCTAGGGTGCCTTTTTCACGCAGTCTCCCCTCATGTCGTGTTTCTGGAACACCAATCGCCTTAAGGTCAGGAATAAAATCAACACAGAACTCAATGAGTTCCTCTGTTACATAGCCCTTGGAGATGCTTCCTTCTGGCCTATCACGGTTATGAACATATTTCTTTAAGACTCCCATGTACCTCTCAAAGGGGAACATATTGTGTAGAAATACAGGAACGAGAATGGCAATCTATTCTACTAGGTGAACCAGGAGATGCGTCATAATATTGAAGGAGGATGGTGGGAACAACAACTCAAAGCTGACAAGACATTGGGTCACATCCGTCTGTAACCCTGGTAGGCTTTCTGGATCGATTACCTTCTGGGATATTGCATTGAGGAATGCACATAGCTTCACAATGGGTACTCGAACATTTTCAGGTAGAAGCCCCCTCAATGCAATCGGAACCAATTGCATCATAATCACGTGGCAGTCATGAGACTTCAGGTTTTGGAGTTTTTTCTCTGCCATATTTATTATTCCCTTTATATTCGACGAGAAGCCAGACGGGACCTTGATACTGCTTAGGCATTCAAAAACTATTCCCTTCTCTGCTTTGGTAAGAGCGTAGATGGCAGGAGTTAAATGGCATCGTTTACCCTTCTCGTTCTCAGGATGCATAGGCTCTTCAGGGTCTCTCATACGTTGCTGGTCCTGCCATGCTTCCGGTGTATCTTTTGTCTTCCCATACATTCCTAGGAAGCCTAGCAGGTTCACGCTCGTCACGTGCATCACATCGATTGAAGAGCGGACCTCTAGGACTTTCTAATAGGGTAGGTCCCAAAATATAGATTGCTTCTTCCACATGGGCGCGTGTCCGGCATCGTCATTTGGAACAGATAGACTGCCAGGACCTTTTCCAAAGATTACTTCTAGGTACTTGACCATACCAAATACCTCCTCACCGGTACGGAGGATAGGCTTCCTCCGGGGTTCTGCCAGACGTTTGAAATGCTTGCCTTTCTTTCTTACGGGATGCAGGTTCGGAAGAAATCTACAATACCCTAGGTACATAACCTTCTTACATTTATCCAAATATACACTTTCAGTCTCATCTAAATAGTGCATGCATGCTTTGAATCCCTTGTTTGTCTACCCTGAAATGTTACTAAGAGCAGGCCAATCATTGATGGTTACGAAAAGTAACGCTCGTAGGTCAAATGGCTCCCCTTTATGCTCATCCCACATACGTACACCTGGTTTGGCCCACAGCTGTAAAAGTTCTTCAACTAATGGCCTTAGGTACACATCAATGCCGTTGCCGGGTTGCCTCGGGCCTTGGATGAGCACTAGCATCATAATGAACTTCCTCTTCATGCACAACCAAGGAGGAAGGTTATAGATACATAGAGTCACAGGCCAGGTGCTGTGACTACAACTCTGCTCACCAAAAGGATTCATGCCATCTATACTTAGACCAAACCTTAAGTCCCTTGCGTCACGTGCGAAGTCCGGGTACTCTCGCTCGAATTTTCTCCACTGTGACCCATCAACAGGGTGTCTCAACATCGCGTCTTTTTTACGGTCTTCCATGTGCCATCACAACAACTTGACATGCTCTTTATTTCTGAAGAGACGTTTTAACCGTGGTATTATAGGAGCATACCACATAACCTTGGCAGGAACCTTCTTCCTAGGGGCCTCGCCCTCAATATCGCTAGGATCGTCTCGTATGATCTTATACCGCAGTGCAGTGCATACCGGGCATGCATCCAAATTCTCGTACTTCTCACCGCGGTAGAGGATGTATTTATTAATGCAGGCATGTATCTTTTGCACGTCTAATCCTAGAGGGCAGACAACCTTCTTTGCTTGGTATGTACTGTCGGGCAATTCATTATTTCTTGGACGTAGATTCTTCATTTTTACCAACAACTTTGAAAATGCGCTGTCAGTCACACCGTTCTCTGCCTTCCATTGTAGCAAATCCAGTGTGGTACCTAGTTTTTTGTGGTCATCTTCGCAAGTTGGGTACAACAATGTTTTGTGATACTTTAACATCTGCTCCAGCTTCTCCTCTTCAGTTTCACATTCTTCCTTTGCATCAGTAATGGCCCGACCAAGATCGTCATCAGCGGGCCCATCTGCTGCCTCTTGATCTTTATTATCTACCCCCGTTGCAGTATAATCGTATTCAGGATACATATTATGATAGTTGTCATCATCCTCTTCTTCTTTGTTGTCTTCCATCACAACCCCTTTTTCTCCGTGCTTGGTCCAACAATTATAGCTGGGCATGAAACCGGATCGAAGCAGGTGGGCGTGAATGGTTCTGATATTTGAGTAGTCTTTCTTGTTTTGATAGTGAACACACGGACAACATATAAAACCATTGTGACCATAGTTTGCATTAGCCACAACGATGAAATTTTGGAGGCCCGCAATGTACTCGGAATACATCCATTGCCGGTTCATCTGCATTATATAGTACTATATCAAAAATTAATAGGGAGATGACCACTTATATAGTACATCAATGACACATGAAAGGATAAAGTTGCCAACCTCGACCGAGAAGGAAAGAGCAACGAGAAAACTTAATTCGAGCTCTCGGGCATTTCACCGAACACCTCTTGTGCATAGGAAAAAAACACAAACTAGCACACCTCTCACCCTCTTGCTAAGCTCCAAAATGAGAGAGAGGGGTGTGGGCTGCGGTCTGTTATATAGGCGTGCCCCTTTAACACCGGTTCAAGCCACAAACCGGTGTTAAAGGGGGGGCTGCGTGGGCCACAGGTGCAGGGCCTTTAACACCGGTTCGTGACTCGAACCGGTGTTAAAGGGGGTGCTCCTTTTTGCTCTATGGACCACGCTGGTACGGGCGCCCCCTTTAACACCGGTTCGTAGACGAACCGGTGTTAAAACCCATTTCCGACCTCAACCAAAGTCCTCGTTTCCACAAGTGTATATACATCACCGATGTTGACAAGGTGTAACAAGATTAAATTGTTGAACCGTGGGTGGTCAGATCTGCAAAGCACAAACATGAAGATTAGTGGATTGATTCTAACCCGCACGCAAATGAAAGGAGTTGCGTGGACTTCTATCGCACACGCCAATATTAAGTGACCATCATACGGGTTTAGTATGACAATTCAGTTTGATAAGGAGAAAGGACATATGACAAAAGATATGCAGCTGAGTTATTGGCAAATAGAATTTTTATGTAATATATCTAACCCAAATATTATATATATTTCTATCAATTGATTTATTTGAGTATCCTTTTGCCAAGTTAGTTAACTCTATTGATGATTATGCAAACCGATGTAATCGGTTCATTCTGTTTTAGCCGAAGAGGTAAACAAGCAAGGAGAGGGAGGTGGCACTCAGGGATTTGCCAGGCATAGGGGATTCATGGAAGTAGTTGTTTATCCCCGGAGGTTATATTCCTTGTTGACTCACGGCGTTATGCCACATGTATGTCATCACCAAGTGGTTCCATGCCACCTCATCGTATAATTGCTTGCATAAGCAAACCATAAACATAAAAATCAGTCGTCTAAAAGTTATAAAAAGGATATCGAACTCTGGAGCATATTAAAACAATTGTACTTTTGTAACTCTTCTTAACACCTCAACAACCCAAGACCTACAACTTTGAACTTCCATGATCTGATCGAACAAATAACACACCACAAAGCACTGAACATTTCTAAGGGTAACTTACTGTAACCGAACACCTGAAATTACATCCTCCAAATCCTAACGTCTCAAACCTACAAGGCTCTAACTCTTTTTCGAAGTGGAGGTTGAGATCCTCAGCTCTGCATCCAAGAGATACATACAGTCTCTAGGCTACACTAGGAGCCAAACCCTAGTCCCGCTTCCCAATGTGCACCTCCCCTACCGTTCTTGGCCCTGTCCCTTCCGCTGCTGTGGCGGCGTGCCCCATCTCTGAATGAGGCAGAGGCTCCCTCAGGCACGGTGGAGAAGGTGGAGGTCGGCACGGGTGCGACTAAACCAATGAGGAAAAGGAAGGAAGGTCGAGGGCGGTCCGCCTCCCACTGTCCAACTCGTCGATCATCTCGCTGCCAGTCGTCCTTGAGTTGGAGACACCGAGTTTTTCACTCCTATGCTAGCGGTTTTCAAGATCAGATGGGATCTTGTCTTGCCCGTTGACAAACATCATCCCATGTAGCTTCAAGGAAGCATTTCACGCACCTCTGATTTTCGTAGTCACCATGGGGCACGCCGACATTGGCATCTACACAATGATCTTTATGGTGTTAGAAAAGGTGGTGAGTGTCAAGGTGGCTACTATTGGAAGACTAGAAGGTCTCGATGGATCAAGTCAAGTTCAAGAATGCGAAGTAATGGTGAAGGTGGGGTCTTTGATGAGATGAAGACAATGTTTCATAGGCTATTATGCGGGAACGGTTTTGCTATTTGACGATGTTCCCCGTCCAAACCAAACGCGTCATGACTGTGAGCCTTGTGATTGATTATTTGTAGCAGTGGCCTCAACAAGTGGGGGTGGAGCACTAGGGAACTTTAATTTTGGTGGGTGCTCATCGAGTGACGAGTCCTGGTTTCCATGGTGAAAACCCGATGTTTGACCCTTATTGGCTATACCTGGCAATGGCAATCACTCCCTTATTGAATGTATTGCCAGGGGAGCGTAGACTTTCTCCCGAGTGAAATGCTAAGATCGGTTGATCGGGCGATGACAATGCTTGTGCATTATTTCATTCCTGGGGACGTCTCCTTTGGAGTACCTCTTTTGTCATCTGGGTGCTATCACTGATGGTGGTTTGGGTCCAGCTGGTGCGAGTGGTTTGATTACTGTGGCAGGGTCTTTTTTTTCATTTCATCATTTTGGTTGTATACATCCTTGATGTCTCAATTAGCTTTGACAGTATGTTTGGTTGAGGCTACGTATACGTTATATCTTTGATATTATATATTCTCTTAGTTGGAAAAAAGAACTCCAAACGTCCATGTTCAGTGGAACAGAAGTGAAATAAATTGGTACAGAATGAATTATGCATATCTTTTCTTTTATGTATGTGATACGGTTAGAAAATGTTGCAGATATAAAGCTGGTGTCGAGAGAGAGACAGGTGAAATTGCACATGATGCATTTGCAAATGGGCCAAGCTAGCTCAGCAGTGCAAGTGACAGAAACAAGATGACCTGGACATAGTATACGGTAGTTAGATTGCATGGTGTCTGATGATTAGGCTTGAGAGGCATCGTGGAATTATTATATGCATTCCTATAGTTCATCCCTAACATGGAATTGTTGATGAGTGGACGGTCAGATGTATAAAGTACGTCACTTTTCAGAACTGCAAGGGTTCTATCCCGCACACCAAAGGATGATGGTGGAAGTTCTTTGGCTGGCTTCTGGAGATGGCAGTTTATCCTCTATTTTAGTCTAGTTCAAAAAAATGAATTAGTTTTGTTAAAAATGTTGATTTGTGAAAATGTAGTTTTTTATACTAAAAACGGTAGAGGATACCCTAAAAGTTATCCACTTCCACCCTTATTGGCTTATAGTGAGGTGTGAATGGAAGGAGAGGGAGGCGGCTACTAGAGAGGCAAGAGACATTGTGGATACGTGTTTCAGGCGAAGCGAGGGGATGGGCTCCACGAGAAGGATGTCGTCCTAAGACACAAAAAGTCCCTATAGATTACTACCTTCACCTTTTTTACAAAAAGTATATATTAATATCACGAATATTCAAACTACATACTGTCTCTGCAACATCCCATTGCCCTAGCGGCATTATAATACACACAACCAGAACAAAAAGAATAATTACAAAAAATAAAAATCCATGCTAACAGTAGTACAAACACCACCAAGACAATACCAAAAGTCCAGTTTCTTCAAAAGTGACGCCTCCAAGAAGGAAACAGTGCACAAGCGTTGTCGTCGCGCGATCATAGATCTTAGGTTTTCACCCCCAAAGAAATTTATCGCTCCAAAAAAAATGCCTTCAATAAGGCCATTACCACACCTTGAACTTTCGCCCTAAAAGATAAGAATTCTGGCTTCTCTAAGGCTATTGCCCCCACTTACGATGTCGTTGCTCCAAGTGAGAAATCACCAAGCCAATTCATCATCGCAACAAAGAGTCGAATCACCATTGCTAGTCCCTGATCTCGGCTTCCATGACCTTCTCTCCCAAATGACTTCACTATGGAACGAGAAAGCATGCCCATGATGGTAACAGCGAGCAGAGCTTCGCAACACTTCCTCTGAAACAAAACGGTCAGATAAAACACGGGTGTGTACGACCGAATTTCATCCGATCCAGTAATCTCTAGGCAATAGGATCCCATGGGTGTTCGCCGACGGAGCCTTCCGGAATAGGACACTCCCACCAGATCAATGGGGACTGACATCCGATAGATATTCATCTTGGCACGAGAAAAATCTTAGGACCGCCTTCATTATTCGAGCACACAAGTAGGCCCCAACGCTACCGGACGGAGCAAAAAAAGAGGAGGAAGCAGCACACGAAGTTCATCCATGGAGGTTGGAAAGACCAAGATCTAACCTTGAGGCCAAGATCCATAGCACTATTGCATCGCCGTTGGAAGCTTCGAGTCATCCGGCGCCAAATCACCTCCCCGGCTTCGAAGCCCTAGCCAGATCAGGCCGTGCCGCCAAGAATCGACACCGCTGCCCTACCATCGCCCATGGAGCCGCCACCATAAACCCCTCTCCTCCCCTCCGTCCTTTGTCGAGAGGGGCCGTCACCGCCACCAGTGTGGGTGGTGGTCCCGGCCAGGTTCCTCTGAGGGGAGGAGGACCTCGGCGAGATCGTGTCACTATATTTTATTTTTATTTGCGATTGTAGTAGTAATATGACCTGGTGTCTCCAGTAGAATGATGTAAACGAAGGTAGACAGGTAGTTGGTCAAGAGATTCCGTGCCACTTTTTTTGGAAATGGGCGTGTTTATTACTTTGAGTAATGTCTATAACCGGTCTCTACATAACTAGGATTCACATAGCTGCACAAACCACACAACTACAGAATAAAGAAAGTAAACTAATATACAAAAATTGCGATCAAAATAAACGCCCTTGAGCTATGGCAAATTGATCCGCAAATCATGATGCCGTCCATGTTGGGAGAAAATAGCCCTTGCCATGTCCTCCAATCGCGTACACCCCTACACAAACAATTCGCAAAACTCCATGTGTTGAAGAATAGTTCATGATCGGAGGGTACATGACCCTATATATAACCTTCATGGGAGAAGACACAATATTATTAAAAAAATTGTCATTTCGACAGCCATAGTAACCAAATAGTGGCAAGCGCTCCCACCCTAAACACAATCATGCATTTATCATATATCACATGCAACCAGTTACCAAAACCATTGCCCCGAATGTGGGGGAGATAAACTAGAGGCTATTTGGATGAATGACCATATAGAGCGAGCAAATTTATAATGGAAGAATAAATGGAGGATTGTCTTATCATGCTGATAAAAAACACATTATGTACTTCCATGCCAATTCCTCTTTATAAGATTATCTTTAGTAAGAATTACACCCTTACAGAGATACCATGCGAAAATATTCGTCTTTAGGGGTATTTTAATTTCCCAAGTTTTGCTATTATCATCGTCCGGAATACCAGGTTGAATCGATGCTCTATATAATGAGTCAACTGAAAATTTACCACTTTCTAGTAATTTCCATTTGAACTCGTCCACACCATCCGATGACTGCATTATGGATAATCATACTAAAATATTGTTCCAATATACCAGTCGAGGACCTAGGAGACTTCTTTTGAAAGACACATTAGGAGGATCAGATTCCATTACTGTAAAAAGTGTATCCCCTTTGTGCCTAACAATCGAATATAGAGTTGGATATTGTTCGCGAAGAGAAGTTTGACCAAGCCACTAATCTTCTAGAATCTAATATATGATCCATCCTTAATATTGAAAGCACCAAAACGGAGAAAAAATAGATGCCATTAGTCCCGCTCAAAAATGTGATTCACCGGGTTTCCAAACCACTTGCGACAAAACTTTGAAACTAACATATTTTCTCTATAAAATGGTTTGCTAGACATCATCTTCAGTCGGTAGTTCGGAAAGCCATTTACCTAGGAACGCGGTATTTTTGACTTGCAAATCATGTATGCCAAGTCCAGTGTATTCTTTTGGTCGGCAAACCATATTTCATCTGGCCAGTCGATACTTTTTTTTTACTATCCCTCTGCCAAAAGAATCCTGATCGGAAATAATCTACTTTATTCAAGACACCTTTTGGTAACTAGAAAAACGAGATCAGATACAGTATCATGTTGGTAAGTACTGAGTTTATGAGTACAAGTCTTCCTCCAAGAGATAACAATTTTCCTTTCCAACTATTTAGATGTTTTTGTAGTCTTTCCTCAACGAGTTTTTATTCAGCAATTGTGAGACGCCGATAGTGACCAGATAGTTGATAGAAAATTATCCCTGACCACAGCCAAGAAGTTCAGCATATAGGTGGGTTTCGTTTTGAGCCTCGCCAAAATAATAAAAATCACTCTATGGAAGTTAATTTTCAGTCCAGAGAGCTGCTCGAATTATTGATAATATCTGCATGGCATAATTATGCGCGTAAGCAAACCGTAAAATTTGTGCCTACTATTTACCCTAAAAAATCATACTCATGAATGTATTAAGCTAGTGAACTTTTATAAGTTATACCACCTCTGTCATCCAAGCACTTGAAACCTTCAACTACCATATGTTTGGATCAAATAAAACATCAAAACTTGCTAATCTTTGCTAGATGAAATTCAACAGTTGATTACATGCAGAGGTGTCAAGAAAGGAGTACGCCAGAACTACATGAATTTGAAGAAACCGTACTTAATACATCACTAAATCCCTAATTTTTCCATCGCATAGACTAGAACCGCACAAGAGTCTACGCACAAGACATGAAAATGGTGGGTTTGGTACAGGCCAGCTAGTCCCAATCTTTCTTGGTACAAACAGACTAGTTCCCCAAAACCAAGTTCAACTATATGGATGGATTGCACCTTTAGACAATACACCGCATCAACAAGCTTATGTGGACACTAATTCGCTGATCTAGACCAGCTACATCACCGCAATCCCAACCAAGTGAGCATTACACCTAGGTTACATTGGTAAAAGGGAAAGAGAGCAATAAATTTGAAAGGCTTTTGCACACCTCATTTACTTTTTGGTACACCAAAAACAATAGTTCAAATGCAATGCACATAAATAAATGACCTTCAGGCCTTGTTTCTCTTCATCTAGATAATTAGTTGAAGTGGAGGAAAAGGAATGACATGCTAAATGATCAAACTCATTAGTTATTTCAAAATCGAGGGTGTGAGTAGGGATGGCACACCGGCCGGGTTTGGGTCTAGGCCAGACCCGCCACCCAACGGGTATACAGGACCCGACAGGTACCCGAGACCTGCAAAAAAAATGACAGCATACAGCTGAAAACTAACAACAATAACAACAAATAATTTTCAGCAAGTATAGAGGAAATTTACAACAACAACAACATTTTTAACGAGTTCATGACAACAACAAGTAGTCCATGCGTTCAAACATTTAGCACTCAAGCAAATAGTAGGAACATATTACAAGTTTTACAACAAATAGTTCAAGTCTCCAACACAAGTACACCACAATAACAATAGGCACACACATGCGCACACACATAGACAAAAACGAGCAATACGTCTCCAGCCTCTCGGTTACCATGTACAAGCTCCCAGCTTGAGTCCTAGTGTGTAGGACGTCTCACATTATGGTCAAACATGAAGCCTAGTCAGAGAAATATTGGCAAACATGTTAACAAGAATAACAGGAATTATGTGCATTGGGATATATGCAAAACATGAGGTTATATGCATCAAGTTATATGCAAACATAAATAACAAGAATCCCAGTCTCAACAATTCAGTCATACTAACCTCATTCTTTTGTTTATCTTGAAGACAAGTCCAGAAGTTGCCTTCACCAATATGATCATCTACAAGTAAAGAATTTTGCACACACAAGAATATAAGATCACAAGCATAAATAAGAAGAGACATAAGAGATAAATGTTAACAAACTGCATGATTTGCTCACCTTTGTACTTGTTTCTAAGATAGTCTTGATAGCACATCAATACCTCAAGCATGTGAGAAGTGAGGCGGCTCCTATGTTTATTCACTATTCTGTCACTAATACTAAATGCAGATTCTGAAGCAACCGTTGTGATCGAAATAGCAAAAACATCTCTTACAACCTTTCTTAGTGTTGGGTACCTTCTTCCAGCCACTTTCCACCAATCCAACACACTAAACATCTCGGTATATTGCACCAAGTCATCAGACAAGTAATGCTCCATCTCACCTTGAAGTCTAGCTGCTACATGCCTTTGTTGTGCGACAATATCATGGAAAAAGGTCATGATGGCAGGAGCAGGCATTGAAGACAAGGAACATTCTGCGGCTTCTTGGTATCCATCTCCTTCCACTTCATACTCCTTGGTCAATTTATGGTGATTAGCAACTACCTCCTCAACCTTTTCTATGCATTTATAAGAGGTTAACTCAATGCCATGGAGCATTGCAAAACATGCAATCAACATTGGCTACTACATCTTGATTTACAGATTCAGATGGACCATCTTCTTCATCATCGGATATATAGTTCAGAGATTCAGATGGACTTTGGCTACTACAGCTTGCAGCACTACATCAAATAAATCACATAAATGAACACAATTAAAGTACACATTGATTTACAGATCATCTATACCTAATATAATACATATCCAGCAGACCTAAACATGTTTGTATAGAGTGTAAACATGTTTGTCTTCATACAAAAAACAATATTTCAAGTTTTCAACATGTTCAGATCCTAAACAATCAATACTAAACAAGAACCTACTGTTTGCAAACACCTACTGCTCACATAACTAACATGTTCAAGTACTAAACTAATATTTTCAGATCCTAAACTAACATGACCAGATCCTACACTTACACTGGGCTTGCAGACTTCTATGGTGGTCGGTCGACGGTGGGGTGCTTTCTCTTCTTCTCCACGTGCTTGGCCATCTTCTCTCTGTCCTTTCCCTTCTTCTCGACTGGTCGGCTACCACTATAGGATCTAGCAACTAGCGGCGCATAGCATCGCTTCTGGCTGCTCCTGGCACCAGCCACCAGTGGAAAACCAGCATCATGTCCTCCTCCTTTTGCTACACTAGTGCTCGAGATTGAGTTGACGCCAAGGAGAAACCCTTGCCATGAACCATGCAGAAGGATCTAGGGGTCTCTGCCTCCTCCCTTGATGGTGGCGGCGACGGGTTGAGCTCACCATCGCTGCTCTCTTCCCCCTTGACATCGAGCGGCTCGAATTCCATTGCACGCTATGGGCTGGCATCGCAAGGGCAAGAGAGGGAGGCTATCTAGCAGCGCATGGAGGCAGGGCAGGGACCAGGAAGGGAGGCTTGCCGGTGATGCAGTGATGGAGGGCGCGAGATGCTGAGGGGGAGCATGATGCAGGACTACGGGGGCGCGATGGCAGTGGCGGCGCGTGGTCCTCGGGGTCGGGGATATCAGGAGGAAAAGTGGGGGGAGTGGCTGAGTGGTGGGGGAGTTAGGGTTCCCTCTCTGCACACTTACAAGTGGGGTCCCCATGTCATAGCAGGTATGCGTGTATGTGGGTCTAGGTCTGGCACCTCCATACCCGCCTCCGCCAGACCCGATGGGTGTGAGATTTTACCAATAATTAGACCCGTGGGTATTATTTTTTACTAGACCCTCCCTATTTAGAGATGGCACATGTACGGTTAGAGGGTATCGGGTACCCATTGCCATCCCTAGGTGTGACCCTAGGCCTCTGCATCGAAGATATGCATACGTCCTTTATTACTTTATTAATAAAATGTTTAACAAAGAATGAACAAAGATTATACATCACAAAACCCGAAGCCACCACACAACACCTATAGACCCAACAATGAGTGAAAATCATGTCAATGGGGCCTTGTGCCTGGAAACAAGAAAAAAACATCCTTCAGCTAGAAACCGGGAATATCGCATACCTCGAGACACCCTTTAGATGAAACGAGAGTGCTCATCCGATTTAGCAGACTCTTAGCGAGCACCTCATGTACATGCCATAGAAGCCGTCGTCACCATCGAACCGTCGAGCAATCTTCATGGTTAAGATTTGCATAACCTTTGTCGAACTTGCCAACGACACCACCACGACGCTAGACAACGACCCCCGCCCCGCGCGAGGCCATCATCACGCCCGCCGCCAAGACCCGCCACCATTGATGCGGTAGATGGAACACCGCTCAACCAGTTGATCCCCTCTAGTCATCTCGGGCTCCAAAATGATGCCCTCAAGTGGTTGAACGACACCGACGTGCCGCCATCGTCCGATCTGAAAAAATGTTAGATCTATGGTTTGCCCTAGAGCCTTGGGTAGGAGGCGGGATTCACAACAATGATGGCTTCAAAAAGGAAACGACATCCACTACCGCACACACGTTCTTTGCCGTATGGGCATATCCACACGGCAAAGGCCACCCAGAACACGGCAACGGTTTTGCCGTGTGTAAACACACAGAAAAAGAGACACGGCAACATTTACCACGGCAAAGAACCTTTGTGGTGTGTCTTGGCACCCGGAACACGGCAAAGGTTTTGCCGTGTGTATTCTGCGTCTACAAGGCCAAGAAAAGAAAATTGACGCTTCCATCCGTTTGACGGAGCCAGCAGGTCTTTGCCGTGTCCTAGCTTTGCCGTGTACCTAATGGCGAGGGCACACGACAAAGATTTCGCCGTTCGCCCCTCGCGGCAGGTGCACATGTGGGGCTACGGGTCCCACGTCGTTGGCATGAACTGACCTTTGTCGTGTGTCCTTAGGGCTTTTGTCGTGTTGTTTTTCTTTGTCGTGTGCTCCGGTTTGTCCATTGCCGTGTTCACTTCTTTGCCGTATGTTTTTGCAGGAATCTGCCGTGTATATTTTCTTTGCCATGTGCTTCTGAATGTCCACACGACAGCGATCATCTTTGCCATGTTCCGGGCATGTTGGCACACGGCAAAGGACAAGGGTGACGGCAGCAAGCATTTTTCCCGTAGTGATCCGAGGACGCCGCCATCATCGGCTCCGGCCGACATCGGAGCCCGGCTCTCCCAATTAGTACTTTAGCTAAGTTTATACATACTGATTTGACTAAGTGGTGGATCTTCAACACTGATGAGAGTGAAGTAGTGATTCAAAGCACAAAGACTAGAATAGTACTCAGAGAAGTGCAAAAGGAGGACAATGGGACTACCACAGTTAGTTGATGCCTTTATGGACATTGAATTTTAGGGTTGAGAGGCTTTATTAGAAATATAGGATACGGCTAGAGATGTTGCAGTTATAAAACCAGAGTGCTGAGAGACTAGTGAAATTGCAGATGCATGATGCATTCCGAAACGAACGACCAAGCCCCGCGGTGCAAGTGGCAGGAACAGGATGACATGCACATAGTGTGTGGTATTTGCGTTGCTTGTTGTCCAATGAGGGGCAATGAGTAGTAGGCTCGAGAGGCATCATGGAATATTTGTATACGGGGCTGTAGATGGCCCTTACCAGAAGATTTTTGATCAGTAGACTGTTGGGTGAAGAAAGTACGTCAAGGATAAGGTGTTGAAGGGTTCTTTCTACCACGCACGCCAACGGCTGATGGTGGAAGTTCTTTGGCTGGCTTATGACGACGTACGAATGTAAGGAGGGAGGCGGCTATCAGAGATGCATGAGACCAGGGGGGTTCTTGGTTCTGGCAAAGCGATCGAGAGGGATTAGCTCTCTAAAGGTCCTACAAAGATCATTTTAGCATTGCGTTCGTGGTCATACTATGTAGTAGTGTGTTCATACTTCATAGGTTTGAGAGGCAACGACGATATCTACTCCAGTGGCTTTGTTGCCTTCTTCGATTCTGCTAGGAAACTGTGGAACCGCGCGCGACATGGAGCTGCCAGATGCTTAGAGATCGTAATTTGCTACGTCCAGCGGTGGGCAGTATTAAATTAAAGTAGAGCACGTGGTGTCTTCTGTCTAAGAAAATTGAGCTAAGACTCCTGACCTTCTCGTAACTCATTTGATAAATAACCGTTTGGAGAATTTGATCTAGTATCTCACTAGAAGAGCGCTTGCTTAAATAACTAGATTAAAAAAGGATTCCAATAGGGCGCAACCCCCTTGCTAAATCAAATTCAAATAAACGAACATTATTTGTATCTGAATTGCTAAGTCACAGCTAGCTGTGACGTATCTTATGTCACAACTAGCTTCTGTGCCGTTGGATCAGTTTGCTTTAGGATTGATGCCTTGTTGTTTTTTCTTTATGCTTTGTCCTTGTTCTGGTCTGCGTCAGGCCGTTTTTGACTGAGGCGGTTGTTCATGGCCAAGCTTCATGTGATCCTCTCCTGTACATGAGTCCGGGGTGGGTTTTTTGATGTGTTATTGGGTTGTGCATGGTATCGGCCATTTTTTACTAAGGTGGTGGTTTGTTGCCATCGTGTGTTTTTTATTTCTCTTTTTGTTTAGCTGCTGGTTGTATCGGTAAGTCATGGAAACATGTGAGCTGATTTTTTCTTGTCTTTTTAGAAGTAAACAATTTTGTGTTTAATTGGATTGTCTAAAAATATATTTTATAGATGTGGCTGGTTTGATTATAAGAACAGATGTCGTGGTATGATTTTTGATATTGTATGCATGCATTTTAAACTTTAATTTTTTAATAGTAAGTTCTTTTTTTGTGTATTGAACTTTTGTTTGTCTTTTTGTCTATTAGGATATGCCCATTGATTTTTTTTCATTTTGATATGAAGCTCCAATCAGATGGCAAGCTAAGTACTCCCATGGTGATTATGTCTTGAACGGGTCATATATAGGATGTCCTAGAGAGTACGCGATGTTTGATGATAATTGGGATGATTTTCATAGTATCAAAGACATAAGTGTTAGGGATCTCGTTGTCGATACGGTAGACATAAAGAATGAAGATTTTTAATGTATGGACGAGATTTGAATGGATTAACATTGTCTTCTTTGTAGTTGACGCCTAGTATATTAGGAAAACAATATAGTATTCTATTATTATTTATATTTTTTTCTGCTCTTTTGATGTAATAAGTTCTTTTATTTTTCTTTGCGTTGTAATTTATGTTTGTGATTGGTTACAATTTTCATTGTAAATAAGGACTTATTATTATATTTTAAATTTCAATATGAGTTGCATATGAAGTTGAAACTTGCCTTATTATAATAATCACATGAATTTTTTTTTGAACGGGCGCCTGACTTGAAAGTTGCTTTTCTCGTGGGAAGGAGGTGGGAGAGTTGCATGTAGGTTTGTTATTTGATAATTTTATGTTTTTATATGAGTTGCATATCAACTTGAAACTGGAATTTTTTTTCTCGGGTTTCCAACGAGTTGCATGTGCACTCAAAACCTACATGCAAGTAGGTTCTCTTGAGGGTCAGGAAGTGTGGGTGGTAGAGTTGCAAGTAGGTTTGTAACCGAGATTTTTTGTATTTTCGAATATGAGTTGCATGTGGATTTGAAACTATTTTTTTTCTTTTGTGGGAGAAGGGGTGAGTTGCATGTTGACATGCAACTGGGTATTATCAGAAGGAAGGGGATACATGGTCAGTTGCAAGTAGGTTTTGTAACTGGGACTTTTTGCATTTCGAATATGAGTTGTATGTGGACTTGAAACCGGCTTTTTGTGTGGAAAAAGGGGTGATTTGCATGTCGAAATGCAACATGGTATTTTCAGAAGAAAGGGGATACATGGTTAGTTGCAAGTAGGTTTGTAACCGAGACTTTTTGTATTTCGAATATGAGTTACATGTGGTTTTCAAACTGGCTTCTCTTTTTGTGGGAGAAGGGGTGAGTTTCATGTCGACATGCAACTAGGTATTATCAGAAGGAAGGGCATACATGGTTAGTTGCAAGTAGGTTTGTAACTGAGACTTGCATTTGGAATATGAGTTGCATGTGGACTTGAGACCAACTTTTTTTTGTGGGAGAAGGGGTGAGTTGCATGTGGACTTGAGATCGACTTTTTTTTGTGGGAGAAGGGGTGAGTTGCATGTGGACATCAAACCTTATTTTAAATATGAGTTACAACGAGACATGCAACTAGTGGACGTGACCTTTTTAACCTCTATAATCATCATGTTATAAGTGTGCTCATAACTGAGTTTTTCAATTTAATTTTTTTTTGCAAATTGGTTTGTGAGTTGCAACTGGCGTACGCTGGATTTCATATTTCGACCTATAAGTTGAAACCATACATACAAGTAAGATATGGTGGACCTTTTTCAATTTTTGACCAATGAGTTGCAACCAAACATGCAACTAGGGGATGCTGCATCGTTTTAACGTTTAATCATCTAGTTATAAATACGATCGCAACTGAGTTTTCAAATTTGAATTAAATTGGACCCTTTTTATTATTTATTTTTTGCAAATTGATCTTTGAGTTGCAATTGGATATTCAACTGGGTGACGGTGAACTTTTTTTTTAAATTCGACCTATGAGTTGCAACCGGACATGGAAGTGGGGGGTGTCGGACCCTTCTTCCGGTTTAAACGTATGAGTTGCAACCGGACATGCAACTGCAGAATGTTGGATCCTTTCTAAAAATCCAGTTGCATCTGCATTCGCAACTGAGTTTTAAATTTGACTTAAAATTAGAGCTCTATTTTGAATTTGCTTTTTCAAATTTGACCTATGAATTGTAACTGAAATGTAACATGAGGGACGCTGGACCTTTGTTTCCAAATTCGACGTATGAGTTGCTACCAGACAAGTAGCTGGCAGATGTTGGACTTTTTTTAACCTATAAGTTGCAACCGGACATACAATTGATATGTAAAATTTGTTAGTTATCGGGGCCTTGTAGGAGTTGCAACTAGGGATGAAAATTTGAGTACTAATATATGTGGCTGCTCCTCCTTTGTGAACACAATTCTCCGCTTTGGAGCACGGGGTTCGTTTATACGTGGCGAAGGATCAGATCATATGAATCATGTCCATGCCCCTGTCCTGTTCTTTTTTTTTGAAAAGAGTATATATTAATATCACAGGGATACCAATTACACCCAGCCTCTGCAACAACGCATGCCCTAGCGGCTCTACGGATGCACAGAGCCCAGAAAAAAGAAAAAAGAATTACAAAAAAGAAAAATGTCCCGCTACAGAGAACTATTCCTCAAAGCAACAACACTGACACCATCAGAACAACACCAGTAGTCCGCCACTCCAATAACAACGTCTTCAAGAAGGAGACAGTGTCCAAGCGCCGTTGTTGCCCAATCAAAGATCATAGGTTTTCACCCTGGAGAAAGTCCTCGCTCGCAAAACAATGCCTTCAACAAGGCCATTGCCAGACACAACCAGTTAAGGCCAGACCTTGGATTTTCACCCTGCAAGGTAAGACTGGGAACTCCTTTTGTGTTGTCTTCCCGCACCAATAGTCGTTGCTACGAGTCACGGATCAGCCAGTTCTCCGCCGCCACAAAAACTAAAATCACCATCGCTACCCTCATATTTCTGCTTTCCTGGCATTCTCCGCATCTGACTTCACCATGGCTCTAAGAATGACGCTTGGTGGGAACAAACAACAGAGTTTCGTAACGCTCCCGCTTAAACCAAACGGCCAGAAAAACAAGAAACACACGACCAAACTTTCCCTGTCCTATTCTTGCCCGGAGAAGATATGGTAGAGCAAGCCAGCAAGGCGACAAATTGAACTGGTTATTCGATACGTCTATGCCATGGTAGTATCCGCATGAGCAATGTTTGAGAAAATGCAAGCAAACTCTCATGTACTACTTCGTCCGTGTGTGTATGCATGTCGATCTGCACATGTAGATGGATCAAAGTACGTTTTTTATTACTCTAGTACTCCCTCCCTTGTAAAATACAAGATGTTTTAGATATTTTGTGAAACGAGTGTATCCAGTTGTTTTTTATTGTGTAGGTTCAGAATTGTTTATATACATTCTTTTTATAAAATCTAAAATATCTTATTTTTTAAAACAGAGGAAATATTATTATTTTCCTTGGATCAAGCAGCAATCAAGAATATCGCCACGCAGCTGAATCCAGTATATCTCCGGCCAGCAACACCGTCCATGGTCTGTGCGTGCAGGCCTAATGAGAAAAGGGCATTCCAGCGGTTCTCTTTTTTTTTTTTGAGAGAGAATACCGCACTTTATTGATCATAATAAATCATTACACAAAGTCTGCCGGATGCAGTTCGGAGTAAAGTTTCTAAAAACAATAGAAGAGAAATGCTCCGCGGAGCGAGCTAAAACATGTGCCGCCTCGTTGAATTGATGATAGACATGATTGAAGGAAATATCGGAAAACTTTTTAGCCAGGATCTTGACATCTTGGATCACAACTCCCACCGGGCTTCGATCTAGCACCCCTGAGTCGATGCGTTGGATCACAGAGAGGCAATCCGAAACCACAATAAGCTTGCGAAATCCCTCATTGTCAGCAAGGGACAGAGCGCGGTGCACAACCCGTGCTTCAGCCAACTCCGGCGCCGTGACTTCCTCTCGAAGCTCACTGCATGCAACAAGACATTCACCCTTATGGTCCCGAATCACGACGCCAATCCCCATTTGACGGGTAGAGGAGAACAAAGCTGCATCAACATTGACGTAAACCATCCCTTCCGGCGGCGGAGACCAACGAGCTGAAGAAGGATCAGTCTCACACCTAGGAGAAGGAGCCGGTTTGAAAAGATGCAGTTCGATCATCTCCGCATAAGCCTTGATCTGTTCGGCCACAACATGTGGATTCTTCCTTGATTCACCATTTCTAGTATCATTCCGATTCACCCACAAGTGCCAAAAGACCAAAGATAGAATCATCTGTTCTCTGTCCGTTGTTCTGGACAAAAAATCATGTAGCCAAGTCTTGGTGCAAGTAAATAATTTTCTCTTCAGATGCAAACCGTAAACTTGCTTAATCTCACGCCATACCTCCCGTGCATACTGGCAGCATAAGTGGGCATGCTCGATCGTCTCCTCTCTGTTGCGGTAAGTACAGGACAGTTCCCGCGAAATGTGTCTCCTACACAATTGAACCCCGGATGGCAAGCAGTCATGAGAGAATCTCCAGAGGTTTATCTTCATTTTACCTGGGGCCTTGATTGCCCATAGCTTTTTCCAGAGGGTACTATCAGCTTCTGTGTTGGAATGAGCACCACCTCCATTGTTGCTACGGTCAAGGTAGAACTTCTCAGAGCGAGCAAGTCTGTAACCTGACACAACCGTGTAGTCACAAAAACGAGTGTGAGGCCAAGAGATAAAATCCTCCCCAATCCGTCGACTGATCGGGATCTGTACAACCTGATTCGCAACATCCTCTTCAAAAATGGAACGTACCACCGGCACATCCCATGAACAGTGGTCCTCAGCGAGCAAGAAGTCCACTGTTGCGCCATTAGGAATCTGCGCCAGAAGACGGAAAGAACCAGGATTGTGATTGGGAATCCAACAATCAGTCAGCAGTTTAATCTTCTTGCCATCGCCCACGCACCACCGAGCTCCCTCTTTCATCAGCTTCATACCAAAGCAAATGCTGCGCCAGGTGAACGACGCCGAGCGAGGTTGCGGTGCGTCCCAAAGCTCACACTCAGGGTAATAGCGTCCCTTCAGAACCCTCGCACACAGGGATGAGGGGTCAGTGAGCAGTCTCCAGCCTTGGCGGGCTAGCATGGCCTGATTGAAGAGAATGAGGTCCCGAAAACCCATGCCACCAAGCTCCTTTGGAGTAGTTAGCCATTCCCAGCTCCGCCAATGCATTTTCTTCTTCCCATCTTCGATGCCCCACCAGAAATCAGAGATAGTCCTGCGAAGTAAGTCACACGTTGACACTGGAATTTGAAAGCAGCTAATAATATATGTTGGAATGGCCTGAATGACTGCCTTCAAGAAAGTCCCTTTCCCAGCCCGAGATAGGGGACGGTCAGATCCTCCATTAATCCTCTTCCATGCTCTTGTTACAGTGGACTGAAAGGAGACAGTAGGTGAGCGCCCAATGCCCACTACTGGAAAAACCATCTTCGGTTCGATCACTGGAAGCCCAGCAGTCCCAGCCCGTCACGAACCGCGACTAGTGCTAGCACTAGTCCCGGTCCGTGAGGCCCCCAACGGCTAGAAATGGCCATAAGCATTAGTCCCGGGCCGGACCAGAGCACAAAAAAAGCATTAGAAAGATTGGTTTCCGGTGGACGTTAGAACGGAGCATCACTTCAAACCATACTCGATACAGGTTCAAATGACCGAAGTGTTTCAGTTATACAACCAGTGCGCCCTCGACAGATCTATCATTGGTTGCTACTGTCTGTAAGTTATTTATTTCTATAATTAAGTTTATAGCTTTAGCTCGTTCATTGCATTTAATATATTATCCTAACTATATATATCCTTTTGTATGATGATATTATATTCTGCAGAATGAAGATGCTTGAATGCAAAAGAGCTAGAAGATACGACGTTGGGTTCATTGACCCATATATCATTAATGAATATACGTTAAATAATCACCCCAAAGACGTGGAGAAAGACCTATCCAGGTTCTTAACCGAGAATAATTTTGTTAAGTAATTACTATTTCCTTACAACTTCAAGTGAGTATTTATATCTTGTACACATTTTATTTTTGCTTACTCGATGAGCTATATATGCATGTATGCTTATATAAACGTCCACAGATTCCACTGGATCTTGCTAAACATTCAAGTTGACAACTCCCTAGTTGAAGTCCATGACTCATTAAGTTGGGACCAAAAGAAGTGGAGCGACATGAAAGAAATGCTCCATAAGTGATTTCAATCATTATCGCATTATATCGTCCTCTTTCATTCATTTCCTGATATCAAGTAACTAATAACTCCTTTGTTCATTTTCTTTGTCTAGCAGGTGTTGGACACGGTTCAGACAGAAAATACCAGGTCCATTCAAAGAGGAGCTAACTTATAAAATGACGAAGAGTTTACAGCAGCCACCGGGAACTCATTTATGTGGATACTACGTCTACGAGTACATCCGAGAGTTGACCAGTGAGCGGAAAATTGACTCACATTATATTTATGATTTGCGGGAGAAACTAGAGCCAGACCAGCGCATAAGAGCAATTCAAGAGGAGCTGGCGGGATTTATGATGAAGGAAGTCCTTGATGTACATGGAGAGCATTATGCGGATGACGTGGAACTCGATTTGCCTTAGTCATCTCCATGTAGATTATATGATATATATATTCATCAATGACCATGTAATTTCAAAACATTTCTTCCTTTTGATATGATTGATTATAAATGCATCGACGTGTAGTGTGTATGTAGTAGTGTATAATATGTATACTAAAATATATGTTTGTTATAGTGAAACACAAAACGAAAAAGGAACAAAATGGCAAAAAAAGGAAATACACAATCTCTGCCGTGGCAGAGAAATGTGGTGTTTCTCTGCCGCGGCAGGAAACCTTTTAGTCCCGGGTGGTGTTACAGCCCGGGACTAGAGGGTTTCCGCCCCCCCGCGGCGCTGAAACAGCCACGTGGCTGTTATCAGTCGCGGGCCGTTGCGAGCCGGGACTAGAGGGGGGGTCTCTAGTCCCGTTTTCGTAGTCCCGGGCCCAAAACCGGGACTAGAGCCCGTTGCGGCCCGGGACTAGAGGCCCCTTTTCCACCAGTGGCCAGTGGGCATGCCCAAATATGTATCCTAGAGAGCTTCATTCAAAACTCCCAGACGGTTCATAACCTCATCTTTAACCTGAGAATCACAGTGGAGCCCAAAAAAGATAGAGGATTTCTCCAAGTTCACCTTTTGTCCTGAGCCTTGACAGTACAAAGACAGAGTCTCCTTCAAAGCCTCTACACTCTTCCGATCACTTCGAGCGAAGAAAATGCTATCATCTGCGAAAAGGAGGTGGGAAATAGGGGGGCGTGAACGACCATTGCGAACACCATGTAGCAACCGCACATTCTCCTTCTGGAATAGCAGACTAGACAGACCTTCGGTGCAAAGTAAAAAGAGGTAGGGGCTACTTGCATGACTGTCTTTGCAAGTTGGGTTTCTCTCTGGTTTGGATTAGCACTGTCATGAGATGCGTTACCAATGTCCGATATGCAGTCCGAGTCAATGGGGTTGCCGGCCGGGATCATCGATCGATTAATCAATGTCTCAATAGACAAAGGACCAAAAACAATACACAATAGCCCAGCTCAAAAAGATAGAAGCCCCAAAAAAAAGATAGCAGCACAACGAAGAAAACCTGGGAGCCGGGATGGAAGGAATGACAATGACGTCATTCAACTGCGACATATGCTACGTCTCAATTAGCTATGACATAGAGACTCCCTATTTGTATACTTGTGCTAGATGCCAAGAAGCCGCAAAACCTTTAATGTCGGTTTTGTCCTAACGAGATTTTTGAAACTATTTTAAGCCCTTCAAGCCGCAAATCCTATGTTAGCGTCTTTAAAAAACTTTTTTTACTAGTTAAGTTAGTTAGTCAAGTGGAACTTCTCATCTTCATATCTTTCAAAATTGGGTAGTCATTACATGAGGATTGCTTCGCTGCCCTTAAACTTAAGTTTTTATGGGAAAATTTTCTTTTGGTCCATCCAAACCCATATCCAGGTCTTGTATATCTCCGTATAGGTGCCACGTTTACATGCCACGTTTAGTCGATCTAGGCATACTCCATGTCCCACCGGCTGATCCCACCTCTTTTTATCGAGATCTACTTCTTTACATGCCATGTTTTAAAATTTTGTTGCTGCTGCTATATATCCCCCGATTTCCACCTCCCGCGTGAGTATACGTGTATGGTGAATATACGTCTAAACAATCCATATTGGTTTCGGTGGGTTCATACGATCTTCGAAACAAATATGTATCGAGTTTCTGTTTGTCAAAGTTTGAAGAGGAGGGGACACTGAATCAAAAGTGCCCTTCTGTACCCTCTTTGGTAACTTCCGAAAACTTATGGATATGGCAACTACTGGGTATTCCCTTAGTATGACAAACTATGGTGAACCCGCCTGGTGAGGACCTCCGCGCGCTCGACCATTGCATACCGTTTGATTATCACACCCCTGGTGCATCCCGATTGGTCTTGTAGGATGAATTTTTATTACAGTGGCGTCCATTCTTTCTCATGTTGTCACTGGACCGCACTTATTACTGCCCCCACGATACAACGATAGAAGTGCTGGTGAACCAGAGTAAAGTCTCTACTATTCCCCTTCGTTTACCTCATGTCCTCCGCCTTCTCTCAAGGATTTGATGCCACTTCCTACCGACGAGGATAGTAGTTCTTCATCCTTCCTAAGCATTCTCCAGCCCCTCCATGGGATGATGCCAACTCTCGCATGCCACCTCTGCGGCTCCGCGACATCCTTCCTGTCGGCTTATGCATCAAATTCGCTGGTCTCACCACTAGTCGCTCGATCCTCTTGCCAGCACATCTGAGCCTATCTCCTCCCATCTCCCCCTTGCAAGTGCAACCCCAAAACCAACACCCTCTCCTCATCCCGCACCCCATCCCCTCCTCTGGTTGGGGATGTGGGACTAATGGTGGTGGCCAGGATGGCAGAGAAGGGGAGGTGGCCGTTGGCGGCGCTCTAAGGTGGGCTTTCTTAGATCACGCAATGATCCCCTTGCTTCATTTGTCGACTTTGTGTGGAGACACATCCTGCCCAAGTGCCCATGAACTGCTTTGCTGGAATGTCTAATCGTTTTTGCGTCTTTGGCTGCCACGGTTTTGTACCTTTCAAGGATAAGTATCTCCACTTATCCTTGATATTGTTCAAAGATTTCTTCAATGATCTAAAAATATAGCCCAAAATGTTCTTCAATATGATAAATGTAAACACAACAAGATATGAAAATAATTTACTCACTGGAGCCCGATTTACATAAAGCTTCTCGAGATGCTTGATCCAAGTATTTTTGTATTCAGCGTGCCCAAAATAAATTCTAGATTTAAACAAGCCCTGACTTAGCAACATATATGCACATAGACATGATCTAATACAAACAATCTTGTAGAATATGCTTTTAGGCAGAACTAGCATAGTGGATGCGAGGGCATCATCTTTTGAGTATTTTTGCCTAATTTATTCATAATTTTTCCTCCTACTACCATATTCATTACAACATGAACTCTATAAAGATGAAAATTTAACATTTTTATATGTTAATATTACTAATAAATAAATAAAATAATTTTAACAAAGGTAGATCATTGTGATGCACTCATTATCTTAGCTCTATAGCTTTATGTCTCTCCATTATTTTGAGCATGACTATAAAATATGAGTGATTTTTTATGATGTCTCTTCCCTATATTTTGAACACCTTCACATAAGCGCTAAGCACTAAGGCGAACTTAAGACATATTTCTTGTAAGGCACTTACCTTATCGATGATAAGAGCGGAAGCAAATAATTTATGCAAATTGATAGGTTGTCTATTGAAGTTCTTTTGATACTCTTATATTCTTCCGTCTGCTGTTCCTTCACAATGGGGCAATGATCTAGCATAAATCTAACCCATGTTTGTAAACCATGCATTGTACAATACATGGACCATGACATGTTATCTTTTATGGTACCCTTGACTATATTGCTACTGCTGGGTCACTATTTATAAACATTTATATGCCAATTAGAACATGTCTTAATGACATACTACTATATACTTACAAATCATGTTGATGATATTGCCACTGCTAGGTCCTTTTTATAAACATTTAAATATGAAGTATGACATGTATTAATGGCATACAACAATATATTTAAAATTCATGATTACTTAAGTTTCTCTGGTGCAAAAAAAAATATTAGTTCCAAATTATATGGGTGACTCTCAATTTAAAATCATAAGATCTACTATATATTAATTCCCACTATTATTCGCATGGGTATCATTGCAGATACTAAAGCATATAATCACTACATGTACAACCCAAGGGAGCTAGTACACCGTGCATAAGATATAAGAGGGTAACAATAGTTGAAGATATATGGAAGTTAGACTGCGACCTTGTCCTAGATGTAACATTTTATAACTAAAGGGGTATGCCAAAAAGACAAATACACACCAAGAATAGTCTAAGAAAAATAAAATTTCTCTAACTCAACATTGGAAGTGGGTGGTAAGTATTCAAACCCGCTTCCACTCATTTAGAGATTAGTAAGACAGGCAAAATTTTGGTAGAATATAATTTGGTGTTCCTTCCACTACTATGTGACTTGTATTTTTTATCGGGTTTTAGCTCACTAAACCCTTTCAAACCATCATATCTAATGCATATTTAATCCAGCAAAAAAATCTATATACATGTAAAGATCGAATTACTGAAATATATATGATTTTCAAAGAGATATAATATCCTTTACATAACATGAACTTGCGAACATATGCCTAAGAATTTTAACCGTGTTCGATTTTTGGAACAACAAAATTGTATATAGAAGTTTCTTAGAAGAAAATAGAACAATTTATGCATGTGTGACTTGTGGGGTGTAAAGTATATACGTGTAAGTTATATATGTTTAGGTCTATTGAATAGTTCTGAAGAAAATTTGGTATACCTTGTAATCAAAATAAATAAATTTTTAATAAGCAATCAGAGTCAACACACCAGGCCGATTAGGCCTTGTTTACTTCTAGAGTATTTCAGGGGATGGGAGGGGATTATTTTGTATCCCGGAATTTCCCCGATAGGTCGTTACTAGGCCGGGTTTTGAGGGGATAATCCCGGAATATCCCCACAAATCTCCTCCACACTAGTGTATTTTTGACTAGATTAAAAACTCTCCATCATGGTAGAGTATTTTGGGGGAAGGGATTTGAGGTTTTTTGAGAGTATTGGGCGAACACCAAATCCCCGCATATCCCCGCGTCTTTTGTGGATAAAAATACCGGAGAAATAAACAAGGCCTTACATAGATTCTTTAACCCTGTGTGAATTTACCTAATCATAAAAGCGGTCCAGCTCACCGATTATCTTTACCTTTTGCGTGCATATTGGCAGCCGACGATGTTCTTGGTGACAACCACGCTACTAGTTAGCTGCATGACAGCTAGTGGAGCATGCGATGCTAGTATAGATTGATCGATACATGCATGTACATTGTCCATGGTTGTGCTCGCTAAGTGGTGGTGCAACACTTTGATTTGAATGGCGAACTGTCATTGTTTGTATGTAATCTTCACTCTTGTCAGCTATCTAGAGGCTAATTCCTGACATCATACTCCCTTGCCAGCTAATTCCTCTCTTCGTTATTTTTTGTTTAAAAATCCTCCCTTCCGTATGCGTGGCCGCATAGATGCACCCGACGGCGACAGGCGTTTCTGGCCATGGTGGCTGTAGTAGGGTGAGAGCCTGAGAGGAACATAGGCTAATTATAAACCACGGAGATTGGAAGGAGCCGCAAATAAATCATAGGTTGAAAAATCTAGAGATATAAGAACGTATAGTCCTGACGTGTTGGGTCATATAGGTGTTACGTGTTGGGTCTTATATGTGTTAGGTGTGTTGCAGTCAATTGGATGTGTTGGACTCAACGCGTTGTGCCAACTGTAATAGGTGTGCCACTTTTGTTACATATAAATCTTATGGTTGTGATTTGAAGTCCTAGAGCTAAATTTTAGATGCAATGGTTACAATAATTTAGATGATGTGGATCAACCTAATCGCTCTATTAGACATCCGTATATGGCTTTTAGTATATAATAGATTATACCTTGCCATTATATCGATTTCTTTTGACTTCATTACAAAATTCTTCAATGTTCTTACTTTGTTTCTCCATAATTACAATGGAGAGTGGAAGCACAGAAAAGTTGTTTGTGCATGCTCCATTTAGTACTGCCGAACTTGAAGAAATTTTATGTAACAAGCATTCAACACTTCAGGTTTCTCAGGGTCTTAGTGAGTATTCAGTCAACTTCAGTGTTCTTTTTTCATGTCCTTTTGTTACGTAATGGAAAAGTAAGACCGTGTGTTTATTATACACATCACGGTGCACACTACGTCGTTAAACTACAAGGTATAGACTCAATATACTCGCGCGCACACACACAGACACATCCTATCATATAGAGACAAGTACATACAATGGCGGTAGTGTGGCACTGGACATCAAGTATGTTATGATCGTCTTTCATGTTTGCTGTCAGGGTACATTCAAGACGTCGATCCCCATCGTTCACCTTGGGGATCGGTCCCTTATGATCCAAGATGGAGACCACCGTGTGCCCAAACCAGAGCGCCTCGTCAATGTTGGCAAACTTGGGAAGGCCGATCAAGCACTAGACGGGCGTGTCCCTTGAGCTCGTGGTCCTCCGACTAGAGCACATAAGTCGGAAGGCATTCTCTTCTTGTACTTGTATGCCATGACGTGAAGTAAATCAAATATGTTCAATACTTGTAACAAAATCCGTTCAAGCATCATAATATAATCTATTATGTGTTTGTCTATCCAAGTCAGTGATAAGGGAGTGTGATCTATTGACTATAATGTGTTCCTAATTACAATTAGGATGCCAAAATATGCATTGATGGTGATATTTTATATCATAATTACGCCTCTATGCCTCCTGGCCTAACTTAATAAACTGGTGAAGGAGGCATTATATCTCCAATTTAAATTATTTGATGTGTATAAGGGTAGCCTCACCATCTCAATCAAAGAGGTCACTACAACCACTCATCCACTCCTCATCTTATTAACCAAACAAGAAAATTTCTATCCCTAACCATATCTTGTTCTATCCAATCAAATAGAAAAACTGGCTAGCCCTATCGAGGTAGTTGGGAACAAAGTTGTCAGAATCGTGGTTCTACCATGCGATTCTACGACTTTATGACTCTACGATCCTACCATAGAGGTTCCGATTCAATTCAGAATCACGATTTTGGCAACTTTGGTTGGGAATACCCTTATCCAAAAAAAAGAACCGATCCCCTGAACCAAACTCACCCTAAAGAAGGGGTAAAGGAAGGACAAAACATTTCGGAGGTTAGTGAGTTGAAAGTAGCTGCCCTCAGTCGCCACCTTTCATGGATGAGCTCAACCACCTTTTTTAGGGAATATTCCTCCAATCTAGGTATCCCATTCACCTCATCCTTTACACCATACGGAGGATAGACAACAAAATAGTGGATATCCCGAACTAGTGGAGAGATAGCCACTGAACCAAACACACCCATATCTTAGTCATTAGGACACATTATTTTGGGTTGTTGTTCGATGTGCAGACGGTAAGTATGAACCATGATTGAGCTGATAAATTCATTAGTTGTAGATAAATTAATTTGGTGTCTGGTAGACGTGGTTTCGAAGCTATAAAACCTTGAATAGAGGACCTGGCTATAAATTCGAGGCTTGAGTATGCTGGGAAGGCTCTCATAGAAACGGTGCAAACCATACATCCTAGCAAGAATCATTTAGCAGTGTTAATGGTCATACTATGTAGTGTGTTCATAGGTTTGAGAGACAACAGGAATATCTACTCCTGGCGAACATAGGACAGAAGTTACGTCACAATCTTTGGCTCTCCAAGAGAGTGCTTGTAAACTGCTCTCCTGACGCAAATGGCGTCTTGCGCCAAGATGGGTAGCCCCTTTGGTCAGAGATGGGTATCGGTCTGCAAACCTGTTTATACATCAAGGTGTGTCATGCTCCCTTCTTAGATTCAGCTAGGAAGCTGTGGAACCGAAGTATGCGCGTAATATGGAGCTGCCAGCTCCTTAAAGATCGTACTTTCCTTGCTGTCCAGCCATGTGGGCACTACTATTAATTTAAAATCGAGCATTGGTGTCTTCTCTCTAAAAAAATGGAGTTGAGACTCCTGACCGTTTGTAATATTTTTTGGTAACTCGTTTGATAAATAACACTGTGGATCACACTAGGACACTTGCTTAGATAAATAAAAAAGGTTGCAATTGGAGGCGAATGTACACCCCCTATGTTAAATCAGATTCAAATAAACGAACGTTATATACATGTGCTAGGTGCAGAGAAGCCGCAAACCCTTCAGTCTCGGTTTTGTCTTGACGAGATATTTGAAAACTAGACCCTGTATTAGGGTGTTTTGAAAACTTACTTTTTTTAGTTAAGTAAATTAGTCAAGTGAAACTTGTCGTCTAAATATATTTAAAAACTAGTGTGTTCACTATATTCACGCAAATAGAGAATATGTGCTTCCATCCTTCTACACCCTTATGGTAAATTCTCAAAACTTTTGGACATGGTAAGTACTGGGTATTCTCTTTTGGACATGGTAAGTACTGGGTATCCTCTTCACCGACCAGAGCGGCGCCGTGTACCGCGACGAGGGCGCTGAGCCGGACGACCGCGATACCGAGGCCGAAGACGATGACAAGCCGGCCATCCTCCTCGGCATCCAGGAGGATGCCCACGCCGACGACTGAACACTGGAGACGAGCGTGAGGGTAGCCCAGCCACGGGTTGTTCCCGGCATTGATGTGCTCGAGGACCGCGACGAGTGTGCGGATGAGCGTGCTCCACCACCGTCGCCATCCTGCGGTGTTGTTTCGCTCCGGCGACGGGCCTCCACTAGCATGGGCGGCAAGCTGTTGCTCCCGATGCTCCCGTCGGTCGATGAAGGACACTCTTATATTTTAAACCCTTAACCCATTGCAACGCACGAGTATTGTGCTAGTATATTAGAGAATATGTGCTTCCATCCTTCTACACCCTTATGGTAAATTCTCAAAACTTTTGGACATGGTAAGTACTGGGTATTCTCTTGGTACGACACACTGCGGTTATCTCATTCTACTGTCGACCATGGTGCCATGCTATAGAGCATGACGCCATTGAACTAGACATCATAGTATAGATCATGAAGCCCTCGGGGTAGTTTCAAAATTATTTTTGAAATTAGGTTACTTTGTTCTGAAATTTTGAAAGTGGTCAGTTTTTTTGAACATGAGGCAATCCCCAATTAATATTCATATCAACTGTTTGTACTGGAAAGTATATCGCATTTCTTTGAACACAAAGCATTAGATGCACCACCCTTTAGCATGATGTATATTTTCTTATTTAGGAGAATTTTTTTCTTGAAGAGGCCATATAGCTTGCCTTGATCAAACACCTCTCATTCAACCGTCGAAGCGCCTTATAGCCCCTTGCTGCAAACAACTTTATACGTGCAGCATTCCGAAAAATATTTGGATCGAGGATGACCACTGGCTTGGATACATCGTCCCTTTCATTCAACAGGGCCAATATCATTTGCGGCCACCGAGACCACAATTGTAAAACCCAGTCACCAAGCAAAGTTATTACGTTTGTCGTGTCAAAAGCAAGTTATTAGTACAAAAGCGAGACATTAGTACAATATAATATGCCTTTTACTAATACAAAAAATGCTCACTGCGATATGATTTTTTTAACCGATCGAGAAAGAATAGTTCAGTGCACATCAGCTAAGCGGTGAATCTCCTTGAAGACGGCGCGCCCCTGCCAGTGTGTCTTTATCAAGGGCAGTTGCTGCATCAGCAACCTCCAACGATAGCATTACAGGAAAGAACTGAGGCGCCAACGACCGGCGGGCTACGCCGACAGCCAAATGTGGGGCCGTCGGCATAGCTGCCTCCCCCGGCCAGCCGACCAGCCTGGCCGTCGGCGTAGATGATTGTGCCGAGGATAGTCCTCGGCATAGCGTGACCATCGGCGTAGTAAAGAGGCCTATGCCGACAGGACCATCGATGTAGTCTTAGTTTAGATACGGTGACGGAAAGACGTTAGGTTGCCAGGCTGTGCCGACGGCCTGGTCGTCGGCAAAGCTCTTTGGAAAAAAATGTTTGGTCTTTGCGACGGCTAAGCTGTCGGCGTAGGCCTCCAGATTTTTTTCCTTTTACCTCATTAATTTTTGAAAAATCATAACTAAATCATTCTAATTCAGAAAAATATAAATAATATATCAAAATTTGCAGAAAATTAAGATCTATCTATCTACACTTAAATACTACACATTTGTAAACAAAAATTAAGTAAAACATAAAATATTATATTTAGTTTAAAACGAGCATTAGAAATTCAAAAACGATCCAAACAATGCGAAACCTTCGTGTGGTGTCATATTATGTGACATAGTTAGAAGCAAAAATATCAAACTTGGTATATTGATTATGTCTCAAAAAACCATTCACAAAATGACCTATCTCGTTCGAGGTTTCTTGGTTTTTGGGTCGAATGACCAATATTATAGCTAGAATGAAGGCATAGTTTGTGATAATGTGTCCATATTATGCATAAGTGTGCATTATGAGATGGAGAACAATGTTTCATGAGGAAGTTTTCCTTTTCGTCGCATCAAAAATCCGTTTTCCATTTTTCGAGTGCGAAAAATGGACGGTTTTGTGAAGCAACCACAAAATGGCTAATTCAAAATGCTACCATCACATTTTTCAAAAATACTAGACCACCTTACATGGATAATTTCATAACAGGAGGATTTCAAACCTTTCCGTCTATCCTTGATGAAAAAGACAAATTCCTGTCGAATCAGTAGAAAGTGGGTCAGATATGAACTATAGGTATATGATCGGATGCTCATAACTTTTTACCAAAATTATTTTTAGGTTCACAATATGTTGTTTCATCAGAGATCCACTTCAAGTTTAGCGAGTCTCGGCCTCGATCTAAGAATCTTCATTCCCGCCCTTTGACAAAGTTTAACGATAGTTTAAAACGGGCATTAGAAATTCAAAAATGATCCAAATAATGCGAAACCTTCGCGTGGCGTCATATTATGTGACATAGTAGAAGGAAAAATATCAAACTTGGTATATTGATTATGTCTCAAAAAAACCTTCACAAAATGGCCTATCTCTTTGAAGTTTCTTGGCTTTCAGGTCGAATGACCAATGTTATGGCTAGAATGAAGGATAGTTTATGATAATATGTCCATATTGTACATAAGTGTGCATCATGGAATGAAGAACAATGTTTTAAGAGGAAGTTTTCCTTTTTATCGCACCAAAAATCCGTTTTTCATTTTCCGAGTGCAAAAAATGGACGGTTTTGTGAACCAACCACCAAATGACTACTTCAAAATGCTACCACCATATTTTTTAAAAATACTAGACCACCTTACATGGATAATGTCATAACAGGGGGATCTCAAACATTTCCGTCTATCCCTGGTGAAAAGACAAATTCTGCCGAATCGGTAGGAAGTGGGTCAGATATGAACTACAGGTACATGATCGGATGCTCATAATTTTTTACAAAAATTATTTTTAGGTTCACAATATGTTATTTCATTAGAGATCCACTTCAAGTTTAGCGAGTCTCAGCCCTGAGCTAAGAATCTTCATTCCCGCCCTTCGACAAAGTTTAACGCTAGTTTAAAACGGGCATATTAGAAATTCAAAAACGATCCAAACAATGCGAAACCTTCGTGTGGTGTCATATTATGTGACATAGTTAGAAGGAAAAATACCAAACTTGGTATATTGATTATGTCTTAAAAAACCTTCACAAAATGACCTATCTCGTTCGAGGTTTTTTGGCTTTCAGGTTAAATGACCAATGTTATGGCTAGAATGAAGGCATAGTTTGTGATAATGTGTCCATATTGTGCATAAATGTGCATTATGGGATGACGAACAATGTTTCAGGAGGAAGTTTTCCTTTTTGTCGCATCAAAAATCTATTTTCCATTTTCCGAGTGCAAAAAATAGACGGTTTTGTGAAGAAACCACCAAATTGCTAATTCAAAATGCTACCACCACATTTTTCAAAAAATTCTAGACCACTTTACATGTACAATGTCCTAATAGGGGGATCTCAAACCTTTCCGTCTATCCCTGGTGAAAAAGACAAATTCCTGTCGAATCGGGAGGAAGTGGGTCAGATATGAACTAAATGTACATGATTGGATGATCATGATTTTTTACAAAAATCATTTTTAGGTTTAAAATATGTTGTTTCATCAGAGATCCACTTCAAGTTTAGCGAGTCTCAGCCCCGAGCTAAGAATCTTTATGCGTGCCGTTTTAAACGGGCAAACAAAATTATGATAAGAATCATGACATAGTTTGTGATAAGTTGATATTGATATCATATTTGGATTCCTCTCATTTTTATAATCAATTTAGACATATTATTTGCCGAATTCCGATTTACAGATTTAAAGATATTAATTATTCCATATTAAATAAAAATACAAAAAAATAAAATCATTATATTTTTATTTGAATTAATAATATTTTTACTTATTCATTGTTGTTTACTTAAATAATTGCTTGTAATTTCAAAAAATACAACCATGTGACATGATGATATAAGAGTTAATAGAATTGATATCATAGTATTGTCAACAATGTGTAAATTGCTTTGCGGAATGAAATTCTGAAGGAACGAAAAAGTTAAGCGTGCTGGAGCTGGAGTAGTGATAGATGGGTGACCAAGTCAAAAATTATTAAGACTGCAATTTAATCAATTATTAAGTATAAATAGTGTTAAAAATGATCAAAGCAAGAGATTAACGAGTCAAACAATTCAAAGATTTTTTAAAAAATAAAAAAATTATTAAAAAAATTTATTTTAGACTATGCCGACGGCCTGCTCCAAAATGGACCGTTTCATAACGGCCGTCGTCTAACATCGTGAGGCTCACTGTGATTGCCGTGCCTATGCGGCCAAGGGGATGTGCCGTCCAGGAGCTACGCCGGGGGACTACGCCGACGGCCACCATCGGCATAGCCTATGGACGTCGGCGGCTCAAATCTTTCCTGTAGTGTAGCCGCTACGACAACGTTGACTCCGACATACTCCTCCGTGAAACCAGTGCCCTGGCTTTGTTTCTCTACTTACCATGATTCGGCGCGTTTATTGTTATGGATGCTCAACGAAAAGTATGACCACAAGAACAATCCCGACGCATCCCAAATCTACGAATGTGCTACGTAGATAGTATGACCATGACTATATTGAGTTTTCCCGGCAGCATTGTATGTATGATGGACGCCATCATCTGCCTACAGCTCTTGGAGACTAACTAGTCCTGGTTCTCTTCTCGCGGTTTTATATAAGTTTCCAATACCATGTGATCAGCTGGAACAAAGTGTTACTAGCATTACCTTCGACGTAGTGCTTTGGTCAGCTGGCACGTGGTTTCCAGCCTCACTATATCACCCGCCAAGAGGCAACTCCAGTTAATGTTAGCTCCCTGTGCTCCATATCAACTGTGCTGGAAAGTACCACACCCCTTGTTCGCAAAAAAAAAAAAAAAATATTACTACCCCATCTTGAACTGTAAACACTAATACTCTTTTTCACAAAGATGATGGTGAAGTCCCCTGCATTCATATATTAAACCCGAAAAGTAAGTCATGCAAGAGCCACGAAAAAATCTCAGCTCCACGCCTCCACTAGCATGATGAATAATGCAAAAACTGAACCTCACCACCAGCCCGTTCCATGTCTGCAGTTATGCACTGTTTTAATATTTTTTCTCCCAAAAAATAAGTGTTTTACAGTCCCTTCCGTAATGCTCTAGGTAAAGGTGTGCAAAAACTGAAACCGGCCAAACTAGCCAAACTGCGGCAGTTGTACTCTAGTTCATTTCCTTCACAAATAAAATTTAAACTCTAGAGTAGTATAAAAATTTAAACTAACCCAAACCGGTCAGATCAGTCAAACCGTGTTTGCACAGGCTTAGCCCTAGCTCCTTGCTACAAACACCTTTATACCTGTCTCGTTTACAAAAATAGTCCAGACATCCAACATGCACTCTTGGATCAAGCATGGCATAGGTATGAGACGTGCACCGTTCCTTGCCGTCCACATGGCCCAGATGTTGCCTCTCACGCCATAAATCTAAAACAATGTCCTCCGTTAGACCCCTACAGTTTTCGTGAACATTATGAATATCAAAATTATGTTCTGCACGATTTTCTAAATGATGAGAAAGAAAAGTAAAAGGCTAGAATCGTGCGGCACATATAGGGCTCCATACACCCCTGATGCAACATATGTTCTGCACGATTTTCTTCTAGTGTCTCCTTTCTAGCTAGCATGTAAGAGCACCATCTCAGATTTGTTGTTTTGGATGTCAAAATAATATATCATTCCGGGCATTCATATCTTTTGTAAACGTTATTTAGAGGTAATAACATTATGATAACTTCTTGAAAAAATTATGATAACACAGGGAATGAGTAATAGTTATAACTTATAACATTCTACAAAACTTCTCTCTTTGGCTGTATTCATGGGCTCTTTGATTTATAGGAGTTTCATAGGAAACAAACTGAAAGATTACATTTTTTCAGTGTCAGAAGTCAAAACAAGTAATATTTCTACTCTACTTTTCTCATGGCACAATTCATCAGACAGCTACAACTATTGTATTTGAGTTGTCCGAAACTGTTCGAAAGCCTTTCATCTTAGTATCATGAAAAAAGAGAGGCTTTATACTGCATTGTCTTATTCATTTCGAGTACGAACGGTAGATAAGATATCTTGAAGTTATTGCAAGTTAGGTGATGTACAGATGGCGGTCAACAAAAACACTAGTTTTCAGATTTTTTTTCGACAAAGTGAATATATTAATATCATGAACACCCAGCCTCTGCAACAACGTGATATCCTAAAACTATTATGGATGCACACAACCCTATAAAAGACAAGAAGAAAAAAAGACATCACTATGGCGATCAAAAACATTATAGTTGAAACACAAACCACCACCAAGACAGCACCCGGAGTCCACGGTCACAAAACAAGGCCTTAAACAAGGACATTGCCAGGCACAATCAATTAATGCCAGACCTTGGATTTCACCCTGAAGCAAGTTCGTCCTCTCAAAACAAGGACTTCAAAAAGGTCATTGTCAGACATAACCAATTAAGGCCGGCCGTTGAATTTCACCCTGAAAGATAAGACACTATACTCCCCATGTTCTACCGCACCCACTTATCGATGTCGCTGCTACAAATCAACACCGCCAAGCAAGATTCTCATCGCCACGAAGACACTGTCCGCCCTTACTAGCCTCATACATCAGCCGCCTGGCATTCCCCACCACCGTTTTCTCCATGGAAATCAAAAACGATAGGTCCTATGATGGCAACAGACAGCGAAGCTTCGTGGTACTCCCTCCTGAAGCCGCATAGCCAAGAATATGGGTGCCCACGACCGAATTACATTCGATCCAGCAAACAAAATCAACGATGGAACCTTTCAAAACTCATCACACATTGGATCAAAGAAAGCCGGCATCAAGCAGAACATCGTTCTGGCGCGAGAAGAACCCAAGGATCGCCCCCTTTATTGGGAATATCGGCAAGCCCGCATGCTGCCCCCACTGGCCAACCCCTTCTGGCAGAAGAGAAGGCAAGCATGCGCAAGAACCACATGCATTGGCCGGTCCACTTCGGTCTAAGCAAGATAAACCACGCCACCTCCCCATGCACCTCCTGGCAGCCAGCGCCTGCACCGATGGACGATCTAGGGGAGCCTAGACCTGCAACCATAGCCTCCACCCCATGCACGGATGCCTAAGGGAAATCCGCCGCCGCTGCACGACCAGGTGCGGCCCCAGCCACCGCGTACAAACTAACTCCACCCAATTGGAAGCCACACCCAAGGGAAAGCCGCCGCTGCCACACGACCGGAGGCGCCGCCCCAGCCGCCGCGCTCAGCCGGTCACCACCGGCGCTATCGCTAGCCGCCACCAAGGATCCGCCGCCACGAACTGCATCCCTGGCCCCTTCGACGCTGTGCCCGCCGCCACCGCGGCCATCACCGGCAGCAGCAGTGTAAGGGAAGGCCACTAGGGCGTGACTTTGGCAGCACTATGGTTCTCACCCCAGTACCGTCGGTGGGGGACATCACGGGAGCGAGTCCTTCAATTATTCGGTCATTGTTGTAGCAGAATTTGCAGATATGCCAATACATACATTTTAGATGGAAGATGTGTTGTTGGAGCTATATAAACAAAACAAATGCTAGCGAATGTTGAGGCTGATATAGTGATATCCGTCGTGCAAGGAATGCTATGTATGCTCATTTAGCAATGCGTGGGTGCCATTGTCATATTGTCTACCTTGTTCATAGGTACGAGAGGGACCGCGACTATCTACTACATGTATAAGCAGTCTGCGACATCTCATAACATGGAAACTAGTTCGAACACCTCTTATCTTTATATGTTGTCTTACGACGCTCTTGAAAGCTTTCATTATGGTGCATATCATTGTCATGTCCCTAGTTCCTTCTTGTGATTCCGCCACACATCTCATGAAACATTTCCATGCATTCTTGCGAATCTGCCCGAAATCACATCATAGTGCACCCTTCGTTCCATAATATAAGTCCTTTTAGCAAGCAGAGTGAGCACATGTTAACAGGAGAGTATTGTATCTCAGAGTGATACATGCATGAAAACATGTTATTTCAGAACAAATAAGTCTCGATAAGAGTACACGTCATGTTGTCAAGAAAAATACATGCCAAAGCCATGTCCGTAGTATCCCTTGTGCTAAGGATACCAAGAGATCATCCAGATGTAACAACGACGAGATACATATGAGCCTAGTCTTTAACACGACGCATCCAACATGGATCATCACTCACATTGTTGTCGAGAATTCTTTCCGGACATCATGCTTTGATGCCACACAACAACGAACGCCACATAACATCATCGTTCTCAGATCCACATATAGCATGTTGTAATCTCAGATCGAGTGTGTTGGTGCTAGAACAAGTAAGCAAGGACATCACCATTATAATGGAACAACTTTTCAGCTCGTTATATAAGGAAAACTGGAACTACTGATACGTCCTTCCTTTATGTATGGGGTATAATTGGTGATGATGTGGTTATAAAACGGAAGTACCAAGAGGCTAGTGAATTCATGATAGAAAAAGGGACCAAACCCAGCAGTTCAAGAACAGAAGAACTTGCACATAATATTTGATAGTTGACTATTTGCCATTGCATAGGCTCGACAGGCATCGTGGAATCACTACATACATCCATGTTGACAAGGTGTAACAAGATTAAATTGTTGAACCGTGGGTGGTCAGATCTGCAAAGCACAGACATGAAGATTAGTGGATTGATTCTAACCCGCACGCAAACGAAAGGAGTTGCTTGGAGTTCTATCGCACACGCCAATTAAGTGACCATCATACGGTTTTAGCATGACAATTCAGTTTGATAAGGAGAAAGGACATATGACAAAAGATATGCAGCTGAGTTATTGGCAAATAGAATTTTTATGTAATATATCTAACCCAAATATTATATATATTTCTATCAATTGATTTATTTGAGTATCCTTTTGCCAAGTTAGTTAACTCTATTGATGATTATGCAAACCGATGTAATCGGTTCATTCTGTTTTAGCCGAAGAGGTAAACAAGCAAGGAGAGGGAGGTGGCGCTCAGGGATTTGCCAGGCATAGGGGATTCATGGAAGTAGTTGTTTATCCCCGGAGGTTATATTCCTTGTTGACTCACGGCGTTATGCCACATGTATGTCATCACCAAGTGGTTCCATGCCACCTCATCGTATAATTGCTTGCATAAGCAAACCATAAACATAAAAATCAGTCGTCTAAAAGTTATAAAAAGGATATCGAACTCTGGAGCATATTAAAACAATTGTACTTTTGTAACTCTTCTTAACACCTCAACAACCCAAGACCTACAACTTTGAACTTCCATGATCTGATCGAACAAATAACACACCACAAAGCACTGAACATTTCTAAGGGTAACTTACTGTAACCGAACACCTGAAATTACATCCTCCAAATCCTAACGTCTCAAACCTACAAGGCTCTAACTCTTTTTCGAAGTGGAGGTTGAGATCCTCAGCTCTGCATCCAAGAGATACATACAGTCTCTAGGCTACACTAGGAGCCAAACCCTAGTCCCGCTTCCCAATGTGCACCTCCCCTACCGTTCTTGGCCCTGTCCCTTCCGCTGCTGTGGCGGCGTGCCCCATCTCTGAATGAGGCAGAGGCTCCCTCAGGCACGGTGGAGAAGGTGGAGGTCGGCACGGGTGCGACTGAACCAATGAGGAAAAGGAAGGAAGGTCGAGGGCGGTCCGCCTCCCACTGTCCAACTCGTCGATCATCTCGCTGCCAGTCGTCCTTGAGTTGGAGACACCGAGTTTTTCACTCCTATGCTAGCGGTTTTCAAGATCAGATGGGATCTTGTCTTGCCCGTTGACAAACATCATCCCATGTAGCTTCAAGGAAGCATTTCACGCACCTCTGATTTTCGTAGTCACCATGGGGCACGCCGACATTGGCATCTACACAATGATCTTTATGGTGTTAGAAAAGGTGGTGAGTGTCAAGGTGGCTACTATTGGAAGACTAGAAGGTCTCGATGGATCAAGTCAAGTTCAAGAATGCGAAGTAATGGCGAAGGTGGGGTCTTTGATGAGATGAAGACAATGTTTCATAGGCTATTATGCGGGAACGGTTTTGCTATTTGACGATGTTCCCCGTCCAAACCAAACGCGTCATGACTGTGAGCCTTGTGATTGATTATTTGTAGCAGTGGCCTCAACAAGTGGGGGTGGAGCACTAGGGAACTTTAATTTTGGTGGGTGCTCATCGAGTGACGAGTCCTGGTTTCCATGGTGAAAACCCGATGTTTGACCCTTATTGGCTATACCTGGCAATGGCAATCACTCCCTTATTGAAAGTATTGCCAGGGGAGCGTAGACTTTCTCCCGAGTGAAATGCTAAGATCGGTTGATCGGGCGATGACAATGCTTGTGCATTATTTCATTCCTGGGGACGTCTCCTTTGGAGTACCTCTTTTGTCATCTGGGTGCTATCACTGATGGTGGTTTGGGTCCAGCTGGTGCGAGTGGTTTGATTACTGTGGCAGGGTCTTTTTTTTCATTTCATCATTTTGGTTGTATACATCCTTGATGTCTCAATTAGCTTTGACAGTATGTTTGGTTGAGGCTACGTATACGTTATATCTTTGATATTATATATTCTCTTAGTTGGAAAAAAGAACTCCAAACGTCCATGTTCAGTGGAACAGAAGTGAAATAAATTGGTACGGAATGAATTATGCATATCTTTTCTTTTATGTATGTGATACGGTTAGAAAATGTTGCAGATATAAAGCTGGTGTCGAGAGAGAGACAGGTGAAATTGCACATGATGCATTTGCAAATGGGCCAAGCTAGCTCAGCAGTGCAAGTGACAGAAACAAGATGACCTGGACATAGTATACGGTAGTTAGATTGCATGGTGTCTGATGATTAGGCTTGAGAGGCATCGTGGAATTATTATATGCATTCCTATAGTTCATCCCTAACATGGAATTGTTGATGAGTGGACGGTCAGATGTATAAAGTACGTCACTTTTCAGAACTGCAAGGGTTCTATCCCGCACACCAAAGGATGATGGTGGAAGTTCTTTGGCTGGCTTCTGGAGATGGCAGTTTATCCTCTATTTTAGTCTAGTTTAAAAAAATGAATTAGTTTTGTTAAAAATGTTGATTTGTGAAAATGTAGTTTTTTATACTAAAAACGGTAGAGGATACCCTAAAAGTTATCCACTTCCACCCTTATTGGCTTATAGTGAGGTGTGAATGGAAGGAGAGGGAGGCGGCTACTAGAGAGGCAAGAGACATTGTGGATACGTGTTTCAGGCGAAGCGAGGGGATGGGCTCCACGAGAAGGATGTCGTCCTAAGACACAAAAAGTCCCTATAGATTACTACCTTCACCTTTTTTACAAAAAGTATATATTAATATCACGAATATTCAAACTACATACTGTCTCTGCAATATCCCATTGCCCTAGCGGCATTATGAATACACACAACCAGAACAAAAAGAATAATTACAAAAAATAAAAATCCACGCTAATAGTAGTACAAACATCACCAAGACAACACCAAAAGTCCAGTTTCTTCAAAAGTGACGTCTCCAAGAAGGAAACAGGGCACAAGCACCGTCGTCACGTGATCATAGATCTTAGGTTTTCACCCCCAAAGAAATTTATCGCTCCAAAAAAAACAATGCCTTCAATAAGGCAATTGCCAGACACAACCAATTAAGACCACACCTTGAATTTTCGCCCTGAAAGATAAGAATTCTGACTTCTCTTAAGCTATTGCCCCCACTTATGATGTCGTTGCTCCAAGTGAGAAATCACCAAGCCAATTCATCATCGCAGCAAAGAGTCAAATCACCATTGCTAGTCCCCGATCTCGGCTTCCATGACCTTCTCTCCTAGATGACTTCACTATGGAACGAGAAAGCATGCCCATGATGGTAACAGTGAGCAGAGCTTCGCAACACTCCCTCTGAAACAAAACGGTCAGATAAAACACGGGTGTGTACGACCGAATTTCATCCGATCCAGTAATCTCTAGGCAATAGGAGCCCATGGGAGTTTACCGGCGGAGCCTTCCGGAACAGGACACTCCCACCAGATCAATGGGGACTAACATCCGATAGATATTCATCTTGGCACGAAAAAATCTTAGGACTGCCTTCATTATTCGAGCACACAAGTAGGCCCCAACGCTGCCGGACGAAAAAAAAGAGGAGGAAGCAGCACACGAAGTTCATCCATGGAGGTTGGAAAGACCAAGATCTAACCTTGAGGCCAAGATCCATAGCACTATTGCATCCCCGTTGGAAGCTTCGAGTCATCCGGCGCTAAATCACCTCCCCAGCTTCGAAGCCCTAGCCAGATCAGGCCGTGCCGCCAAGAATCGACACTGCTGCCCTACCATCGCCCATGGAGCCGCCACCATAAACCCCTCTCCTCCCCTCCGTCCTTTGCTGAGAGGGGCCACCACCGCCGCCAGTGTGGGTGGCGGCCCCGGCCAGGTTCTGCTTAGGGGAGGAGGACCTCGGCGAGATTGTGTGTCGCCTCCGGATTCGCTCGGACGAGAGCAACCTGGGAGAGTTATATTTTTTTTTGCGATTGTAGTAGGAATATGACCTGGTGTTTCCAGTAGAATGATGTAAACGAAGGTAGACAGGTAGTTGGCCAAGAGATTTCGTGCCACTTTTTTTGGAAATGGGCGTATTTATTACTTTGAGTAATGTTTATACCCGGTCTCTACATAACTAGGATTCACATAGCCGCACAAACCACACAACTACAAAATAAAGAAAGTAAACTAATATACAAAACTTGCGATCAAAATAAACGCCCTCGAGTTATGGCAAATCGATCCGCAAATCATGATGTCGTCCATGTCGGAAGAAAATATCCCTTGCCGTATCCTCCAATCACGTACACCCCTACACAAACAAGTCGCAAAACTCCATGTGTTGGAGAATAGTTCATGATCGGAGGATACATGGCCCTATATATAACCTTCATAGGAGAAGACACAATATTATTAAAAATCTTGTCATTTTGATAGCCATAGTAACCAAATAATGGCAAGCGCTTCCATCCTAAACACAATCATGTATTTATCATATATCACATGCAACCAGTTACCAAAACCCGAACATGGGGGAGATAAACTAGAGGCTATTTGGACGAACGACCATATAGAGCGAGAAAATTTATAATGGAAGAATAAATGGAGGATTGTCTTATCATGATGATAAAAAACACATTATGTACTTCCATGCCAATTCATCTTTATAATATTATCTTTAGTAATAATTACACCCTTACAAAGATACCATGCGAAAATATTCGTCTTTAGGGGTATTTTAATTTCCCAAGTTTTGCTATTATCATCGTCCGGAATATCAGGTTGAACCGATGCTCTATATAATGAGTCAACTGAAAATTTACCAATTTCTAGTAATTTCTATTTGAACTCATCCACACCATCCGATGACTATATTGTGGATAATCATACTAAAATATTGTTCCAATATACCAGTCGAGAACCTAGGAGACTTCTTTTAAAAGACATATTAGGAGGATCAGATTCCATTACTGTAAAAAGTATATCCCCTTTGTACCTAACAATTGAATATAGAGTTGGATATTGTTCGCGAAGAAAAGATTGGCCAAGCCACTTATCTTCTAGAATCTAATATATGATTCATACCAAAACAGAGAAAAAATAGATTCCATTAGTCCCGCTCAAAAATGTGATTCACCGGGTTTCCAAACCACTTGCGACACAACTTTGGAACCCACATATTTCCTCCATAAAATGGGTTGCTAGACACCATCTTCAGTCGGTAGTTCGGAAAGCCATTTACCTAGGAACACAGTATTTTTGACTTGCAAATCATGTATGCCAAGTCCAGTGTATTCTTTTGGTCGGCAAACCATATCCATCTGGCCAGTCGATACTTTTTTTCACTATCCTCCTGCCAAAAGAATCTTGATCGGAAATAAACTACTTTATTCAAGACACCTTTTGGTAACTAGAAAAATGATCCTATGTTGGGCTCATGCCCATCCCGATCGTTACCGTCTGGCTGGAGTCGTCTTGGACCAGCTCGATGGTGCGGGTATGCGTCGTTGCCTCGAAGGTGGTGGGGTTTCCGCCCTCCGAGTTGAGCTTCTTGAGTATGGTGGGGTCGTCATTGTTGACCCCGCTCGCGTACTTGGCGAGGTCGTCGGCGTGGTTGGCCTCTGTCGCGAAGACGGCGTCGGTGAGTTCGGCTCCTTTGGCCTCGCATCTCGGCGGCCATGTCGGGGTCGCCGTGGATGGTGATGACGCTGCACGGCCCTGGTAGCTTCATCACGTTGTACGCGTAGTGGGGTGCTGCCATGAACTTGGCGAACGCCTGGCGCCCCAGGACGCAGTGGTAGGGGCTGTCGAAGGACACCAGCTCGAAGACGATCCGCTCGGTGCGGAAGTTTGCCGGTGTGCCGAAGGTGACTGGCAGCGTCACCTTGCCGATCGGGTACGCCTTCCGACCGAGGACGATGCCGTGGAACGTGGTGTAGGTCGTCTCGATCATCGACTGCGGGAGCCGCAGTCGCGTGAAGGAGTCCAGGTACAGGATGTTGATGGAGCTGCCGCTGTCCATTAATGTTTTGGGGAGCCAGTAGTCTCCCACCTTGGACTTGACCACCAGGGCGACTCGGCCCGGATACTCGATCCGTGGCGAGTGGTACGCGCTGCTCCAAGTGATTGGTTGCTCAGACCAGTTGAGGAACTGGGGGATATCTACCTGGGCCACCGCGTTGACGGCGATGGCGCGTGCGATGACCTTCTTCTCGCGCTTCGTGTTGAAGCCTGTGAAGGTGTGGAGCGAGCCGGCAACGCTACCGAATTTTCCGCCGTTTGGCGGGTTGTTGTCGGGGTCTTCCCGCGCGCGCCGTGCCTTCTCGATCTCCTAGAGAGAGTGGCAGTCGGCGGTCGTGTGCGTGGCGGGCTTTCCTTCCCTGCTGTGAAATACACAAGGTTGGTTAAGAAGGGTCGCGGGGTCGAACCTCGGCTTCGCCTTGTAGTTGCCACCGTCGCGGCGGAAGCTCTTGGGCTCGCGCTGCGCGTATCCAGCGTTGGCGACGAAGTCGACTCACCCGTCAGTGCGGCGCTTGCCGGTGAGGCGAGTGTTGCTGTAGCGTAGATCGGGTCGTCTCCCGTTGTCGTGGCCGCTCGTGCGGCGGTGTCCTCCCGACTCGTCGTCGTTTTCTTGGTTTGGGTCCTCCGCGTACCTTTTTGCGATCTCCAGGAGATCCGGTATGTTGTCGAGTGTTCGGTATGCTCGTTTGAGCTTGGCGACCAGGGGCTCGTAGCGGCACAAGGTCTTGAAGCAGTGGATCGTGGTGTCTGGGTGGATGCCGACCGCGTTGTACCACAGATCTTGCCACCGTTGGACCCAGCTGCGGGTCGACTCGCGGGGTCCCTGGACGCACCGTTACAGGTCCTCGATGGTGGTGGCACGGGTGTATGAACCCTCGAAGTGCCTGACGAAGGCCTCGCGCATCTCTTCCCAGGAGTCGATGCTATCCGCGGGAAGAGTGTTAATCCACTGCCTGCACGCCCCCTCCATCATCAGGGGAAGGTAGCGGGCGGCTAGTAGATCGGTGTGGCCGGCGCTCCCCATAGCCATGAGGTAGGTATCCAACCACACGGAGGGATCGTACGAAGGGTCGTACTTCTCTATTTCCTTCGGCGCTTTGAAGTTCGTTGGGTATCTTTCGCCTCGGATCATCGGTCCGAAGCACTGGGGCCCGATGCGGCTCAGCGACCCCCTCGGCTCACCGTCGCGGCGGTTGGTGAGGGTGTGCAGCAGGTCGTCAGGCTGGCGTGCGCGCCAGCTCTGGTTGTTGATGATGTGGGTGCGGGCGTCGACGGGTTGTCCGTTGGCGGCGACGAAGTTGGTCGCCGGCCTAGGGTCGTTGGTGTAGAGTGCCGCGTTCGCGGGTCGGTGTTGGAGCTGTAGGGGTTCGGGTGGCGGGCAGTTGAGAGTATTCGCCGCCATGGGGCTGCCGCTTGAGGCCGCTCTGCTGCCCGATGAACGCGAGTACATCCGACCCTGCGAGTCGACGCCTGCGTTTTGTTGCTCGACCGCTTTGGCGAGCAGAGCCTTGGCGTATTGGATCTGCAGGGCGCCTTCCCTAGTGGCTGCAATGTTGTCGACTGCTGCTCGGCCCGCGATGAGGTTGTCCATTGGGGTGGAGAACAACGGGAGGTCGTTCGCGTCTCGCTCCCGTGAGGAGACCATGATCCTTGGCTGGTCCCTAGGGAGTGCGCGGTTGGGTGGTGCCGGGGCGCCATTGGCCGTTGCTCCTGGTGGGGGCCGAGTGCTTCCTCCTGGCGGCGCGTTCTCGCAGATCGCTCGCTCGGCCGTGTAGGGGGGTCGTTCTCGTCGTCTAAATTCAGGGCGCGCCCCTGGACGGTGGGGTTCAGGCGCGACCTGACTCGGAGTTGGTGGTAGCGCGACAGCTCCTGCGCTGTCACCTGCTCGAGGCGAAATTTTTTGCGCTCGGCTTGTTCCTTGCGGACTGCCTCCGCCAGCTTCAGGCGGAGTTCCTCGACCTCCGTCGCCGTCGCGTTTGGAGGGATCGGCGTGGAGAATGGGTCTTCCGGTGGGTCGGCGCCAGTTGCCATGTAGGTCGCGGCGTGGCGGTCGGTTCCGTCACGGAGGTCGGCGGAGTTCTCCGACCCGGAATCGAAGTCGAAGATCCCGAGGATGGAGGGATCCTCGAAGTCTCCGACGTTGGAGACCTAGGTGATGGAGCCCGCGGGTGACGCGTCGACAATGGATCCGGCGAGTGACGCCGGGGTCGCCGATTCGGCGTCGTTGTTGAGGGCCGCATCGTCCGCGGCCGCGGTGGTTTCGGCCGCGTTGCTGTGGGCCGAGTCGTACTCGGAGGCGAGGCGGTGGATCGTGCGGACCTGGCTCTCAGAGAGCCGGTCTCGTGGCGGCGACTCGCGGATGCGAGCCGAGTCCTCCGAGATGATGACGTCGGTGAGACTGACGAAGAGGCTGATTGTGCCGACCAGCAGGATCATGCTATGCGTGACGGGTCGCGCCGCCGGGACGTAGCTGCTCGGCAAGATCTGGAGCATCTCGCCGATCGCGATCATGCGGCCGGTGGCGATCGACTCGTTGATGGGCAGATTGGATCTCGCCGCAAAACACCGGCCTGACCGGCCAGGCCCCACGGTGGGCGCCATTGTCATGGGAATGACCACGACAGATGCTGCAATCGGCAGCGAGTAGTAAAACATGGGGCAAGGGCGGTCAGCCATCTGCGGTGCGAGATGAGGGCTGAGACACAAGGGTTTACCCAGGTTCGGCCCCCCGGAGGGTAAAGACCTACTCCTGCTAGATTGTATTATGGTGAGAGTACAACGAGACGAGCTCGGCGGCTAGGCGGCGAGTCGCTAGGGTGTATGATGGAACGTATCATCTATGCGTCCTCTAGGGAGGTTTATATAGACTCACCTCCCTAGGGTTTACAGAACTCAACCAAATTAGTTAAGGATTCGGTGATTCTACGACCTAGTCCGACTGGGCCTATCTACGCTTCTGGGACTTCAGCTTCCAGTCGCTGGAGTCCACGCCAAATCTTGATACAGTCGCCGTCCTGCAGGCCCACTCGCTGACGCTTGGGCCAGTAGAAAACGTTATGCTGGGTATACCCCGATAGGCATATCCCATCAGAAGTTAAATAACATGGCATAAAATAAATTTTTGCGGACTCTCGGACTCTTAAGCTTATATTGTTTTATTCGGAAACAACATTTTCAGCTAATTATGATGGGAAGTCAGGGCCACCGGTGCTCTTTTCTTTTATGTACGGGATACCGCTACAAAATGTTGCGGCTATAAAACTGGTGTCCAGAGAGAGAGACAAGTGAAGTTGCACATGAGGCATTTCGAAAGGGAGCAAGCTCAGTAGTGCAAGTGGCAGGAACAAGTTGACATGGGCATAGTATATGATAGTTTCATTGCCTAGTGTTGGATAATTAGGCTCGAGAGGTATCATGAAATTATTATATGCAATGCAGTAGGTTTTCCCTAACCTGGGATTGTTGATCAGTTGACAGACATGTTTGTAAAGTATGACACTGGTCAGTAGTGCAAGAGTTCTATCCTGCGCGCCAACGGATGATGGTTGAAGTTCTTTGGCTGGCTTATGGTGATGTGCAGATGGAAGGAGAGGGAGGCGGATCTCAGAGAGGCAAGAGACGATGTGGATACGTGTTTCTGGCGAAGCGAGCGGTTGAGCTCCACGAGAAGCAATTCGTCCGGGAGGTCAGGTCCTCGTCGATTCGCCTGCGCCGTATACCAGAAGTCCCCATAGAGTACTACCTCCACTTATCTGGGACTATAGTAGGAATATGACCCGGTGGATCTAGTAGAGTGATGCAAACGGAGGTAGACAGGTAGCTGGTCACCCAGAGGTTCCATTCCACCTGCATGGCATAATTGGGGGCATACACAAACCATAACTAAATGTTTGTTGCCTACAAATCAATCATTCTCACGAGTGTGTTAAGATACTGAACTTTTCTAAACCATACCACCTCTGCCATCCAAGCAATTGAAACCTTTTAACTGCCATATGTTCTGATCAAATAGAACACCCAAACTTGCAAAACTTTGCTGACTGAAAGGTACCTAATCCATCAGACAAATGTTCTAATCATTGAAGTGCTCATTTTGCTGGTCACACGGACGCGAACTGCATGTGAGTCTGCATGCGCACAAGATATGAATAAGGTGGAGTTTGGTAGAGGCCCGCTAGTCCTAATCTTCGGCCTCCACAAAACCGTCCGTACAAGAAATGTTTGCATGGCTGGGATGTGGAGGAAGTAGGGATCCGGAGAAGGTAGGCGAGGAAATGACAATGGTGGCGTGTGGAGCATTGGCCGTGCCCACAGGCTGGATCATCGCCCTGGCCAGTGCGCGTGGCCATCAATGCTGACGCGGTGGTCAAGCAACCGCCGCAACAGTTTTGCGCCGCCAACAGCCCTATTGGACACTTTTTCCAAACACGAAAAGGTTTAAGACAGAGAGACCCATTGTCTCCTTTGCTTTTTAACATAGTTGCGGACATGTTAGCAATTTTAATTGCACGAGTGAAGGAGGATGGCCAAGTGGGAAGCCTTATACCTCATCTGGTAGAGGGAGACGTTTCTATTTTGCAATATGCCGATGACACCATTTTATTTATGGAACACGTTCTGGATAAAGCTGTAAACATGAAGCCGATCCTAAGTATTTTTGAACAACTATCAGGATTGAAAATTAATTTTCATAAAAGCGAGATTTTCTGTTTTGGAGAAGCAAAGGTAATGGAGCAATAGTACAAGAAGATTTTTAGTTGCGAGGCTGGTACTCTTTTCTTTCGGTATCTTGGAGTACCTATCCATTATAGAAAATTGCGTAACGCGAAGTGAAATCCAATTGAGAGTCGTTTTATGGCCAAATTGGGATGTTGGCAAAGTAACATACTCTCGCATGGGGACCATTTGATTTTAATTAATTCGGTCCTCACAAGTTTACCCATGTTTATGCTTTCTTTCCTTGAGATACCTATTGGTGTGAGGAAACAATTAGATTTTTTTAGTTCAAGATTTTTTTTGGCAGAGTCATGATTCTAAAAGAAAGTATAGGCTATCTAAATAGAATATTATTTATCGTCCAAAAGAGCAGGGAGGATTAGGAATAGAAGTACTAGAACTTAAAAATAAGTGTATGTTAAGCAAATAGCTTTTCAAATTACTTACTGAAGAGGACATGTGGCAGAAATTGCTACACAATAAGTACTTACATCAAAAGACGTTGGCCCAAGTGGAGGAGAAACCAACTGACTCACCATTTTGGAAGGGCCTTATGAGGGTTAAAAAAGACTTCTTTGAAAGAGGTTTTTAAAAAATTGGAGATGGATCTACGGTTCGCTTTTGTGAAGATGTGTGGTTAGGTGACACGAATTTAGCGCAACAGTACTCTTTGTTATATAACATTGTCAGAAGGAAAAATGTCCTTGTGGCGGATGTTCTAGGCCAAACGCCTCTAAATATTGGTTTTAGAAGGGCCTTGACTGGTAATAAATGGAATGAATGGCTGAATTTATGCGAGAGATTAATGAGAGTACAATTTAGTGAAGATCCTGATAGTTTTGTTTGGAAATTATCATCCACGGATTTATTTTCAGTCAAATCTATGTATTTAGATCTAATGATTGATCATACAAGGTATTTGAGAAAATACATGTGGAAGCTAAAAATCCCACTTAAAGTTAAAGTATTTATGTGGTTCCTCAGTAACAAGGTCTTACTCACAAAAGACAATTTAGCAAAGCGCAATTGGACGGGTTTTCAAAAATGTTGTTTTTATGACTCCATGGAGATAGCCGAACACTTGTTTCTTTCGTGTTCTTTTGCTCATATTATTTGGCGAATGATTTTCTTCACTTACAATATCACACCATCCTCCAATATAACCAATATGTTTGGGAATTGGCTAAACGGGATGGATAAATGAAATAAAGCGAGTATACGTATTGGTGTTTTCGCTTTATGTTGGGCAATTTGGAAATGTTGGAATGATGTTATATTTAACAAAAAATCTGATACTAACTTCTTGCAGGTTATCCGTATGGCGATGCACTGGATCAACCTATGGTCTTATCTCCTTCCAGTAGATCACTGGGAAAGCATGGCTATTGGATGCAACCAGCTCCTGGCGGTCGCTCAGGATTTCTATTTTCAGGCTTCTGGGTGACGGCACATTAGTAGAATTAAAAATGGAGAGCTATTTGTTGCTTCTTATTTTTTTTATATGGTTGATATTTGTCTCAACCTTGGCTGATCCATGAGTGTAATACTTTGAATTGCAAAACTTCGTAATAAAAAGGCTGTGTGCATCACTTGATGCAAGGCCGGGGGGTTTCCCCCATTTCGAAAAAAAAAACAGCCCTTCAGGTTGCCATGCATCAATGGCCGCTGTCTACTGCAGAGCCAAGGCAGGAGCCAAAGTGGTGCCATGCTACCAGGTGGGCCCAATGCGTACAAGAGGGACGCAATTGGACACACGGGCAGTCCGCAGTGAGTCTAGCCGGACGCATTCCCAGCCCAAATTTTGGACTGGAATGGATTGGCCGAACGCCTGTGGTCGTTGCGGTCGAGCCGCTGGATCGGTTTTCCCAGGCCGAATGTCCGCTCGGATACGATCAGACAGGTTGTGGTCGTTTGAGTTGGCCCGGTGGAGATACCATTACGCCTCAGCGCAGCTTCCTCTTCTACTAGATCCGGTGTCTTGTCGGTGGCTGTTGGGTAGGACTGCTGAAAATCGCTGGCTATCAAACAAAATTACAATCAGGATATGTACACTCTTACAAATTATAATGAGTTGAAGGGGTTATTTTTTACTCATGCTCAACGAAGCCACCAAATACACATCCGTACTAAGTGAACCAATATATTACTGCAAAAATTTCGATGGATAGCAAAAGTTATAAACTTAACTAGACCGTACACAGATGCACGGGTGAATCACTAGTTTCTTTAATGTACGACCAGAGATGTTACAGGTATAAATCTAAAGTGCTGCGAGAGAGAGACTGGTGAAATTTTGGAAAGTGACCACGCCCCGCAATGCAAGTGGCAGGAACAGGCTGACATGCACATAGTCTTGTGATAGTTGCGCTGCTTGTTGTCCGATGGAGGCATCATGGAATATCTATATACGGGGCTGTAGATGACCCTTAGCATAGGAACTTTGGTCAGTAGACAGACAGGTGTATAAAGTACTTAAGGAGAGGACGAGGCGAGATCGAAGAGGTGTATAATGTAATTAAGGAGAGGAAGAAGGCGGCTGTCAGAGATGCAAGAGGCGAGATCGATTCTTTGGTCTGGCAAAGCGAGAGGGATGATCTCTCCGAACTCCGAAGGTGCGCATAGCCAACGAGTCGTCTTGGAGGTTGCTGTATGTTTTTAGTTCAGTTCTTGTTGCCTGTTAGCTGGCTCTGTGTGCTGGCTACACCTTCTTAATTGCTTCTACGAGTTGTTCACTTTCAATTCAAATGGTATCCAAATATAAAAATTGGAATTAAAATCAGATGGTACCAAATTGAAACGCTACCCGCTTAAGATTTGGAATCCAACTGAATCTATCAAATTCAAATCCCCAGAGGCAAATGAGATGCTCTATGATTTTGTGCTTGGGGATTTGTGGGAAGGACCCATCTGTTTCTACATGCTTATGAAATAGTAGAGGATTTGCTTCCGTCAAAGGTATCTAGGTGTTTGCTAGATTTCGTCGGGGAGCTGGCGATACGACTATTATTTTTGCTCGGTGTTCTGTTTTTGACGGATCCGGTTTGTATGATCTTTGTAATGGCTTTTGTCGAACACTGTGGTTATAATAACAAATAAAGGTTGTGTGCATCGTTTTGATGCAGAGACCGGGGATTCGATCCCCATTTCGAAAAAAAAATTACCGGACCGTCGAATCCATACCTTGCGGTGGGCACATGAGAGCATGGAGGATGGTACAATCGCTTCAGGCTTCAGAGACGGATCCTACAGTGTCGCGTATGTTTTTGGAGTTCTCTAAAGCATGACACACTACATTAGTGATGTGTTTGTCACCGAAAAAATAAGGAGCCATCATTTTAACCATGACTGAAGCATCCATTGAAGAACGCGCCGTGCAGACTCTCCATATGAACACCACCATTACAGGCCCAATTCTGGACGCTCAGTTCCCACGAAAAAAATTCTACCTGGTGGAGTCCGTGGGAAAGCTGTTGTTTGTGGTGAGCGGGTAGGTTGACACCAAGAATCGCGTCCTAAAGCCGGTTACAAGCATCGGCTGCCACACCCTCTTCCTTGGCAAGAACCTAGTAAGCGAGATAATTGTGAATGGATGGAGTAGCAGGGGCCCTCTCTATTATTATGTTTCTAAAGAAAGAGAGCAAAATGTACAATTCTAATGGAGATAGTATCTTATTGCACTGTGGATCTGTGAAGTATTTAAGGAGGCGCAGAAACCATGCTCCGCGTTCCAACTGACCAAAGCAGTAGTTATAAGATATGTTGGTACTAAATAGTAATAATGGTATACTAAAGATATATACTCCAAAGGATTGTGTACTAATATTAGTTCTATGATCAGTTTATGGTCTAGTGGAGTCATATATATGTAAGGTAGACGGATCAATTACCCACCAGCACGTCTGCAATGTGCTCAAGAACTCCTGACTTCTATGTTCTGTGCAAGGGAAGTGAAATAAGGTGAGACATAATGAACTTTTGCAGATGTCACTGATATCTAATACTCCTTTTGTTTCGCGATATAAGCCTTTTAGCAAGCTGGGTTTATATGTGCAACAGAGGGAGTAGTATTTTCACTGGAAGAACATTTTCATCTAATTATATATGAAAAATTGGGTCCACAAGTACTTTTTTGTTTAATACTATATGGGATACGGCTAGAGATGCTGCAGTTATAAAACCGGAGTGCTGAGAGGAGACTAGTGAATTTGCACATGATGCATTTGCAAACGGACAGGCAGGAAACATGATGACATGTACATCGTGTGTGGTAGTTGAATTGCTTGTTGTCCAATGAGTAGGCTCGAGAGGCATCATGGAATACTTGCATACCAGATTGTATTTAATCCCTAACGTAGCATTCTTGATCAGTGCACATTTCATGCAAGTGTATAAAGTACGTCGATGATCAGTGCACCAAGGGGTTCTATTCCGCATGCGACAAGGCTTTTAGAGAGGCAAGAGGCGAGGCGAGGTATGAGCTTGACTAGCGGCAGCCAGCGAGTTGTCTGGGAGCCTGTAGTCCTCGTCGACTCGCCAGGCGCCGTACATAGGAAGTCACCAAAGTGTATTATCTCCACCCATGTGCGATTATCGTACTCCTGGTCTGAAAATAAGTGACTTGAGTTTGTGTAGATTCACTTATATAAACTAAAATGTGTCTAAATACATAAGAATCTAAATAAATCCAAGTCACTTTAGACGGAGGGAGTGTAGTAAGAATGTGACTTGTTGGATCTACTCCCCGTCTCAAAATAGATGTCTTAGATTTTTCAAAAATTTGGATGAATCTATATAATCTAAATTTTTGAAAAACTTGAGACATCTATTTTGAAAAGGAAGGAACAATGAAATGATGTAAACGGAGGTAGACGGGTTAAGCTAGCTAGTCACCAAGAGGTTCCATGCAACCTGCATGGCATAATTGCGTTCATAAGCAAAAACCATAACCATAAAAATGGATTAGTGCAGTTTATCGGAAGAAATCATACTCATGAACATAGGAAGCTACTAAACTTTTCCAAATCTGAACACATCTGCGATTCGAGAACTTGAAACCTTCAACTAGTACCATATGGTCTGATCAAATTAAACATCCAAACTTGCTAATCTTTGCTGGCTAAAATCGGACAGCTGATTACCCACCAGTGGAATCATATATGTAAGGTAGATGGATCAATTACCCACCAATACGTCTGCAATGTGCTCAAGAACTCCTGACGTCCATATTCTGTGCAATGGAAGCGAAATAAGGTGATACGTAATGAAATTTTGCAAGATGTCACTGATATTTTAAGCTAATACTCCCTTTGTTTCACAAATCACAATATAAGCCTTTTAGCAAGCTGGGTCTATATGTGCAACAGAGGGAGTAGTATTTTCACTGAAACAACATTTTTAATATGCAGCAACGTCAGTCCCCCTATGCCGAAGTTATGCAAGCTTCTACACCCCTTTCGATTTTGACAATTGATGATATTGAGGTAATCGAGCGTGCAAACCGTATTGGTGTCTCTCTGGGAGGTTTGGTTCAGCAATCCTTGCAATCGGTTAGAGGGTTAAAGAAGGTGGAGGAGGAGAGGACTCTAATTATGTTACAGAAAAATATTACTAATTCTATAGATGGGGATATTGGCCCCTCTAATTTATTGGTTTCGAGAGTTTCTAACCTATCTGAGGACCTTATTGAGGATGAGGAGGTGGACATGGATGATAAATTGGATCATCCAATCCTACGCTCTAGTCCTAAGAAACCTCGCCAGAGGAAGGTATACGATGTGTCTAATGTGGGAAGGAGCTCTAGGAAAAAGATAAAAAAATATTCATGATGGAGAGTTTAAAATGTATGACTTGGAACAACGAGAGCTTTAGAGATCCGGCCAAACACCTCTTTGTCAAGGAATCGATCAGAAAACATTGCCTAGATTTTATCTCCCTTTGGAAACTAGTCGATCCAATTTTGCGTGCCTTTCCTAAAACAACTTGCGGCTGGTTTGGATTTTACGTGGTTTTGTCTACCACCTCATGGTAGGTCCCGTGGGATTTTGGTTGGCATTAACGCTGGTACTCTCCAGGTTCTCAATGTGATGACTGGAGATTACTGTGTTAAGTTGCATGTTAAATGTAAGAAAGATGGTTTTGAGTGGGTTTTTGTGCCTGTCTATGGGGCAGCGCAGGATTTCCGGAAAGTAGAGTTCCTTGCTAAAATGGTGCGTATGTGTGACTCAGAATCTTTACCTATGTTAGTAGGTGGTGATTTTAATATTATACGCACCAGAGAGGAGAAGAATAATGATAGCTTCAATGCTCATTGGCCTTTTGTCTTCAATGCAATTATTGAGAGTCTTGATCTTAGAGCAATTGGGACAGCAATTCACATGGGCTAACCATAGGAAAACGCCCACTTATGAAAAACTAGACCGCATCCTAGCTAGTGTAGAATGGGAACAAAGATTCCCTCTTATTACCGTGCGAGCTCTTACACATGCTGGGTCTGATCATACTCCCCTTCTCATTCATTCTAGTGTTAAAGCCCATTTGGGAAACAATCCTCGTTTTTCCTTTGAGTTGTATTGGTTTTGATAAGAAGGATTTTATGAGATGGTTGCGACTAAGTGGGCGGTGGTCACCAAGGTTCGTACACCTATGGAACGATGGCAAAATAAAATAATACATCTTAGGCGTTTTTTAAAGGGGTGGGACAAAAATTTGAGTGGTAAATATAAGAAAGAAAAAGAAAAATTACTTTCCTTAATTGATGACCTTGACAAAAAGGCCGAATCTGTTGTGTTGAGCTCAGCCGAGCATGAGGCCTTGAGAGATGCACAAGATCACATTACATCCCTGAGGCGTGATGAGGAGACCAAATGGGCTCAAGGGGCAAAAGTAAAGCATATTTAGGAGGGGGAACTAATACTAAATATTTCCATTTAATTGCAAATGGTAAACACATAAAGGAGAAGATTTTCTAGTTGGAGAAGGATGAAGGTTGTTGGTGAAGAAAATTTGAAGGTTTACATTACTAAATTCTACAAAGAACTATTTGGGCCGCTTTCTCCAACAAATTGTTCTTTAATGGAGGGAGTATCTCAGGATATACCGATAACTTTCCATTGAGAAAAAAACATTCTTACTACACCTTTTTCGGAGAAGGAAGTGTATGAGGCTATTTTCCAAATGGAACATAACAAAGAACCCGAATGGATTTATGGCTGAGTTCTATCAGAAGTTTTGGAAAGTAATCAAGGATGATCTCTTTGCATTATTTAGTCAATTACATATAGGGGACTTGTCTCTATTTAAATTGAACTTTGGTGTTATTACCTTACTTCCGAAAAAAGATAATGTGGTTCAAATACAACAGTATAGACCAATTTGCTTGTTATTGTTAGCTTTAAAATTTTCACTAAAGTGGGTCTTAATTGCATCACGGGGAATTCCACTAAGGTAATTAGGCCAACTCAATTTGCATGCATGCCTGGTCGACATATCCTCGAGGGGGTTGTTGTCCTTCATGAGACTATTCATGGGCTTCATCAGAAGAACATTGATGGGGTTCTCTTTAAAATTGATTTTGACAAAGGTTTATGATAAAGTTAAGTGGTCCTTCCTCCAACAAACTTCGCGCATGAAAGGATTTGCTCCTGAGTGGTGTAGATTGATTGAGAAATTTGTACAGGGGGAGAGTGTTGGCATTCGTGTGAATGATGATATTGGACATTTCTTTCAAACTAAAAAAGGCCTTCGCAGGTGGATCCATTGTGCCCGATACTCTTCAATATTATTGTAGGTACGCTAGCTATCCTAATCGCAAGGGCGAAAGAGGATGGTCAAGATGGAGGTCTTATTCCTCATCTCATTGAGGGGGAGTCTCAATTCTACAATATGCAGATGATACTATATTATTCATGGAACATGACCTTTAGAAGGCTATGAACATGAAGCTGATATTATGTATCTTTGAACAATTATCGGGTTTAAAGATAAACTTTCATAAAAGCGAGATTTTCTGTTTTGGGAAAGCCAAAGATGAGGAACAACATTACAAACAATTTTTTGGTTGTGAGGTTGGTTCTCTACCTTTCCTGTATTTGGGAGTACCTATTTATTATAGGAAACTTAAAAATTCAGACTAGACTCGAAGGGAAGCTAGGCTGCTGGATGGGCAAGCTTCTACCTTATGGAGATCGCTTAGTCCTGATCAACTCTGTTTTAACAAGTCTACCTATGTTTATGCTATCTTTCCTAGAAATACCCAAAGGAGTAAGAAAACGTTTGGACTTTTACAGATCTTGATTTTTTCGGCAAAGTGATGAGAATAAACGGAAATACAGACTAACGAAATGGAATATAATTTGTAGGCCAAAGGACCAGGGAGGTTTAGGCATTGAGGTGCTGGAAACCAAAATATTGAGAAAATGACTTTTTAAATTACTTCATGTTTCCCTTTTGAAGTGTCAAAATAATACCACTGTGAAGTGTTTTATTGCTACTCTCCTACCCATATTAATTGACTCAAATTTGTCTATATTCAGATGTATCTAGTACTAAAACATGTCTGAATACATTCAAATCTAAACAAATCCAAGTCAACTAAAATGGGTCGATGGAAATATGTAACTGCTATTTGGATGTAACAGCGATGATAAAGAAGACAAATGCTCTCGTGGGTTCTCACTTTTCCTTTTGGTATGATATGATATGATTGACTGGATGGATAGAAGAGCATATAAAACTCCTCTGTTTCACTTGTGGTAAAGGTAAAATATTATAAAATCGTGTAGTAAAAGTAGATCAAACGAAGAACAGGAACATAGATTTTTACGTGGAAACCTTTACGGGAAAATATCACGGAACGCACGACGGTGTATCACTATAATTGGGAGGAGTATTACAATACACGAAAGGATAAACCTTCTACGTGCTATCAATATGGTGAAACTCTCTTAATCTAATCTATAACCACTAGTGGAGAGAGGGCCTCTAGTCCCGGGCCGTAAGGGTCTCTAGTCCCGGTTTTTGAACCGGGACTAATCAAGCAGGACTAGAGGCCCAACACTAGTCCCGGCCCAGTTACCAGCCGGGACTAGTGGGTGCCCACGTGGCTGCCCCTGCGTGCCCAGGGTGCACCTCCACTAGTCCGGGTTGGTGCCACAGGCCGGGAGTAGTGGGTCTCTGCCGCGGCAGCATTTTGCGCCTTTTCTCTGCCGCGGCAGAGCATTACCTTGGACTAGTGATTTCTCTGCCGCGACAGCATTTTGTGCCCTTTCTCTGCCGCGGCAGAGAATTCATTTTATATTGTTTTATTTATTTATTTTTCATTTCAAAATGGTTTTTAATATTTGTACGTCACCACATATCGTACACGTTCTTGCATATATATAAGATAACTTGTATTACGAAATCGAGCATACAAATATATACAATTTACATAGTTACATGGAGATCACAGAATACCGGGACTAGAGCACAAAATAGTTCGATTACATGGAGATCAGTAGCGCCTATTCACATTAAATTTTCCGGCATCGTCTACGATCTCTTTGAAAATAAATTCCTCCAGCTCCTTCACAATTGCTAGTACGCGTTGCTCTGGTAGTAGTTGATCCCGTATTTTCTCGAACTATATATAAGAAAAAGGAGATCAATATGTATCAATCATGATAACAAATTATGACGGCAATAAAATGATGGTGTGAATGCATTGCTTACATCGACTATATAATCGTTGTGTTCGGTGGTAAACGTACGAATGAATTTGCAAACGTAGAATCCACATAGATTCGACCCCCGTGGCTGCCTCGCGCACTTTACGAGAATAGAATTCAATCAAAATAATAATCTAGAGCATCATTATTGTATTGAAACTAGAAGTAAAGAGATGCGCGGATATATCACGTGCTACTTACCGAGACCGCCTTAAACGTCAGCTTCTCACTAAATACACCCGTAACCTCGCGCTTGAACCGGATCCAAACCCTGCCCGACAAAAAAAATGAATGAATGAATGAGTTATTCGTTACCTGATATCTCGGTTAATCAACGAAAGATACCGATATAGCGTGAAACTTACTTCTGGAGCATGTCATGTATGCTACAGAAATCTTCCAGGTTTCTCTTTGATGGGTCCATGACATCAACTCTTCCCTTATCAAGTTGAATGTCTAGCAGAACCCAGTGGAAGCTGCAAACATTTATATATACATCAGTTAAACTTATTAGCATCGACTAATCAAAACTGAATGTGTACAACAGAGTATGACCCTCACCTGAAATTGTAAGGAAACAGTATGTGGTCGGAGAAATTTTACTCCATTAGAAACCTTAGAAGGTTTTCCTCTGTCTCCTCGGGGTTATTCGTTAGCGTGGCTATATGCACTTTATCTGGGTCAATGAACCCAATATTGTAGATTTTTTCTTTTACATTCCAGGATCTTCATTCCGCATAATAAGGATAATCACATGTTCCGAACTGAACAACTGAAAACTGAACATGTAGACAATGAATTCAACAACTTACAGACAATAGCAGCTGAGGATGGATTTGTCTACGGCGTCGAGATGGTATAACTGAAAAAGTTCTGAAAACTCAATATGTACCTCTTCGGGTCTGAAGTAGTACTCACGTGGGACTTTGGCTACGATCATTATTCTCCCCTGCTTCATGACCGCCGAGTACCATTGATGGAGATTCCGCATTTGTGTTGGCAGTTCTCTCAGCCTCTCTTTGCTGACCAAATCCTCACCTGCGACATATTTAGGGGCTAGTGGCATCTTGGGTAGATTGTTGAGTTGGGGGCCTAACAGTTCATCAAGTGTAATTTCCATTCTGGCTGCCAACTCCGCAGCTATTGACATATCAAGTGGCTGTTGTGCGAGGAGTGGAATGTTTTGTGAAACCACCTTGAGGGGTGCGATCATTTGTTTTGCCTGTTGTCCGAGAAGGGGAACGTCTGATTTTTTACTGATTGCATTTTTGGTCCCGCTTGCACCTATGATTGCTGATATTTTACCGCTTGCACTTGATTTGCTTGATTTACTTGATTTGCTCTTTGCCACTTCTTTCTGAAGTGTGCATAGATAGTCATCTGGCTTATGGTGCAACTCATATTGCGATGGTGTGTTCAGAAAATCAAGTGCATATGCCTTTTGCTTCTCGGTGTATACTGGAGCGGGCTCGGGTTTCTTCTTCTCAAAATGCGCGACCACTTCATCCTTTGATATCGCTGCAGATTCCGCATCAGTACGATCGTAAGGTCTGATGGAAAGATTCTGATGAGGCACTGTTGGGAGGGGCGACATTTTTCGTTTTGGGCTGCCGCGTCCTTTAGTACTCACTGACGGAGCACGCTTCCGCTTATTGTCCTTAGCGGGCGGCGAAGACTGCTGAGCCTGCGGTGGAGATCGAGATGGACTCGGGATGTGGTGGTCGTAGTCATCATGGGGTGGGCTTCTTGGAGGTGATGGAGGTGGAGGTGGAGGTGAAGGAGACCTGCGACGACTTGGAGGCGGTAGTGTTATCCTTGGAGCCGAGCCTGGAAACCGTATGTTGTTCTTTTCCCAGAGAGTGATCCCACCAAGTACTTCTCCCAGCTTGATCTCACCTTTAGGTCCAAGGATGTTAAGCTCCATTGACTCCCACTCCTTTACGATTTAATCCACCCCAACTTTAGCATAGCCAGTTGGAATCTCACGGCCATGCCAACATGCTTTAGGCGGACAAGGCAAAGCCGATCTGACCACCACCTTTACAGATACGTTCTTCAATTGTTTATGGAGCTCACAAGGTATCTGCTCCTTAATTCCATCCACGGGGTAGCCGGTACCGCCATCTATAGTATATGATGCATCGTTAGACGGGACCTCCGATTCAGCGACGCTGCTTCTCCGCTAAGATGGGTTGGCGGTAATATCGAGTGGAGGATCTTGCTGCAAGCGCGCTATTCCTCTAAGTTCATCGATCTGTTGCTGTTGCTTGTCAAGTCTTCCTAGCAGCTACTTGAACTTGTATGCCTCCTCCTCCTCCCGTCGTTGCTTTGCTCTTGCTCGGCTTCTATAGGTACCTTGGTCCTTAGGAAACCCAGTCTCCCACGTGAAACTCCCGTCAAGGCCTCGGACTCGTCCTGTATGTTCGCGATTCCCGAGGACCAAGGTCAGCAAGTCATTCTCTCTATCGGGATGAAACTGTTTTATTCCATCTTTAATATCTTTGACCACTTTTAGCCATGCAGTCCTGGGTACCTTTATCCCGTCACTACAAACAAGGCCCCCTGTAAGTTCGTCATATGTACTCCCATGCCCAAGGAACCAATTTCTTGCCATCAAATCCCATTCTTCGCGAATTGGTTTTGGAATGATCCCTTTATTATGAAGCTCTTTCTCTTTTGCATACCACTTAGGCATGGCAGCCGCGTCGTCCCCTGGCCCCAGTTTATGGTGATATTTCTTCTTCGCAGGATTTATCTTGTTTTTTCTGACTTTTCCTCTGCAACTCCTGACCTCCTATACAACACAAATGCATCCCAGTAAGGTTGCTGCTTCGCTAGATAGCCTTCGAATAATGGGGTTTTCTTTTCCTTATGATACTGTTGCCATAATGACTTCTTCCAGTTCTTGAATAGTTCGGCCATCTTCTTTAGTGCGAACTGCTTGACTTTCTTTCTCATTTCAGCAGTCTCATCCTTAGTGTCACATTCTGGCAGCTTGAAATATCCCATTAGGTCATTAAAAAGTTCATCTTTGAACCTATCGTTGATATACACATCACTCCATTCCGCCTCTTTGGGCTTATTCCACTCCCGAACAGTGATCGGGGTGCGATCTCTAGCAACAACTCCGCATTGTTGTACAAATAGTTGTTTTGTTTTCTTTGGTTCCAATGGTTCGCCATCTCTTGAAACCTCTGTAATTTCATAAACAGTACCCAGGGGCAACTTTTTGGCTGGTCCGCGCTTGGTTTTCTTGCTCGATGTAGAGGCCTAAGAGAAGAAACATTCGTCAACATTATATATATACAACTAGGTACATCTAGTGATGATCATCGGACATCATATATATATACCTCGTCGGTCTGCGTTACGCGTCCATGGGCTTCTTCCTCCTCTCTGTTGGTCTCCTCTCCCTCACCGGATGAGTTCAGATACCTCAAGGGAGATCCCTCATAGGCATCGTGAATCATATCCTCGAGCAAGTGTTCCGAATCTAGGTCTCTACGGACTGGGGGACTAGGTGGATCCATAGTTCCTGCAAAATGCACACAATATTTATTCGAACTTAACAAAATAAAACCTAAACCCCTAAACCCGAAGGTACGGTGGGCGATGACCGGTGATGGTGGCCGTGGGAGAGGCGGGCGACTAAGCGGCTTCCCGCAAGAACCACCACCCTAACCCTAACTCTGGTCACCACCCTAAACCCTAAACCTGGAAGTGCGGTGGCGGTGGCCGGTGTTGGTCGCCTCGGGAGAGGCGAGCGACTAAGCGGCTTCCCGCGAGAACAACCACCATAACCCTAACACCGGTCACCACCGAGCACCAACACCCTAACCGTTACAAAGAGGGTCTTACAATAATTACCCTAACCCTAACCCTAGGCCTCGACACCTAACTGTGCCCATGCCCTTCACCGATAAACTTACACTTGACTAAAAAAATCCTATATACACTAAAGATCGAAGATCTTAAAAATCCAAAAAAAATCTACATACGAATCCTAATAATAATCACCCTATTATTAAACACTAACACAAAATTAACCTAAACAAATCCTAATTAAGCACTAACAAATCCTAAAAAAAATAATAATCCTATAAATAAAATTAACCTAAACAAATCCTAATTAAGCACTAAGAAATACTATAAAAAAAATTAACCTAAAAAAATCCTAAAATATAATCCTAAACTATACATTAAACTAAAAATCCTAAACTATAAAACTAAACAAAAAATCCTAAGTACTAATCCTAATCCTAAGTAAAAATCCTAATCCTAAGTACTAATACTAATCCCTAACCCTATATATACATTAAGTACTAATTAATCATATGCATAATCCTATAAATATAAAAAACTAATTATGAGGAGGCCGAGAGGGGGCCGACGGTAGGCGGTGGTGCAGCCGGCGGCGGTGGCCGGTGGTGAGGGCGGGGGCGGTGTCTGGTGGTGGGGGAGTTGGCGGCACCAGTGGCACGACGGAGGTCGGGTGCCCGCGGGGCGTCACTGGCATGGGGGCGAGAGAGAGGTGCACGCGGCGGTGTCACGGCCGGTGTGGAGGGTGGAGGCACGGAGCAGGCGGAGGCGCGATGGCGGCGTCGATCGAAAATCCGGCAGCCTGGCGGCAAGCTCTGTTCGTCTGGCCTCCAACTTCTCCCGGTGTGTGGAACGCATCGGGGGAGAAGCCCCCATTTATACCCCCCCCCTCTAGTCCCAGTGCGTGGAACCAGCCGGGACTAAAGGGGGGTCTCTAGTCCCGGCTGGTGCCACGCACCGGGACTAGAGGGGTGGCGTTTCATTTTCGCGCGCTGGGGCCAGACCTTTAGTCCCGGCTAGTAAACTGGGCCGGGACTAAAGGCCAAATTTGCGCGCGCTGGACAAAAACCCCAGTGCGCGTGTGCTTTTTTTTCAATTTTTCTCAAAAATATCATTTAAAACATTTAAATTATAATTTTTTGCATACTTGTGAATTTGAAAAAACTTTCAACATGAAAAGTTTTTGAATTTGAATAATTAATCCAAATCTATTTTCTGTTTTATCAAATAATTATTTTAAATAGTCAAATTATTAACCATTTTGCCATTATCAATTTAAAAATGCATTAACTATTATTTTTTGCATATTTTTGAATCTCACTAAACTTTCAACATGAAAAGTTCTTGAATTTGAATAATTAATACAAATCCATTTTCTGAATAAGCTTTAGGCCGGAGTGGCAGGTGCCCCTGGTATATGCCATGGTTGGGCTCAGGATCTCCGGAGTGGCAGGTGACGATGATAATGATGATGACGATGACGAAGAAGACCCTGAAGCTTTAGTCCTGGTTGTATCCACTAACAGGGACTAAAGATTTTTCCCGCAATTTCTCACCGCTTCCCGCCAAGTTTTGCCGCCCTTTCCTCTGAACCGATCTTTTATTCCTGGTTGTAGCCACTGACAGGGACTAAAGATATTTCCCGCCATTTCCCACTGCATCCCGCCATGTTTTCCCGCACTTTCCATATATATATATATATAGGCCGACCGCGCCATGGTTATGCACACATCCACACCTTTCTCTCTCACAGAAATGGACAACGCCTACTGGGCCATTCTGACCCTCGAGGAGACGGAGGCGTTGTACGCCTCAAGCTACCCTTGCCCACCAGGCTACCGGCCGCCCGCCGGCTGGATGCTGAGTGTTGGAGGTGTTCATGTCCCTCCCGTGCCTCAAGGCTCCGCCCGACAGGCGGCCATCACGAACAACTTCTACCACGAGCTCACGTCGGAGCAGCGGATGGATCCCTAGTGGGATCTCGACAACTACAACACCTGGAATGCCTTCTTTGCTAACCGGCAGGAAAGGGAGCTCACCAGGTACGATGGTGATGGCCCGCCCCCGGTGAACCACAATGAAGCCGGCCGCCGTCTGTGGTGGGCGAACCGTACTATCATAGGCATGATGCGCTACATCGTCGGGGGAGACCATCCTCGCATGCGGTGCCCACAAGTCCACCCGCCCGCCGTGAATCCAAGTCTGGAGTGGCAGGTTCCCCCGGTATATGCCATGGCTAGGCTCAGGATCCCCGGAGTGGCAGGTGACGATGACAATGATGATGACGATGACGAAGAAGACCCTGAAGCTGTGTACTATAGGACTAGAAATGATTATGACTAAAGGGGGCGGCTTTAGTCCTGAGTGTTAGCTAGTCCCGTTTTGTCCCAGTTTTTAATATTAATAAATGTATTGAGTGTTAGTCCCGGTTTTTGGCTGGACCGGGACTAAAGGGGGCCTTTAGTCCCGATTCCGTAGTCTCGGTTTTTAAATATTAATAAATGTCTTGAGTGTTAGTCTCGTTTTATGGTTGGACCAGGACTAAAGGGGGACCTTTAGTTCCGATTCATACTTACCATGAAGATCTGATCTCCAAACACGCGCGGTCACATATTAGGGAGTGCCTCTATGAGAAGTTTCTTGGAGATGCCAGAGGATTGGGCTCCGGCGGCATCTCCCTGAAACTGGCCGTAGTGGTGTCCCTGCTCTCGAAGACCATCTTGCAGCTTGTAACTTCTCTAACTAGATCAATATGCCTGGGAGCTTACCTAATTTCACATATTAGGGAGTGCCTCTATGACCAGTTTCTTGGAGATGCCGGAGGACTGGGCTCCGGTGGCATCTCCCTGAAACTGGCCGTAGTGGTGTCCCTGCTCTCGAAAACCATCGATCTTGGAGATGCCTCAAACTGGCTGGAGGTCTGACCTATTTATAGTACAAGCAGCTCGGCATAGTGTCGACACTCACGACATAATGTCGACACTCACCCATATTATTAGTGCTCACTCGTGTTTTGTCCCGGTTGCTGTCTCCAACCGGGACTAAAGGTTCATCCAACCAGGACTAAAGGTTCAACCCCTATTATTAGTGCTACCTGGCCCAGCCTGCCGCAATCCCTTCAGTCGCGGTTGGTTTCTCCAACCGGGACTAAAGGTTCAACCCCTATTATTGGTGTTGCCTGGCCCAGCCTGCCCTGCCATTTACCTCTATTTATAGTGCGGCCATCATGGCCATGGAGAATCTTCATCATTTAACAATATTATTACATAAAAGGTTTAATATATTACACCAACATCCCTATCTAGTGTTGTTGTTTTCTTCTGCGCCGTAGCCATGGAGAATCTTCATCATTTAACAGGAGGCTTGGGTCAGTTTTCACTTTGAAGGGCGGAATTTCATGAAACTTATTATAATCTTCTGACATATCTATCTTGTCATCCACTCCCACGATGTTTCTTTTCCTTGAAAGAACTATGTGGCGCTTTGGCTCATCGGACGTTGTATTCTTTTGCTGATTTCTTTTTCTCGGTTTTGTAGACATGTCCTTCACATAGAAAACCTGAGCCACATCGTTGGCTAGGACGAATGGTTCGTCCATGTACGCAAGATTGTTGAGATCCACTATTGTCATGCCATACTTTTCGTCTACATGTACACCTCCTCATGTCATCTTGACCCATTTGCACCGAAACAAAGGGACCTTAAAAGTAGGTTCATACTCAAATTCCCATATCTCCTCTATGTACCCATAATATGTGTCCTTCTGCCCATTGTCATCTGTTGCATCAAAGCGGACACCACTGTTTTGGTTGGTGCTCTTTTTATCTTGGGCGATCGTGTAAAATGTATTACCATTTATCTCGTACCCTTGGAAAGTACATATAGTCGAAGATGGTAAACGTGCCAACAAGTACAGCTGATCTTCAACAGTGTTGTTATTCATGAGATGCTTCTGCAACCAACTGCCGAAAGTTTCCTCGTGTTCCACTTTAATCGAGGAGTCAGGCATCCCTGGGTTTTCCGAGCGTACAATAATCTTGTGTTTCTCGATATATGGAGCCACCAAGGTGGAATTGTGTAGAACTGTGTAGTGTGATTTACTGAAAGAATCTTTGTCCATACATACCATTGTTTTCCTTCCTAGTGTGCCTTTTCCAGTCAGCCTTCCCTCATACCGAGATTCAGGAACACCAATCGGCTTAAGGTCAGGAAGAAAGTCAACACAAAACTCAATGACCTCCTCTGTTCCATATCCCTTGGAGATGCTTCCTTCTGGCCTAGCACGGTTATGAACATATTTCTTTAAGACTCCCATGAACCTTTCGAAGGGGAACATATTGTGTAGAAACACAGGACCGAGAATTCTAATCTCTTCAACTAGGTGAACTAGGAGGTGTGTCATAATATTGAAGAAAGATGGAGGGTACAACAACTCGAAGCTGACCAGACATTGGACCACATCAATCTGTAACCCTGATAGTCTTTCTGGATCGATAACCTTCTGAGAAATTGCATTGAGGAATCCACATACCTTCACAATGGCCAGTCGAACATTTTTCGGTAGAATCCCTCTCAATGCAACCGGAAGAAATTGCATCATAAGCACGTGGCAGTCATGGGACTTTAAGTTTTGAAATTTTTTCTCTTTCATATTTACTATTCCCTTTATGTTAGACGAGAAGCCAGACGGGACCTTGATACTGAAAAGAACTTCAAAAAAGATTTCCTTCTCTTCCTTGGTAAGAGCATAGCTGGCAGGCCCTTGAAACTGCCCTGGATGCTTGCCGTCTTGTCCTTTATGATGTTGCTGGTCCTCCCGTGCTTCCGGTGTATCTTTTGACTTCCCATACAAGCCCAAGAAGCCTAGAATATTCACACAAAGATTCTTCGTCAGGTGCATCACGTCGATTGCAGAGCGGACCTCATGGACTTCCCAATAGGGTAGCTCCCAAAATATAGATTTCTTCTTCCACATGGGTGCGCGTCCGTCGGCGTCTTTCGGAACAGGTTGTCCTCCGGGACCCTTTCCAAATATTACATTTAAATCCTTGACCATACCAAATACATCAGCACCAGTACGGGGGGCAGGCTTCTTCCGGTGATCTGCCTCGCCATCGAAATGCTTGCCTTTTTTCCTTAAGGGGTGTTTGGACGGAAGAAAATGACGATTGTATGGGTACACATTATTCCTAGAGTTATCCAGATATATACTTTCAGTCTCATCTAAATAGTGTGTGCATGCATTATATCACTTGTTCGTCTGTCCTGAGATGTTACTAAGAGCAGGCCAATCATTGATGGTTACGAACAGGAACGCTCATAGGTCGAATGGCTCTTGTTTGTGCTCATCCCACACACGTAAACCTGGTTCGGCCCACAACTGTAAAAGTTCATCAACTAATGGCCTTAGGTACACATCAATGTTGTTGTCGGGTTACTTCGGGCCTTGGATGAGCACTGGCATCATAATGAACTTCCGCTTCATGCACAACCAAGGAGGAAGGTTGTAGATACATAGTGACGAGCCAGGTGCTGTGACTGCAGCTCTGCTCCCCAAAAGGATTCATGCCATCTGTACTTAGACCAAACCATAAGTTTCTTGCTTCACCAGCAAAGTCCGGAAAGTCTCTCTTGATTTTTCTCCACTGTCGACCATCAGCGGGGTGCCTCAACATCCCGTATTTCTTACGTTCTTCCATGTGCCATCGCAACAACTTGGCATGCTCTTTGTTTTTGAACAAGCGTTTCAATCGTGGTATTATAGGAGCATACCACATCACCTTGGCAGGAACCCTCTTCCTGGGTGGCTCGCCATCAACATCACCAGGGTCATCTTTTCTGATCTTACACCGCAATGCAGTGCATACCGAGCATTTATCCAAATTCTCGTATTTCTCACCGCGGTAGAGGATGTAGTCATTAGGGCACGCATGTATCTTCTGCACATCTAATCCTAGAGGGCAGACGAGCTTCTTTGCTTCGTATGTACTGGCGGGTAATTCATTATTTCTTGGAAGCAACCTCTTCATGAGTACCAGTAACTTCTCAAATACCGAGTTAGTCACACCGGTCTCTGCCTTCCACTTCAGCAATTCCAGTGTGCTACCCAGCTTCTTCTGGCCATCTTCACAAGTTGGGTACAACAATTTGTTGTGGTCCTATAACATCTGCTCAAACTGCAACCTCTCCTTTTCTGTGTCGCAGTCTCGCTTTGCATCAGTAATGACCCGACCAAGATCATCAGCGGGCCGGTCTGGTTCCCGTTCTTCACCTCCTTCTTCTTCATTGTCTTCCATTGCGGTATCAGCGTACTCAGGGAACATAGATCGGTAGTTGTCATCATAATTCTCTTCTTCATCGTCGTCTTCCATCACAACCCCTCTTTCTCCGTGTTTGGTCCAAACATTATAGCCGGACATAAAACCAGACCGAAGCAGGTGGCTCTGAATGACTCTTGCAGAAGTGTGAGCCTTCTCATTCCTACATTCAACACATGGACAACACATAAAACCATCCCGTCGCTTGTTCTCCTCGGCCATAACTCGAAAAGAACGCACGCCTTCTCTGAAAGCGGCAGAGCGTCGGTCACCGTACATCCATGGATGGCTCATCTGTATCATACAAATATATGTCAAATGCAATCACTATGCTAAAATTAGTACCGCACGACGGTCTTAACAAGAAAATAGTTTCTAACCTTTTATTACACTTGGAAACAAAGATGAGAAAACTTAAGTGTGGCTCGGGCACCTCATATCATGTTTGTCTTGTGTGACCTAAACTTGCATCGCTCTAATGGACATTTCACCGAACACCTCTAGTGCATATGTATGAACAAGAAAAAATAGCACAACAACACTCTCTCCCACCAGTAAAAAAACAGTTGAGAGGGGGAGAGGGTTGTGCGTATATATAGAGCCAGAACACTAGTCCTGGTTGGAGATACAAACCGGGACTAAAGGGGGTGCCTCTAGCGAGCGATAGGGCCAGGGCCCTTTAATCCTGGTTTGAGCCTCAGACCAGGACTAATGGGGTCTAACGGGCCGGGACATATGGTTCTGGGTGTCTCGGGCCGTCCGGCCAGGGCCATTAGTCCCGGCCCCAGCCACAGCCGGGACTAATGGCCTGAACGAAAGGCCTGTTTTCTACTAGTGAACTACCTGGCACTATATAAAGCGGAAAACAACTCTCTTTCTTGGCGGACACGAAATAGAGTTGTAGATGTGCTATGTCTAGCACGGTTGGCACACCGTAGTCCGTCAGGACTCTGTAGTACAACAGGTACATAGGATTCGGGTCAAATTCAACATAAAAGATCCAAGTTTAAAAGAAAAGGCAATGCTTGTGGTGTGAAGATGGAAGCTTTTGGAGATTTAGAAATGCAGACTCTATATTCTGGAGAAAGCTAAACTCTCTGCTGAGATTTTATTCCACTTGTTCTTTGATTTAGTGACGAGTTTAAACTCTGTTTTGAACGTTTGTTCATATGGGACACCTATGAACTGATCTGTGTTTCAATTCTGGAGTTAGCTGCTACTACTAGATATGGACTCAATCCCTCCTAGTATTTTGGGTAACTAATTTCTTAGCTTTGAAAACTTACCAGACTACTGAGATGAGATTGTGTAGCTGAGCTTTGGCAATCAAGATCGAGTGCTTCTATAGTTATTATTACACACTTCTTGTTACCGTCATAGGCGTACCTGTCAGTTTACCTAGAATCAAGCAATCGCAACACGTTGATGACGACACAGTCCACTTTGTGGGCTTCTTGAACTGAGGATGACGAGGATAGTGATGATGAAGAGTTAGCCCGTCAGACGCCGCGGACCGCCAGGTTCTGCGCTGCTTCTGTTAATGACGAGCTCGAGGGCAATGTGGTGAAGATGACATGCACTATAGCTTCTGCTGCTGATGAGGAGGGGGGCTTGGTGCAGGTGGGTCGGGGAGGCCACCTCGACCGTGAGCCTTCGTCTATGCTTCAGGAGGAAGGTCTCAAGCGTAGTCTCTCCTACAAGCGTTGGGCTCGTGGGATATGCTTCCGGTGCCTCGAGCGTGACCACCGCGTCAACACTTGTCGTGAGCCTGTCAGATGCATCCATTGTCGTCGTCTTGGTCATCGGGAGCATTTCTGTCATACTCGTTTTCCTGTCTTGGAGATGAGGTGCTCACTCGTGCTCGTTCTTCGGTCGCTCATGCTCCTTGCTAGCGGAACAACTCTACATATGCTTAGCCCCACCATCCCTCGTCACCCTGGAGTTGGGCTGAGGTTGTGGGGCACTCGTCGGCGATTGCAACGGTGCCGCCAAGACCCTCTCCTAGGTGTTACGATCAGTTCAAGATCAACACGCCACTGGACTCTCTCTTTTAGTCCCAGGTCGCCTTTATGCGCATGGAACTCTTTCAGCTGGTCGACGTCTGCATCAAGCAGGCGACTCACCCCCTTTGTGAGGAGGTGGAAGCTCTCAAGATGTTGTTAGCGCATGGTGTTGTTTCTTTGGAGCCTACGAAGGCATTCCCTTCTGATGGACTAGTGCTCACCGAAGCGCGAGATTCGGTTGCGCCTGACTCCTTTGAGAAGAAGTCGCCTGTAGTAGAGGAAGAGCAGCTCTACGGATGTCTCTCCCCTCGTGGCCCGCCATCACAGCATGTGGTTTCGGTTACCTGTGAGTGCAATGGAATGGACTTGATCATGGCTCAAGCACTTGACTTTGAGAAGGGTGGTGATGTCGACGTTGTCGTCTCTCTCTCTCTCTCTCTCTGAGTCCGGCGGGTTTGTGGTTCCCATATGTGATGGGGTTGTTAAGTCAGGAGTGCTGACTCATGTGCTTGGAGTTGTTGTCGCTAGAGAGATTTGAGATTTTCTCACCACCTTGGCTACTACCTATCATGGATCAAACATATTGGCTGGTGATGACTGCAAGTGTACAAATTGTTTGTAGCTAGTTTCGAAATAAAAATATTGATCTCACAGGGAGCAGGAGTCTGAAGTCTAAATAACTCTTGAACTAAATACTAAAATAGTAATGCTAAATAACATTTTAAGTAACAAGATAAAATGCGAGTTTTGTGTAAAACATATTTTTGGGTTTTCATATAGGAGAACAATAAGTAAACTAAACCTATAAGTAAACAAGATCATGTGATTATGATTATGAAGGTTTGCAAGATGATGGAAAGATTTCTTAGGGAGTAGTGGATCCACCGCTAGAAATTAGAAAGAGTGATCAAAATTATTATAATGAATAAGACCATCTATGATATGTGTGAGAGGAGCTCCATATATGGACGAATAGGCAGCAACCACTACTCACATTATCCGTCATAACTATAGCAGACAATAACCGACAACCATCGTGTTACTGCGCTATTAAGGGATTTCTCCCATGGCATGGACATGGCTTGATGAGTTCTCCTTGATTCTCCAAGTTAGTACGTAAAGGATGAAAACGACTTTATAGTCATAGTAAGTCCTATCATCCTTCCATCTACCAACAAGGAATCTTTCGTCAAGTCCCCGCAAGACGCAAATATTAAGGAGGTGCACAACTCCCAACATCAAGATGAAGACAATTAACACAGACACATAATGAGCAATATCACATAATAATCCTTATCTCAATTCAATCACATACTAGGGTTTCTCCATCTCCCCAAGAACAAAGAAAACAACTCACACATGAAGGCAATCAATATCATGGATAGAATATGGATGAAGTATGAAGATACAATTGAATACAAGTGCAAATCCAAGATTCAGTTTAGAATTACAACAAGTAACCAAAGGGGATCGGTGATGGAGACGTTTTTGATGAAGATGACGATGTAGATCGATGTGGAGGCCTTCAAGATCCTAGTCCATTATCCTCTTGTGTGATGGTGATGGTGTAGATCTCATTGGAGGAGGCTATGGCGGTGGCACGGCGGCAGGGCTCCGCCGTGGGTGAGAATATGGACTGGTGGCTCTCTCTTGGCTCCTCCCCTCTTTATATAGGCCTTAGGGGTGCCCTAGGGTACCCCCAATACCTTCATATGACTTAGGGAAGGTTCTAGATCTTTTATAGGGTGAAATCCCATTGTTTCCGACCTTTTGGCAATTATACGGCGGGAGCTATACAGCAGGAATTATTGCTCCCGCCATATAGTTTGTCGTCAAACCTTCGGTACTCCGCAGTGTTTTGGCCACCATTTATTCATACGAACTCCGTTTTGGTTGTTCTTGGGCTCGTTGGATTCGTCTCGTCGAGGGATATAACCCCGTGGTCTTGGATATTTATTTTGAGAAGTTTGAAAATTTCACTTTTCCATCCTCTCAAATGGCCAAGTCCGGTCCCTGCAGCTCCTTCATACTATGCTCTCTTTGTTCCTTTTTATCCATAATCTTTAGCAACACCTATACACATGTCATAGACAAGGAAAGTGATAAAATTCTACCTAAACTACTAAATGTGCAAAGCTCATATGAAAGTAAATGAGAACTAGAAGTCGTGCATATAAGGCATAGCTATAGCTTAGAAGAAACAAGATATGAGAGATAAATAACACATTTATATGGATAAAAGAGGTGGTGTTTCACAGACATCAACTTCCCCAAGCTAGACCTTGCTCGTCCTCGAGCAGGAAGGGTCAATAATAAATTAATGGTTGTGAAATAGCTTATCATTGGAAATCAATGCCTTGCATCCTTATTTCTTCTACAAGCTCGAAGAGAGGAAACATGTATTCATATAAGGAAACACAATCTCAGTTATAAATACCACGAAAGATTCATCAAAACTTATATGCTCCATGTCAATAGTGAATCTAACTTGCAAACAAACTTGTGATCCTCTTATTGCACCTTTTATATAACTTTTCATATCATTATTTTTATGAGACAAAACTTAATCACAAATAGATGCCAATCATAAATAGGAATAAAGTTTATTGATTCTACCCAATCATATCATCTAGTTAAGGATCTCAAGTGCAAACATCAGTTATTAAACTTTCAGAAAGTTTATCTCTTAGTAACGAGATTTATGCCAAAAGAAAAATGCGGGAACATATCAAAAGAAGAATAGCATTAGAGTGTATCATTTGGTCATCCACATTAATGAATCATGGCTATGAAACACTCATTTTATATTCTTTGTCTTTCTAAAACTTTAGTTCATCAGTAATGAGATCATGCCAAAACTTAGTGTGTTTAATCAGACTGTACAGGCTAAGAATGGATACTCATGACCATTACCAAACTTTTCCTTTTCGGTATAATGATTTCTCATAACGGTCAGAGGAGTATTCCCTTTTTTTCTTTGAACGCAGGCCCATGAGAATACCAATGCATACCCAAATATAGCATTTCTGCTACATATGTTGGGCAACTCATAGCCAAACTCCAAGAGTTTCCTCTTTTTGGATTGTTCAAAGGCCATCGGAGTTGTTAGCATCCCATGTTGTGTGACAGTGGTGCAGACACGCATAAAGCAATATCATACTTTAATCAACAGGTCAAGTTGGCATGCATCTCAATTACCGCTAAACATTAGTTTTTTTTCAAACAAATCCTTTCAAAGAGTACTATCAAGTCGATCATCACATCTATGGTGTTAAGTATATTTAAAGCTAAACTCTTAAGACACTTAAACAACACCTTATTTAGCATATAACTCAAAACTTTGAAATATCATTTCTAGTTGAAACTCCTTCCATAAGAAAACTATCAAGTCTATTGTTTTGACACTATGGGGTAGAGCATAACTTATTTATTTAAGACAAAGCTATTGGGTGACAACCAAAAATTTTCAAAAGATCTTGATCAAGTATTCATTCTTTCCAAGTGTATATATTGTGGCAATGTTTTCTAGAGGATCACAAATATTGTCACAAGCTTGATAAACAATTTGGCAAGATGCATACAAGCTTAAGTCAACTCCTATGGTGCTTATCATGAGCAAGTGTATCCCCATATAATACAAAACTAGAATCACTTAAGTAAGAATTCAAGAACAACGGGATACATGATTGCATTAAACTTTCATCGAATATAAACATTGCAGAAAACTCTACACATGCAGAAGTAACCTCCCTAAGCTTACAACTTTGCAAGAACCAAAATTGAGTATATCACCAAAAGAAAAGAGAAAATACAGTTTCCAAAACAGAGTGTGATAAGTGGTTACCTCCCCAAGCTTAATTGAAAACAAGGGTGACACACTTTACCGTTGAGGTACAAGTAACCTCTATTTTGATGGACAAAGAACCTTTGCTTTAACGTATATTTCTTGATATAGCCTGGTGGCTGCCTTCCTTGAGAACCTGCTTGGAAACTAAGAAGAAAATAAAACATTTTGTGTTTTTGAAGGCACGAGGATTAGCTCAAAGTGATAAAAATACAAGTCCCACTGAGTCGGTTCATCAACCTAAGCACCACTCTTAAGTTTACAAACTAGGTCCAAGAGTTGTACATACTCCCAGATTTTGATGAAGTGCAAGTGAGACAAAATATGAAACACGAGTATGTAGCCCCTATGTGCTTAATTGGGAGAGGTTCGAGTTTAGAAGGTTTTACCATACATTAATAGGTAGGCATGTTGAGTTGAAGCAACCAAGTGGCTCATGCAAGTGTTTGCACGGTTGGCACTACCATACACGTCGTCACACAAGGTTCAAGTCCCTGTAAAAATAACACATAAAATAAAATGCATCAATTTGGTGTACAAACGAAGTTCGTTCACCCAACCGACAAAAGAAAGTAAAAAAGAAAACATGAACTTCTATAGAGAATTACAGTCTAGGAGGTTTCCGAGGTAGAATTTTATTGCTTACAGATATTCGGCTTCCCCTGATCAAGGGAGAAGATCCCATGTGGAGTTTAGAGGTTTTAGAGGAAGAAGAAAGAAAAATATAAGGATTTCTGACCTTTAGTTACCTTACCCAGACCTTGGAATCGTGTTCGTAGAAACTATACGGCCGGAACTATATGGCCGGGATTTTTGTTCCCGCCGTATAGTTGGTCGTTAAAGTTATTGTACCCTAGAAAAGAAAATTGTTGCAGGCATCGATAACTATACGGACACAACTATATGGCCGGAATTTTTAGTCCCACCGTATAGTTGGTCGTTAAACCTTCTGTACCTGGGAAAGAAATTTTGACGATGGTATCGATAACTATACGGCCGCAACTATACGGCTGGAATTTTTATTCCCGCCGTATAGTTGGTTGTTAAACCTTTTGTACTTCCCAAAAAAATTTTGTTTCTTTGAGAATTTTTTCTTAACCTAAAACTTAGCGAAACACCATGTTTTGATAGAAAAATGACAGTCTAAATTATCGACCAACAACAGCATGTATAAAACAGGAATTTTAGTACCACCGAGTTATGCAACACACAATAAGAATATTCTACCTTTTGAAAACTACAACAAGATAACTCTCATAGCAAATCATGCAAATAATAAAAATGTCAATGCAACATGAATGCATCAAGACTCAAGACACAAAACTAAGAAGGACACCTAATGACTTCCGAGTTGCCTCCCGGGAAGCACTTTCCTATAACCAAGTAGCCAGGCTTTTCTCCATTATTATCTCAATAAATATGAGCTAGAGAATTATTTATTCTTACCTCCAAAAGAGGTTTGGAGCACTTACTATTATAGCCTGGTCGAAGTGTCACCCGCTTACGGTGCATCGGAGTCATGTAGATAAATGTGTTAGTTCTCACAAGTGATGATTGATGCGCCATGTGTGGTGAGCATACCTTCCTAGATAGCTTCAACAAAAGGATTAGATATTTACATGTAAATTCAAAAAAATTACCTTTAATAGCATCATCGGTATACAATTCATAGTACTCTTCTTGGGCTACATAACACGAGGTAACACTTCATAATACTCATCTTTAGCAGTAGGGAAAAATTCAAAAGTGTCTCTATCCTCTAGTTCATCACCCTTGCTAACAAGTTCATCAGTTCTAGAATTATCAATCCACTCGCAAAAAGAAGCATCATCAACAAATATTTCATCAAAGATGTGCTCTCCCTAAACCTGCTCATTAATACTACAAGGATTTATCTCTAGTTCATAATTATTAGTGTTCTCCAAATGAGTATCTAGACATAAAGCCTCCGCAGATAAATTGTCTTCAGTTTCAACACAATAAGAATCATTACTAGAGACTGAGGCATTATAAACAAACTTATTATTAGTAGAATGAATTTTGTCTTCAACCTCACCTTTTTGGTGTTCCTCCTCGTTATCCAGTAGTTCCTGCAAAATCTTAGTTTCGGGAACTATTTTTTTACATAGCTCCTTACTCTTTATCACAAGTGCATTCCCACTAAAATGTTCTTGACAATAATTGACAATATAATCCATAATATTATGATACCATGCTAAATCCTCATTATCGCTATTTTTCATAATAATACCAATTTTTCTAAGCAGCTCATGAGACCCTTCATAAACTATGCATTCCAAGAGTTCTACATTATTACCGTTTATGTGATTATTGGTTGATAAAAATTCTTTAAAGAGAGAAATGTATTCATAATCATAAAGCTTGTTTTCGAATAAAATTAACAATTTACCAGAACAGTAATCCACCTGCTTCCACATGTCTAGTAGTTGCATATCCTCAATGATTACTAGTTCTTCTTCGTGTTCATCCTCTTATTGGGAAGGAGCTTCATCCTTCTCCAATGGGATTTCCTGCAAACGATTAACATAGGGCACTATGATTCTACGCCGTTGAAAGAACATTTCATGATCTCTAGGTGTTTTTATGTGTTAGATAACAATATCAAGGATTATTTAATGTGTGTTGAAGTGATGCAGATCTTAGCAATATCAAAAGAAGCTCAAAGGTGTTTTTTGGGGGCGGATAATCCGCCCTCCCCAATCCCAAAGGAAGCAAGGGTGTGGCACACTGCGTGTTGGGGGGGGGAGGAATACCTTTCGGATTGTTCGACCTGGTCCAGAGTTTTTGCCAGGCCAGATAATCCGCCCCTCAAGGGGGGCAGATAATCCACCCCCTAGGATTTTTGCAAAGGGTGCCATGGTGCGGCGCACTGTGTGGGGGGTGGGTAATCCCCCGGATTTTCCAGCACTGGGGCGAAACTTTCCCTAGGGCGGACAATCCGCCCCTTGAGGGGGCCAGATAATCCGCCCCCTCGAGGAATTTCATCAAGGCAAGCTCGGCGTGGTGCTCAGTGAGGAGGGAGGATTTTCCCTGGGACTTTCTGGCTATAGGGCGTATTTCCCCCCGGGGCGGATAGTACCCCCCTAGTGGGGGGTCAGATAATCCGCCCCCAAAATTCACCAACGACCAGTCCTGGGAAGAGGGTATTTAAACCCATCTCTCCCCTCCTGCCAGAACTCTTGATTCATTCGAAAAAGACCAGACATGTTCTTCAAGTTCCAACTAAGAGATCTCCACCTTCATCCACCCAAAGGCCTCGATCTTTGGGGAATAGAAGGAGGAGGGCTCGATCTTCATCAACAGCAATCAAGCGCTTCACTTCCCCTCCATTCATATCCTCGATCTAGTAGTTCTTACAAATATATAGATCCTTGTTTTGGTTATTTGATTATCCTTGTTCTTGTGACATCTTGTTGTCATCACGGGAGCCTCCAATTCAGTTGTGGATGTGTGCCCTGCTAGAGTTGTAAAGGAACCGATTCCTGCCTCAATGGGTACCAATATTGGAGAGTTGGATCATGCCTTTTGTGGCGAGATCCATCGGAGAATAGGGTGAGGCCTATTGCGGCGTGGTGGTCTTAGAACCGCCCACCCCTCCAATGCAGACGCACTTCCCTTAACAAGGAAGGAAATGTGGTAAAACAAATCCCTGTGTCTGCGCGTGCTCCACTACGGTTTCCTCGCTCCTCTCTTTACATGTTTAGTAGATAGGTTTACATATAGGGAAATTCTCGTAGTTGCATATCTAGAGAATTTACTTTGTGTCAAGCCTAAAATTGAAAAAGAACTAAAAATTGAGTAGGACCTATTCACCCCCCTCTAGGTGCCCATACCATCCATTTCAATTGGTATCAGAGCCCCGGCTCTTTATTCGGGCTTAACCTCCTAAGAGAAGTATGTGTAACAAGGGAGATGGGAGTGATGCTGTGGAAATAGTTACCATGAACGTTCTCAAGACATTGGAAACAACCTTGGTTAGTTCTATGGAGGCTAAGATGGAAGAGATACATCAAATGATAATGCATCTCTCCACACCCGCAACACCACCTCCATCTGCCTCTGAGGCCACTACTCTGCAATCTAAGGAAAAGGATAACACCAATTCCAAAGAGAACGAGGTGGTTGGTGATGACACTAGTAAGAGCTCCTCCTCAAAAAACGATAGTGGTAAGGAAGGATTCAATGAGGTTTCTCATGTGTATTCACCTGATCCACCTATCCCACACCCTCATATACATAGTAGGGATGATCCACCCAAACTTTCATCATCTACTTTTAATCAATGGCAATTTTTGATGAAGTCTCATGTGTGCAGCTCCTCCATTGAGTTATGGAAAATCATAGAGAATGGTCTTCATGTTGGAGATCCAAACAACCTAACAACAAGAGATGTTGTAGACAGTCAACGCAATGCAACGGCTCTACACATGATCCATCTTGGTGTGGGGACCAAAGACATACCTGTTAGAGATATGCCCTAGAGGCAATAATAAATGTAGTTATTATTATATCTTTGTGTTTATGGTAAATGTTTACATTCATGCTATAACAGTATTAACAAGGAAACATTAATACTTGTGTGATTTGTAAACTAAATTAGAGTCCCTAGTAAAGCCTCTTCATAATACTAGCTTGTTGGTTAATAGATGATTGTGGTTTCCCTATCATGAACATTGAGATGTTATTAACAACAAGATCATATCATTAGGAGAATGGTATGATGGACATACTCCTATAGATAAGCGTAGCATAAATATCAAGTCATTTTAATAGTTAAATTGGTATATGCTTTCTGATACATAGTAACCTAATTCCTTCGACCATGAGATCATGCTTATCACCATCACCAGAAGGATGCTTTGATGACATCAAACACCGCACCGTAACTGGGTGGCTATAAAGGTGGAATTGAGTGTTTGGAAAGTATGGGTTGAGACACATGGATCAAGAGTGGGATTTGTCCATCCATATGACGGATAGATATACTCTGGGCCCTCTGGGTGGAATGTCATCCAATTAGCTTGCAAGCATGTGACTGGCTCACAAGGGATCACATATCACGGGAACGAGAAAAGAGTACTTATCGTTAACGAGGTTGAACTAGATATGCAGAGATACCGACGATCAAAACCTCGGATAAGTAAACTATCGTGAAACAAAGGGAAATTGGTATCATATGTAAGTGGTTCATTCGATCGCAAAGTAATCGTAGAAATATGTGGGAGCCATATGAATTTGCAGATTCCTCTATTGGTTATTGTTCGGAGAAGTGTCTCGATCATGTCCGCATAATTCACGAACCGTAGGGAGACACACTTAAGGATTCGATGTTGTTGATTAGTTATGGAATGATGAGTAAGAGACCGAATGTTGTTCGGAGTCTTGGATGGGATCCGGGATATCACGAGGATATCCGGAATGGTCCGGAGAATAAGATTCATACAAGGAAAGTCCTGTTTCGGAGTTGGGGAATGATTCTGGTGTTTTCATCGGGAATGTTCGGCACTCTGGAGGGGAAGGGTACATGAATGTGTCATGACAATGTGGAATGGTTGCATCATGTACTAGGTATCATGGCTAGGCAAAATAAAGGGAGAAATCAAATCCTAGTTTGAAAAGTCAAACGCCAATTTGAAAAGTCAAACGGCAAGTTTGCATGGTGGAGGGAGAGTAGGAAACCTACTTGGGGAGGAAGTCTTCCTCCCTCCACCCGCCGGCCAAGGAGGCCGAGTTGGGGGAGGACTCCCTCCTCTCAACCGGCGCCCTCCCACCTATATAAGGAGGGGCAGGGCTGCCCCTCTAGCCTACACCTCTCACACCCCAAAACCCTAACACTAAGCCGCCAGCGCCACCACCCCTGCTGCTGCCGCCAACTCCACCTAGGGCACCACCAACTCGCCGAGTTGGGGTGATCCCAAACCCTAGCTGCCGGCTACACTCTCCCCTTGGTTCCCTCTAAACCCTATATCGCCAAGGCCTCTCATAGTCCACCATACTCGCTCCGGCTTAAGGCGAAGCCCTGCAAGATCTCCCCTCTACTTCCGATACCACGTCGTCGTGCTGCCGAAATCGAGAGGAGAGTGCTACAACCTCCAATGCCTGCTGGAACATGGGAGAGGAAGGTCTTCATCGAGTACCGAACGTGTGACCGACTGCGGAAGCGCTGCCGGAACGCAGCACCGAAAAGATCGTCTAAACGATCTTGAAATTCGCAAGAGTACGACTACATCACCCACGAGAATCTACTCTTGTTAACCGCTTTGGAATCTTCTAGGGTGAGTTCCTAGATCGACTCGTTGCTACAATCTAGTATATAGATCTTGGCTTGTTTGTTTGCATGCGGTAGAATTTTTTTGTTTTCCATGCTACGAACCCCTACAGTGGTATCAGAGCCGTGTCTATATGTAGATCTGTTGCACGAGTAGAACACAATGGTCATTGTGGGCGGTGGTGCTTTTATTATCAATTGCTTCTTGTGTACTTTGCATCTTGCGGTATGATGGGATCAAGCAGCCCGGGCTAACCTTACATGACATTGTTCATGAGACTTGCTCCACGCTCAACATGCAACTTGTATTGCATAAGTGTCTTTGCGGGTGTATGTCTCTCCCATTATAGTATAGATCCAATTTACAATAGGCACTTGATAGTTCAAACATCAACGGTGTGGTTCTTGTTCGTAAGTTAGATCGACACTTAGTGAAATCCCCAAACCACGTAAAATATGCAATGAAAATTAGAGGCGTCTAACTTTGTTTTGCAGGGGTGTGCTGTGATGTGATATGGCCATGATTGTGATTATATTTGATGTATGCAATGTTCCGTATTGTAAGTTGGCAATCGGCAGGAGCCATATGGTTGTCTTTAAATTCTGTTAAGACCCGCGTGTCTATTCAAAGCAGTTGTAATAGTTGGAGCTGGTGGACGACAACCATGAAACGGCGCCATTGACCTTGACGCTATGCCGGTGATGATGGAGATCATGTTCGTGCTTGAAGATGGAGATCGGAAGCACAAGAAGAAAGGCCATATCATATCACATATTATGAATTGCATGTGATGTTAATCCTTTATGCATCTTGTATTGCTTAGTTAACGACGGTAACATTATAAGATGATCCCTCATGCACATAAATTTCAAGTTTTATAAGTGTTCATCCTTAGTAAGCAATGTTGCTAAAGCTTGTTGTTTCGAAGCACCACGTGATGATCGGGTGTGTCAGATTCTGCAAGTGTATACAATGCGAGCAAGCCAGATTTGCTCATGCGAAAGCTAAGGTTTGATCTTGACGATCCTAGCATGTACAGACATGGTCTCGGAACACGGATCACCGAAAGGTAAAGCATGAATCATATAGTAGATATGATGAACATGTCGATTGTTCGCCATTGAAGCTACATCAGCTCTCGTGATGACCGGTTTTGATGTGGTGGATTTGGTTCGTGTGATCACTAAAAAAATGTGAGGGATATTGTTTTGAGTGGGAGTTCACCTAGATTAATTTAACTATTAATTAGAACTCAATTTGTCATAAACTTAGTCTAAACTACTGCAAATATGTTGTAGATCAATGGCGGCCCCTAACATCAATTTTAATGCGTTCCTAGAGAAAGAAAAGCTGAAAAACAATGGAAGCAACTTCGCGGATTGGTTCCGCAATTTGAGGATTGTCCTCAATGCTGGTAATTTGACCTATGTGATGGATGCACCGCTGGGTGACCCGCCTGTAGCTGATGCTACCGATGAAGTGAAGAACGTTTACCTCACTCGGAAAAATCAGTACTCCACAGTTCAGTGTGCTATCTTGTATGGTTTGGAATCGGAGCTTCAGAAAAGGTTTGAGAACCATGACCCACATGATATTGTCCATGAACTCAAAATGATATTTGAGGCTCACGCGGCAGTCGAGAGTTATGAGGCTTTTGAAAAGTTCTTTAACTGCAAGATGGAAGAGGGCAGCTCCGTTAGTGAGCATGTGCTTAAGATGTCTGGGCATGCAAACAAACTCTAAAGCTTAGGTATAGTAATTCCTAATGCTTTGGGGATTTACCGTGTCCTCCTATCACTGCCACCAAGTTACAAGAACTTTGTGATGAACTACAATATGCAAAACATGAACAAGACATTGCTAGAACTCTTTTCCAAGTTGAAATCTGCAGAAGTGGAGATCAAGAAAGAGCACCAAGTGTTGATGGTCAATAAGACCACCAAATTCAAGAAAGGCAAGTCTAAGCAAAATGGAAACTTCAAGAAGGGCGGTAAGAAAGTTGCCGCACCGGCGAAGAAGACCAAGGCTGGACCTAAGCCTGATACTGAGTGCTTTTACTGCAAGGGAGAAGGTCACTGGAAGCGGAATTGCCCAAAGTACTTGGCGGATTTGAAGAACGGCAACATCAAGAAGAAAGGTATATCCGATATACATGTTATTGATGTGTATCTCACTAGTACTCGTAGTAGTGCCTGGGTATTTGATACTGGTTCGGTTGCTCATATTTGTAACTCGAAACAGGTGCTGCAGAATAAACGGAAGCTAGCGAAGAATGAGGCGACGATGCGCGTTGGAAATGGATCAAAGGTTGATGTGATCGCGGTCGGCACGCTACCTCTTCATCTACCATCGGGATTAGTTTTATACTTAAATAATTGTTATTTGGTGCCTGCGTTGAGCATGAACATTATATCTGGATCATGTTTGTTGCGAGACGGTTACTTGTTTAAGTCCGAGAATAATGGTTGTTCGATTTATATGAGTAATATGTTTTATGCACATGCACCTTTGATAGATGGTCCATTCTTATTGAATCTCGATAGTGCAAATACACATATTAATAACATTGAAGCTAAACATTTGAAATTAAGCGATAACTCGATCTATATGTGGCACTGTCGTCATGGTCATATTGGAGTGAAGCGTATGAAGAAACTCCATTCCGATGGACTTCTTGAATCACTTGATTTTGAATCACTTGAAAGATGTGAAGCATGTCTAATGGGTAAAATGACTAAGACTCCATTTTCTGGTATGATGGAGCGAGCTACGGAGTTATTGGAAATCATACATACCGATGTCTATGGACCAATGAGTGTAGCATCGCGTGGTGGTTATCGTTATGTTCTTACCTTCACGGATGACTTGAGTAGATATGGGTATATCTATTTCATGAAACATAAGTCCGAAACTTTCGAGAATTTTCAGGAATTTCAAATTGAGGTAGAGAATCAACATAACAAGAAGATTAAATTTCTACGTTCTGATCATGGAGGTGAATATCTAAGTTACGAGTTTGGCGAGCATTTAAAGAAATGCGGAATACTTTCACAATTGACACCGCCGGGAACACCACAGCGTAATGGTGTGTCCGAACGTCGTAATCGAACTCTCTTAGATATGGTTCGTTCTATGATGTCACTTACAGATTTACCGCTATTGTTTTGGGGTTATGCATTAGAAACAGCCGCATTCACTTTAAATAGGGCACCATCTAAATCCGTTGAAACGACACCGTATGAATTATGGTTTGGGAAGAAACCTAGATTGTCGTTCCATAAAGTTTGGGGTTGCGAAGCCTATGTAAAGAAGTTACAGCCGGACAAGCTTGAACCCCAAGAGGAAAAATGCGTCTTCATAGGATACCCGTAGGAAACTATTGGGTATACCTTCTATCATAGATCCGAGGGCAAAATCTTCGTTGCCAAGAATGGATCCTTTCTAGAGAAAGAATTTCTCTCGAAAGAAGTGACTGGAAGGAAAGTAGAACTCGACGAGGTTGTTGAACCTTCTCTCGAACTTGCGAGTAGCACAACACCGGAAGAAGTTCCTGTGGTGCCTACACCAATAAGAGAGGAAGCTAATGATGATGATCATGAAACTTCGGTTGAAGTTGCTACAGAGCCTCGCAGGTCAACGAGAACTCGTACCACTCCTGATTGGTATGATCCTGTTATGAGTGTCATGTTGGTGGACAACACCGATGACCCTGCGACATATGAGGAAGCAATGATGAGCCCAGATTCCAATAAATGGCAAGATGCCATGAAATCTGAAATTGGATCCATGTACGAAAACCAAGTATGGACTTTGGTGGACTTACCGGATGGCCGGAAGGCTGTCGAGAACAAATGGATTTTCAAGAAGAAAACAGATGCTGATGGTAATGTTACTGTCTATAAAGCTCGACTTGTCGCAAAAGCGTTTCGACAAATTCAAGGAGTTGACTACGATGAGACTTTCTCACAAGTAGCGAAGATAAAGTCTGTGAGGATTATGTTAGCAATCGCTGCATATTACGATTATGAAATATGGCAGATAGATGTCAAAACAGCGTTCCTCAGTGGAGAAATTTATGAAGAGTTTTATATGATGCAACCCAAAGGTTTTGTCGATCCTAAAGATGCTAACAAGGTGTGCAAACTTCAACGGTCCATATATGGATTGAAGCAAGCATCCCGAAGTTGGAATCAATGTTTTGATAAGGTAATCAAAAGTTTTGGTTTTATACAAACTTATGGAGAAGCTTGTATTTACAAGAAAGTGAGTGGGAGCTCTGTAGCATTCTTAATACTATATGTAGATGACATATTGTTGATTGGGAATGATGTAGACCTTCTTAATAGTGTCAAGGAATATTTGAATAACAGTTTTTCAATGAAAGATCTTGGCGAAGCAGCTTACATATTAGGCATAAAGATTTATAGAGATAGATCGAGACGCCTAATATCATTGTCATGAAGTACATATTTGGACAAAGTTCTAAAGAGGTTTGGAATGGAAGATAGCAAGAAAGGGTTCTTGCCCATGTTGCCCAATACAACCTTGAGTAAACTCAAAGTCCAGCAACGACAGAAGATAGAGAAAGGATGAGTAAGACTCCCTATGCCTCAGCCATAGGATCTCTAATGTATGCCATGCTATGTACTAGACCCGACATTGCATATGCAGTTAGTTTAACTAGCAGATATCAAAGTGATCCAGGAGTGGATCATTGGACAGCGGTCAAAAACATCCTTAAGTACTTGAGAAGAACTAAGGATATGGTTCTTTCCTATGGAGGTGATGAACAGCTCGTTGTTAATGGTTACACCGATGCTAGTTGGAACACCGATCCAGACGATTCTAAATCTCAATCTGGATACGTATTTACTTTGAATGGTGCAGCAGTTAGCTAAAGGAGTGCAAAGCAAAGCGTTGTGGCGAGATCTTCAACTGAATCGGAATACATAGCTGCTTCAGAGGCTTCACAAGAAGCGATATGGATGAAAGAGTTCATAACAGAGCTCGGTGTGGTTCCAAGTGCGCTGGACCCAATGTCTATCTACTGTAATAACATGGGCGCCATAGCCAATGCGCAAGAACCAAGGTCACACAAGAAGCTGAAGCACATCAAGCTACATTTTCACGCTATTCGAGAACATGTCCAAGATGGTGACATAAAGATTTGCAAAGTACACACAGATTTGAATGTGGCGGATCCGTTGACTAAACCTCTCCCGAGGGCAAAACATGACCAACACCAAACTACCATGGGTGTTCGGTATATTACCATATAATCTAGATTAGTTGACTCTAGTGCAAGTGGGAGACTGTTGGAGATATGCCCTAGAGGCAATAATAAATGTAGTTATTATTATATCTTTGTGTTTATGATAAATGTTTACATTCATGCTATAACAGTATTAACAAGGAAATATTAATACTTGTGTGATTTGTAAACTAAATTAGAGTCCCTAGTAAAGCCTCTTCATAATACTAGCTTGTTGGTTAATAGATGATTGTGGTTTCCCTATCATGAACATTGAGATGTTATTAACAACATGATCATATCATTAGGAGAACGTTATGATGGACATACTCCTATAGATAAGCGTAGCATAAAGATCAAGTCATTTTAATAGTTCAATTGCTATATGCCTTTTGATACATAGTAACCTAATTCCTTCGACCATGAGATCATGCTGATCACCATCACTGGAAGGATGCTTTGATGACATCAAACACCGCACCGTAACTGGGTGGCTATAAAGGTGGCATTGAGTGTTTGGAAAGTATGGGTTGAGACACATGGATCAAGAGTGGGATTTGTCCATCCATATGACGGATAGATATACTCTGGGCCCTCTCGGTGGAATGTCATCCAATTAGCTTGCAAGCATGTGACTGGCTCACAAGGGATCACATATCACGGGAACGAGAAAAGAGTACTTATCGGTAACGAGGTTGAACTAGGTATGCAGAGATACCGACGATCAAAACCTCGGATAAGTAAACTGTCGTGAGATAAAGGGAAATTCGTATCGTATGTAAGTGGTTCATTCGATCACAATGTAATCGTAGAAATATGTGGGAGCCATATGAATTTCCAGATTCCTCTATTGGTTATTGTTCGGAGAAGTGTCTCGATCATGTCCGCATAATTCACGAACCGTAGGGAGACACACTTAAGGATTCGATGTTGTTGAGTAGTTATGGAATTATGAGTAAGAGACCGAATGTTGTTCGGAGTCTCGGATGGGATCCAGGATATCACGAGGAGATCCGGAATGGTCCGGAGTATAAGATTCATATAAGGAAAGTCCTGTTTCGGAGTTGGGGAATGATTCCGGTGTTTTTCATCGGGAATGTTCTAGAAGGTTCTGGAAGGTCCGACACTCTGGAGGGGAAGGGTACATGAATGTGTCATGACAATGTGGAATGGTTGCATCATGTACTAGGTATCATGGTTGGGCAAAATAAAGGGAGAAATCAAATCCTAGTTTGAAAAGTCAAACGCCAATTTGAAAAGTCAAACGGCAAGTTTGCTTGCTGGAGGGAGAGTAGGAAACCTACTTGGGGAGGAAGTCCTCCTCCCTCCACCCACCGGCCAAGGAGGACAAGTTGGGGGAGGACTCCCTCCTCCCAACCGGCGCCCTCCCACCTATATAAGGAGGGGCAGGGCTGCCTCTCTAGCCTACACCTCTCACACCCCAAAACCCTAACCCTAAGCCGCCAGCGCCACCACCCCTGCTGCTGCCGCCGCCGCCACCTAGGGCACCACCCCAACTCGTGGGGTGATCCCAAACCCTAGCCGCCGGCTACACTCTCCCCTTGGTGCCCTCTAAACCCTATATCGCCAAGGCCTCTCATAGTCCACCATACTCGCTCCGTCTTAAGGCGAAGCCCTGCGAGATCTCCCCTCTACTTCCGGTACCACGCCGTCGTGCTACCGGAATCGCGAGGAGAGTGCTACAACCTCCGCTGCCTACTGGAACAAGGGAGAGGAAGGTCTTCATCGAGTACCAAACGTGTGACCGACTGCGGAAGCGCTGCTGGAACGCAGCGCCGGAAGGATCGTTTACACTATCTTGAGATCTGCACGAGTATGACTACATCACCCACGAGAATCTGCTCTCGTTAACCGCTTTGGAATCTTCGAGGGTGAGTACCTCTATCGACTTGTTGCTACAATCTAGTAGATAGATCTTGGCTTGTTTGTTTGCATGCGATAGAATTTTTTTGTTTTCCATGCTACGAACCCCTACAATACCTCACATAGAGCATCTCAACACAGCGAAGGAAGCTTGGGATGCCCTCACCAAGCTCTTCATTGGAAATGAAGGCATGATAAGGAATAGGTATGATGCTTTGAGTAACCAAGATGAAGGGTTCTATCAAGAGAAAGTATGTTAGTTCTCTTATGCCATTTGAGCCCACAGATTTGAAGAGTCTCCAAGGAAGGCATAAATACAACCTAATGACATCCAATGAGGTAATGCAAGAAATAGCAGCTTTCAAAGTGGCTGCCAAGAATGCCGAAGATGCTCGTGCATGAGCCATTGGAATGCAAAAGGGGGTCAACATGGCCTTGAAGACAAGTGTGGCTGAACAAGACAAAGATGACATAGATGCTATGGATTGCCCCGAGGATGTAAAGAGGGCGCATGGAGAGTACATGGCCTTCTATGCTAGAAACTTTTGGAAGGATCCAACCAAAGCCAAATCTAAACTTGAATGCAAGAGTGGAGCAAATGGAAGAGGGGAAAATGGTCCCAAGTTGAGAACCTGCTTCAATTTTGGAGACCAGCTGCACTTTGTAGTTGAGTGTCCTTATCAAAGTAGATAAGATAATGGAGGAAGGCTAATACGTCCAAACCGTATCTACTTTCTCGAACACTTTGTTATTGTTTCTCCTCTAAACTTGTGTTATTTGGATACAACTAACACGGACTGACGCTATTTTCAGCAGAATTACATTGGTGTCTTGTTTTTGTGCAAAAAATCAACTATCAGGAAAAATCCCGGCAAATATGCGAAAAACTATTTTTCACCAGAAGATCCACCGAGCCAGAAGGGGAGATAGAGAGGAGGCCTAGGGGGCCCACACCCACCCCAGGCGCGGGCCCACCTGACCCCGCGCCTGGAGGGGGTGCAGCCACCCCAGGCACCTCCTCGGGCTCCCTCTGCGCCTACAAGTTGCCTTTTGACCTAAAACTGAGGGGGGTCGATAGTTTTCTAGAAAGAGTTCCGCTCTGCCGCCGCCACCAGAAACCAAGATTCGGATCTAGAAACTCCGTTCTGCCACCCTGTCGGGACGGGGAATTTGGAGAGTATCATCGCCATCGCTATCACCAACGCATCTTCATCAACCACCGATGTTTCCCTCATCCATGAGTGAGTAAACCCCCGCTGTAGGCTTGGGGATGGTAGGGATTGGATGAGTTCTATCATGTAATCGAATAAGATCTATTAGGGCATAGTGCCTTGTATCTCTATCAGTGCTATTTGAATTTTTTGCAACTTGTTGTGCTTAATGCTTGTCACTAGGGCCCGAGTTCCATGATCTCAGATATGAACTTATTATTGAATCATTATGATAGTATTGTTTGTGACCTTATCTGCAAGTTGTGTACACATATCATTATACGGATCCAAAGGCCCCAAAGTGACAATAATTGAGACAATTGGAGGGGATGGTTGTGGTGTGAGGATCACATGTGGTCACAGAGTGTTAATACTTTGCTCCGGTGCTCTATTAAAAGGAGCACCTTAATTTACAGTAGTTCCCTAGAAGCCCCACTGCCACGGGCTGGCTGGACAGAAGATGTTGTGCAAGTTCTCATTGAGAGCACGTATTCCTATATTTGGAGCACATGCCTAGGATTGTTTAGTACTTGGATGCTTGTTATTATTTATCTGTAATGCCCTAGATCTTGAAGTTACATGTTTAGACTCGTCCATGCAACGCTCGTCCATCCATCCCTATGCCTACCGCACTCGAATCCTACTGTTACCGTTACTGTTACTATTGCTCATGTTTTACTGTTGCTATTGTTGCTTTGTTGTTGCTACTAGAAACTGTTGCTACTGATAAACTTCTATGAGCAAGAACTATTTTCAGGTGCAGATGAACTGACAACTCAGTTGTTAAGGCCTTGCAAGTATTCTTTGGCTCCCCTTGTGTCGAATCAATAAATTGGGTAATACTACCCGTGAAGACTGTTGCGATCCCCTACACTTGTGGGTCATCAAAGGCCCATCCTCAAAGAGAAGTCAAAGGCTTCACAAAAGAAGCAATTTGTAAAGAAGAATTCTCCATTCAAAAGACAACCAAAGATTGTCTTAGTGGCTCAAGAGGAGTATTCATCGGGAAGTGAAGATGAAGAAGAGGATGATAGGCCACGAGAGGTGGCTGCCATAGTCACCACGTCTACACCGACATCTCTCTTCGACTCACCGAATGAAAACATTGTCAACAATAACGTCGCTTGCCTCATGGAAATAGGTTCTGAGGTATCATCTTCCATCACTTCTTTTCCTAAGGCTATGATTGACATGGATGATCCTACTAGACTAAGGGTTAAGGAAGAAATTATTTCTCTGGACTATTTTATCACTAACTTGCAAGTTGAGCACAAAATACATTTTGAGGATCTCATGGACCAGCTGGCCCAAAATGAAGTGCTTCTTGAAGAAAATAGCAGAATTAAAAGGGAGGATGCAACAGAGATTGCATCCCTAAAAAATGCTCTAGAAGAAGAGGAAGAGGCTCGAGTATCTCTTGAAGAGAGACTTGAGTCAATCGAGGAGTCACACAAAGAAGTTGTGACCAATCTTGTAAAAGAACGTGACAGTGCAGTAGCCAAAGCAAAGAAACTAAAGAAAGAAAAGGTTGACTTTGGGGCTATTCATGCTAGACTCTCCGAGGAAGAGGCTCGAGTATCTCTTGAAGAGAAACTTGACATTGCCCACAAGGCTTTGGAAAGTGAATTCTCTATTCTCAATGAGTCTCATGATCAGCTCCAAATTCGATTGACTAAGTATGATATCCCTAGAACATCTAAGTCAACATATGTTCATGAAGAAAATGCTAGGGTGGAAGATGAGCTTGCCAAAGCCTCCACTTCCAAAGGTAAGTGAGTTCTTGATGATATTCTTGGCAAGCAAAGATCGAAACATGGAAAAGAGGGATATGTTCCCCAGTCCAAGAAGAAGAATAAGAAGAACAAGAAAAGGAAGACCAAGAATGCACAAGCAAAGACAAGCACCGTTGAAAAGAACATCACAAACAACAAAACTGACCATATTTGTTTTGCAGGGCCTAACAATCCTAATTATGAGCTATTTTGTGATTACTATGGTGATATCTATGCTAACTATGTTGGTCCTTTTGATGGATATATTGCTTGGTATATTTGGGTTCCAAAGACCCTAGTTACTAACATGAGAGGACCCACTGAAAAATGGGTACCTAAAACCAAGAAGTAACTTTCTTGCAGGGCCATGCTTCCGGTGGTTCTAAATGGGTGTTGGAAAGTGGGTGCACTAGTCATATGACCGGTAGCAAAGAGATCATCACGGAGATGAGACCCAACCATGATCATATTACAGTCTCCTATGGTGATAAGTCAAAATCAAAGGTATTTGGTCTCGGCAAGGTTGTGGTTGCCCATGATATCTCTCTTGTGGACGTCATGCTTGTTGAGACCCTTGATGCGTGAACCCAATGTTGTCGTGGGACACTTTGTTGGAACCCCAAGATCAAGGTGTGATGAGCACAGTAGCAAGTTTCCCTTAGTAGAGACCGAGGTTATCGAACCAGAAGGAGGAAGGAAACGTCACACAGGTGTTTCAAACAACGTGGAGACCTGCACAACACAAACTCAAGACTTTGTCCCAACGAAACAGTGAGGTTGTCAAGCTCACCAGTTTGCTGTAACAAAGGATTAACTGTATGGCGTGGAAGGTAAAGGTGGTTTGCAGCAAGTAAACAGTAACAGTGGAAGATGTTTCAATGGTAAAGATTGGACCGGGGTCCATAGTTCACTATATGTGCTCTCCTTAGATAAACAACATGGCATGAAGGGTAAACAAATTACAGCAGGGCAATTGACAGGAACTGAGCAAGGCATAACAATGCAATACTAGTCAGAAAGATCCTATGAGATTCGATTGGGAAATACAACAAGATACATAGACCGCCATCCAACTGCATCTATGACTAGAAGTCCACCTTAAGGTTATCATCCGAACCCCCTCCAGTATTAAGTTGCAAGCAACAGACAACTGCTTTAAGCAAAGTGTGTAAGGAAAACAATCCACTTGTTCCATGAACAAGAGACCGTTGTTTTCTCCCTAGTAGCAACAACACATCTACAGCCTAAGAGATTTCTATCACTTCCCTTGGAAACTAGAGGCATGAACCCACTATCGAGCATAAATACCCCCTCTTGGAGTCACTAGCAACTACTCGGCCAAGATAGCTACTATCAACGGAGATCATGCAAGATCACAAACAACACAGACATGATAGAATCATAAAGACAAAACCATTAACCAAAATGACATAATAATCTCAATATCCAGTAGATCCCCGCAAACACAACATGCATGATTAAAAATAGATTAGATCTTGATCATGAATGGAGCTCACAAGATCTATACATGAAGCACAAGGAGGAGATACAACCATCTAGCTACTACATGGACCCATAGTCCAAGGTGGAATTACTCACGCATCATACCGGAGTGAAGGCCTCCGGGATGATCTCCCCTCCGACAGGGTGCCGGGAAGAACTTCATAACCCCCACAGAACTAGGGACGATGGTGGCGGTGGCTATAGAAGGTTTCGTGGAGTTTTGATCAGGTATTTAGGTTTTTTGCATCGGGGGCTTCTTATAGGCAAAGAGGCGAGGCCGGGAGGCAAGCAGGGGCCCCACAACCTACCCAGGCGTGGGGCAGGGCCCACCCGCGCCTAGGGGGGGTCTGGCTGCCCTGGTCCGCTTCTCTGTCTCTCCTCTAGACTTCGTGTCGCCCACGGTAAAATATTGACTTTGGCTTTTGTCCTGTCCTATTCCGAGAATATTGATTTTCTTCCTTTCTGGAACCAAAAACAAAAGAAAACAAGCAATTGGCACTGTGGCAACTTGTTAATAGGTTAGTTCCAGAAAATATACAAAAACACCTCAAAGTCTAGACAAAGCAAAGCAAAATAGATACTAAACAAGCATGGGTCATCAAAAATTATATATATGTTTCCGACGTATCAAGCATCCCCAAGCTTAACTCCTGCTCGTCCTCGAGTAGGTAAGTGATAAAAAGAATAATTTTTGAGGTGACATGCACCCTCACAATAAATATCCAACCATTTGCAAGCATTGAAAGCTGGGATCAAAGAACTCTAAACATGTGGACGAAAGATTGAGTTCTAACAATAAGACATAGCAACTATGCATGCAACATGAAAGGCTACAAACAAAGATCATGAATAACATGCATTGAAAAGCGTTTGTTTGTTTCACATACAGAAAACATGGCATAGTGGCATTCAGCTTGTCCCTCATAGAGTAGCAAATAGATGCATAGGACACCTTCAAAGTTTACACGTGTGACTAGAAACAAATAGCACAAGAGCAAGTAATATCACAATATGCATCAATCAATAAGTTTTGGGACACTGCACACAGAATGACAACTATGCTCTCTTAATGTTGCCTAAAGGTATAAGGTGGAGACTCAAATAATGGTGGAAGAAAGGCCTTTCACAAAGGAAGCAGGGATTTCAAGTTTCAAAAAGATCTTCCAAAAATTATGCTACTTATTAGCTTTCATCCCTCATTGCCTCTATAATAAGCATCTTGAAGTGGTTAAGTTAAAAGTGAACAAACTATGGAGTATATGCTTGACAAAGTATAAGTTGGTAATCTCAAGTCCCTTGAATACGAGGGCCACACCTCATGCTACTCAACTTCAGTCACTTGTAAGTTCTTAACATTGTAAGTACATGCATATCATAGAGAACCGCCAATGGTGTACCCCTTGCACATGGTACAGGAGCTATCCCATAACCAAAATGACAAGGCAAGCAGACAATGAGCATCTCAGCAATCTTTTTACTATATGCATAACTTTTTATTGAGGATGCTTCATAGATAGCTCACTATGGTGATGCTGCAAGTTTCCACCATGATTAGGCATGGCTTAGGCTAGCGACCCAGGCATTTCTCTAACACAAAATACATACTCCATGGACTTACAAGTTCCCTCTTTATTTCACACCGGTGACATCCATAGACAAAAGAGCATGATATCAACTGAGTACAAAGTATAAGTGCAATGTTGAAAACATTCCCCGTGACAGCACGGTTCTGCTAATTCCAACGTATAAGTGCAAGCATATACAACATAGACGACACAATGGTTCAAGTTTATTAGGGGCAAAGAATATAAAGTGTGCCATCAAGTTTGTGAGGGCTTTAATCACTAAGTTTTCAAATAACAAAGAGACTTTTTAACTGGAAGATAGCTGAAAATAAGAATATACTTGGAATGGTGTAATGATGACCCACAAGTATAGGGGGTGTATCATAGTACTTTCGATAAATAGGAGTGTCGATCCCAACGAGGATCAGAAGGTGTTGAACAGTGGTATGGAGTAGGAACTCTCTATAAATACTTAGTAAACGGATTTTTAGTGGTTTTCTGATAGGGCAACAAAACAAGGAGCAAGTAACAAAGAACAAACACAGCAAGTGGCCCAATCCTTTCTTAGCAAAGGACAAGCCAGTGGAAATACTTATAAAGACACATGGGAATTCTGTCAAGTGCTTTCGCTTCAAATAGCTGAGTACTCTTCTTTGGTGTTGTAAGTGTTGTGTGGGTGAACTTGTGCTAATGTACCGACCATACTTGGACTAATACATACTTGTGATTAAACCCCCCTGCAAACATCCGTAATTACAGGAAAGTAATTAAGATATAAATCTAACCACAACCTTAAACTCTGAGATCCTACGCTCCCTTATGCAATGGTGTCCTAATGGGGGTTCAGGTTTTTGTCACTCCGGCAACCCCACATTTAGTATCCAAATACACAATGCATTCCCCTAGGCCCAGAAATGGTGAAGTTTCATGTAGTCGACGTTAACATGACACCACTAGAAGAATAGCACCACAACTTAAATACTAAACCATTGAATAATAATTCAACACAAATCCAATAATAACAACATGACTTCTCCCATGTCCTTAAGAACTAGACGAACTACTCACAAGACATCATATGGATCAATATCAAAGATGATATGGTAATGGATAACCATCTGAACATAAACAATAATCCAATGGTTCCACTCACAAGCATCAACTACAATGGTAATTAACACAGGGAAAGTTTCCCCTAAGAACTAAAGCAATATCCAACACAATTGTTATAGCGGGACGGAGTGTGTGGCGCCCCGCAAAAACCACTACTAGAAAATCGCTGTTGTTTTTATTCTGTGCATTATCATGACAAAAGCACGCATCTGTTTGTCTAAAGCTATTTTTCGAAAAGCCTATTTTGTTTTCTGGATGTTCTCCTCTTTGTTCAAATCCAAACCCCAGATCTGTCCGGATCTTTTATTTGTCTAAAAACCTTTTTACAAATGTTTTGTTTTAAAATAAATAAAAATAATAAATAATAAATCTATGTTTTCCGGGGGAGGCCGCCAGCCTGCCAGGCCAAAGGCCCAGCTAGCCAGCAGCCTACAACCCCTGAAACCCTAATTCTAACCCCTCCAAACCCTAACTTGAACCACCCCACCTAACCAACCCTCCAGACGCCGCCATCCTCCCTGTTCACACACGCCCTGCACGCTGCACATCTAGGGCCCACCACGACCGATCGCCACCTCACCCCACGATCCTCTCCTTCCTTTGCGCATGCGACCCCGCCCTCCTCGATCTAAACCACCAACCACCACCGCCTGAGCGATGTCTCCTCCTGCCGCGTCCCTGCCGCCAGCCTCCACTCTTCGATCCGGTCCCCCTCATCTCTCCTAGATCGAGCAGAGCCCGGGTCTCCATCCTCCACGCGATCTCCGGCCCCTTCTCGACCCAGCCCTCGTCGGAATCCTGCCGCCGCCAGGAGCTCCCTTCCCCTCTGCCGGGAGTGTGCCTCTCGCCCTCGCTGGGTCTCTCTCCGTTGGCCGCATCTCGCCTCCCTGTCACCGACGAGAGCCGTTCCTCGCCACTTCGCGAGCTCCCCCGTCGACCTTCCCTGCTACCTTCCATCATGGGCCACCCCTCCGTGACGCCAAGCTCTGCCCCGAGCCGATGGCACCCCTCCGCGTCGCCACCGCCAACCAAGCCCTGCCATCCTCCTCGTCCCTCCCGGCCGTCCGTCTGCGTCGCGGGGCCCCACCTCGCGAGCCACCGCCGGCTTCTGCTTCCACCGCCTCGCTGTACGGGCACGGCCCCGACCAGCGCCTCTGCCACAGCTCTGATGCGAGCGCCCCACGGATGCGCGCCTCCTCGACGCCACCCTTGTGTCATGTCTCTGGCCACCGCCGCCTACATCCTCTATCCTCCTCAACACCGGTGCCTTCCTGCAGGCCTCTCCCAGCGGACGTCCCCACCAGCGACCGTGTCTCTGACCGCCGCGGGTGCCCCTCACCGTCCTTTCACTCTGGCCGCATGTTCCATTTTTTTCCTTTAGCACCACGTCGGCGTCCGCCTCGTCCGCGCCGCGTCTGTGGATTTTCCCATTCGCATCGTTACAATCAGTGAAGTGTAGATGAAGAAATGATGGTGCTACAGGGCATCCAAGGTCCAAGTCTGTCTCCATGCTCCCCGTGTGTTGATGTGTTCTGTCCCGATGTTCATGTTGTTGCCATCAGCAAAATCGACAAGTGGTAATGTGACCCGAAGTATCCCGACAAGAACGGTCTGATGTGAAGATCTTCATCCAGGAACACCATGTTCTCCTTCCCGGACCCGAAGACCCCGAACCCGGAGACCTTCCTCATAGATGCCAAGACCCCATTCCCGGAGGCGCAGTTCGAACCCGAAGACCACCAAGCTCTTCTTCCTGGAACGACAAGTGCTTCAACACGGATCCGATGCCGAGGACTCCTACACGGAGCGACAAGATCGCCACATGTACGCCAAGTTGGCCGAGACCCTGAAGATATCTCCTTCACGGACCTAGTGACGTCGGATCGCCAAGATCTTCTACCATGTGCCGATGCCTACCCAAGTCCGTCCACGAGACCGTTCGATGCCAAGCCCCTGTAAAACCAAGTTCTTCGACACGGAACACCGAGTTCTCCACCTTGAACGCCATGACCTTCTACATGGACCCGAAGACCACGGATGCGACAAGATCTACTCTGTTGTCCGAGAATGTTCCCGCCAAGACTGACCCCGTCGAACCCCGAGACCACAAGATCGTCGAGCCCTCCTAATGTGTGACCCTTTCCTCGAAGCCCTATTTTTTATAAATGAACATACACTTGTTGGATATTAAATTGTAATGCTTACATACATATTGTGGGTGTTTGGGGGTGTTTTGACGATTCACCTAAATTAAATATGGGGCCATATGCGGGCGATTCTAGTCTTATTTTGGCCCCATTTAAATTTGTGTAGCGAACCGACGATATAATTTTGCCTTGTTAATGCAACATTTAAATTGCGGGGTAGATAAATAACTTGAACCGTCTAATTAAATGTCGGGACCCCGGTTCCGCTTAATATGGCCTAAATGCATTGCACCTTTTCCATGTCATACATCATACATGCATCATGCCCGATTTTCTACCGTAGTATTAAATAGTCCATCCGGTGTTTCTTCTAGTGCTTTGCTTCTCCACGGATTAGGCCGATGAGTTGATGCGAGTGTCGACCCGATCTTCGGATGAACCTTCGGCAATGTTTCAGGCGAGCACCTCCCCCTTTCTACCTATCTTACTTTTATAGTGTTTATTCCCCCCTGTTAATCTATTGCTATCTGTGTTGCGATGCTCTAGTTTTCGTACCCGTGATATTCCTTGTAGCCTTATATTGCCTTGGACACATCCTATTACCTGTTGATTGGTAGATAGTTGGACTTGCGCGTCGTAGTCGCTTACTCAAGTGTTGCTGCGTGTTGTCAAGTACCACAGTTGTTGGAGTATTGCCGCATGTTTAATGTTGGAGATGATCATGGCTTTAATTACTGTTTAATAACTAAAATTGAAGTAGGTAAATGCAGAGGCACCGGTGGGTAATAGACAATATTTGGTTTTTAACCGCTCACTAGTGTCCCGTAGGACCCCGAGTTCTTGACACCTGTTCCGAGATCGAGCGCGCTAACCACAGGTGGGGTGTGTGGGCACCCCCATCGATTTAGTACCTGATTTCAAAGTATTGTACCGGGGGCCACAAAGTAGTTTGGGGCTTTATTACTATCCTGTACTTATGCCATGCTTTACTGCTTTATTTAAGATTGTGCGTGGAGCACCTGTACTGTTTAGGACCGTGACACGTTTTCGCTGTATCGACAAGCCCAGTCACACTTTCGGGTTCCCAGTCGTTTACAGCCGTCGACACAAACCCTGAGTCCGTCTCGGAGACCGGCCGACTTCGTTACGGGTAGCTTAGTGGGGTGGCCCCCCGTGCTTGCTTTGGGTCTGGGAAACGTCGTGTCTGAAACCCCGTCGACATACCGTTGGGTGTATGTTTTGTGATCTTGTACCTACCTGATCCGACAACAAGGGTGTAGGTGCGTGTGGAAACTTTGGTGCACCCCTGCAGGGTTTAATCTTTTCGAGAAGCCGTGTCCGCGGTTATGGACGACTTGGAGCACAGTTCTCGATCATAGACAACTATAACTAAAGTTTACTGTTATAATCTGACTTGTATCCGATATGACTAGTAATCAGCTTCACTATAACGGAATGGCTAAATAAAAGTACCAACAACTGCTGGGTTTGGGATATCTCATGCTAATCGTATCTGACTAGTAAGTGTTGCAACTACAACGGAATGGTTAACTAAACTGCCCACTGCTTATTATATCAGGATGACTCATGCTATCTATATTTGACTAGTAATTTCCGCAACTAAAACGGAATGAATAAAACTGCCAACTGTGTGAGTTCCTCGGTTGACTTCCTCGTTTGGTCTCGAGGGGAAAATACCAGGATGGGTATGTTTGGTGGTAGAATCAGGTTGGTTCCGAATAGGTCTTTCTTATCCCTCTCCGATAGCCGACAGTTATCTCGAGTCTCTATAGGTTGTTTAGTGCATGCTGCGCTGCCGCTTCAGTCCACCATACCTATGTAGGCGAGGACCGCCGAATTCTAGTCTCGCCGTGTACTGGCCTCAGTACTGACCGCTCTCCCTTTTTCCTTTGCCCTTTGTCGGCACCCCTTTTGTTTAAGCAGGTTTTGAGATCGACGTCGTTAGTAGGGTTACCCTTCCGGCTAGGCCTGGGCAGGGTTATGGACGCCATTGGTTATTCTTCAGGGCTCTTAGCCCCATTTGCATCTTGTCCGTACTCGGGCGCTGTATTGTTTACAAGGTGATTTGGATCTTTGTACTGAATATCTGTATTCTTGACTCTTTGAGTCGTTGTTGTATATATTTGTTCTGTGGGTTCCATCGTGGACTATTGTGTAATGGTATTACTTCGTTTTCCACCCGCACGAAAGTGCCTGGTGGGCACCTTTGAATCGTTTCTATGCGGGTTTGGCGGGAATCGCTGAAACTTGCATAGGGCCGATTTGAGGGTGTTACAGAGTGGTGATGATGGTGCTGGTGGAGATGATGGTGTGGATGATGATGATGATCCCGATGAAGCCTAGCTTGATGACGGTGTTGATGGCGACGATCTCCCCTCTCCGGGAAGTAATTCCCCCGTCAGAAATCTGTCTGTCCGAGATATCTTTCTCTCTTGGTGTTTTCCGCCCCCCAGAGGTGGCGGAAATCTATCTGTGGTCGCTCCCCAAGGCTTAGGGTTCCGTAGGGAAGATATAGGCGAATGGGGGGAGTCGGGAGACAGGCAGGTGTAGCATCCCAAAAATCATGATTTATAAAGTTTGCATAGCATTCATACATTCATAAGCATTTGACCCTTTCAAATGTATTTCAACATAAGAAACCATATTTTTGCTACTACTTAATTCAAGTAAGGCAAGGTTTACATTTTACTTTCTAAATATGATTAGGGTTTGATCAGTAATGATTGGAAAGTGAATACAAAGCCACAAAAAATATTTCAAAACAAATCAATCATAAAACCATCTTTATGCCTATTATCATTATTTAATTAAAGGCATGGTTTTATATTTAATTTCAAACTCAAAATGGTTTTGAGTAAAAGATGATGTTTTGCACATTCTTGGACACAAGATACACAGAACAAAATTCCGGAAGAAATTCAAATTGAAACGGATTTGAAATAGTCATTCAATTCAAACCAGAAAATCAAAACAGAAAAAGAAAAGGAGAAAAGGAGAAAAAAATAAACCTAACTAACTAACTAGCCCAACCCACCCATGGCCCAGTAGCCAGCCCAGGAAGCCCACCCGGGAAAACCCCTTCCCTCTCTGTTTCTCACCAACTCCCGAACCCCTCCTCTCACTGACGACTTGGCCCCACACGCCACGTCACATTCGTCCCCAAATCACGCCCGCGACCAGCTCTGTCGCGGCCGTTTCTTCCCGATGATATCGCGCTTGAATACGAGTTACTACAGGCGTAATCCCTCCTCTCGCCCCGGCTACTTAAACCCCTTCCCACTCCGCTCTTTTCCCCTCACTCGCCAACCACAGAGCGCCGCTAGGCTGTCCACAATAGAGCTTGCGCCGCCGCTGTCCCGAACTACTCCGGCGAAGGATCACGGTAAACGTTGCCCCCCTCTGTCTCTCTGACTGCTACGCGTGCACTCACTATGGCCGTGTGCATATAACACTGGCCCTGGCTCCCTTTATCATGCCTTGTAGCGTTGCCAACGACCACCTCCGAACGATCCCAAAGCCGCCTGCAACTCCGACGAGGAATCCACGATGTGTCCGTGCGCCCCGACCCCGTCCACCTGCACGTTGAGCTTCGTCGTGTCTCCACGACCTCGGTAAGCACCAGAACTCTCGCCTTTGCCCTCTGGTCTCGCCGGAACATCATCGGCAGACGCGCAGCCACCGCGGTGGCCATTTGCACTACCCGCGAATGGTTAGAGTGATCTGGTCCGCTGGATCTGCATCCAGCGGATGCGATTAGATCCTCCCACAAAGGGGTACGCGTAGATCTGAGCCTTAGATTTTAGATCTAACGGTATAGATTAGATTAGTTATGAAGGGTATGATGCGATCTGGTGCGTTGTATCTAGTTAGATCTAATGGTGTGGACGCGTGATCCAGAGCGAACCGGTACGCGCCAATCAGACGCTGCCGCGTGTCAGGGTTTTCGTTTTAAAATTCAGATTTGATTTAATTAGATGATTAAACTTGTAAATTGAATAACTTTTGTTATGTTTATCCAAAAATGCAAATAATATATCAATGGAATCATAAAAATAAATCCTACATATCTGTAGGCTTGGTTTTGTATTTTGCCTCTGTTAAAATAGGATTTTATGCAGAGACATTTGTAGGCCTATTTTGTGTATAAAAATTATTTGGAAAATGTTTTAAAAGCCAAATTAAGGTTGTTTAGTGTGTAATTGTGTAGTTTAGTGTTTTAGTACTGTTTAATTGTCTTGTTTAGTTTAGAAAAAATCATCACATGGCATTTTCATGCATTCATATATTTTTTCTTGATTATTGAAATGTGATTTTGGTGCTATCATTTTATGTGTAGATTTTGGTGCTAGTGGTGATTGTGATTGTGAGGATTGTTGCTACTCCCCCAACTACCAAGGCAAGTGGTGCTTCATAATTTTGTCCCAATATTTTGACTATGCATTAGAAATGTTTTGTATAGGGCTTGCATGATATTTTTGCTAAGTATCTTTATGCTATGCTTGGGAAATACTAGTAGTTGTAGAATTGTTAGAATTTTCTCTAAGTTAAGATACTTGATATTGCATGCTTAGCCTAGATTGTAGCAAACAAGGGTGGAATATATGTTCAAGCTATGGAAATTTTGCTAAGTCTTTTGACTTATGTTTTTGCTTAATAAAACAACTAAGTGAATGAATCACCTGGGTGGAATGGTTTGATGGTTTGTGTTGAGTGGTTACATAAGGGTCATATCTATGGTTTACCTTGTGTATCACACTTGTGGAAAGCCACCCAGGAACAAAGGGATTTGAGATACTTAGTGTTTAGGAGCTTCTAGTGCAACCACATGGCATATGGGTTCTGCCTTGATCATATAGGTTGCAATAACTTAGCCATTTGGACAGTTGGTGGTAGGGTGATAGGTTGGAACGCGTCCATTTGGTCTAAGGGAAGGCTTCTGGAAGGTCTCGTCTTGATGAATGTCAAGTCTTGTGGGGAAAGTGCACCACCTCTCGAGAAGGAAATATCTAAGTACTTAGTCATGTCCCCGACAATGGAAAATTTGAGCATCAAGACACTGAAGCTATCAAGGATCTCCTCATCCCAATTTCTAAGTTAAAAACTTGTGGTGGAATAAGGGTTAAGGTTCACCAATGTCTATTGGTGGTTCCTTGGGAGTTTTTGTCAAACAAAAACTTAGTGTTTTCAACTGATAGGTAAAACCTATTTTAAGCAAAGCAAGCCTAAGCTACACTTAGCCAAATTCATATAGAAGTTAGATTCTACTATATTACTAAGGTATCACTTGCCAATACTATTCCAATGTATTGACCCACTGTGACTATAACTTGTGATGTTGCAGGTTACTCTAATGAGGATTAGGGTTATGAGTCTACACTAAACATGTTTGCCTGTGGCACATGAAGATGAAGACTTTTCTATATTTTGTTAAGTTAAATTCTTGCTCTAGCCTTTGGCTATGGATTTGTAAAAGACTATGTTATCTCTGGAATGATGATGTAACAATGACCTTTGTATCTGTGTACTTCATCTTAAACTGTGGATGCTAGCATTTGATCCAGGAACTAGCATTGAAATCACAGGGATCATTACCTTTATAAAGGTGGGGTCTTATAGCAGGTGGGCAACACCTGACCTAGGCGCGGGGTCAAGTGGGCCCGTGCCTAGGGGGGTGTGGGCCCCCTGTGGCCCCTCTTCGTCCCTCCTTCTGGCTTCCTCAATCTTCTGGAAAAATAATATTTTCCCATATTTTTCTAGTATTTTTCTGATCTTCGCGAAATTGCATCGAAACGTCCTCTTTTCCATCAGAATCCAGACTCCGACAGTCCATCCTCCAAGAATCATCCAACATGCATAAACAGTGGAAAAGACATAAGCAATACCTCATAATAATACAAATATCAATGAATAGAGGTAAATTATGATATAGAATGGTGATGCAAATTGGGCGTATCAACTCCCCCAAGCTTAGACCTTCGCTTGTCCCCAAGCAAAAACTGAGCTTAGTAAACATGTCCACAGGTTTATCGAGTGAAGTGTCGATAAAAGAATACGAACAAGAAGCATCACACTTACCATTATATAACTTAGCTTCCAACCAAGTACAACAGTCAAAATAGATATGCATAAAGATAAATCATAATTGGAATTGGCAAACTTGTTCTTGGTCAGAGAACACCTGGCAAACAGTTTCACAAAAAGCTTTTTGTAGAAGTTTTATAACAGGAGCACCCTTTGCTCAAAAAGGTTTTTCACAAGTGAAGGCTTTCAAAGTAATACTCAATAGATAAGAGTCTTGTGCAAACAAGGAAGATATAGAACATGATTGAATAAATCACCATATGAATGATTGAAACACAACAACTCAAATGCTTGCTAGAGATAGAGAGGAAGTATGTTTACTGACTCAACTTGGTAGTAGGAGAAAGGTCCCTTTATAGAGGGTAGCAGGGATTACAAGTCATAAAGAGCTTCCAAAAGATTATGGTACTTACTAGCTTTGAGCCCTCATTGCCCCTATCATAGGCATCTTGAGATGATTAAGGTTAAAGTGCACAAAGATGGAGTATATGCTTGATGAAATATAAGTTGGGAATCTCATGTCCCTTGAATATGAGGGCCACTCCTCATGCTACTCAACTTTGGGCCCAGGTAAGTTCTTGTCATTGTAAGTATTTTCGTATCATTGAGAACCGTCAACGGGGTACCCCTTGCACATGGTACATGATATTTCCCATAACCAAAATGACAAGGCAGGCAGACAATGAGCATCTCAGTGATCTTTTTATTTACTATGTGCATAGCTTTTTATTGAGGATGCTTCATAGATAGCTCACTATGGTGATGCTGGAAGTTTCCACCATGATTAAGCATAGCTTAGGCTAGCGGCCCAGGCGTTTCTCTAACACAAAATACAAACTCCATGGACTTACAAGTTCCCTCTTTATTTCACACCGTTGACATCCATAGACAAAAGAGCACGATATCAACTGAGTACAAAGTACATGTGCAATGTTGAAAACGTTCCCAGTGACAGCACGGTTCTGCTAATCCTGACGTATAGATGCAAGCATATACAACTTCGATGGCACAATGGTTCAAGTCTATTAGGGGCAATAAAATAAGGTGTGCCATCAAGTTCGTGAGAGCTTTACTAACTAGTTTTCACATAACAAAATACTTTTTTAATTCGAAAGGTAGATGAAGCTTGAGAATTTGCTTGGAATAGCAAAAGATAATAGGTAGATATGGTGGACACAAATGGCAAAGGTTTTGGTTAAATGGTTTGGAAACATGAGAAGTAAGCCTTCTCAAAACAGGTTTTTGGCTAGCAAGGATGGATAGCAAGCAAGAGAGTTGAAAGAAACAAGAAAACATACAAGTAATAAAGCCAAACATGCAATCCTCCTTGAAGACACAAAAGATCTTAAATAAAGAATACTAAGCTTATGAGCCAAAAAGAAAGAAAGTAAATGATACAAAATACCTGTAAGTTTTTTCTCTTTTTCTTTCAAACCTCAAAAAGTATTGCTGCTGACCAGAACTCGGTTTGCCAAAACCAATTTAGATCCACTTGATGCTCCCAAAGTGATGCCAATACTGATCAACAAGATCCATCATATAATAGAGATTGCAAACTAAAATAAGAAGTGCAAAAAGTAAGAGATGAAACTTCTCATTAATATTCCAATAAAGGCACTCACACCAAGGGATACATAGATAATCAACTAAAGGAGAGATACTTCCACATGCAAACCAAACTATAAGATAACCTCTCTACCAAAGATACGAATCCACCAAAAAGGTAAAAGATAAAATATAATGGTTGTGATACCGCGGCACTCCCCCAAGCTTGGAACAAGCCAAGGGGATGCCACACCTGATGACGAATTACTCCTTTGGTGGTGGTGGTGTTCTCTTGATAAGCTCCTCAATCAGTTTCCTTAACTCCTCAATCTCAAAGGTTAGGGTATGAATCAACTCTAAGTTTTGCTCAATGCGGTTCATGATCATATCGGAATGAGAGTTCCAGTCCTTATTATTCTTTCCCCACTCTTCCTTCTTACTATGTTCCTCCCCTGCATGGTTAGAACGAGGCATGTCCCACATCGAGCGCAATTTCCCTTTGGGCACATATTGATATTGACGCTCATGTATAAGAGTGTGGAAGGGTTTCTTGGTACTTGGAGGAGGTGACTGCGGAGAGAGGGCATGACGAGATTTCCCTCATGTGGACATCCGTGCTGTCCTCTTGAGCTTGATAGGTTTTGCCACCACTCCAATGCTCGCGACGATAGTGTGGGTCTCCGGTTGCTTATCCTCCTCCATGTCTCCTTCATAACCTACCAAAATCTCTTCCTCCTTGGATTTGTGAGGATCTTCTTCCTCGGGCTTCTTGCCTTTGTCGTTGGAGGAGACCATGGTGCTCTAAACTTGAGAAGTTTTCCTGACAGAAACAGATCGAAACGAAAACATGACGAGAACACGATGCACGAACCTCGGGGGATCCGTGGGGTTATATATTACGAAGATTCAGGGCATAAGGAAGGTTTTGACATGGAAACGAGGCGGAGTCGGAGTTCACGGGTGGCACACCCCCTCTAGGCGCGGCCAGGCAGGGGCCCGCGCCTAGGGTGGGTTTATCCACCCCGGACTCCGTCTCCTCCTCTGTTCGGTCTCGTAACTTCCCTTATGTATTAAAAACATCAAAAATATAAAAATATTGGGGTTTCACGAATCTTCTGTTTTCACCACTTTTACCTATTCAAAGACGAACTCTGCAGACTCCTTTTCACCTTCTCCTGGAAGTTTCCTTTCCTCACAAGGCAATACACAAGCTTCAATGGCAACATTAGTGTAAGAAAAACAACAAACCTTTAGGTTCACACTTCAACTGAAATCCATCAAAACAAAGGCTTCTATAAGAGGCAAATGCAAATGCTAACAGAAATCTATCAAAACAAACCAGCAGGTAAAGATTGATTTTTCAAAAACCTTATGTTGCTCAAATAAAAAAGTGCAGAACTAATAAAAGTTGGGTAACAACTTGGAGAACAAGATTAGAAAAATACAGCTCCATCCGACGTACTGAGATCCCTCACAATTTTTTCGGTGCAGCACAAAAATCTGTCCCAAGACAGCCACTTTTCACAACTCCTCTTGTAAGATCCCTCCTTTGTAAAGGAAAAGGATCCCTGTGATTGCAATACTAGTCCCTGGATCAATACTATCATCCATAGTTTAAGATGAAGTACACAGATACAAAGGTCATTTATTATATCCATTCCAGAGATAAAACATAGTCTTTTACAACTCAAGGCCACAAGCCTAATACAAGAGTTTTTGGAATAAGTAAATAAACATAAGTCTTCATCTTCATGTGCCATAGGCAAGCATGTTGAGTGTAGACTCATGACACCTAATCATCATCGGAGTAACCTGCAACATCACAAGTTACAGCCACAGTGGGTCAATACTTTGGAATAGTATTGGCAAGTGATACCTTAGTAAATATTAGGTGGACTATATTACTATATGCATTTTGGCTAAGTGTAGTTTGGCTTGCTTTGCTCAAAATAGGTTTTTCCTATTAGTTGAAATCACTAAGTTTTTCTTTGTCAAAAACTCTTCCCAAGAAACCACCAATAGACATTGGGGTCCTTCACCCTTGTTCACCCACAAGTTTTACTTAGAAGTTGGAGTGATGAGATTCTTGATAGCTTCCATGTCTTGATGCTCAAGTTGTCCATTGCCATGGACTTGGCTAAGTACTTAGATTTTTCCATCTGCAGAGGTTGTGCACTTTCCTCACCAGACTTGGTTTCCCAAGACAGGACCTTTCAGAAGCCTTCCCTTAGCCAAATGGACGCGTTCCAACCTATCATTCCCACTACCACCAACTGTCCAAATGACTAAGTTCTAGCAACCTATGTGATCAAGGCAGAGCCCATATTGCCAAGTGGTTGCACTATAAGTTTCTCAACACTTGGCTTCTAAAATCCCTTTGTGCATGGGTGGCATACCACAAGTGAGATACACAAGGTAAACCATGTCCATGGGCCTTGTGTAACCACTCAACCAAAAACCACCATTCAAGTCCCATTCCACCCAGGAGGTTCATTGACTTAGTTGTTTTATTAAGAAAAACATAAGTCCAAAGACTTAGAAATATTTTCATCATAGAATGTATATACTTTACCAACCCTTGTTTGCTACTAGCTAGGCTAAGCATGGCATAATAACTTAACTTAGGAAATTTCCTAGCAATTCTACAACTACTTAGGATTTCCCAACATAGCATTTGGCAAAAAGTAACATGCAAGACTTAGCAAAATATTTCTAATGCTACTACAAAATATAGGGATGGAATTATTCATGAAGTACCACTTGCCTTGGTAGTGGGGAGAGTAGCACTCTTCACAATCATAGTCACTAGCAAAATCTACACAAAAATGGTAGCACAAGAATTACACACAATTCATATACAAACATAAACATATATGCATGCAATGCCAAAAATGCTAAGTGATGATTTTTAAAATTCCACCAAGCAAGTGCATGATACAGAACATAACCAAGTCCAAAAACTTGCTAATTAAACTTATTTAGCACTAAAACAATTTACTAAACAAATTCTATACTCAAAATAGTCCTAAACAAGTTTCTGCATAAAAAGTCATTTTAACAGAAACTTTTCACTAAACACATTGCACAAACAGAAAGGGCTTGTCTCCCTGATTCCAACGATATAAAATTTGTAAACATCTAATGTGGAAATCAAAAGTTATAGCCATTTCAATTTTGGATCTAAATCTGATTTGAAATCTGTTTTTGAATCAAACCCTAACCACGTGTCTTAACCCTACTGGCGCGTACCGGTTCGGACGGATCGATTTCTGCGGGCCGTAGGATCTAAGTCAGATCTGGTGGCTCAGATGCGCGCTTACCTCTTCGCTTAAGTTCTAATTTCAGCCGCAGGATCTGCATCTAACGATCCTAATCGCTTTGACCAAATATGAGCGGCGCTAGCGGCGGTGACTAGCGGAGGTGCGTCTGTCAGCGGCGGCGCTGGCGTTCTAGGTTGCCCGGGGAAGAAAGGGTGTGCTTACCAGAACCGCAAGGGGCTGCTGATGCTCAAGGTGGCGATGGCTTGGGAAGGGGCGCACGGGTACGGTCGCTGGGGCTCGTCGGAGTTGCGGGCGGCGTCTGTCGCTTGCAGTTGAGGTTGTTGCCGAGGTTTGGCGTCGCCCTAGCACAAACCAGAGGGGTCAGGAGATGCACAAGACGAAGGCGAACATTCTCGTATGAAAGAGGGGGCAAGGGGCGCTCGGGTTTTACCTCAATTGATCACCGGAGTCGAGCGGTGGCGCAGTCGGTTGCAGGCACGAACGGGGACGACGGCATGGGTCACGAGAATGCAAACGAAGGGTATCAGGAGGTGCGCAAGATCAAGCTGGGCACGATTGTTTGAACCAGAGAGAGGGGGGCGGTCGAGGCTCACCGGAATTAGTCGCCGGAGTCGTCGGTACTGCGGGGCTTCGAGGTCAAATGCGCGCAGCCTAGTGGCGGAGTGAGCGAGGAGAGTGGGGGAAAATGACCGCGGCGGGGTGTGGTTTAAATAGGCTCAAGCGCGACAGGAAACGCTTGCGGCATCAAGGCTAATTACGCCGCGCCATTACCGGCATCAACAGCAGCGGCGACGTGGTCTGCGGGCGTGTTTTGGGGAAGAAGGGGTGACGTGGAGAGGGCCACCAGTCAGCGAGTGCTCAGTGTGGGTGCGTCTGCGCGTGCGAGCGAGCGAGAGAGTGGCCGGGTGGGCTAGCTGGGCCGGTTCTGCTGCTGGGCTAGATTAGGAGCGCCTGGCCTTTTTCTTTTCTTTTACCCTTTTCTTTTTCTGTTTTGATTTTCAGGAATGGTTTTCAAATGAATTCAAGTCCCATTTGAATTCAAATCAATTTGAGATTTTTGCAGTGTGCAATAGTCTCAAATATAGGCCTAAAACCATGTGGTTACTTTGCAAAGGCTTGGTCACTTTTGGAGAAACAAAATAACAGGAGCTTTGCACTTGATTTGCAAATGTTTGAAAAATGGTTTTTGAAACCATTTCCATTTTGTAAAGCTTGGTTCAAATTCCACACTCAATCCTTTCAACAAGGAAACAAACAATCTAGGTTTAAAACATTCAAACTCTCAAATGGGGATGGCCATTTGATTAAGTTTGCTCACATAAAATGATAGCACTATGTGCTTCTGTTTTTCTGAAATGAGTTTTGAAATTGATCTCAATTCTATATGCATGCATGAATGATATGCAAACTTTGAAATCATGATTTTAGGGATGTTACAAATCTAACCCCCTTAAGGTGAATCTCGCTCTCGAGATTCGGATTGGCTAGCAAATAGGTGAGGGTGGTCTTTCCGAAGATCATCTTCTCTTTCCCATGTTGCTTCCTCTTCGGAATGATGATTCCACTGCACTTTGCAAAACTTGATAGTCTTTGTCCTTGTGACTCTTTCTGCAGTCTCAAGAATTTTGATAGGTTTCTCTTCATATGTGAGGTCACTTTCTAGTTGCACTTCCTCCAAAGGTATGGTATCCTTCAAAGAAGTTTCTTCCATTTATGTGTGACATTTCTTAAGCTGACTCACATGAAATACATTATGGACAGCTGATAGAGATTCTGGCAGTTCAATTTCATAAGCAACTTCTCCTTTGCGACTCAGAATCTTGAATGGCCCAACATATCTTGGTGCCAACTTTCCTTTGACTCCGAATCTTTTCACTCCACGAAGGGGTGATACTCTAAGATAGGCTCTATCACCAACTTCGTAGGTGACTTCTCTACGTTTAGGGTCTGCATAGCTTTTCTGTCGGGACTGTGCTATCTTTAACCTGTCCTTAACCAATTTGACCTTCTCTTCGGCTTCTTTGATTAGATCAGGCCCGAATAAACTTCTTTCTCCCACACCATTCCATAACAATGGGGTGGTACACTTTCTTTCGTAGAGAAACTCAAACGGTGCCATCTCAATGCTGGCTTGATAGCTATTGTTATAAGAAAATTCTGCGTAAGGCAGACTTTCATCCCAACTTGCTCCATAGTCTAGGGCACATGCCCTCAACATGTCTTCCAGAATTTGATTAGTCCTTTCTGTTTGTCCATCGGTTTGAGGATGAAAAGCAGTACTGAATTCCAACCTCGTTCCCAATGACTCATGCAGCTGTCTCCAAAAATGGGAAGTGAATTGAGTTCCCCTATCAGATACAATACTCTTGGGCACCCCATGTAGACATACAATTCTACTCATGTAGATTTTGGCTAACTTGGCACTTGTATAAGTTGTCTTCACGGGTATTAAATGAGCCACTTTAGTTAGGCGATCTACTACTACCCATATTGAATCATATCCTGACCTGGTCCTTGGTAATCCGGTAATGAAATCCATACCGATCTTGTCCCACTTCCAATCAGGAATAGGTAGTGGTTGAAGCAAACCTGCTGGTTTCTGATGCTCCGCTTTTACTCTACTACATACATCACACAAAGCAATATCCTCGGCGATGTCCCTCTTGAGATTGTTCCACCAAAATATTTCTTTCATGTCCATGTACGTTTTGGTGTTACCCGGGTGGATAGAATACGGAGAGTTGTGTGCTTCTTGCAAAATCAGTTTCCGCAACTCCAGATCTTGTGGAACACAGATACGTTTCCCATGCCATAAAGTACCCTGTTCGTCTACATGGAAATTTTTAGCTTTCCCTTGGCCAATCTTTTCCTTAATCTCTTCAATTTCCTTATCAGTCTTTTGAGCTTCTCGAATCTTGTCCAACAAGGTGGGTTGGACATCTAAAGACATGAGATGTCCTTCAGGCACAATCTCCAATCTGAGTTCTCTGAATTGGGTACACAAATCATCTGGCAATTCTCCTTTGGTAAGGCCATTTACAAATACCTTACGACTTAGAGCCTCTGCTACAACATTTGCTTTACCGGGGTGGTATTGCAAACTTAAGTCATAATCCTTGATAAGCTCTAGCCATCTTCTTTGTCTCATATTGATTTCCTTTTGGGTGAAGATATATTTCAAACTTTTGTGATCCGTGAACACTTCACAACGCTTTCCCAAAAGGTAATGTCTCCATGTTTTGAGTGCATGGACGATAGAGGCTAACTCCAAATCATGAGTAGGATAGTTTACTTCATGAGTTTTGAGTTGTCTCGAGGCATAGGCCACAACTTTACCGTCTTGCATAAGTACGGCACCCAAACCTTGATGAGATGCATCACAATACACTTGGAAATCTTTTTCCAAGTCAGGCAGACATAGAACTGGTGCCGTCACAAGTCTCTTCTTCAACTCCTGAAAGCTGACTTCACAACCTTCAGACCAAGCAAACTTCTTGTCTTTCTTTAATAATTCAGTCATTGGCTTAGCAACCTTTGAGAAATTTTCAATGAACCTTCTGTAGTAACCTGCTAAGCCAAGGAAACTACGAACTTCTTTCACGTTCTTGGGAGATTCCCATTCTGTCACAACTGAAACCTTAGCAAGATCAACTGCTACACCATCCTTTGTCATAACATGACCAAGAAAACCAACTTCCTCTAACCAGAACTCACACTTGCTGAATTTGGCATAAAGTTTATGCTCTCTTAACTTCTCAAGTATTAAGCGTAAGTGTCCTTCATGCTCTTCTTTGCTCTTGGAGTAGACTAAGATGTCATCGATAAAAACGACAACAAACTTGTCAAGGAATTCCATGAACACTTTGTTCATCATATTCATGAAGTATGCTGGAGCATTGGTTAAGCCAAAAGGCATTACGGTATACTCATACAATCCATACCTTGTGGTGAATGATGTTTTAGGTATGTCTTGCTCTCTTATCTTGAGTTGAAAATAGCCTGACCTTAGATCAATCTTTGAGAACACACATGCTCCTTCAAGCTGATCAAATAAGTCATTGATTCTGGGCAAAGGATATTTGTTCTTGATAGTTACTTCGTTGAGTGAACGGTAATCTATGCATAACCTTTGGCTTCTATCCTTCTTCTCCACAAACAAAACTGGGGCTCCCCAAGATGAAGAACTTGGTTGAATAAATCCTTTCTGCAACTGTTCTCCTAGTTGCTTCTTGAGCTCTTTCAATTCATCAATAGACATTTTATATGGTATCTTTGCTATGGGTCCAGACCCTGGTACCAAATCTATCAGAAATTCCACATCTCTATCCGGTGGCATTCCTGGCAATTCTTCCGGAAACACATCCGGATACTCACACACAATTGGCACGCTGTCCATGCTAACCCCCTTAAGAGAATTAAGCATACTCCTTTTTGCTTCAAAATTGGTCTTGAATCTGATCCTTTTATTTTCTGGAGTTGTGAGTGAGACAGTATGGTTGGCACAATCAATCACTCCTTTATACTTAGTCATCCAGTCCATTCCCAGAATGACATCCAATCCTTGGGAGTTTAGAATTATCAAGTTAACGGGAAACTTATACTTCCCAAATTCTATGACTAGATCATGGCATCCTGAATTCACTATCATTTCTCCACCAGGAGAACTTACTTTTATAGGACACCCAATAGTTTCTACCGGTAGTTCATTTCTTTCAACAAATGCTCTTGATATGAATGAATGAGATGCACCAGTATCAAAGAGTACAAATGCTGGAATGGAATTGAGTCTGAACTTACTAGCAACAGCATCAGGCTCCTCATAGACCTCCTCCACACTGATGTGATTTACCTATCCTTTCTGGAAAGGATTGGGCTTGACAGGTCCTTCAACTTTCTTTTCGGGGCACTCATTTGCATAGTGTCCCATCTTCTTGCATTTGAAGCACTCAACCTGACTGATGTCTCTCTTAGCAGGCTGACTTCCACTCCCACTACCATTACCACTGTGGTGGCTCTTATGTCCACTCTTGTGGTTCTTGTATTTGTCGTTGTCATGACTGCGGTGATGCTTGCTGTCATGACGGTTGTGGTTGTGGTGCTTGTTGAATTTCCCATGCTTGTGGGATCCTAAGCTTCCACTGTCATCATAGTGAGATCGTTTGTGAGACGATCCCGAGTTGTGCTTGTCGGAGTGCTTCCTCATTCTACTCTCGACTTGCTTCATTTTGTTCTCCAATATAGCAGCCTTGTCACAGAGCGACTGATAAGTGGGAACATATGCCACAGCCAGCTGCAGATTCAGCTCATCATTCAAGCCTTCCAGAAATTTTTCCTTTCTTTTGGCATCCGTGTCAACTTCATCCGGTGCATAACACGCCAGATTGTTGAACTCTTCAATGTATCCAGCCACGCTGCGGTGGCGCTGCTTCAGATTGTGGAACTCTTTCTTTTTCAGGCTCATTATTCCTGATGAGATATGAGAAGTGCGAAAGCCATCCTCAAAGATAGCCCAAGTCACCTCATCAATAGGTGTGGTGATTTGAAAGTTATCCCACCAAGTGGCGGCTGGCCCTTCCAGCAGATGTGCTGCAAATCTGACCTTTCCAGCGTCCGTGCAGCCCACGGTCACTAAGTCCTTGTTTATAGAACATAGCCAATCGTTGGCCACCATGGGATCAGTCGTCCCCGAGAACTTAGCTGGCCTCAATCTCAGAAATCTGGTAAGCATATCAAAGCCCGAAGGGTTGTTGTTGTTGTTATTGTTGTTGTTATTGGGGTTGTTGTTGTGGTTATTATTCTGGTTCTGGATGAATGTTGTCATCATCTGCATAAGCTGTGTTTGAGCAGTCATCATTTGCTACATTTCTAGAGTGATGTTGTTGCTGTTGGGGTTGGGGTTTGCGCGACGGGGAGGCATCTGTGGTTTGTTCAAATAGAGATAAGAATGAGATACCCATAGATGTTTTTATGCACATTACATCACATAAGCAAACACATAGCATGCAACACAAAGATAAAAGTTCAACAATAAAATAACAAGTTCACAAAGTAAAACACACAAGTGGCGAGCCATCCACATGTCGGATGGTCCAATAACAAGTTCACAAATAACAAGTACGATAATAAAAGATAAACGAGTAGTCAAGTCTACTCATCAGCATCAATCTCCTCCTCGACAAAGGTAAGACCTGTGTTCTCCATCGCGGTCTTGTTCTCCTCAATAGTAGTGGCCAAGGACTCAATCTTGGCCTTGAGAGCCCTCTTTTGGGAACGAAGCCTCTCTATCACCGGCTGCTGCTGCTCTAGCTCGAAGTCCTTGGACTGCAGTTCTTCAGTCATGTCCCGGATCTTCTTGTTCCTATCCTGGACACGCTTCTCCTGACTCTTGAACTTCCTGTCCTGGGTCTCGAACTTCGCCTCCATTTCCTTGACTATCTCGTCCTGCTGCGCGAAGAGCTTGTCCTTCTCGCGTAGCTGCACCTGGAGCTCGTCATTGCTGAGCATGACATTGGTCATGTCCGTGTCCACGTGCCTAATGAGAGACTCTAAGTCCTGGAGGTACAGACGTATTGGCTCTGCTGCGTCCCTCGACTCGTCCTCGAAGTCTATGGACTCTCCATCCTCATCACGCCTTCTGAAGACGTGGAAGTGGGTGCCTCTAACCTGTCGGGAGTGTCGTCCCAGCAGACGTCCTATCAGGTCCTGCATAACTACATCCATGCCTCTCTCCCTGTCATCGTGCATAAGCTTGAAGACGATGGCCTCCGTTGTAGGCTCTGTCTGGCGTCCGGGCTGGTTCACCTTGAAGCCCCAGAGGTCCTTCCTCTCGAACTTGGTGAGTGGATGCACCATGATAGTGGGAAGAGGGAGATTGAGCAAAGTGGTAAGCTCAACGATACGAGGACCAAAACGGGTAACCTGGAACTCCTCAACAGTGCTGATGGTAATAGGCATCTATTTATAAGATAGAAAAGTTAGATCAACACAATTTAAGATAAACAAAAGTCATAACACACATACACATCCTTGGGAAGAAAAATCACACAAGTCATGCATACAAGAATCCATTACATCAACCAAAGTCCAATCTTATTTTAAGATAACAATTTGGAAAATAAGGTGATAGGTGGTGGTCCAATTAACGAAGTACGTTTATAATCCTATCTCACTGGATATGTTGGCTAACACAATGTTCCTAGAAGCAATCAACCTATCTTGCTCACATGATTCCATCACTAAGTCTATAATATCTCCTCTTAAGGTTTGGTTGGTAGCTTCCAACTCTTGGGTATGTTCCTTCTCTTTGTCTAAGTCTTTTTGGAGGTTGAGCATTCTGCATTTGACTCTAGCACTAAGCTCTTTGATAGTTCTCCAAGCTGCTTCTCTTGCTGACTCAAAGAATGTGGTGTGCACCACAGTGTTGGTGTACATGCAGAATCCTTTTTCTTTGTGGTTGTCTTCCTTGTTTTTATACAAGTGAAGTTGCACCCACCAGTACTCAACTCCTTCATCCATCACTGGAAAGCCTTTGTACACAGCTGCACCATGTATTTCCATTGCCACCATGAGGTCCTTGAGAATTTTGGGAAACTCAGTCTCACACTCCAAGGTCATGGTCATGAGTGGTCCTTTCCTTACGGCTTCGTTGATGGAGTTCATCTACAAATAGAGATGAGAATGAGAAGATTAGAAAAGTTTACGAGAAGAATAGACAAGTGTAGAAGTAGTTGAAAAATTTTCCTTAGTGGTTTCCAATCCTAGGATCATAATCCTACAGGCAACACAGTGCTCTGATACCATCTGTAAGATCCCTCCTTTGTAAAGGAAAAGGATCCCTGTGATTGCAATGCTAGTCCCTGGATCAATGCTAGCATCCACAGTTTAAGATGAAGTACACAGATACAAAGGTCATTTATTACATCCATTCTAGAGATAAAACATAGTATTTTACAACTCAAGGCCACAGGCCTGATACAAGAGTTTTTGGAATAAGTAAATAAACATAAGTCTTCATCTTCATGTGCCACAGGCAAGCATGTTGAGTGTAGACTCATGACACCTAATCATCATCGGAGTAACCTGCAACATCACAAGTTACAACCACAGTGGGTCAATACTTTGGAATAGTATTGGCAAGTGATACCTTAGTAAATTTTAAGTGGACTATATTACTATATGCATTTTGGCTAAGTGTAGTTTGGCTTGCTTTGCTCAAAATAGGTTTTTCCTATTAGTTGAAATCACTAAGTTTTTCTTTGTCAAAAACTCTTCCCAAGAAACCACCAATAGACATTGGGGTCCTTCACCCTTGTTCACCCACAAGTTTTACTTAGAAGTTGGAGTGATGAGATTCTTGATAGCTTCCATGTCTTGATGCTCAAGTTGTCCATTGCCATGGACTTGGCTAAGTACTTAGATTTTTCCATCTGCAGAGGTTGTGCACTTTCCTCACCAGACTTGGTTTCCCAAGACAGGACCTTTCAGAAGCCTTCCCTTAGCCAAATGGACGCGTTCCAACCTATCATTCCCACTACCACCAACTGTCCAAATGACTAAGTTCTAGCAACCTATGTGATCAAGGCAGAGCCCATATTGCCAAGTGGTTGCACTATAAGCTTCTCAACACTTGGCTTCTAAAATCCCTTTGTACCTGGGTGGCATACCACAAGTGAGATACACAAGGTAAACCATGTCCATGGTCCTTGTGTAACCACTCAACCAAAAACCACCATTCAAGTCCCATTCCACCCAGGAGGTTCATTGACTTAGTTGTTTTATTAAGAAAAACATAAGTCCAAAGACTTAGAAATATTTTCATCATAGCATGTATATACTTTACCAACCCTTGTTTGCTACTAGCTAGGCTAAGCATGGCATAGTAACTTAACTTAGGAAATTTCCTAGCAATTCTAGAACTACTTAGGATTTCCCAACATAGCATTTGGCAAAAAGTAACATGCAAGACTTAGCAAAATATTTCTAATGCTAGTACAAAATATAGGGATGGAATTATTCATGAAGTACCACTTGCCTTGGTAGTGGGGAGAGTAGCACTCTTCACAATCACAGTCACTAGCAAAATCTACACAAAAATGGTAGCATAAGAATTACACACAATTCATATACAAACATAAACATATATGCATGCAATGCAAAAAATGCTAAGTGATGATTTTTAAAATTCCACCAAGCAAGTGCATGATACAGAACATAACCAAGTCCAAAAACTTGCTAATTAAACTTATTTAGCACTAAAATAATTTACTAAACAAATTCTATACTCAAAATAGTCCTAAACAAGTTTCTGCATAAAAAGTCATTTTAACAGAAACTTTTCACTAAACACATTGCACAAACAGAAAGGGCTTGTCTTCCTGATTCCAACGATATAAAATTTGTAAAAATCTAACGTGGAAATCAAAAGTTATAGCCATTTCAATTTTGGATCTAAATCTGATTTGAAATCTGTTTTTGAATCAAACCCTAGCCACGTGTCTTAACCCTACTGGCGCGTATCGGTTCGGACGGATCGAGCTCTGCGGGCCGTAGGATCTAAGTCAGATCTGGTGGCTCAGATGCGCGCTTACCTCTTCGCTTAAGTTCTAATTTCAGCCGCAGGATCTGCATCTAACGATCCTAATCGCTTTGACCAAATACGAGCGGCGCTAGCGGCGGCGACTGGCGGCGGCGCATCTGTCAGCGGCGGCGCTGGTGTTCTAGGTTGCCCGGGGAAGAAAGGGTGTGCTTACCAGAACCGTAGGGGGTTGCTGATGCTCAAGGTGGCGATGGCTTGGGAAGGGGCGCACGGGTACGGTCGCTGGGGCTCGTCGGAGTTGCGGGCGGCGTCTGTCGCTTGCAGTCAAGGTTGTTGCCGAGGTGTGGCATCGCCCTAGCACGAACCAGAGGGGTCAGGAGATGCACAAGACGAAGGCGAACATTCTCGTATGAAAGAGGGGGCAAGGGGCGCTCGGGTTTTACCTCAATTGATCGCCGGAGTCGAGCGGCGGCGCAGTCGGTTGCAGGCACGAACGGGGACGACGGCCTGGGTCACGAGAATGCAAATGAAGGGTATCAGGAGGTGCGCAAGATCAAGCTGGGCACGATTGTTTGAACCAGAGAGAGGGGGGCGGTCGAGGCTCACCGGAATTAGTCGCCGGAGTCGTCGGTACTGCGGGGCTTCGAGGTCAAATGCGCGCTGCCTGGTGGCGGAGTGAGCGAGGAGAGTGGGGGAAAATGACTGCGGCGGGGTGTGGTTTAAATAGGCTCAAGCGCGACAGGAAACGCTTGCGGCATCAAGGCTAATTACGCCGCGCCATTACCGGCATCAACAGCAGCGGCGACGTGGTCTGCGGGCGTGTTTTGGGGAAGAAGGTGTGACGTGGAGAGGGCCACCAGTCAGCGAGTGCTACGAAGAGGGGGTGGGGTCCGAGTGTCAGCGTCAGTGTGGGTGCGTCTGCGCGTGCGAGCAAGCGAGAGAGTGGCCGGGTGGGCTAGCTGGGCCGGTTCTGCTACTGGGCTAGATTAGGAGCGCCTGGCCTTTTTCTTTTCTTTTACCCTTTTCTTTTTCTGTTTTGATTTTCAGGAATGGTTTTCAAATGAATTCAAGTCCTATTTGAATTCAAATCAATTTGAGATTTTTGCAGTGTGCAATAGTCTCAAATATAGGCCTAAAACCATGTGGTTACTTTGCAAAGGCTTGGTCACTTTTGGAGAAACAAAATAACAGGAGCTTTGCACTTGATTTGCAAATGTTTGAAAAATGGTTTTTGAAACCATTTCCATTTTGTAAAGCTTGGTTCAAATTCCACACTCAATCCTTTCAACAAGGAAACAAACAATCTAGGTTTAAAACATTCAAACTCTCAAATGGGGATGGCCATTTGATTAAGTTTGCTCACATAAAATGATAGCACTATGTGCTTCTGTTTTTCTGAAATGAGTTTTGAAATTGATCTCAATTCTATATGCATGCATGAATGATATGCAAACTTTGAAATCATGATTTTAGGGATGTTACACCTCTACTTCACAAAAGCAGTTGAACTTGACACAAAAACCAAAACAAAAAGGATAAGGAGTGGTTATTACAGAGGTAATAACTTCCAAGATTCAACCAAACTCTTGGGTTATCTCCCAACAAGTACTCTTCTTTTATGGCTTTAAGTTAGGCCTGAGAGTTTCAAAGATGCTCACAAAGGAGATATAAATCTGGAGTGAAAAAGAGCATCAAGAAGCAAATAACCAACACACTTGAGTCTAACCCACTTCCTATGCATGGGAGTGTCATGAGAAAACAAATTTTTGAAACAAAAAGCCACAAGCATAGGAATACAAAACAAATGCAACTTCAAAGCTTTCAACATAAAACGGGGAAACTTAACATTATTGAGATGCATAAAACCATGTTTCTCTCTCTCATAATAACTTTCAGTAGCTGATGCAGTGCTGAGATGGTATAGGAGCGCTTCGTTGGGAACCCCAAGAGCAAGGTGTGAAGCAGCACAACAGCAAGTTTTCCCTCAGTAGAGACCGAGGTTATCAAACCATAAGGAGGAATGAAACATCACACAGGTGTTGCAAGCAACGCGGAGACCTGCACAACACAAACTCAAGACTTTGCCCCAACGAATCAGTGAGGTTGTCAAGCTCACCGGTTTGCTGTAACAAAGGATTAAATGTATGGTGTGGAAGGTAATGGTTTGCAGCAAGTAAACAAGTAATAGTGGAAGATGTATCAATGATAAAGATTGGACCGGGGTCCATAGTTCACTAGAGGTGCTCTCCTTAGATAAACAGCATGGCATGAAGGGTAAACAAATTACAGCAGGGCAATTGACAGGAACTGAGCAAGGCATAACAATGCAATTACTAGTCAGAAAGATCCTATGAGATTCGTTTGGGCAATACAACAAGATACATAGACCGTCATCCAACTGCATCTATGACAAGAAGTCCACCTTCAGGTTATCATCCGAACCCCTTCCATTATTAAGTTGCAAGCAACAGACAACTGCTTTAAGCAAAGTGTGTAAGGTAAACAGTCCACTTGTTCCATGAACAAGAGACCGTTGTTTTCTCCCTAGTAGCAACAACACATCTACAACCGAAGATATTATTGTCACTTCCCTTGGAAACTAGTGGCATGAACCCACTATCGAGCATAAAGACCCCCTCTTGGACTCACTAGCAACTACTCGGCCAAGATAGCTACTAACAACGGAGATCATGCAAGATCACAAACAACACAGACATGATAGAATCATAAAGACAAAACCATTAACCAAACTAACATAATAATATCAATATCCATTAGATCCCCGCAAACACAACATGCATGATTACAAATAGATTAGATCTTGATCATGAACGGAGCTCACAAGATCTATACATGAAAGCACAAGGAGGAGATACAACCATCTAGCTACTACATGGACCCATAGTCCAAGGTGGAACTACACACGCATCATACCGGAGAGAAGGCCTCTAGGATGATATCCCCTCCGGCAGGGTTCTAGGAAGAACTTCAGATCCCCCCGATCTAGGGATGATGGTGGCGGCGGCTACAGACGGTTTCGTGGAGATTTGATCGGGTTCTTAGGGTTTCTGCATCAGGGGCTTTTTATAGGCGAAGGGGGAGGTTGAGGCGGCCGCCAGAGGAGCCAAACCCTAGCCAGGCGCGGGGTGGGGCCCACCCACGCCTGGGGTGGGTCTGGCCGCCCTGGTCGGCCCCTCCGGATCCCCTCAGGTATTCTTGTTCCCCATGGAAAGTAATTGACTTTGACGTTTGTCCCGTACAATTCCGAGAATATTTCTTTACTAACTTTTCTGAAACCAAAAACAGCAAAAAACAGGCATCTGGCACTGTTGCAACTTGTGAATAGGTTAGTACCAGAAAACATGTGAAAAGCACCTCAAAGTGTAGACAAGTAAATCAAAGTAGATACTAAACAAGCATGGAGCATCAAAGATTATAGATACGTTTCCGACGTATCAAGCATCCCCAAGCTTAAATCCTACTCGTCCTCGAGTAGGTAAGTGATAAAAAGAATAATTTTTGAGGTGACATGCACCCTCACAATAAATATCCAACCATTTGCAAGCATTGAAAGCTGGGATCAAAGAACTCTAAACATGTGCATGAAAGATGGAGTTCTAACAGTATGACATAGTAACTATGCATGCAACATGGCAAGTTACAAACAAAGATCATGAATAATATGCATTAAAAAACGTTTGTTTGTTTCACATACAGAAAACATAGCATAGTGTCAATCATCTTGTCCCTCATAGAGTAGCAATATAGATGCATAGGACACCTTCAAACTTCACAAGGGTGACTAGAAACAAATAGCACAAGAACAAATAATATCACAATATGCATCAATTAATAAGCTTTGGAACACTGCACATAGAATGACAACTATGCTCTCTTAATGGTGCCTAAAGGTAGAAGGTGGAGACTCAATAATGGTGGAAGAAAGACCTTTTATTTGTAAAGGAAGCAGTGATTACAAGTTTCAAAAAGAGCTTCCAAAAATTATGGTACTTATTAGCTTTAAGCCCTCATTGCCCCTATCATAAGAATCTTGAAGTTGTTATGGTTAAAGTGGCAAAGATGGAGTATATGCTTGATGAAGTATAAGTTGGCAATCTCAAGTCCCTTGAATACGAGGGCCACACCTCATGCATACTCAACTTTGGGTCCAGGTAAGTTCTTGTCACTGTAAGTATTTGCATATCATTGAGAACCGCCAATGAGGTACCCCTTGCACATGGTATAGGAGCTTTCGCATAACCAAAATGACAATGCAAGCAGACAATGAGCATCTCAGCAATCTTCTTATTTACCATGGGAATATGGTGCTTTTTCTCTTTTTCCTCTTTTCTCAATGTGTCTCTTTTTTTATAAGAACAATGCTTCATATATGTCACTATGGTGATGCTGCAAGTTTCCACCATGATTAGGAATGGCTTAGGCTAGCGGTCCAGGCGTTTCTCTAATACATGATACAAACTCCATGGACTTACAAATTCCCTCTTTATTTCACGCCGGTGACATCCATAGACAAAAGAACATGATATCAACTGAGTACAAAGTACAAGTGGAATGTTGAAATGTTCCCCTGACAGCACGGTTCTGCTAATTCCAACTTATAAGTGCAAGCATATACAACAAAGTTGTCACAATGGTTCAAGTTTATTAGGGACAAAGAATATAAAAAGTGTGCCATCAAGTTCATGAGGGCTTTAATCACTAAGTTTTCACATAACAAAATATCTTTTAGTTGGAAGATAGCTGAAAACAAGAATATACTTGGAATGGTGTAACACACCATGCATAGGAGTTTATAGTGCACACTTTGGAATAACTTGGTTTCTTGGGAGTTGGAAGCATGAGTAGAACTTACTCATACAAGTGGAGGCTAGCAAAAGACTAGGAGCAACCAACTAAGAGAGCATAATGGCCATAACCATGAAGTGCAACAAAGCATACTAATCAAGGACTAAATGATCATAGAGGCTAATGGTGACTTGTCATATTCATAACATGGTGTGAGCATGTTCCAAGTCAACCCAAGCAAAGCATCAAAGGAGAATACCACAATACTATGCTTTTGCATGTTAAAACAACGCATAATTTCTTCAAGGCACACTAAGCAATCCCGATTGTTTGGAACAAGACATGCTACAGCAATAATCACTAAGCAAAATGTCAAAACAACACCTAGCATGTCATGCTAAAGTCCAAGTCACAGTCAATGCAAGCTCCTCTTGCACTTCAAGCAAGAACTTACTACTCCTTTCCAAACACCAAGCAAACTTATTTGCAAAACAACACAGCGAGAACGGGGGTCCAAGGTACTCAAGAAAACTAAACAAACTAAGCAAAGCAAACTAAAACTAAGACGCTCCAAGAACAACACAACTGTGCGTGAAACAATAAAAACGAAGTGTCTAGACAGACCTGAGCTTTTTATTAATGAAGAAGGGGATGCCTTGGGCATCCCCAAGCTTTGACGCTTGTACCTCTTGGATATTTCTTGGGGTGACACCATGGTGGCATCCCCAAGCTTCAGCTTTTGTCCATTCTTCATCTGATTACATCATTCTCTCTCTACACCTGAATTTTTTTTCCTTCATACAAAACTTCACACAATCTTCATTAGCAACATTAGTGTATTCAAAAGATATTAGACCTCTGGTAAAGCTTTGAAACAGCAAGGATTTTCACTAAAAACACAAGCTACTGTAGTAACTCCTTCAAAAATCTCAATTCACCTAAAGAGAACTCAAAAAGTAATCAATAAGAAGCAAATGCAAATAATGGCAGAAATCTGTCAAAACAGACCAGCAGGTAGAAACCGATTTTTTCGAACATCTTCTGTTGCTCAAATCAAAACGTGTTGAACTAACGAAAGTTAGATAACATACTGGGAGATTTATTAGTAAATGTTCAGATCAATCCGAGTTACACAGACTCCTCATGATTTTTTTTAGTGTAGGACAGAAATGTGCTTCGGGACAGCAACTCCCAAATCTTACTTCCCTCTCATTAGAGGTCATTCTTGGCACAAAAAGCAAACAAAAAGGATAAGGAGAGGTCATTACAGAATTAATAACTTCCAAGACTCAAGGAAACTCTTGGGTTATCTCCCAACAAGTACTTTTCTTTAATGCCTTTAAGTTAGACACAAGAAGCAAGAAGAATCAATTATTTTCAAATGACGAAGCATTAACATCAAATCTTGCTTTCAAAGGAGGAGAAAAAAGCAACTTCTCTCTCCTCATAGGGAAGTGTACAATACCTTTTTTGAATGGAAAATGATATTTAATGGTGCCTTCTTTCATATCAATGATGGCACCAACTGTTCTAAGAAAAGGTCTTCCCAAAGTGATAGGACAAGAAGCATTGTATTCAGCATCCAAAACATAGAAATCAGCAGGGACATAAGCATTGTTAACCATAATGAGAACATCATTAACACTCCCCATGAGTTTCTTCTTAGCATTATCATTGAGTTGGACATCCAAATAACAATCTACTAATAGTGGCAAATCAAGCATTTCATAAATCTTCCTAGGCATAATAGAGACACTAGAACCAAGATCACATGAAGCTTTGAGATCAAAGGCATTCACTTGCATATTAATAATGGGTTCCCAACTATCTTCTACTTTCCTAGGAATAGAGGCTTTGTGTTTTAGCTTCTCTTCCTTAATCTTAACAAGAGAATCTGTAATGTGTTTGGTGAAAGCAACATGCATATCACTAGCATCAGGACTTCTAGCAAGCTTTTGCAAGAACATAATCACTTCAGAAATATTGCAACCATCAATATCAAAGTCAAACTTAACATCACTAGTAGTAGGCATAGTAGGAGTAGGAATAGCGACTACTTGAGGTTTAGTGGTGATGGTGCACACACTATTGTTTCTATCAATTTCAGCTTCCCTTTCCTACTTAGCATGAAGTTGAGATAACAGCCTAACATTTTCATCAATAGTAACTTGTATGGCATGAGCAGTAGCAAAAGTGTTTCCCATAGTTTCAGGTTTAGCAGCCATTTTATTAACCAAGGAAGTTTGAGCTTCAGACAAAGAGGATATATTTTTCTCAACAGTTAAAAGCTTTTCCTCTATAGTCTTATTGAAAGTGGTTTGTTTACTAATAAAGTCCTTGAGCATGATTCAAGTTCAGAGGGGGCACTTCTAGCATTATTGTAAGAGCTTCCATAGGAGTTGCCATTATTAGGAGGATAAGGCCTATAATTGTTGTTGCTACCAAAATTATTCATGTAGGCATTGTTGTTGAAATTGTTGTTTCTAATGAAGTTCACATCGACTTGCTCTTCTTGAGCAACCAAAGAGGCTAAGGAAACACTATTAGGATCTAGAGGAGCTTTCCCATTAGCAAGCATAGCCATAATAACATCAATCTTTTCACTCAAAGAGGAAGTTTCCTCAACAGAATTTACCTTCTTACCATGTGGAGCTCTCTCAACATGCCATTCATAGTAGTTAACCATCATATTATCAAGGAGCCTTGTTGTAGCACCCAAAGTGAGGCCTATAAAGGTACCTCCAGCAGTAGAATTCATTAGATTTCTTGAGGAGAAGTTCAAACCTGCATAAAAAGTCTGGATAATCATCCAAGCAGAGAGTCCATGAGTAGGGCAATTTTTAACCAAAGATTTCATTCTTTCCCAAGCAGGAGCAACATGTTCACTATCAATCTGTTTAAATTTCATAATGTCACTTCTCATAGATATAATCTTAGCAGGAGGATAGTACTTTCCAATAAAAGCATCTTTGCACTTAGTCCAAGAATCAATACTATTTTTAGGCAAAGAAAGCAACCATTATTTAGCTTTTCCTCTCAAGGAGAAAGGAAAAAAGCTTGAGCTTAATAATATCTCCATCTACATACTTATACTTTTGCATCTCACAAAGTTCAACAAAGCTATTGAGATGAGCAGCAGGATCATCAGAACCAGCACCCAAAAATTGCTCTCTCATCACAAGATTCAACAAAGCAGGCTTAATTTCATAAAAGGTAGCATCAGGAGTGGGTGGAGCAATAGGAGTGCTTAGGAAATCATTGTTGTTGGTTCTAGTGAAGTCACACAACTTGGTGTTCTCAGCAGAGTTCATTTTGGCAAAGGTGGGCAAGCCAAAACCAGCAGCAGCTAGAGCATGAACTAATTTGTTTGTGTTTTTGAATAAAGCAAGCAAACAAAACTAGACTATTTTTTTGGGTTTTTTGTAAAGAGGAAAACTAAACGAAGCAAAATAAACAAAGCAAACTAAAAAAGTAAGGAGGAAGGAAGTGAAGGACTCCCCTTGTGAAGACGTCCTTAGCCTCCCCGGCAATGGCGCCAGAAAGCTTGATGCAGCGCTGAGTTGATGTAGGAGCGCTTTGTTGGGAACCCCAAGAGCAAGGTATGAAGCAGCACAGTAGCAAGTTTTCCCTCAGTAGAGAACGAGGTTATCGAACCAGAAGGAGGAAGGAAACGTCACATGGGTGTTGCAAGCAACGTGGAGACCTGCACAACACAAACTCAAGACTTTGCCCCAACGAATCAGTGAGGTTGTCAAGCTCACCGGTTTGCTGTAACAAAGGATTAAACGTATGGTGTGGAAGGTAATGGTTTGCAGCAAGTAAACAAGTAGAAGTGGAAGATCTATCAATGATAAAGATTGGAACGGGGTCCATAGTTCACTAGAGGTGCTCTCCTTAGATAAACAACATGGCATGAAGGGTAAACAAATTACAGCAGGGCAATTGACAGGAACTGAGGAAGGCATAACAATGCAATTACTAGTCAGAAAGATCCTGTGAGATTCGTTTGGGAAATACAACAAGATACATAGACCGCTATCCAACTACATCTATGACTAGAAGTTGTAAGATCCCACCTTTATAAAGGTAAAGATCCCTGTGATTGCAATGCTAGTCCCTGGATCAAATGCTAGCATCCACAGTTTATGATGAAGTACACACAAACAAAGGTCATTATTACATCGTCATTCCAGAGATAACATAGTCTTTTACAACTCCTTAGCCATAGGCTAGTACAAGAGTTTAACTTAACATTATAAAGAAAAACAGAAGTCTTCATTTTCATGTGCCACAGGCAAGCATGTTGAGTGTAGACTCATAACCCCTAATCATCATCAGAGTAACCTGCAACATCACAAGTTACAGCCACAGTGGGTCAATACATTGTAATAGTATTGGCAAGTGATACCTTAGTAGATTATTAGCATATAGTTACTACATGAATTTGGTTAAGTGTAGCTTAGGCTTGCTTTGCTCAAAATAGGTTTTACCTATCAGTTGAAAACACTAAGTTTTTGTTTGGCAAAAACATTCCCAAGGAACCACCAATAGAAATTGGTGAACCTTCTCCCTTGTTTAACCACAAGTTTTAACTTAGAAAATTGGGATGAGGAGATTCTTGATAGCTTCCATGTCTTGATTCTCAAATTGTCCAATACCAGGGTCATGGCTAAGTACTTAGTTTCTTCCATCTGCAGAGGTTGTGCACTTTCCCCACAAGACTTGATTTTCACCAAGACAGGACCTTTCAGAAGCCTTCCCTTAGGCCAAAATGGACGCGCTCCAAACCTATCATTCCCCTACCACCAACTGTCCATTTGGCTAAGTTATTGCAACCTATATGATCCAGGCAGAGCCCATAATGCCATGTGGCTGCACTAGAAGCTTCTTAACATTTGGCATCTCAATTCCCTTTGTTCCTGGGTGGCAATCCACAAGTGAGATACACAAGGTAAACCATAGAAATGGGCCTTGTGTAACCACTCAACACAAACCATTATTTCCAGTCCACCCAGGTGTTTCATTCACTTAGTTGTTTTATTAAGCAAAACATAAGTCAAAGACTTAGAAATATTTCCCATAGCATGTATATATAATCCACCCTTGGTTACTACTAGCTAGGCTAAGCATGGCAATAGCAAGTATCTTTACTTAGAGGAAATTCTAATAATTCTACCTCTACTAGGATTTCCTAAGCATAGCATATAGATACTTAGCAAAATTATTCATGCAAGCCCTATACAAAATATTTCTAATGCATAGTCAAAATATTGGGATAAAAATATGAAGCACCACTTGCCTTGGTAGTTGGGGTAGTAGCAACAATCCTCACAATCACAATCACCACTAGCACCAAAATCTACACATAAAATGATACCACCAAATTCACATATCAAAATAAACAAGCAAAAATATATGAATGCATGCAAATGCCATGTGATGATTTTCTAAATCAAACAAGACAAGTGAAACAGTGCTGAATCATAATCAAAACAATTGTACACTAAATAAAATTGATTTGTCCCTTAGAACATTTTCCATATAATTTTTATATACAAAATAAGCTTAGAAATGTCTCTGCAAGAACAACCCATTTGACAGATGCAATTTATTAAACAAAGTGAATAATTGGATAGAATTCTTTCTCCCGATTCCAATGATATAAAATTTGCAAAATTTGAATGTGTGGATCAAAAGTTATGAATTTTGCAAGTTTGAACAACTAATAGATCTAATTCCAGATTTTAAATTCAAACCCTAGCCACGCGGCGCTTCCTGATTGGACGATACCATTTCGCACTGGATCATGCTCGCGGGCTGTTGGATCTAACTAGCTACGCACGGCCCAGATATAATCATACCGCATCGATCAAGATCTAACTGTGGCCTTAGGATTTAAATCCGATGGATCAGATCCATCTGACCAATAACCAGCGGCGCAAATGGTGGCCGCGGCGGCAACGGTTCTGACGGTGACATGCCGGCGAGGCCAGAGGGGCAGGGGGTCGGGCTAGTGCTTACCGAGACCGCGAGAACATGGAGATGCTCAACGTGTAGATGGGCAGGGTCAGGGCGCACGGACACAGCAGCAGGACCTCGTCGGAGTTCGTCTGAGCGTCGGGTGCTCACTGTCGGAGTCGAAGATGACGTTTTGGGGCGCAAGGATTCAAACGGAAAGCTTTAACAGATGCGCGAGACACTGGCGAACATGATTTTTTGAACCAGAGACAAGAGAACACGGGGCTCACCAGAATGGCTCGTCAGAGTTGAGTCAAGCTTCGGCCGTTTCCAGAGGTGTACGAGGGCGACGACCTAGGGCGATTCAGAACAAAAGGAGAGCATGCGAAGATGCGCAGGATGATGGCGAAGCAGCGCGCGTGAACCAGAAGGCAAGGCGCGCTCGGGACTCACCGTGATGGCTCACCGGAGTTCCTCGGTGCCACGGTGGTGTTGGTTGAAATTTGCGGAGCCTGGCGACGCTCTGGTGGTGCTGAGTGAGGGGAAAGGAGCGGGGTGGGGAGGCGGTTAAGTAGCTGGAGCAGGGGTGGCAATTACGCGGCCAATCAATGGGATTTACGCCAGGTTTATTCGCGGCGTCACTGCAGAGAGGTAACGGCGGAGCGTCCTCTGCGCGCGAGGATTCGGGGAAGACGACGCTGACGTGGAGAGGGCCCAGCGTCAGTGGCTGCGGGGTACGTTTCGCGCGGGTGAGAGAGGGGGTAGAAGGGACTGGCTCGGGTGGGTTGGTTCTGTTGTTGGGCCGAAATGCTGGCGCCAGCCCATTTCTATTTCTTTAATCTTTTTCTATTTCTATTTCTATTTTGATTTTCATGAACCAAATTCAAATGACTTTCAAATGAGTTTGAATTCAAACCACTTTTGGATTTTTGTAAAGTGAAACTGGTACACAATTGGCTACAGAACAATGTTGAACACTTAAAAAAGCATTGGCACATTGGAATTTTAAAATAAACAATGCCTTCATCAATTGCTTAGTAAAGACATAAAAATGGTTTTAAATTTATACTTTGTTTTGAAATCTTTGTCCAAGCTTTGGAAAACATCAATCAACCATAGGATCAAATAACTTTGGTTTAAGACAAATAATCTCATACTAGAGAGTAGCATTTGGCCAATGCCTTTCTTACATAAAATAATAGACATTTAAATGCTTCTGTTTCGAAATGACATTGAAAATGATCCTAGAATGATTATGAATGCATGGATGATATGCAAACTTTGAAATCATGATTTTTTGGGATGTTACAAATCTAACCCCCTTAAGGTGAATCTCGCCCTCGAGATTTGGATTGGCTAGCAAATAGGTGAGGGTGGTCTTTCCGAAGGTCATCTTCTCTTTCCCATGTTGCTTCTTTTTCGGAATGATGGTTCCACTATACTTTGCAGAATTTAATAGTCTTTGTCTGGGTGACTCTTTCTGTAGTCTCAAGAATTTTGATAAGTTTTTCCTCATAGGTGAGATCACTTTCCAATTGGACCTCCTCCAAAGGTATAGTATCCTTTAAAGAAGTCTCTTCCATTTCTGGATGGCATTTCTTTAACTGACTCACATGAAACACATTGTGAACGGCAGACAATGATTCCGGTAGTTCTATTTCATAAGCTACTTCTCCTTTACGACTTAGAATCTTGAATGGTCCAACATATCTTGGGGCCAATTTTCCTTTAACTCCGAATCTCTTCACTCCACGAAGTGGTGACACTCTAAGATAAGCTCTATCACCCACCTCATAGGTGACTTATCTACACTTAGGATCTGCATAGCTCTTCTGTCGGGACTGTGCTATCTTCAATCTGTCCTTTAATAGCTTGACTTTCTCTTTAGCCTCTTTGATTAGTTCTAGCCCGAATAAGTTTCTTTCTCCCACACCATTCCATAGCAATGGGGTAGTACACTTTCTCCCATAGAGAAACTCAAACGGTGCCATCTCAATACTGGCTTGATAGCTGTTGTTGTAAGAAAATTCTGCATAAGGCAGACTTTCATCCCAACTAGCTCCATAGTCTAGGGCACATGCTCTCAACATATCTTCTAGAATCTGGTTGGTCCTTTCCGTCTGTCCATCAGTCTGAGGATGAAAAGCAGTGCTGAATTCCAACCTCGTTCCCAATGACTCATGTAGTTGCCTCCAAAAATGAGAGGTGAATTGAGTTCCCCTATCAGACACAATACTCTTGGGTACTCCATGCAGACACACAATCATATTCATATAGATCTTGGCCAACTTAGCACTTGTATAGGTTGTCTTCATGGGTATGAAATGAGCCACTTTAGTTAGGCGATCCACTACTAACCAAATAGAATCATATCCTGACCTGGTCCTTGGCAATCCGGTAATGAAATCCATGCCAATCTTGTCCCACTTCCAATCAGGAATAGGTAGTGGTTGTAACAATCCTGCTGGTTTCTGATGTTCCGCTTTCACTCTACTACACACGTCACACAAAGCAATATGTTCAGCGATGTCCTTCTTGAGATTATTCCACCAAAATCTTTCCTTCATATCCATGTACATTTTGGTGTTACCCGGATGAATGGAATATGGTGAGTTGTGTGCTTCCTGTAAAATCAGTTTCCGAAGTTCCGGATCTTGCGGAACGCAGATACATTTTCCATACCATAAAGTACCATGTTCGTCTTCATGGAATTCTTTGGCTTTTCCCTTACCAATCTTTTCCTTAATCTCTTCAATTTCCTTGTCTGTCTTTTGGGCTTCCTTGATTTTGTCCAACAAAGTGGGTTGAACATCCAATGACATGAGATGTCCTTCAGGCACAATCTCCAACCTGAGGTCTCTAAATTGGGCACACAGATCCTCTAGCAACTCTCCCTTAGTAAGGCCATTCACAAATACCTTATGACTTAATGCATCCGCTACAAAATTTGCTTTACCGGGGTGGTATTGCAAACTCAAGTCATAGTCCTTGATGAGTTCTAGCGATCTTCTTTGTCTCATGTTGATTTCTTTCTGAGTGAAGATATACTTCGGACTTTTGTGATCTGTGAACACTTCACATCGCTTTCCCAAAAGGTAATGTCTCCATGTTTTGAGTGCATGGACAACAGAGGCTAACTCTAAATCATGAGTAGGATAATTCACCTCATGAGTTTTGAGTTGTCTCGAGGCATAAGACACAACTTTCCCTTCTTGCATCAGAACTGCTCCTAATCCATGATGGGATGCATCACAATAAACTTGGAAATCATTCTCCAAATCTGGCAGACATAGGACTGGTGCTGTCACTAGTCTCTTCTTGAATTCTTGGAAACGGAGTTCACATCCTTCAGTCCAAGCAAATTTCTTGTCTTTCTTTAGTAACTCCATCATCGGCTTGGCTACCTTGGAGAAATTTTCAATGAACCTTCTATAGTATCCCGCCAAGCCAAGAAAACTACGAACCTCTTTCACTGACTTAGGAGATTCCCATTCAGTTACAGCTGACACTTTTGCAGGGTCAACTGCTACGCCATCTCCTGACACAATGTGTCCAAGAAATCCAACTTCATTCAACCAGAATTCACACTTGCTGAATTTGGCATACAGCTTATGTTCCCTAAGCTTCTCAAGTATCAAACGCAAATGTCCTTCATGTTCTTCTTTGCTCTTGGAGTAGATCAAAATGTCATCGATGAAAACGACAACAAACTTGTCAAGGAATTCCATGAACACTTTGTTCATAATATTCATGAAGTAAGCTGGTGCATTGGTCAAACCAAATGGCATCACGGTGTACTCATACAATCCATACCAAGTGGTGAAAGCTGTCTTAGGTATGTCTTGTTCCCTTATCTTAAGCTGAAAATAACCTGACCGGAGATCAATCTTTGAGAACACACAGGCTCCTTCTAACTGATCAAACAAGTCATTTTGATTCAGGGCAAAGGATATTTGTTCTTGATAGTCACCTCATTGAGTGAACGATAATGAATGCATAACCTTTGACTTCTATCTTTCTTTTCCACAAACAAGACTGGTGCTCCCCAATATGAAGAACTTGGTTGAATAAATCCTTTCTGCAACTGTTCTCTAAGCTGTTTCTTGAGTTCTTTCAACTCATCAACTGACATCTTGTAAGGTCTCTTTGCTATTGGTCCGGATCCTGGCAGCAAGTCAATCAAAAATTCCACATCTCTATCTGGTGGCATTCCTGGCAATTCTTCCGGAAACACATTCGGATATTCACTCACAATTGGTACACTGTCTATGCTAACCCCCTTAAGAGAATTTAGCTTACTCCCTTTTGATTCAAAGTTCAACTTGAATCTTATCCGTTTCTTTTCCGGGGTTGTGAGTGCGACAGTACGATTGGCACAATCTAGTACTCCTTCATACTTGGTCATCCAGTCCATTCCCAAAATTACATCCAGTCCTTAGGAATCTAGGATTATCAGACTCACTAGAAACTTATGCTTTCCCAATTCTATCACTAGATCACTACATCCAAGACTTACTATCATATCTCCACCGGGAGAACTTACTTTATTGGACACCCAATATTTTCAGTTGGAAACCCATTTCTATCAACAAATTCTTTTGATATGAATGAATGTGAGGCACCAGTATCAAAAAGAACAAGTGCTGGAATAGAATTGAGTTTGAACTTACCAGCCACATCATCAGGTTCCTCATAAATCTCTTCCACATTGATGTGGTTCACCTATCCCTTCTGGAAATGGTTGGGCTTGCTGGCACCTTCAACTTTCTTTTCTGGACACTCATTATCATAGTGCCCCATCCTCTTACTCTTGAAGCATTCAACCTGACTGAGATCTTTCTTGACTGGCTGACTTCCACTACCACTTCCACTTCCATTGTGGTGGCTCTTGTATCCACTCTTGTGGTTCTTGTACTTGTCATTATCATGACTACGGTGATGCTTGTTGTCATGATGACGGTTGTGGCTATGGTGGTTGTTGTACTTTCCATGTTTGTGGGATCCATAACCCCACTATCATCATGATGGGATTGCTTGTGAGACGATCCCGAGCTATGCTTGTAAAAGTTGTGCTTCCTCTTTCTGCTTTCAACCTGTTTCATCTTGTTCTCCAAGATGGTAGCCTTGTCGCAAAGTGATTGGTAGGTGGAGACATAGGCCACAGATAACTGCAGATTCAGTTCATCATTCAGCCCTTCGAGGAATTTCTCTTTCCTCTTGGCATCAGTATCAACTTCATCCGGTGCATATCGCGCCAGATTGTTGAACTCCTCAATATATTTAGCCACGCTGCGGTGACACTGTTTCAGGTTATGGAACTCTTTCTTCTTCAAATTCATCACCCCGGATGAGATGTGAGCTGTGCGGAAACCATCCTCAAAGATAGCCCAAGTTACATCCTCAATGGGTGTGGTGATCTGGAAGTTATCCCACCAAGTAGTCGCTGGTCCTTCCAACAGATGTGCTGCAAACCTGACCTTCTCCTTGTCGGTGCAGCCTACAGTTACCAAATCCTTGTTCACCGAATGTAGCCAATCATTGGCCACCATTGGATCAGTGGTTCCTGAGAACTTTGCAGGCCTCAGTCTTAGGAATCTGGTGAGCATGTCAAATCCTGGCGGATTATTCTGGTTGTTGTTGTTATTGTTGTTGTTGTTATTGTTGTTGTTGTTCTGATTCTGGTTCTGAATAAAGGTGGTCATCATCTGCATCAGTTGAGTTTGTGCTGTCATCAACTGCTGCATCTCGGGAGTGACATTGTTATTATTTGGGTTGGGTTTGGCACGTCGAGGAGGCATTTGTGGTTTTCATAAGGATAAGAATGAGCTTCCCATAGATGCTTAACATGCACAATACATCACATAGTCAACCACAATAATCAAGCATCAAAATGACATAGAGTTTGAATGACAAAAACAACAAGTTTGAAAATGCAAACACACCATAGCAAGCCATCCACATGTTGGATGGTCATTGCGACTCAAATAATCAAAAGCACGGTAGATGATAGTAAATCGAGTAGTCTACCCTACTCCTCTACATCAACCTCCTCATCAACAAGTGTAAGACCTGCACTCTCCATGGCGGTCTTGTACTCATCAACACTAGTAGTCAAGGCCTCTATATTGGCCCTAAGAGCCCTCTTCTGTGAGCGAAGTCTCTCAATCACTCCCTGTTGATGATCGAGCTCGAAGTCCTTGGCCTCTAGCTCTTCATTCATCTCCCGGATCCTCTTGTTCCTGTCTTGGACTCTTTTCTCTTGGCTCTTGAACTTCCTGTCCTGGCTCTCAAACTTGGCCTCCATTTCCTTGACTATCTCGTCTTGCTCCGCGAAGAGCTTGTCCTTCTCACGAAGCTGAACCTGGAGCTCGTCATTGCTAAGGATGATGTTGGTCCTATCAGTATCTAGGTGCCTAATAAGAACCTCTAGGTCCTGAAGGTACAGACGAACCGGCTCCACCGTCTCTCTAGCAGCATCCTCGAACTCAATAGCCTCACCCTCCTCGTCGTGTCTCCCAAGGGGTGAAAGTAAAGACCTCTAAGCTCTCTGGAGTGTCTCGCTACCAAGCGCCCAAGTAACTCTTGCATGACTATATCTAGGCCTTTCTCCTTGTCATCATGCATCAGTTTGAAAGTGATGGTCTCCGTGGTTGGCTCTGCCTGGCGTTCGGGCTGAGTGACTCTGAATCCCCAAAGGTACTTCCTCTCAAACTTGGTGAGGGGAAGCGTCATGATGCTAGGAAGTGGAAGGTTGAGAACGCTAGTGAGCTCAATGAGACGAGTACCAAATCGAGTTCCCTTGAACTCCTCGGCCATGTTAATAATAACATTAGGCATCTATTTTTATAAGATAGAGAAAAGTTAGAATCAACAACAATAGAGAAATTCACAAGACAAAATATCACTAGCATATCTTTTGCATCAATCACACAAGTCATGGCATACACAAATCCATTACAAGCATCAAAGGTTCAACATAACTTAGACAAATTTTTGGAAATAAAAACGATAAGTGTGGTGGTCCAACTAACGAAGTACGTTACAACTCTCACTCACTAGACAAAATAGCTATCAGGGCATCCTTAGTAGCCATCTGTCTATCTTGTTCACAAGACTCCCAAATTAAGTCTATGATGTCTCCCCTTAGTTGTTGGTTGGTAGTCTCTAACTCTTGGGTATGCTTCTTTTCTTCCCTAAGGTCATTTTGGGTGTTGAGCATTCTGCACTTGAGTCTATCACCAAGCTCCTTGATGACATTCCAAGCTGCATTTCTTGCAGAGTCAAAGAATGTTGTGTGCATTTCTGAGTTGGTGGCCATGCAGAATCCTGACTCCTTGTGGTTGTCTTCCTTGTTTTGTACAAGTGAAGTTGCACCCACCAATACTCCTCTCCTTCATCCATCACAGGGAATCCTTTGTACACAGCTGCACCATGTATCCCCATGGTAACCATAAGGTTCTTGAGGGCTTTTGGAAATTCAGTCCCACACTCCAAAGTCATGGTCATGAGTGGTCCCTTCCTTACGGCTTCATTGATGGATTTCATCTACAAATAGAGATGAGAAAGAAGATTAGAAAAGTTTACGACAAGAAAAAGACAAGTATGGAAATTGTTGAAATTTTTTCCTTAGTGGTTTCTAATCCAATCCTAAGGTCATAATCCTACAGGCAACATAGTGCTCTGATACCATCTGTAAGATCTCACCTTTATAAAGGTAAAGATCCATGTGATTGCAATGCTAGTCCCTGGATCAAATGCTAGCATCCACAGTTTAAGATAAAGTACATAGAAACAAAGGTCATTATTACATCGTCATTCCGGAGATAACATAGTCTTTTACAACTCCTTAGCCATAGGCTAGTACAAGAGTTTAACTTAAAATTATAAAGAAAAACAGAAGTCTTCATCTTCATGTGCCACAGGCAAGCATGTTGAGTGTAGACTCATAACCTCTAATCATCATCAGAGTAACCTGCAACATCATAAGTTACATCCATAGTGGTTCAATACATTGGAATGGTATTAGCAAGTGATACCTTAGTAGAGTATTAGCATCTAGTTAATACATGAATTTGGTTAAGTGTAGCTTAGGCTTGCTTTGCTCAAAATAGGTTTTACCTATCAGTTGAAAACACTAAGTTTTTGTTTGGCAAAAACATTCCCAAGGAACCACCAATAGAAATTGGTGAACCTTCTCCCTTGTTCAACCACAAGTTTTAACTTATAAAATTGGGATGAGGAGATTCTTGATAGCTTCCATGTCTTGATGCTCAAATTGTCCAATACCAGGGTCATGGCTAAGTACTTAGTTTCTTCCATCTGCAGAGGTTGTGCACTTTCCCCACAAGACTTGATTTTCACCAAGACAAGACCTTTCAGAAGCCTTCCCTTGGACCAAAATGGACGCGCTCCAAACCTAGCATTCCACTACCACCAACTGTCCATTTGGCTAAGTTATTGCAACCTATATGATCCAGGCAGAGCCCATAATGCCATGTGGCTGCACTAGAAGCTTCTTAACATTTGGCATCTCAAATCCCTTTGTTCCTGGGTGGCAATCCACAAGTGAGATACACAAGGTAAACCATAGAAATGGGGCTTGTGTAACCACTCAACACAAACCATTCTTTCTAGTCCACCCAGGTGTTTCATTCACTTAGTTGTTTTATTAAGCAAAACATAAGTCAAAGACTTAGAAATATTTGTCATAGCATGTATATATAATCCACCCTTGGTTACTACTAGCTAGGCTAAGCATGGCAATAGCATGTATCTTTACTTAGAGGAAATTCTAATAATTCTACCTCTACTAGGATTTCCCAACCATAGCATATAGATACTTAGCAAAATTATTCATGCAAGCCCTATACAAAATATTTCTAATGCATAGTCAAAACATTGGGATAAAAATATGAAGCACCACTTGCCTTGGTAGTTGGGGTAGTAGCAACAATCCTCACAATCACAATCACCACTAGCACCAAAATCTACACATAAAATGATACCACCAAATTCACATATCAAAATAAACAAGCAAAAATATATGAATGCATGCAAATGCCATGTGATGATTTTCCAAATCAAACAAGACAAGTGAAACAGTGCTGAATCATAATCAAAACAATTGTACACTAAATAAAATTGATTTGTCCTTAGAACATTTTCCATATAATTTTTATATACAAAATAAGCTTAGAAATGTCTCTGCAAAAACAACCCATTTGACAGATGAAATTTATTAAACAAAGTGAATAATTGGATAGAATTCTTTCTCCCGATTCCAATGATATAAAATTTGCAAAATTTGAACGTGTGGATCAAAAGTTATGAATTTTGCAAGTTTGAACAACTAATAGATCTAATTCCAGATTTTAAATTCAAACCCTAGCCACGCGGCGCTTCCTGATTGGACGATACCATTTCGCACTGGATCACGCTCGCGGGCTGTTGGATCTAACTAGCTATGCACGGCCCAGATATAATCATACCGCTTCGATCAAGATCTAATTGTGGCCTTAGGATTTAAATCCGATGGATCAGATCCATCTGACCAATAACCAGCGGCGCAAATGGTGGCCGCGGCGGCAACGGTTCTGACGGTGACATGCCGGCGAGGCCAGAGGGGCAGGGGGTCGGGCTAGTGCTTACCGAGACCGTGAGAACATGGAGATGCTCAACGTGTAGATGGGCAGGGTCGGGGCGCACGGACACAGCAGCAGGACCTCGTCGGAGTTCGTCTGAGCGTCGGGTGCTCACTGTCGGAGTCGAAGATGACGTTTTGGGGCGCAAGGATTCAAACGGAAAGCGTTAACAGATGCGCGAGACACTGGCGAACATGATTTTTTGAACCAGAGACAGGAGAACAGGGGGCTCACCAGAATGGCTCGTCGGAGTTGAGTCAAGCTTCGGCCGTTTCCAGAGGTGTACGAGGGCGACGACCTAGGGCGATTCAGAACAAAAGGAGAGCATGAGAAGATGCGCAGGATGATGGCGAAGCAGCGCGCGTGAACCAGAAGGCAAGGCGCGCTCGGGACTCACCGTGATGGCTCACCGGAGTTCCTCGGTGCCACGGTGGTGTTGGTTGAAATTTGGGGAGCCTGGCGACGCTCTGGTGGTGCTGAGTGAGGGGAAAGGAGCGGGGTGGGGAGGCGGTTAAGTAGCTGGAGCAGGGGCGGCAATTACGCGGCCAATCAATGGGATTTACGCCGGGTTTATTCGTGGCGTCACTGCAGAGAGGTAACGGCGGAGCGGCCTCTATGCGCGAGGATTCGGGGAAGACGACGCTGACGTGGAGAGGGCCCAGCGTCAGTGGCTGCGGGGTACGTTTCGCGCGGGTGAGAGAGGGGGTAGAAGGGACTGGCTCGGGTGGGCTGGTTCTGTTGTTGGGCCGAAATGCTAGCGCCAGCCCATTTCTATTTCTTTAATCTATTTCTATTTTTATTTTCAGGAACCAAATTCAAATGAGTTTGAATTCAAACCACTTCTGGATTTTTGTAAAGTGAAACTAGTACACAATTGGCTACAGAACAATGTTGAACACTTGAAAAAGCATTGGCACATTGGAATTTTAAAATAAACAATGCCTTTATCAATTGCTTAGTAAAGACATAAAAATGGTTTTAAATTTATACTTTGTTTTGACATCTTTGTCCAAGCTTTGGCCAATGCCTTGCTTACATAAAATAATAGACATTCAAATGCTTCTGTTTTGAAATGACATTGAAAATGATCCTAAAATTATTATGAATGCATGGATGATATGCAAACTTTGAAATCATGATTTTTTGGGATGTTACAGAAGTCCACCTTCAGGTTATCACCCGAACCCCCTCCAGTATTAAGTTGTAAGCAACAGACAACTGCTTTAAGCAAAGTGTGTAAGGTAAATAGTCCACATGTTCCATGAACAAGAGACCGTTGTTTTCTCCCTAGTAGAAACAACACATCTACAACCGAAGAGATTATTGTCACTTCCCTTGGAAACTAGAGGCATGAACCCACTATCGAGCATAAATACCCCCTGTTGGAGTCACTAGCAAGTACTTGGCCAAGATAGCTACCAACAACAGAGAGCATGCAAGATCACAAACAACACAGACATGATAGAATCATAAAGACAAAACCATTAACCAAACCAACATAATAATCTCAATATCCATCGGATCCCCGCAAACACAACATGCATGATTACAAATAGATTAGATCTTGATCATGAACAGAGCTCACAAGATCTATACATGAAAGCACAAAGGAGGAGATACAACCATCTAGCTACTACATGGACCCATAGTCCAAGGTGGAACTACTCATGCATCATACCGGAGAGAAGACCTCCGGGATGATCTCCCGTCCGGCAGGGTGCCGGGAAGAACTTCAGATCCCCCCGATCTAGGGACGATTGTGGTGGCGACTACAGACGGTTTCGTGGAGATTTGATTCGGTGCTTAGGGTTTCTGCATCGGGTGCTTTTATAGGCGAAGGGGGAGGCCGAGGCGGCGGCCAGGTGCGCCAAACCCTAGCCAGTCGCGGGGTGGGCCCACCCGCGCCTGGGGTGGGTCTGGCCGCCCTGGCCGGCCCCTCCAGATCCCCTCCGGTCTTCTTGTTCCCCCACGAAAAGTAATTGACTTTGACATTTGTCCCGTCCAATTCCGAGAATATTTCTTTACTAACTTTTCTGAAACCAAAAACAGCAGAAAACAGGCATCTGGCACTGTTGCAACTTGTTAGTAGGTTAGTACCATAAAACATGTAAAAAGCACCTCAAAGTGTGGACAAGTAAAGCAAAGTAGATACTAAACAAGCATGGAGCATAAAAAATTATAGATACTTTTCCGACGTATTAGTAGCACTTTGAATAAAGTTGACAATATAACTATCACTGGCAACAACTTTATCATCTGAGTAAGCATACTTACAGTCACCAAAAAGAGGTCCAAGGTCATAAACCGGATCAATAGAAGAAAGTTGTTCCATCCTGAAATCTTTATTAGGCAAGCTGTTTTCACAAGGAGCTTTAGCAAATTTGGAAAAGTTAAACTCATAAGAATCTCCATCAAACTTATTTAAAACTCTCTCCTTCTTACAATCAATAATAGCACCACAAGTGTTCAAGAAAGGTCTACCAAAAATGATAGGACAAGTTTTGCTAGCTGCTGAATTAAGCACTAGAAAATCAGCATGATATTTAATCTTACCACAAAGAACCTCCACATCTCTTACAATACCAATAGGGCAAATGGTTTCCTTATTTTCAAGGTGAATAACCACATCAATGTCCTCAAGCTCACAAGGACCAATTTCATGCATAATTTCCCTGTAAATGTCATAAGGAATAGCACTAGAACTAGCACCAATATCACATAAACCATAGTAGCAATGATCACCTATTTTAACAGAAAGCACATGAACACTAGCTCTTCTAGCTTTACTAGGATGAGAAATAATGTTAGAAGCGTCTTCACAGAAGACAATATGCTCATCCTCTATATTTCTAGCGTCAAGATCTTTCACAATAGCTACCACAGGTTCAATATTCAATTTCTCAACAGGCTCCACAGTTTTCTTTGTACCTTTATTATTTGCACTAATAATCATAGAATACTCCTTTACCTTAGTTGGGAAGGGTATTTTCTCAACATAAGGTTCAGGCACAATATTATTAGTAGTACAAACTTGAGTACTTCTAATAGGAACATGACTAACAACATCTTTATAAGGTGCATGGTACTTGTTCCACTTCTTCTTGGGAATTTCTATGTAAGAGGCAAAGGCCTTAAAACAGTTGGCAATACTTTGGAAATCAAGACCAAACTCATTACTAATATCACGAAAGTCATCAGTTCGCATAAAAGATTTAATGCATTCATAATCATAGTTTATACCTGACTTTCTTCCTTTGTAATTCTCCTAAGCTTCAGTGTTCTCTTGAATACGGTCTAGTATATCCCATTTAGCTTCTTCCTTGATACGTGTGAATGATCCAGCATAAGAAGAATCTAGTAAATCTTTATCATGAAGAGAGAGCCTAGCATAAACGTTATTGATAATAATATTGTTAGGGAGTTCATGAATAGGACATTTAAGCATTAGTAACTTCAATCTCCCCCAAGCTTTAGCTGTACTCTCTCCATCACGACGCCAAAAGTTATATATCAGATTTCTATCCTTATGAATCTCACTAGGAGGATAAAATTTAGAATAAAAGAGAGAAGCCATTTCCTCCCATTCCATGGATTGTCCATTCTTCAGCAGCTTATACCATTCTTCAGCTCTCCCTTTCAAGGATATGGATAGTAACTTCTTCTTCACCTATTCAGTTGTGATACCTGCACACTTAAACAACCTGCATAATTTATTGATAAAAAGCAAGTGATCACAAGGATGGACAGTTCCATCCCCAAAATAATAATTATCCATAACACGATCAACAATACTTGTAGGTATCTTAAAAGGATCTATCTCAATAGGTGGTGGTTCATATACTACCCTAGCAGCGGTAGTAGTTTTCCCAAACAGAAAACCAAGTGGGTTATCCATATTGGATACAAAGTAACAAGCAGTAACAAAATAAATACTCACAGTAGAAGTTTCCTTTACCAGTTCCACTCTTCAATAGCGCTTCACTCCCCGGCAACGGCGCCAGAAAATAGTCTTGATGACCCACAAGTATAGGGGGTGTATCGTAGTACTTTCGATAAATAGGAGTGTCGATCCCAACGAGGAGCAGAAGGTGCTGAACAGTGGTATGGAGTAGGAAATCTCTGTAATACTTAGCAAATGGATTTTTAGTGGTTTTCTGATAGGTCAACAAAACAAGGAGCAAGTAACAAAGAACAAATGCAGCAAGTGGCCCAATCCTTTCTTAGCAAAGGACAAGCCGGTGGAAATACTTATAAAGACCAAACGTTCTAGACGACACATGGGAATTCTGTCAAGTGCTTTCACTTCAAATAGCTGAGTACTCTTCTTTGGTGTTGTAAGTGTTGTGTGGGTGAACTTGTGCTAATGTACCTACCATACTTGGACTAATACATACTTGTGATTAAACCCCCTGCAAACATCCATAACTACAAGAAAGTAATTAAGATATAAAACTAACCACAGCCTTAAACTCTGAGATCCTACGCTCCCTTATGCAATGGTGTCCTAATGGGGGTTCAGGTTTCTGTCACTCCGGCAACCCTATAATTAGTAGACAAATACACAATGCATTCCCCTAGGCCCATAAATGGTGAAGTGTCATGTAGTCGACGTTCGCATGACACCACTAGAAGAATAGCACCACGACTTAAATACTAAACCATTGAATAATAATTCAACACAGATCCACTAATAACAACATGACTTCTCCCATGTCCTCAAGAACTAGACGAACTACTCACAAGATATCATATGGATCAAGATCAAAGATGATATGGTAATGGATAACAATCTAAACATAAACAATAATCCAATGGTTCCACTCACAAGAATCAACTACAATGGTAATTAACACCGGGAAAGTTTCCCCTAAGAACTAAAGCAATATCCAACACAATTGTTACAGCGGGACGGAGTGGTGATGATGGTGATGGTGGAGATGATTGTCAGATCCCAAATTTTAGATTTGGTTATGCATATCATTCATTTCATTGCATCATAATCATCCATGCAAAATTTCGATTTGAAATGATTCTAGTAAAACACTACTTTCAAAGCCCTAGTTTGAATTGCTAAAATGCTCCTACAAGGGATCATGCTAGGTTTGTATTTCCACCCTTTTTGGAAGCTAGTGGTGTTGATACAAATGAACCTATGATGACCCTCTGGTTTTTAGAAAAAATTAGGAACAAGAATCACTCGAAAGGAGTTCATATGAAGAAGATACGACGGTTTTACTAAAACAGAAATAAAAAAAGAACAAAAAAAAGAGAACAGCGCGCAGCCAGCCTGCCTGCTGGGCCGCGTCGGCCCAGCCAGCGTAGCAGCCAGCCCACGCGCGCGCCGCAGCCGCCACCGCCCGCGCGGCAGGCAGCTACGCACCGCTGCCAGCCCGCCAGCCACCGACAGGTGGGGCCCACCTGTCGGCGCCGCCTCCGCCGCCGCGCGCCGAATCCGCCCCGACCCCGTGTGGGCCCCCTCTTAACCCCGCGCGCCACCCTGCCCCCTCCCCTGTTGCACGCCGCCTCGCCCCGCACGCGCGCCGCCATCGCCGCAGCCGCCTCGGTAAGCCGCCGCCGCGCCTCGCTTCCCCTCCTCCCTCGCGTGTCGCCGCCGCCGCCTACTGACCCCGTCGTGCTCTTCTTCCCATCCGCAGGAGCCGACAACGCCGTGAATTGCTCGCCGGAGCCGACGCCGCCGCACGCCTCCGGCGGCCAATCGCCGTCGCCCCGCGCCTCGCCGACCCGCGCCACCACTGCAAGGAGGTACGCCTCGCCGCCACCGATGCCGTCGTGCCACCCGACGCCGCCGGTGACCCCCCTGCCACCGCCCGACCACGCCACCGTCGCCGCCGTCGCTTAGGTGAGCTCCCGCCGCCGCCTCTCCTCGGCCGTTGGATCTGTGATCTGCAGCCCAGATCGCGCGATGACCGCGTGGTTGACCGGTTGACCAGTCAACGCGCGCTGAGTCAGCCGCTGAGTCAGCCAGGAATATTCCTGGAATATTCCCTTTCGGATTAAAATTTTAATTAGATTTTGCAGAAAATAGTTGAACTTTGTAAAAATCATAGAAATTAATCTACTGGGCCAAAAATTACAAATAAAATATGTGTAGATTCAGTAACTCATGTAGAATCTTGCTGTACCATTGTTTTACACTTTTGCAGCAAGATTTTGTCTAGATTAATTAAATGAATTAATGGCCTTTTTGGAGTAATTAATTCGTAGAAAAAGATCTGTAACTCCAAAAATTGCAAATAATATGTCCCTGGGATCAGTAGAACAAGGGGAATCTCAAAGTGAATTAAAAGGTTAGGCTTACAGTAAAAACTTTTGCAGAAACTATTTAACGGCTTTCTGTAGTATTTTAATTACTCAGGGAGTTGTATAATTCCTTTTTGAGAAATTCCAATTGGTACTGTTCCTATTTAGTAATGCCTACACAGTAGAATTTTCCCAAGATTTTAAAAATAGTATGTTAATAGTAGTGAATTATTTGGGTTCTAGCTCTATTATTGAGCATTATAAATTGCATACTAGTTTTCCTTGCGCTAAAAATATTTTCCATGCATGCATTCAGTAGCTTTACTGAATGAGATTATGTGATGCTGCTGTAGCATCAATCCACTTGTCATGCATGCATCTTGCATCATATTTGTTTGCATATGCTTGTGGATGGTTTGTTTATGATTGCAATTGTATCGTGTAGATTGTGACGAGTGCAACGCTTGCTCGTGTGTGGATTGTTCTTCCGACCGCTACAACCAAGGCAAGTAGATGCTACCTTGTTCATGATGTTGTCCTACTATTTTCAATGCATTGTCGTGTATTTTGTAGATGCATGTGTAGGATGATACTATCGCTATGCTATGTCCTATTATGTGGTAGGGCTTTCCTTGTAGATGAACCACCGTTGGTAGATGTGCTTAGCCATGCTATGATGAACGAGGGCTGGGTTACATCACTGAAAGTTGTTTCTAAATGTGTTGGTTTGCGAAAACTAAAACAACTTAATCAATGAATCTCCTAGGTGTGATGGGATTGATATTTTTTGGTGGTATCATTGCGGAAAGGCACCCAGGTATCAAGAGAAAATGATTGGCTTCTTTATTTTGTAGCTTGCGTGTACAACCATGTGCCAATAATGAAATGGGCGGTTGGTTGGACTCAGTAGGTTGTGGTAACTCAAACCCGCATATCCAGAGATGTAGAATTTTGGTAGGTTGGACCGGTGCGCGTCGGGATTGGGGAGCTACTTCCCAAACGGTATCTTCTTGAACTTCTCCCTATCATCACCCAAAATGAGAGTGATGGTACGAGCTGGGCTGGCCAAGTCACATGGGTAAAGTGTACTAACCCCTACAGGGTGTATAATCTAATCGATTAGCCGTGTCCCCGGTTATGGACGTCTGAGTTGCTTGATATTGATTCCATGACATGTTTCTCGCTCATTCTAATTTCATAATTGCTTTAATGTTGTTGGGTGAACTTAATTGGGATCTTTTCAAAGAAAATCAAAAACTGTTTATGAAAGTAGGACAAAGGTATTTGCAAATGCAAGCTAGCCACAGCTCCACTTGCCAAATATGCATGTAGATGTTAGCACTATTGTCTCCTTTACTAGCTCTACTTGCCATACATTCCATGTATTGACCCTTCGGGGCTGCTACGTTTCATGTTGCAGGATATTCCGATTCTGAGTAAGCGATATAGGCCACGGTACTCCACTCGGCACTTGTTCACGTGTGGGAAATTTGAAGAATGGAGGATTTGCTTTATTTATTTCGCTACCTGAATAATTTGAGCTAGCCTTGAGCTAAGCTTTTATTGTAATAATGGTACTCTGGATCTTCGTTATTTATGATACACGGATATTTTTCTATGTTATTCATCTTATTCTATTGTGGGCCAATGAACCGATCCAGGGATTGGCATGTCACATAGAAGCCACGGTATTTTCAGAACCGTGGTGTTACAAGATGGTATCAGAGCCCGTGTGTCGACTGTAGGATCGTGACCTAGGTTTGGATTAGGAAGCCATAGAATTATTAAAGCTTATATTAACTCTGTCTTTCATCTTATGCCTTTCACTCTCATAAGTTCTTATCATATGCTATTCTCACACTTTCCTCTTTAACTGATAGATGGGAGAAGTCAGGACTGAGTATGCAACCATGGAGTCACCAAGGCCCTTTGCAAGACATTTAGCACAGCTCTCGCAGTCATTGGGATTGCCACTGCCCATGTTCAAGGGAAGAAGGCTGTACACCTATGGATATGGTGAGGATGCGTGGGAGATCACCACTTTCATATTCAGGGATGCCGCCTTGCCAAACCCTGTGCATCTGATCTACACCAAGACATACTGCAACTGGGGACTTGGGATAAACTTGGCCATGCATGAAGCCCTGTCTCGCCAGTGCCATCTTGTCCGACACCTACTGCCAGTAGACTCACCCTACCGTGACTATGGGAGGCGTGATGAAGATGGGAACATTGTGGTTACCCCGGGCGACAGGAACAACATGCCGCCCCGTCGGAGGCACATAGAGGACATGGAAAGGGAGAATGGAGCTCTAGCTGAGAAAGTGATGATGGTAAAGGAGATTGCAGATTTTGCCAGCAATGGTATGGTGGTCCAAGGACAGGAGATTGACACCTTGCATGAAGTTGTGGGAGTTCTAGAAAATGCCCTGATAGGCAGGGATGCAACCATAGCTCAGCTTAATGGGACTGTGCAGGGTAACACCCAGACCATACAACAGTTGCAAGGGACCGTCTAGGAAAGGGATCAAACTATTGAAGATATGGCAGCCCAAATTGCCACTCTCCAAGCACAGCTGAATCCACCCTCTGATGATGACAATGGAGATGGTGGCAACAATGATGATGATGATGATGATGACAGTGGGAACGATGATGATGATGAGGACGAGGATGATGATGATGGAGACGATGATGGTAGAGGAGATGAAGATGTTGCAGTCGCAGCAGAGAGTAAAGAAGAAGAGGAGGATCCAAAAGAGGTGGAGTTTGAAATTTCAAGTGATGACTCAGGAGAGGTGTACACTCCGCCGCCATGGTTGGTTCGTGGACAGAAACGCCAACGCATGAGTGCTAGGACCTATCGCAAACCTCTTCAAGAAGTAGATAGAAGTCCACCAAATAGTCCTCGTTAGGAAAAATCGTTAGGATTAGTCTCTATTGATGTAAAAATTAATTACTGTTAGTTTAAGAGTGTTTAGTTGCTTATTTGTGTACTCCAATATCCCAGGATTATTTGTGCAAATTTTATGGAAGAGTTATGGCAAGTTTGGTTAATATCTGTGTTATTCCTGCTGCAGTTTTCTGCTGATACAGCAGTACTGTATGATTTTTCATATTTTACTGATATCTGGGAAAAATCTGAAACAAATAGGGCTGGTTCAAAACTCTCTTTACTGTATGCACAAAGATCAGCTAAAATTCATGACGAGTTTAAGTCAGGTAGAAAAATTCATGAACACTGCTGGACTGTTCTGGCAGATTGCTGTTTTTGATGCTTTGTTGATCAACTGTTTAGATAACCTTTGCCAGCTCTTCTAAAAACTATTTCAGTAGGTATATACTGCTAGGATAACCCCTGGGATGTTGCTGGATCACTTGTTTGTTGATGTGTTGCTTGCTTGAGATTGTCTGCTATTGTTTTGTTGTTGTTTGACCATAATGCATGGGTAGAATCCTGTTTTCGTAGTTGAATCTTTCTGAGCTTACCTGTGCTGAACCGCAGATGCCTTCCCGCCGTCAACCCACTGAGTTGGAGCAGCTCATGGCAGCTCAGGCACAGCTGACCCAAGTTATGACCCAGTTCATGGAAGCTCAGAACAACAACAACAATGGGAACAACCATCCTCAGGGAGATGCTTTCACCAGGTTTCTGAGGCTAAGGCCAGCTAAGTTCTCCACTGCAACGGAACCAATGGTTTCTCTCGACTGGTTGCGTTCAGTCAACAAGGATCTGGTAACTGTTGGATGCACTGATGCTGAGAAGGTGAGGTTTGACGCTCACCTACTGGAGGGACCAGCCGCTTCTTGGTGGGACACTTTTCAGATCACCCACCCGCTGGACACCGTGACTTGGGCAATGTTTGAGGAAGGTTTCAGGACCAACCACGTGTCTTCAGGAGTTCTGAGCCTGAAGAGGAAGGAGTTCTACAACTTGCGCCAAACCAACCGCACTATGGCTGAGTAAATTGAGGAGTTCAACAACCTGTCTCGTTATGCACCTGAGGATGTTGACACTGATGCAAAAAGGAGGGAGAGATTCCTGGATGGCCTCAGTGATGAGCTTTCAGTGCAGCTGCTGGTGGTTTATTGTCCCACTTTCCAGGAGCTTATGGACAAGGCCAGGATCTTGGAAGGGAAGCACAAGCAGGTGGAAAGCCGCAAGAGGAAGAGCAACAATCACCACTCTGGTTCTCACCACAAGTCTCACACTTCTTATGATGGGTACTCCAAGCATGGAGGGAGTGACCATGGGAGCCATGACCGCCACAACCATGGAGGCAATGGACATCGCCATGATAGCCACAAGAGAAACCGCCACAACCAAAGGGAGGACACACCCACCACTCTGGAGGACGCAGTGGACATGACCGCAAACGTGATCGCAGCTTTGTGAAGAAGGATCTGAGTGAGGTGACATGCTTCAAGTGTGGTCAGAAGGGACATTATGCAGACAACTGTCTGGAGAGGAAGGTACTGAAGCCAACTAACAACCAGAAGGCCACAGTGAACCACATGAATGTGGAGGAGATCCCAGATGAGCCTGACCTTGTGATTGGTAAGTTTCCAATCAACACTCACCCTGCACTTATACTTTTCGATACTGGTGCATCGCATTCATTCATATCAAGGGCATTTGTGGATAATAAGTATAAGTTACCTACGGAGTCTATGAAAGAGTCTATTAGAGTGAGTTCACCTGGAGGGGATATGATAGCTAGCGCGGGATGCCGCGACTTAACTGTGAGGATTGGAGCACACAATTTCATTGCACATCTAGTAGTTTTGGAATCACAAGGTTTAGATGTAATTCTGGGTATGGATTGGATGTCTATGCATGGGGGACACATAGATTGTGCACAGCGAGCTGTTTCACTCAAAACCCCGGATGGTAAGAGAATTAGGTTCAAGTCGGATGTGCGACCGGGAAGGTGTAAGCTGAATTCTCTTAAGGGGGTTAGCATGGATATTGTGCCTGTGATTAAGGATTACCCTGATGTGTTTCCAGAAGAGATGCCAGGGATGCCACCTGGCAGGGAAGTGGAGTTTCTCATCGATCTGATGCCGGGAACAGGACCTATAGCAAAGAGACCATATAAGATGGATGTGGATGAGCTGAAGGAATTGAAGAAGCAGCTGAAAGAGCAGTTGGACAAGGGATTCATTCATCCTAGTTCGTCGTCATGGGGTGCACCTGTTCTGTTTGTGGAGAAGAAAGACAGCAGCAAGAGATTAGTAGTGGACTATCGCTCGCTGAATGAGGTGACAATCAAGAACAAATACCCCCTGCCGAACATAAATGATTTGTTTGATCAACTGGAAGGAGCAAAGGTGTTTAGCAAAATTGATCTGCGATCAGGCTACTTCCAATTGAAGATCCGGGAGGAGGACATACCAAAAACCGCTTTCACTACTAGGTATGGTTTATATGAGTATACAGTTATGTCTTTTGGACTAACGAATGCCCCGGCATATTTCATGACCATGATGAACAAGGTATTTATGGAGTACTTGGACAAGTTCATGATGGTGTTTATTGATGACATACTGATATATTCCAAGGATGATGCTGAGCATGAGAAACATCTGCGACTGATTATGGAGAAGCTGAGGGAACACAAGCTGTATGCCAAATTCAGCAAGTGTGAATTCTGGCTTAACACTGTTGGATTTCTTGGACTATATTCGAAGCTTTTTGGGACTTGCTGGATACTACAGGAGGTTCATTGAAAACTTCTCCAAGATTGCTAAGCCGATGACAGAACTTCTGAAGAAGGAGAGGAAGTTTGATTGGACGGATGCGTGTGAAGCCAGCTTTCAAGAACTGAAGCGTCGACTAGTGACCGCACCTGTGTTGTGTTTACAAGATCTTCAGAAGGATTTCCAAGTGTACTGTGATGCTTCTCGACAGGGACTTGGGAGTGTGCTGATGCAAAATGGGAGAGTGGTGTCGTATGCCTCGCGGCAACTTAAACACCATGAGAGGAATTATCCCACACACAACTTGGAGTTAGCATCAGTGGTTCATGCGCTCAAGGTATGGAGGCACTACTTGATGGGGAAACACTGCGATGTGTACACCGACCACAAGAGCCTGAAGTACATATTTACACAGAAAGAACTGAACATGAGACAACGGAGATGGTTGGAACTTATCAAGGATTATGATATGAATCTGCAATACCACCCAGGAAAGGCCAATGTAGTGGAAGATGCTCTGAGCCGGAAGGTCTATGCCAATGGATTGACTGTTGGGGAATTGCCCGAGGATTTGTGCAAGCAATTCATGGACCTTAGACTGGAGGTAGTGTCAGAAGGATATTTGGCAGCAATGGAAGTCCAACCAACGCTACAGGACAGAATCAGGAAGGCTCAAGTAGGAGACAAAGAGATTGATGAAGTAAAGGAAAAGATGAAGGAGGATCGAGCAAAAGAATTCCGTGAGGATGAGCAAGGAACCTTGTGGTATGGAGATCGTTTGTGCGTTCCCAACGATCCGGAGATAAGGAAATTGATTCTGCAGGAAGCTCATGACTCGCTGTATTCCATACATCCGGGCAATACAAAGATGTATATGGACCTAAAGGACATATTTTGGTGGAACAACATGAAGGGAGACATCGCTGAGCATATTGCCTTATGTGATGTATGTAGCCGAGTGAAGGCGGAGCACCAGAAGCCAGCAGGACTACTGTAGCCATTGCCTATGCCGGATTGGAAGTGGGATAGAGTGGGAATGGATTTTATCACAGGATTGCCCAGGACTAGGTCAGGATATGACTCCATTTGGGCAGTGGTCGGCCATTTGACCAAGGTAGCCCACTTTATACCGGTGAAGACGACTTACACAAGTGCAAAGTTGGCCAAGATTTATATGGACATAATTGTGTGCCTACATGGAGTTCCCAAGAGCATTGTATCGGATAGAGGCACCCAATTTACCTCACACTTTTGGCGCCAGCTGCACGAGTCGCTGGGGACTAGGTTGGAGTTTAGCACAGCGTTCCACCCCCAGACTGATGGAGAGACCGAGAGGGTGAATCAGATTTTGGAAGACATGCTGAGAGCTTGCGCTTTGGCTCATGGTTCTAGTTGGGATGAGAATTCGCCGTATGCTGAGTTTTCCTACAACAACAGCTATCAAACCAGCATCAAGACGTCACTGTTCGATGTACTGTATGGGAAGCGGTGCCGGACACCATTGCTATGGGATGGAGTAGGAGAACGTCGGTTGTTTGGACCTGATTTGATCAAGGACGCTGAGGAGAAGGTCGCCTTGATTAGGGACAGGCTGAAGGTAGAACAATCAAGGCAGAAGAGCTACGCTGACGCCAAGCACAAGGAAGTGTTGTATGAGATAGGTGATAGAGCATACCTCAGAGTGTCGCCACTTCGTGGAATCAAGAGATTTGGAATCAAGGGTAAGCTGGCACCTCGGTTTATTCGACCATATCGGGTCTTAGCACGCAAAGGAGAAGTTGCTTATCAGTTGGAGTTGCCAGAGGCTCTGTCCGCTGTCCACAATGTGTTCCACGTGTCCCAGCTGAAGAAGTGCCATCCGGAGATGGTGGATACACCATTGAGAGACATTGTGCCACTAGAGGAGGTTCAGCTTGAGAATGACTTGACCTATGAGGAATAGCCGGTCAAGATACTAGAAACAGCGGAGAGGATCACCCGTACCAAGACGATCAGGTTTTGCAAGGTGCAATGGAGCCACCACACCGAAGAGGAAGCCACTTGGGAGCGTGAGGATGACATCCGAGAGGACTACCCGCACATATTTGCTAGCCGCGCCGAATCTCGGGGACGAGATTCATCTTAAGGGGGTTAGTCTTGTCACATCCCAAATTTTAGATTTGGTTATGCATATCATTCATGTCATTGCATCATAATCATCCATGCAAAAATTCGATTTGAAATGATTCTAGCAAAACACTACTTTCAAAGCCCTAGTTTGAATTGCTAAAATGCTCCTACAAGGGATCATGCTAGGTTTGTATTTCCACCCTTTTTGGAAGCTAGTGGTGTTGATACAAATGATCTTATGATGACCCTCTAGTTTTTACAAAAATTTAGGAACAAGAATCACTCGATTCGGAGTTCGTATGAAGAAGATACGATGGTTTTACTAAAACAGAAATAAAAAAAGAACAAAAAAAAAGAGAACAGTGCGTAGCCAGCCAGCCTGCTGGGCCGCGTCGGCCCAGCCAGCGCAGCAGCCAGCCCGCGCGCGCGCCTCTGCCGCCACCGCCCGCGCGGCATGCAGCTACGCACCGCCGCCAGCCCTCCAGCCACCGACAGGTGGGGCCCAACTGTCGGCGCCGCCGCCGCCCGCCGTGTCCGGCCAGGACACCGCAACCGCCGTGCGCCGAATCCGCCCCCGACCCCGCGTTGGCCCCCTCTTAACCCCGCGCGCCACCCTGCCCCCTCCCATGCCGCACGCGCGCTCGCCCCGCACGCGCGCCACCATCGCCGCCGCCGCCTCGGTAAGTCGCCGCCACCGCGCCTCGCTTCCTCTCCTCCCTCGCGTGTCGCCGCTGCCGCCTACTGACCCCGCCGCGCTCTTCTTCCCATCCGCAGGAGCCGACGCCGCCGCACGCCTCCCGCCGCCGATCGCCTTCGCCCCGCGCCTCGCCGACCCGCGCCACCACTGCGAGGAGGTCCGCCTCGCCGCCACCGACGCCGTCGTGCCACCCGCCGCCGCCGGAGACCCCCCTGCCGCCACTGCCCGACCACGCCACCGTCGTCGCTGCCGCTCAGGTGAGCTCCCGCCGCCGCCTCTCCTCGGCTGTTGGATCTGTGATCTGCGGCCCAGATCGCGCGATGACCGCGTGGTTGACCGGTTGACCAGTCAACGCGTGCTAAGTCAGCCGCTGAGTCAGCCAGGAATATTCCTAGAATATTCCCTTTCGGATTAAAAATTTAATTAGATTTTGCAGAAAATAGTTGAACTTTGTAAAAATCATAGAAATTAATCTACTGGGCCAAAAATTACAAATAAAATAAGCATAGATTCAGTAACTCGTGTAGAATCTTGCTGTACCATTGTTTTACACTTTTGCAAAAAGATTTTGTCTAGATTAATTAAATGAGTTAATGGCCTTTTTGGAGTAATTAATTCGTAGAAAAAGATCTATAACTCCAAAAATTGCAAATAATATGTACCTGGAATCAGTAGAACAAGGGGAATCTCAAAGTGAATTAAAAGGTTAGGCTTACTGTAAAAACTTTTGCAGAAACTATTTAACGGCTTTTTGCAGTATTTTAATTACTCAGGGAGTTGTATAATTCCTTTTTGAGAAATTCCAATTGGTACTGTTCCTATTTAGTAATGCCTACACAGTAGAATTTTCCCAAGATTTTACAAACAGTATGTTAACAATAGTGAATTATTTGGGTTCTAGCTCTATTATTGAGCATTATAAATTGCATACTAGTTTTCCTTGCGCTAAAAATATTTTCCATGCATGCATTCAGTAGCTTTACTGAATGAGATTATGTGATGCTGTTGTAGCATCAATCCACTTGTCATGCATGCATCTTGCATCATATTTGTTTGCATATGCTTGTGGATGGTTTGTTTATGATTGCAATTGTATCATGTATCATGTAGATTGTTCACGATGTTGTCCTACTATTTTCAATGCATTGTCGTGTATTTTGTAGATGCATGTGTAGGATGATACTATCGCTATGCTATGTCCTATTATGTGGTAGGGCTTTCCTTGTAGATGAACCACCGTTGGTAGATGTGCTTAGCCATGCTATGATGAACGAGGGCTGGGTTACATCACTGAAAGTTGTTTCTAAATGTGTTGGTTTGCGAAAACTAAAATAACTTAATCAATGAATCTCCTGGGTGTGATGGGATTGATAATTTTTGGTGGTATCATTGCGGAAAGGCACCCAGGTATCAAGAGAAAATGTTTGGCTTCTTTATTTTGTAGCTTACGTGTACAACCATGTGCCAATAATGAAATGGGCGGTTGGTTGGACTCGGTAGGTTGTGGTAACTCGAACCCGCGTATCCAGAGATGTAGAATTTTGGTAGGTTGGACCGGTGCGCGTCGGGATTGGGGAGCTACTTCCCGAACGGTCTCTTCTTGGACTTCTCCCTATCATCACCCAAAATAAGAGTGATGGTACGAGCTGGGCTGGCCAAGTCACATGGGTAAAGTGTACTAACCCCTGCAGGGTGTATAATCTAATCGATTAGTCGTGTCCCCGGTTATGGACGTCTGAGTTGCTTGATATTGATTACATGACATGTTTCTCGCTCATTCTAATTTCATAATTGCTTTAATGTTGTTGGGTTAACTTAATTGGGATCTTTTCAAAGAAAATCAAAAACTGTTTAGGAAAGTAGGACAAAGGTATTTGCAAATGCAATCTAGCCACAGCTCCACTTGCCAAATATGCATGTAGATGTTAGCACTATTGTCTCCTTTACTAGCTCTACTTGCCATACATTCCATGTATTGACCCTTCGGGGCTGCTACGTTTCATGTTGCAGGATATTCCGATTCTGAGTAATCGATATAGGCCATGGTACTCCACTCGGCACTTGTTCACGTGTGGGCAATTTGAAGAATGGAGGATTTGCTTTATTTATGTCGCTACCTGAATAATTTGAGCTAGCCTTGAGCTAAGCTTTTATTGTAATAATGGTACTCTGGATCTTTGTTATTTATGATACACGGATATTTTGCTATCTTATTCATCTTATTCTATTGTGGGCCAATGAACCGATCCAGGGATTGGCATGTCACATAGAAGCCACGGTATTTTCAGAACCGTTGTGTTACATTGATGTTGTGGATGATGATGATGATCCCGATGAAGCCTAGATTGATGACGGTGTTGATGGCGATAATCTCCCCTCTCCGGTAAGGAATTCCCCCGTCAGAAATCTGTCTGCCGGAGAGATATTTCTCTCTTGGTGTTTTCCGCCCCTAGAGGCGGCGGAAATCTATATGTGGTCGCTCCCCGAGGCTTAGGGTTCCGTAGGGAAGATATAGGCGAAGGGGCGGAGTCGGGAGCCGGGCAGGTGGGCCACACTTGCCCTAGGCGCGAGGTCAGGTGGGCCCGCGCCTAGGGGGTGTGGGCCCCCTGTGGCCCCTCTTCGTCCCTCCTTCTCGCTTCCTCAATCTTTTGGAAAAATAGTATTTTCCCATATTTTTCTGGTATTTTTCTAATCTTCGTGAAATTGCATCGAAACGCCCTCTTTTCCATCAGAATCCAGACTCCGGCAGTCCATCCTCCAAGAATCATCCAACATGCATAAACAGTGGAAAAGATATAAGCAATACCTCATAATAAGACAAATATCAATGAATAGAGGTATATTATGATATAGAATGGTGATGCAAATTGGGCGTATCATGTAACACACCATGCATAGGAGTTTATAGTGGACACTTTGGAAAAACTTGGTTTCTTGGGAGTTGGAAGCATGAGTAGAGCTTACTCATACAAGTGGAGGCTATCAAAATACTAGGAGCAACCAACTAAGAGAGCATAATGGCCATAATCATGCAGAGCAACAAAGCATTACTAATCAAAGCATAAAGTGGTACTACAAGTCAAGGACTAAATGATCATATAGGCTATGGTGACTTGTCATAGTCATAACATGGTGTGAGCATGTGCCAAGTCAGCCCAAGCAAAGCATCAAAGGAGAATACCACAATACTATGCTTTTGCATGCTAAACAACGCATAATTCTTTCAAGGCACACTAAGCAATCCCCAATTGTTTGGAACAAGACATGCTACAGCAATAATCACTAAACATAATGTCAAAACAACACCTATCATGTCATGCTAAAGTCTGAGTCACAGTCAATGCAAGCTCCTCTTGCACTTACAAGCAAGAACTTACTACTCCTTTCCAACACCAAGCAACTTATTTGTAACAACACAGCGAGAACGGGGGTCCAAACTACTTTATTCAAGAAAACTAAACAACCTAAGCAAAGCAAACGAAAACTAATATGCTCCAAGAACAACACAACTGTGCATGAAACAATAAAAACGAAGTGTCAAGACAGACCTGACCTTTTTATTGATGAAGAAGGGGATGACTTGGGCATCCCCAAGCTTTCACGCTTGTACCTCTTGGATATTTCTTGGGGTGACACCATGGTGGCATCCCCAAGCTTGAGCTTTTGTCCATTCTTCATCTCATTGCATCATTCTCTCTCTACACCTGAAATTTTTCCTTCATACAAAACTTTACACAATCTTCATTAGCAACATTAGTGTATTAAGAAGATATTAGACCTCTGGTAAAGCTTTAGAACAGCAAAACTTTTCACTAAAAACACAAGCTACTGTAGTAACTCCTTCAAAAAGCTCAATTCACCTAAAGATAACTCAAAAAGGAATCAATAAGAAGCAAATGCAAATAATGGCAGAAATCTGTCAAAACAGACCAGCAGGTAGAAACCGATTTTTTCGAACATCTTCTGTTGCTCAAATAAAAAAGTGTTGAAATAACTAAAGTTATCTAACATACTGGGGGATTTATTCGTAAATTTTGAGCTCAATCCGAGTTACAGCGGCTCCTCACGAATTTTTATTGTGGAGGACAGAAATCAGCTTCGGGACAGCAACTCCCCAAATCTTACTTCCCGCTCATTAGAGGTCATTCTTGGCACAAAAGGCAAACAAAACTGATAAGGAGAGGTCATTACTGAAGTAATAACTTCCAATACTCAAAGAAACTATTGGGTTATCTCCCAACAAGTACTTTTATTTAACGCCTTTAAGTTAGGCACAAGAAGCAAGAAGAATCAAGTATTTTTAAATGAGGAAGCATTCACATCAAACCTTGCTTTCAAAGGAGGAGCAAAAAGCAACTTATCTCTCCTCATAGGGAAGTGTTCAATACCTTTATTGAATGGAAAATGATATTTAATGGTCCCTTCTTTCATATCAATGATGGCACCAACTGTTCTAAGAAAGGGTCTTTCCAAAGTAATAGGACAAGAAGCATTGTATTCAACATCCAAAACATAGAAATCCACACGGACATAAGCATTGTTAACCATAATGAGAACATCATTAATAATACCCATGAGTTTGTTATTAGCATTATCATTAAGTGGTACATCCAAATAACAATCTTACAATGGTGGCAAATCACGCATTTCATAAATCTTTCTATGCATAATAGAGATACTAGAACCAAGATCACATGAAGCTTTGAGATCAAAGCCATTCACTTGCATATTAATAATGGGTTCCCAACTATCTTGTACTTTCCTAGGAATAGAAGCTTTGTGTTTTATCTTCTCTTCCTTAATCTTAACAAGATCATCTGTAATGTGTTTGGTGAAAGCAACATGCATATCACTAGCATCAGGACTTCTAGCAAGCTTTTGTAGGAACATAATCACTTCAGAAATATTGCAACCATCAATATCAAAATCAAACTTAGCATCACTAGTAGTAGGATCAATAGTCTTTGGCATTGTAGGAGGAGGAACAAGGACTACTTGTGGTTTAGTGGTGATGGTGCACACACTATTGTTTCTATCAATTTCAGCTTCCCTTTCCCACTTAGCATGAAGTTGAGCTAACAGCCTAACATTTTCATCAATAGTAACTTGTATGGCATGAGCAGCAGCAAAGGTATTTTCCATAGTTTCAGGTTTAGCAGTCATTTTATTAATCAAGGAAGACTCAGCTTCAGACAAAGAGGATATATTTTTCTCAGCACTCAAATTTTTTGACTGTAAACTAAGAATTTCTCTATTCGGATTCTCAAGTTGATGGCTAATGTTTTCAAGATAATAGATTGTTCCTCCATAGTTTTAGTGAAAATATTATTTTGCTCATATTGCATCTGCATAAAATTCTTAGTGGATCTCTCTACTTCTAGAATCCTTTCTTCACTAGGCATTCTAGATCTACCATGATAAACATTTCCACTAGGAGGATAAGGCCTATAATTACCATAAGTATTGTTGCCAAAATTGTTGTTTCTAATGAAGTTCACATCAACTTTCTCTCCTTGAGCAACCAAAGAGGCTAAGGGAAAACTATTAGGATCTAAAGGAGCTTTCCCATTAACAAGCATAGCCATAATAACATCAATCTTATCACTCAAAGAGGAGGTTTCCTCAACATAATTTACCTTCTTACCATGTGGAGCTCTCTCAGTGTGCCATTCAGAGTAGTTAACCATCATATTATCAAGGAGTCTAGTTGTAGCACCCAAAGTGATGCTCATAAAAGTACCTCCAGCAGCTGAATCCAACAGGTTTCTTGAGGAGAAGTTCAAACCTGCATAAAAAGTCTGGATAATCATCCAAGCAGTGAGTCCATGAGTGGGACAATTCTTAACCAAAGATTTCATTCTTTCCCAATCTTGAGCACCATGTTCATTATCAAGTTGTTTAAATTTCATAATGTCACTTCTCATATAATCTTAGCAAGAGGGTAGTACTTTCCAATAAAAGCATCTTTGCACTTAGTCCAAGAATCAATACTATTTTTAGGCAAAGATAGCAACCATTCTTTAGCTTTTCCTCTCAAGGAGAAAGGAAACAGCTTGAGCTTAATAATATCTCCATCTACATCCTTATACTTTTGCATCTCACAAAGTTCAACAAATTATTGAGATGGGCAGCAGCAGCATCAGAACTAGCACCAGAAAATTGCTCTGTCATCACAAGATTCAACAAAGCAGGCTTAATTTCATAAAAGGTAGCATCAGGAGCAGGTGGAGCAATAGGAGTGCTTAGGAAATCATTGTTGTTGGTGCTAGTGAAGTCACACAACTTAGTGTTCTCAGCAGAGTTCATTTTGGCGAAGGTGGGCAAGCCAAAAATAGCAGTAGCTAGAGCAGGAACTAATTTTTTTTGTGTTTTTGAATAATGCAAGCAAACCAAACTAGACTAATTTTTTGGGGTTTTTTGAAAAGAGGCAAACAAAACCAAGCAAAGGAAACAAAACAAACTAAAAAAAAGTAAAGAGAAAGGAAGTGAAGGACTACCCTTGTGAAGACGTCCTTAGCCTCCCCGGCAACGATGCCAGAAATCCTCGATGCGTGCACCCAATGTTGTCATGGGACACTTTGTTGGAACCCCAAGAGCAACGTGTGATGAGCACAGCAGCAAGTTTCCCTTAGTAGAGACCGAGGTTATCGAACCAGAAGGAGGAAGGAAACGTCACACAGGTGTTGCAAACAACGTGGAGACCTGCACAACACAAACTCAAGACTTTGTCCCAATGAAACAGTGAGGTTCTCAAGCTCACCGGTTTGCTATAACAAAGGATTAACTGTATGGTGCGAAAGGTAAAGGTGGTTTGCAGCAAGTAAACAGTGACAGTGGAAGATGTATCGATGGTAAATATTGTACTGGGGTCCATAGTTTACTAGAGGTGCTCTCTTTAGATAAAAAAAACATGGCATGAAGGGTAAACAAATTACAGCGGGGCAATTGACAGGAACTGAGCAAGGCAAAACAATGCAATTACTAGCCAGAAAGATCCTATGAAGCTGATTGGGCAATACAACAGTATACATAGACCGCCATCCAACTGCATCTATGACTAGAAGTCCACTTTCAGGTTATCATCCGAACCCCCTCCAGTATTAAGTTGCAAGCAACAGAAAACTGCTTTAAGAAAAGTGTGTAAGGTAAAAAATCCACTTGTGTCATGAACAAGAGACCGTTGTTTTCTCCCTAGTATCAACAGCACATCTACAACCGAAGAGATTTCTGTCACTTCCCTTGGAAACTAGTGGCATGAACCCACTATCGAGCATAAACACCCCCTCTTGGAGTCACTCGCAACTACTCGGCCAAGATAGCTACTAACAACGGAGAGCATGCAAGATCACAAACAACAAAGACATGATAGAATCATAAAGACAAAACCATTAACCAAACTAACATAATAATCTCAATATCAATTGGATCCCCGCAAACACAACATGCATGATTACAAATAGATTAGATCTTGATCATGAACGGATCTCACGAGATCTATACATGAAAGCACAAGGAGGAGATACAACCATCTAGCTACTACATGGACCCATAGTCCAAGGTGGCACTACTCACGCATCATACCAGAGAGAAGGCCTCCGGGATGATTTCCCCTCCGGCAGGGTGCCGGGAAGAACTTAAGATCCCCTCCCCGATCTAGGGACGACGGTGGCGGCGGCTACAGAAGGTTTCGTGGAGTTTTGATCGGGTACTTAGGGTTTCTGCATCGGGGGCTTCTTATAGGCGAAGAGGCAAGGCCGGGAGGCGACCAGGGGCCCCACACCCTACCCAGGCGCGGGGCACGGACCACCTGCACCTAGGGGGGTCTGGCTGCCCTGGTCCACTTCTCCGTCTCTCCTCTGGACTTCGTGTCGCCCACGGTAAAATATTGACTTTGGCTTTTGTCCCGTCCAATTCCGAGAATATTGATTTTTTGCCTTTCTGGAACCAAAAATAGAAGAAAACAGGCAACTGGCACTGTGGCAACTTGTTAATAGGTTAGTTCCAGAAAATATATAAAAACACCTCAAAGTGTAGACAAAGCAAAGCAAAGTAGATACTAAACAAGCATGGAGCATCAAAAATTATAGATACGTTTCCGACGTATCAACCCTCGGTTACAACTTACTTTCTGTTCGTGCCCTTGGTAAGATGGGATTTCCTGTTTTGTTAGATGGTGATTTAGTGTTACTCTTGTGGAGCAAGTCTCTAAAGGTCGCTTTTGTTGGGTATGTCTAAAATGACCTGTATGTGGTGGAATTTTCGGGGAAAACCACTGCGGGTCCGATGTGCTTATTCGGGAAGGCCGACGCGGGCTGGTTATTGCATCACCGTCTAGCCCACGTCAACATGAGAACTTTTAAAAGTCTTCACAAGGGTGGCCACATACTTGGACTAAAAGACAATGTTTCCTTTGCCAAAGATCGTGTTTGCAGGGCATGTGTTGAAGGCAGATGCACGACTCTCTCCACAAGAGGAAAACTATTGTATCCTCAAAGAGGATTTTGGAATTACGTCATGTGGATCTATTTTGTCATCCATCTCATGCAAGCCTCGGTGGGAAGAAATATTGCTTGGTGATAGTCGATGATTACTCAAGATATACATGGGTCTATTTTTTCAAGTTAAAGAGTGAGACTCAACAAACCATCATTGATTTCGCAAATGAAGTCCAGTGTCAACACAATGTCCCAATTTTGGCAATAAGAAGTGACAATGGATCCGAATTCAAGAACTACACCTTAAATGAATTTCTAAGTGAAGAGGGGATAATACATCAATATTCCGCTGCGTACATGATACGTTGGAAACGTATCTAATTTTTGATGTTGCATGCTTGTTTTGTATCTATTTTACTTTACTTGTCCACACTTTGAGATGCTTTTTACATGTTTTTTGGTAGTAACCTATTAACAAGTTGCAACAGTGCCAGATGCCTATTTTCTGCTATTTTTGGTTTCAGAAAAGTTAGTAAAGAAATATTCTCGGAATTGGATGGGACAAAGGACAAAGTCAACAACTTTCCGTGGGGAACAAGAAGTCTAGAGGGGAGCCCGGAAGGCCAGCTAGGGGGGCCAGACCCACCCTAGGCGCGGGTGGGCCCAACCCCGCGCCTAGCTAGGGTTTGGGCACCCTGGCCGCCTCCCGGTCTCTCCCCTTCGCCTATAAGAATCCCCCGATACAGAAACTCTCGGAACCCGATCAGAAATCCACGAAACCGTATGTAGCCGCCGCCACCATCGTCTCTAGATCGGGGGATCTGAAGCTCTTCTGGGCACCCTGCCAGAGGGGAGATCATCTCGGAGGCCTTCTCTCCGGTATGATTTGTGAGTAGTTCCACCTTGGACTATGGGTCCATGTAGTAGCTATATGGTTGTATCTCCTCTTTTGTGCTTTCATGTATAGATCTTGTGAGCTCCGTTCATGATCAAGATCTAATATATTTGTAATCATGCATGTTGTGTTTGCGGGGATCTGATGGATATTGAGATTATTATGTTGGTTTGATTAATGGTTCTATCTTTATGATTCTATCATGTCTGTTTTGTTTGTGATCTTGCATGCTCTCCGTTGCTAGTGGTTATCTTGGCCAAGTAGTTGCTAGTGACTCCAAGAGGGAGTATTTATGCTCGATAGTGGGTTCATGCCTCTAGTTTCCAAGGGAAGTGACAGAAATCTCTTCAGTTGTAGATGTGTTGTTGCTACTAGGGAGAAAACAACGGTCTCTTGTTCATGGAACATGTGGACTATTTACCTTACACACTTTGCTTAAAGAAGTTGTCTGTTGCTTGCAACTTAATACTGGAGGGGGGTTCGGATGATAACCTGAAGGTGGACTTCTAGACATAGATGCAGTTGGATTACGGTTTATGTATGTTGTTGTATTTCCCAATCAGCTTCATAGGATCTTTCTGGCTAGTAATTGCATTGTTTTGCCTTGCTCAGTTCCTGTCAATTGCCTCGCTGTAATTTGTTTACCCTTCTTGCCATGTTGTTTATCTAGGAGAGAACCTCTAGTGAACTATGGACCCTGGTCCAATCTTTACCATTGATACATCTTCCACTGTTACTTGTTTACTTGCTGCAAACCATTACCTTCCACACAATACCTTTAATCCTTTGTTACAGCAAACCGGTGAGCTTGACAACCTCACTAATTCGTTGGGACAGAGTCTTGAGTTTGTGGTGTGCATGTCTCCACGTTGCTTCCAACACCTGTGTGACGTTTCCTTCCTCCTTCTAGTTCGATAACCTTGGTTTCTACTAAGGGAAATCTTGTTGTTGTACTCTCCATACCTTGCTCTTGGGGTTTCCAATGAAGCACTCTTCCTCCCTGTTGAGTGTAGCATCATTACACCCCTCAACAAAATGGTGTATCCAAGAGGAAGAACCGAACTTTGATGGATATGGCTAGATCTATGTTCGCTGGATTCAAGTCACCATACAACTTATGGGCTAAATACATTTCCACTGCATGCCACTCATCAAACTGGCTTTACCTCCGCAATATCTTGGACAAAACTCCATATGAGATACTTACCGGTAACAAGCCCAACATATCATATTTCCGGGTATTCGGTTGTAAGTGTTTCTTTCTCATCTAAGGAGTTCTCCGGAACTATTGTCTAAATTTGAATATAAGGCTTTAGAATGCATTTTTGTTGGTTATGGTGCCGAATCCCACACTTATAGAATCTACAGTAAGCTCTCCAGAACTACTGTAGAATCTTGTAGTGTGGAATTTGATGAGAATGATGGCTCCCATGTGGGGCAAGTTGATGTTTGTGATGCAGATGCCGAAATACCCCAAGATGCCATAAGAAGAATGGGCGTGGGATTTTTCCGCCCCATTGAGGAACCCCTTGTGGCAGATTAGGAAGGACAATGCTCTACTAAAGTAGAGTCCTCATCTACACAAGATCAACAAGCTCCACTTGATGGAGTAATTACTGCACCAACACCACAACCTCCTAAAGATCATCAATCATCTCGGCAAACTGGTAGTCCCATGCTGGATTATCCGGCCCCTCCAAGGGGCGGACTATCTGGCACTGGCACTCCAACTCGTGCCAGGGCAATCAGGACGAATAGGAAGGCACTAAAAATCCCAGGCCGGATTATCCGGCCCCTACCAGGGGCGGATTATCCAGCCCTGGCACTCCAACTCATGCCAGGGGCAATCAGGAAGAGAAAAACAAAGATGAAACTCCCATGCCGGATTATACGGCCCCTCCCAGGGGCGGATTATCCGGCCCTGAAGCTCTAGAATTTCAGTAGTCTCCTGTTATGGATGCTGATCAAGATCAAGGCCAAGGTTCTTCATATCTAGTTCGCAGTGAACAAGTTGTTGATGAAGGACAAGCTAATGGTCAAGACGAGGACCAAAATGTTGAATCAATCCCTCCAAGAAATAATAAGGAGATTGAAACTTGTCACAAAACTCGTGCTGAAAGGAACCTTGAATTAAGAGGTCATACTCTTGACAAGGTTGTAGGTGAACTAAGAAGAAGAGTGTCCACTAGGAGTGAGCTTGCGAGCTTCTGTGATCAAGCTCATATCTCAATGGTGGAACCCAAGAAGGTTTTCGATGCTCTTGAAGATCCAGATTGGGTGGTTGCAATGCATGAAGAATTGAATAACTTCGAGAGCAACAAGGTATGGAAGCTAGTATAAAAATCCAAAGTGTGCTGCAATGTTATTGGCACAAAGTGTATTTTCAAGAACAAGCAAGATGAAAATGGAATAGTTGTAAGGAACAAGGCAAGACTAGTAGCTCAAGAATTCTCTCAAGTGGAAGGCATTGATTTTGCCGAAACCTATGCTCTTGTGGCTCGCCTTGAGTCCATTTGTATCCTCCTTGCTTATGCTGCTCATCATAATTTTAAATTACAGCAAATGGATGTTAAGAGTGCATTTCTTAATGGTCCTCTACATGAGTTGGTATATGTCAAGCAACCCCCAGGTTTTGAGGATCCCAAGTTTCCGAACCATTTCTACAAACTTGATAAGGCGCTCTATGGCCTTAAACAAGCCCCACGTGTGTGGTATGAGCACCTTAAAGAGCTCTTGTTAGACCGTGGATTCAAAGTTGGGCAAGTCGATTCCACTCTTTTTACTAAGAAGGTTAACGTGGAGCTTTTTGTATGCCAACTATATGTAGAAGATGTCATCTTTGGCTCTACTAATCAAGCTTTTAATGATGAATTTTAAAAGCTTATGACTGACAGGTTTGAGATGTCTAAAGAATTAAGGTTCTTTGTTGGATTCAAGATCAAGCAACTTAGAGAGGGAACCTTTATTAATCAAGCAAAATACATCAAAGACATTCTCAAGAGGTTCAAGATGACGGATCTAAATGGCGTTGCTACTCCGATGAAAACTAAATGTCATCTCGAGCTTAATCCAAAGGGTAAAGATGTGTACCAGAAGGTATACCGATGCATGATCGGCTATCTCCTGTACCTCTGTGCATCTAGACCCGATATTATGTTGAGTGTAGGAGTGTGTTCAAGGTATCAAGCCGCTCCTAAAGAAATCCACTTAGTGGCTGTCAAGAGAATCTTCAGATTTTTGGTTCATTCCCCAAATTTTGGTCTATGGTATCCCAAAGGCTCTAGTTTCTCTCTATGTGGGTATACTGATTCAGATTGGGCTAATGACAAGGATGATCGAAAATCAACTTATGGTGCATGTCAATTCTTGGGTAGGTCTCTAGTGTGTTGGTCTTCGAAATAACAATACTGTATATCTCTCTCAACCGCTAAAGCTGAATATGTGGCTGCTGCAAGTGCTTATACGCAATTATTATGGATGAGGCAAACTTTAAAGGAATGTGATGTCAACTGTGACAAAGTGCCTCTTTTATGCGATAATGAAAGTGCTATTAAAATTTCTTATAATCTGGTGCAGCATACAAGGACAAAACATATTGAGATTTACAATCATTTTATTCAGGATCATGTTGCTCGTGGTGATATTGCTCTATCTTTTGTAAGCACGAAGAACCAACTTGCAGATATTTTCACAAAGCCACTTGATGAAACAAGGATTTGTTAATTGAGGAATGAGCTAAATATCAAGGATTCAAGGAGCTTGGCTTGACTACTCTTGCATACTCACTTTCACTTCTTCATGTATTTGGTTAAGATGCAGGCATAGACATAGGGGGAGTGTGGTCCGAATTGATTAGGCTAACCCTCCCCCCATAATGCCAAAAGCAAGAAAAATCATTTCCCTTAATATCATTTTGTGATATGTGGGTTATCGATGAGCATTGGTTTTGAACTCAAGATACATCTTCGCGGTGTCATGCCATGCGCTACAACATGGTGGATTCGGCCACCGCCCTCTTCCTTAAGAAGAGTTGGATTATATTGGATCTTTTTGGATTTTATTGCATATCTTGTGTTCTTATGGAAAACACACCCAATCTTGACTTTTAGTTGATTTGTTCTTGCAAGTTTGAGTGTGTAGTACCATCTCAGTTTGGTGCTATAAACCCAAGCCTTTTTATCATCTTGAGCCATCTATTCTTGCACACAAGTCCCATGTATCCTTGCGAGGGTTTTGTTTGGAGTGCTCCGGCCTGAATCTATGTTTACAGAACTTTCAGAGAGGGGCCGGATTATCCGCCCCTAGTGAGGGCCGGATAATCCGCCCTGGGTGGTTTTGTACTTTAAGGACTAGGGATCAGGGGATGGCTCAAACAGAGCAGCTCGTCCTCCCCCACCCCGTGTCCTGCCCCCAGCCGCCGTCGGAGCCTCCGCCCCTCCCTGGAGTCGATTCGACCACCGGATTCTCCAGGCTCTCCCCGGATCTTCTTCTCAGCGCCTCCGGGTATCTTCTCCTCTGAGCTCTTCCTCCAATGAGTGAGGGTAACTCATTCATTCATATCTTGTATGTGGAAGTTGTTGTTCTTGGTGGAAACTCGTTGTAGAAGATACTATATGATTCCTTTGCGTGTTAGATTTTGTAGTCTTGCAGCCCTAGGGCCCGATCTGCGTTGATGTGGTGAATCTATGGTGGAACTAAAAAATCGCAGGGGTAGCATTATCCGCCCCTAGCAAGGCCGGATAATCCGGTCTGGAGGTTCATTGCCTATTTTAGTTTTGTCTCAGCTTCCCGTATCATGCATCATTGGACTGTGGGTTTTTTCTACTGTATCTAACATTCCTCTTGGACTTGTGTGTATGCTTATCCCCATGCTACTTATCTATTTATCCTCATGGGTGGTTCTAGTGCTCCCAAGACCTACAAGTGTTGTCCCCGTGCCCGTTATCTTAGGCAAAACAAAGACGGTGTGCTTATTGACGAGGTTGAAATCAGAAGGAGGCAAAGGGAGGCTAAACGGATGGTCAAGCAAGCTAGAAAGGCCAAAACGACCACCCAGTGGAAGAGCAAGGGCAAGCAGACCCGTGTCAACTACAAGGCAATGGATATCATTGAGTACTCTGGCATTCGCTATCATGATTTGTATGATGAGGCTGACAATGATGGCCCTCAGGAGGACAGTTTGTTCTAGTTCTCACACTATAGGTCCATTCATGATGATGTTTATGCTTCTCTCAAGATCCACCCCATGCATCCTCTGAATTTGACTGAGGCTCAATCCAAGCCAAGACTTCATGAGGCTTTGGAAGTGAATGGTAGAATGGGGCTGCACCATCTCATGACTTTGCAATGCAGCTATGACTCATCGGTTGTGAATCAATTCTTCTCTACACTTGTGATTTGCGGACATGAGATTCACACCATGAAGTGGATGACCGGGAACACTATGATTCAGTCGGATTTCCGCACATTTGGTCAGGTCCTTGGCTACGCTTTCCATGGTCGTCACACTACTTCTGGCCATCGCATCATATCTCCTATCAAGCCCAACAAGGACACTGTTCTTGATCCATGCTTGACTTCCAATGGGGTAGCTGGTACTTTCTCTGGACTATCTCCTTTATATGTAGCTCTTATTGGTTTGTTCTGGGACAACAATGCTCCGAGTAGGGGCAATAATGATAAGGTTCGTGGTCACCTTGTGCCCTTGCTTGCCTTTTCCCATGAATGTGCCACCAATGTCGAGTCAGCTGTGGGGTACAAGTTGGATGTCATGGATTACATCTACCATGAGATGACAGCTGCAATGTTTAACAGGATCTCCATTCCTTTTGCTCAATATATTATGATGCTTATCAAGCACATGTTGCCACATGAGGAGTTCAGTAGCAATTTTGATGGAGTACACAAGTCCAAGAAGATCTACAACAAGGCACAGAAGACCTCCCACCCTTCCACAGCTCTTGAGTATTTCATGCGTGATGCACGGGCTAGTGGACGCAGGCCCCGAGTGCCCCCTATGGCCCGTGAGGTCAAGCAGCTGAACTGGTTCCAACGGAACATATTGTGCATGGGGGTTGACACTCACAAGGGTCAGCATGAGGCCTACTGGCAGCACCATGAGATGGCCCACACCCAGCAGCTGATTCTCCATCATGTGTCTGGGGCGTCTGGTCATCCTCCTCCTACTACTGCTCCGGAACCATATGCTCAGTGGAACACCTCAGGGATCAACTATGGAGATATCGAGCATCACTTGTTTCCTGCATCGCCTAGGGAGCCAACTCCTTTAGTTTATGATGATGATGAGTATGATGATGAGGAAGAGGAAGGGGACAGGGACGACTATGATGACGAGGAGGACTATGAGGAGTGATCTCTTGGGGCATTAGCATCACTCTTCTTCCTTTTTGGCGTTTCGATGCCAAAGGGGGAGAAGTAGTTCTATTTAGGTCTCCGTGGATTTGCATGGGTTGGGCACAAGCATCTTATTTTTTATTATTCGTTCTCTTTATCGGTTGCTTGTGTCCCTTTAGCGTTGAACTTCTATTTGTGATTCGTTTTGTATGAGCCTATGTCGTGTGTGGCACTTTGGTTTATGTGTGGACTTATCTGTGTGGAATTCTAGAATTATCTATGGATTTTGGAATTATCTATGGTCATATGGAATTCTGGAATCATATCTATTGATGCATCAAAATGGTGGGATGTTTCAAGGCCTAATATTCTCGCTTATCATTTTGGCTAATTCATCTCCCGGTGCTATGAAGTGTTTTCCTAACCATCTTTGATATAGCCGTCAATCTTATGAAATTGGCATGTTCCTTAGTGTGTCCATTTGTATTCAAATGCAAGTTATTGATATGCACACATTTAGGGGGAGACTATTTCATTACTTGAAGATGATGTTAGTAGGTTTCATTGCAAATCCTAGTATTGTCATCTAACACCAAAAAGGGAGAGATTGAAAGAACATTTCATGATCTCTAGTGTTTTGTGTGTTAGATAACAATATCAAGGATTATTTAATGTGTGTTGAAGTGTTGCAGATCTTAGCAATATCAAAAGAAGCTCAAAGGTGTTTTTGGGGGCGGATAATCCGCCCCTTCCAGGGGCCGGATAATCCGCCCTCCCCAATACCAAAGGAATCAAGGGCGCGGCGCACTGTTTGGGGGGCGAAATATATTTCGGATTGTCCGGCCAGGTGTAACACCCCCGAATCGGGTCTATGCAGATCTCAGCATTTCCCGCCAAAACCCGCATAGAAGCGATTCAAAGACGCCCACCAGACACTTTCGTGTGGGTGGGATTTGATTACAAGTAGTTACATCACATTAGTTTACAACAGAGTCCACAAGAACTTATATATACAACAACGACTCGACGAGTCAAGAATACAAATGATACAAATCATAAAGAAAGCCAAATAGTATCCGAGTACGGACAAGATCCAAATGGGACTAAGAGCCCTGAAGAATAACCAAGCGGTGTCCATAACCCTGCCCAGGTCAAGCCGGAAGGGTAACCTTGCTAACATCGACAATCACATACCTGTCAAGCCAAAAGTGTGCCGACAAAGGGCAAAGGAAAACAGAAAGAGAGCGGTCAGTACTGAGGCCAGTACACGGCGAGACTATAATTCGGCGGTCCTCGCCTACATAGGTATGGTGGGCTCAGCGGCAGCAAAGCTTGCACTATCTAACTTATAGAGACATGCTACAACTTCGTCTACTAGAGCGAGATAAGAGAGCACTAAACGATAGCATAATGTAACACCAAACATAACTCATCCGAAGATTTCCTCCTCGAAGACCAGTCGAGGAAGTCCTCTTACGGAACACACACGGTGGCAATTTTAGTTAAGCAGGTATTTAGTTGATAAGGCTAATTACTAATCATATTATTAAAGAGGTAAAACATTAGTGGCGTTGTCTATGATCATGACACTGTACTCCTGAGGCGTCCATAACCGTGGACACACGGCTTCTTGAAAAGATTTACCCTGCAGGGGTGCACTACTATACCCAAACGCATGCTCAACCCTTCAGGCAACGTATCACGCGTGCCATCCGAATCTCACAACAAGAACTGTCCCTTAACTACGCGCATATCCAGAGACATCACCTACTGTGTTTTACCCACACAAGAGATACAGCTGATTCTCTAGGTGGCACAGCGTTTGAGTCTACGGCCGGGCGATGATCGGAAGATAACTTGTAGAGCTCCATCCCACCTCCGACACGATATCCCTATTTTATGCAATGCAAGCCATGGCAGTCCACCAAAATCATATCACAACTCAACCCATGTCCGAGGACATATTATGCATATGCACCAAATGGAAAACCAATTTTGTAACCCTCTGGATATACGAATAGCGCCGTTAGTTGAGGGGGGGATCCCAGAAGCCCCCACGTTTGGTTAGCGCGATCAACTCAGAACTGGTATCGTAGAACGAACGGGTCCTAGGTCGGCTCAAGCAGTTCCCAAAGGTGGTCCCTGCCGGGGCCTTATCATTAGGTGAAAACCATAACCATAACCAACATCACCAATTTAATTATCTTATCACCAACAATATCCAAGTAATATGTTCCACCTGTATGAGAGCGGTACTAAGCATGCCTACGACTCGCAAGGACAAACTAGCTACTCAAACAAGGCAATAGGATAACCAAGGCAATATAGTGGAGCAGGTGATTAAAGGGACAATACTAAAGCATCGATAATAAGGATAGCAATAGATCAATTGGAGGAAGTAAAGACTATAAATGAAAAATAGGTAGAAGAGGGATAATGCTCGCATGAAAACATTGCTGAAGGTTCATCCGAAGATCGGGTCGACTCTCGCATCAACTCATCGGCCTAATCCGTGAAGAAGCAAGGCACTAGAAGGAACACGGGATGCACTATTTAATACTACGGCAGAAGATCGGGCATGATGCATGTATGATGTATGACATGGCAAAGGTGCAATGCAATTAGGCAATATTAAGAGGAATCGGGGTCCCGACAATTAACAATTAAATAGATGGTTCATGTTGTTTAGATACCCCGCAATTTAATTGTTGTCTTATCACGACAAAACATGGCATCGGTTCGCTACGCAAATTTAAACGGGGCCAATATAAGGCTAGAAAAGCCCACATATGGCCTCCATATTTAATTATGAGGTGAATCGGCAAAAGGCCCCCAAACAACATGATATGTTTGCAAGCATGACAATTAATATGCAACAATTATATATATTTCATTTATTAAAATAAGGTCTCGAAAAGAGGGTCACACTTGGTGGTTTGACGAACTTGGATTCGAGGGTTCGACGGGTTTGGTCTTTGGATCCGTCGATCGAGGGTCTTCGGCTCCCGGAAGGAGGACTTGGATGGTCGGTGTCGAACTCAGTTTGGACGCCAAACGGTCTTGGTATTTCTTCTTGACGATCTACATATCATTGCATCCTTGAAGAAGATCTTGAAGCCCATCTCTTCACCGATGTCCTTCTGGTGGCACCACATCAGTACATGGGGCCTCGGAAAAATCTTGGCGTTGGTCCTTGTCGGATAAGCTGGCTTCGGGAGGCCAACAAGGATACACGGGACATCCCTATGAAGCTAGCACATCGAAACCGGACAGAAACAGAGGCCTGCACGGCACACGCACAGGTAAGCAGAGCCGGAACAAAGAGGAACCGCGACGGCGGGCATAACTCAGGAGGCGCAAGGGCGACGACTGGTGGTGGGTTGCAGGGACGAAGGCCGTCGACGTCGGGGGTGCGGATGACCTATGCCTTGATGCTGTAGGATACGGAGAGGAAAGGGAGCATAGGGGCCGGACATGGACGGCAGAGGGAGATGATGCGGGCTTTCGGAGGACGGCGGCAGCGCAACGCTCGCGAGGAGGGTGGCGCTCGGGCCCGACGAGCTTGCAGGATGGCGAGCGGCGGGGTGTTGGTCTCGCGGAGGCCGGCACGGAGCTTGGTGGTGGCGGCCGGCGGAACGGGCTCGACGGCGAGCTGGGAGGCAGAGGACGGCGGCGTCGGGGCAGGGCGGAGCCGCACGGGTCGGTAGGAGGGGGATAGGGAGGGGCCTGGCGGCGGTTGGCGGCGCTCTAGGAGGCGGCGGCGGAAGGTGATGTGCACGCGGGGAGCGAGGCGAAAGGCGAGATGGGGTTGGGGAACGCGATGGGCCTGCATCGTTGTGGCTCTTGTGTGTGTGCGGGCCGGCCCGGCACGGCCCAGGCCCGGCATGTGCCAAACGGGCCGGCACGCGGCACGGCCCGTCGTGGCCCGCCAAGCCACGTGCTGTGCCGGGCCGTGCTACGTGTCCCGCTTGGCGGCCCAAGCCCGGCACCTGGGCTAAACGGGCCGGCCCGCGGCAAGTCAAGCACGCGGGCCTGTTAGTTGTTTGCTGAAGGCCCGTTCAAATCTGCCCTTAAAACAAGCCGGACATATAGTTTATCACCAAAGTTTCTTTGGCATGTTGGTTATGCGCGCGGTAGGAAGGATAGAGGTCAAGGGTTCGAATCCCAGTGGTGCCTTTTTTCCTATATTCTTCAATCTGGCTAATAACATGCTTCAAGGGCCGTGCCGCGGGCCGGCACGCGTGCCTGATACCGTGGCACGGGCCCGGCACGCCACGGGCCGGGTCGGGCTGGTGCCGGGCTTTTTCCACGTGTGGCGGGCTGGCCCGCCCATAGCACGGCCCGTTGGCCAGGTTTGGTCGCGTGCAGTGCGTTTTCCTGGCGTGGTGTGTGTGTGTGAGTCGTGTGGTGTCTAACGTGACAGGGCAGTGCGTGTGCGTACTCGTGTGTTGTGTGCTGCGCGCACGAGTGCGGGGCTGCGTGAGCTGCTGTGTGTGTGGAGGCGGCAGGAGGAGGGTTTGTGTGTGGCTAAGGTTAGGATTAGGGTTTGGGGAAAAAAATGGTGAATAGATTACTTATCTAGTCCAAAGTAGACTAGATGGGGCTAGTTTTAGGCCAAAACATTAGACGGGCTTTTAGCCTAATTTTATTTTTAGTAAAATGAGAAAACCTTTTGCGGGCTTATAATAGATCAAAAATATTGTTTTATTTTAATTTAAAATTAAGAAAAGAAGGACGGGTTTAATAAAACCACGAGAATGTTTTAGTAAAACAAAAATAGGTTTTTAGCAAAATAGTTTGCGCTTAAAATTGTGAATAAAATATGCATGATGATGTCACGATGATACACAAAATAAGATAACAATCAATTTCTAATTTTTATTATTTTTCGGGCATTATAACTCGACATCACTAACAAGGATCGCGTCCCGAGATCCTAGCAAAGACACCGGTGAAGGGGGTTGATGATCGGACATTCTTGAGTAGGGTTGATGGTCGTGACACCTCTAACAACAATTCTTGTTCCGTCTTGAAATCATCGACACCACCAACAAGGGTTGGTTGCTCATGTTCTTCGGAAGAACACTCCGGAGAGGGCAAAGGAGGAAGTAAAGGTCTCAAAGATAAGGCCACCTTTAACTTTCGAGGAAGGAGTAGAATTGCATGGATCCACCAATCAATGTATAAGAGCGAATTATAAGAGTAGTGGTATGGTCATGACTCCACCCCGCACTCAAAGCATTACTCGGTACATGAATAGGAGGATCACGCAACTAAACTCTCGGAATCCAGATGGAAGATCTTGGCAAACAGTATTTGGAAAGCTTTAGAGAAAGATCTAGATAGGGGTAGATCGTTATATTAGAAGACACAACACCGAAAACATATGAAGAAAGCTCAGGTAGAGCGAAAACCAGATGTAGGGCCACCGTTGCAAAAGGAAGGAAGTGGAACCCTAAAGGTACGACAGAAAACCCATCCACGAGAATCCTACACTTGAACAAGGTAAGTGAGAAGATTATAACACGCAAAGGTAAGAAGAGAAATAAAGGAGGTAAGGAGTAAAATCAGAGCTAATCAGATCTATCCAACGCATTTGTAGCAAAATAATTTTGACACTAGACATCGGCCGTTGGCAAGGTTAACCTACAGGCTGAACCAGTGGGGTATCGTAAACCTTTGCTCTGATACCACTTGTAGCGTCCCGGATGGCACGCGTGATACGTTGTCTGAAGGGTTGAGCATGCGTTTGGGTACAGTAGTGCACCCCTGCAGGGTAAATCTTTTCGAGAAGCCGTGTGTCCACGGTTATGGACGCCTCAGGAGTACAGTGTCATGATCATAGACAACGCCACTAATGTTTTACCTCTTTAATAATATGATTAGTAATTAGCCTTATCAACTAAATACCTACTTAACTAAAATTGCCACCGTGTGTGTTCCGTAAGAGGACTTCCTCGACTGGTCTTCGAGGGGGAAATCTTCGGATGGGTTATGTTTGGTGCTACATTATGTTATCGTTTAGTGCTCTCTTATCTCGCTCTAGTAGCCGAAGTTTTAGCGTGTCTCTATAAGTTAGATAGTGCAAGTTTTGCTGCCGCTGAGCCCACCATACCTATGTAGGCGAGGACCGCCGAATTCTAGTATCGCCGTGTACTGGCCTCAGTACTGACCGCTCTCTTTCTGTTTTCATTTGCCCTTTGTCGGCACACTTTTGGCTTGACAGGTATGTGATTGTCGATGTTAGCAAGGTTACCCTTCCGGTTTGACCTGGGCAGGGTTATGGACACCGCTTGGTTATTCTTCAGGGCTCTTAGTCCCATTTGGATCTTGTCCGTACTCGGATACTATTTGGCTTTCTTTATGATTTGTATCATTTGTATTCTTGACTCGCCGAGTCGTTGTTGTATATATAAGTTCTTGTGTACTCTGTTGTAAACTACTGTGATGTAACTACTTGTAATCAAATCCCACCCACACGAAAGTGTCTGGTGGGCGTCTTTGAATCGCTTCTATGCGGGTTTTGGCGGGAAATGCTGAGATCTGCATAGCCCGATTCGGGGGCGTTACACCAGGGCCGGAGTTTTTGCCTAGGCCGGATAATCCACCCCTCAAGGGGGCCGGATAATCCGCCCCCCGAGATTTTTGAAAAGGGTGCCACGGCGCGACGCACTGTGTGGGGGTGGATAATCCCCCGAATTTCTGGCCCTGGGACGGACCTTTCCCCAGGGCGAACAATCCGCCCCTTGAGGGGGCCGTATAATTCGCCCCCTCGAGGAATTTCTTCAAGGCAAGCTCGGCACGGCACTCAGTGAGGGGGCGGATAGTCCGCCCCTAGTGGGGGCGGATAATCCGCCCCCAAAATTCTCCAACGGCCAGTTCTGGGCAGAGGGTATTTAAACCCATCTCTCCCCTCCTGCCAGAACTCTTGATTCATTCGAAAAATACCAGACCTGTTCTTCAAGTTCCAACCAATATATCTCCACCTTCATCCACCCAAAGGCCTCGATCTTTGGGGAATCGAAGGAGGAGGGCTCGATCTTCATCAACAGCAATTACGCGCTTCACTTCCCCTCCATTCATTTGGAGGATCCTCGATCTAGTATTTCTTGCAAATATCTAGATCCTTGTTTTGGTTATTTGATAATCCTTATTCTTGTGGCTGATTGTTGTCATCACGGGAGCCTCCAATTCAGTTGTCGATGTATGCCCCGCTAGAGTTGTAAAGGCACCGGTTTCCACCTCGAAGGGTACCAATAGTGGAGAGGTGGATCAGGTCTTTTGTGGCGAGATCCATTGGAGAATAGGGTGAGGCCTATTGTGGCGTGGTGGTCTTAGAACCGCCCACCCCTCCAACGCAGACGTACTTCCCTTAACAAGGAAAGAACTACGGTAAAACAAATCCATGTGTCTCTACGTGCTCCATTATGGTTTCGCTGCTCCTCTCTTTACGTGTTTAGTAGATAGGTTTGCATATAGGGAAATTTTCGTAGTTGCATATATAGAGAATTTACTTTGTGTCAAGCCTAAAATTGAAAAAGAACTAAAAATTCAGTAGCACCTATTAACCCCCACTCTAGGTGCCCATACAATCCATTTCAGTTGTGCCTTTGTAATAAGTGCATTCTCACTAAAATGTTCTTGACAATACCAAGAAATATGTTGCAGGATTTTATGAGCCATTTTTATGAGAACACTATCTTCACTATGAATACGTGATATGACATGTATTATCAGCTCATGGACACCTTCAAAGATAACATACTCTAACACTTCACTAGTCGTATCACCATTTTTTATAAGATATTAAAGATTGATTAAAAGTATGAGAGCATTCAAAACGAAAGTAGTGCCCAAGTTTCATACATTGAGAACATATTATTGGATCGTCTATCATATCCGAAGAAATTAACTTTTGAGCATATTCCACTATTTGGGAATACATTTATCTTACCATCATATTGTTCATTTGTTCAAAATACTCATCCTCCTCTTCCAATGAGGATTCCTGTCTCATGTTAATAGCATTACAATATTCATAGGAAGATTCATTTTCTAGTTCCTCACCAAAGTTCCCGAAATCACTGTTAAGGAACGAACCCTCCTCAGAACAATCATCATAAGTTTGGGACTTACAGAAATCATTACTAGAGAATGAGATATCATTGGCATGCATATTATTTGTGTGTGGAAAGTTATTTTTAGAAGTAGGAGATTCAAGTGGTTAATCAAGTTGCTCCTCTTCATTCCTATTAAGATATTTCGCGATAGTTCAGCAATAGTCTTACCTTTGGGCTTACCTTCCTCTAGTTGAGAGGGTGAAACGCCAAGCATCACCTCTTCATTAGCAATATGTTCAGGCGGCTTCGGTGGAGGTTATTCGTATGATGTTGCCTTCTCTTAGGCTGTTCCATGCGGGCTGAAATCCACTCAGATCATTATCCATAAATTTCTCACAAGAAAGTGAATACATGAGATGAACGTCTTCATAGATGTCATCAAGATCCTAGCATCTTTCACGAATATTTTTCATAGAAGAAAGCAACTCTAAAGAACCAGTAAAAACCGCAAATTCTAGAACATTCATATCAACTAAGCTTTTAAACTTATCTCTATTGTAAGATTCTAATGCGGGATCAATGTTATACTTGCATTGGTAAGCGATATGAACTTTGGATCCGCAGCATCTACAAACAAACTTGTATGAGGCACATAGTATGGTTGAATAATCATTCACCCTTATCAGCCATTGATTCAGTATTTCTCGCTTCCTTAATAGATTCTCCTCCTCTCTTGCAAACTTTTCCTGTTCAAAGGGAGTCATCTCGGACAACATGATTAGTAACAAATATTTTTATGGGTTTTTGGTTTGTAAACAAAATAAAAAAGACAAATGCATCAAATAAAGAAAGCTTAAAACAAGATCTAGAAAAACTAAAATAAATAAACAAAAGCTAAAATACCTACAGCGCTTAGCTCCCCGACAACGGCGCTAGAAAATAGCTTGATGACTAAAAGTGCACCGATCGTTTGTAGCTAGTTTCGAAATAAAGATATCAATCCCACAGGGAGCAGGAGTCTGAAGTCTAAATAACTTTTGAACTAAATACTAAAATAGTAATGCTAAATAACGTTCTAAGTAACAAGATAAAATGTGAGTTTTGTGTAAAAGATATTTTTGGGTTTTCAAATAGGAGAACAATAAGTAAACTAAAGCTATAAGTAAACAAGAGCATGTGATTTTGATTACAAAGGTTTGCAAGATGATGGAAAGAGTTCTTAGGGAGTAGTGGATACATCGCTAGTAATTAGAAAGAGTGATCAAAATTGTTATAATGAATAATACCATCTATGGTATGTGTGGGAGAAGCTCCATATATGGAAGAATAGACAGCAACCACTACTCACATCACCCGTCATAACCACAGCAGACAATAACCGACAACCATCGTGTTACTGCGCTATTAAGGGATTTCTCCCATGGCATGCACATAGCTTGATGAGTTCTCCTTGATTCCCCAAGTTAGTACGTAAAGGATGACAATGACTTTATAGTCATAGTAAGTGTTATCATCCTTCCGTCTACCAACCAGTAATCCCCTTCACCAACTCCCCGTAGAAGGCAAATATTAAGAAGGTGCATAACTCCTAACATCAAGATAAATACAATTAACACAGACACATAATGACCAATATCACATAATAATCTTTATCTCAATTCAATCACATACTAGGGTTTCTACATCTCTCCAAGAACAAAGAAAACTACTCACACATGAAGGCAATCAACATCATGGATATAATATGGATGAAGTATGATGATACATGTGAAGACAAGTGCAAATCCAAGATTCAATCTAGAATTATAACAAGTAACCAAAGGGGATCGGTGATGGAGACGTTGTTGATGAAGATGATGATGTAGATCGATATGGAGGCCTTCACGATCCTAGTCCCTTCTCCTCTTGTGTGATGGTGATAGTGTATATCTGATTGGAGGAGACTATGGCGGTGGCACGGCGGCAGGGCTCCGCCGTGGGTGAGAATATGGATTGGTGGCTCTCTCTTGGCTCCTCCCCTCTTTATATAGGCACCCCCAATACCGTCATATGACTTAAGGAAGGTTCTAGAGCTTTTCTGGGATGAAATCCTGTCGTTTCCGACCTTTTTGGCAACTATATGGCGGGAGCTATACGGACGGAATTATTGCTCCCGCCGTATAGTTGGTCGTCAAACCTTCGGCACCCCATAGTGTTTTGGCCGTCATTTCTTCATACGAACTCCGTTTTGGGTGTTCTTTGGCTCGTTGGATTCATCTAGTCGAGGGCTAAAATCACATGGTCCTCGATATTTATTTTGAGAAGTTTGAAAAATTCAATTTTCCAACCTCTCAAATGGCTAAGTCTGGTCCCTTCGGCTCCTCCATACTATGCTCTCTTTGTTCCTTTTTATCCATAATCTTCACCAACACCTACACAAATGTCATAGACAAGGAAAGTGATAAAATTCTACCTAAAGTACTAAATGTGCAAAGCTCATATGAAAGTAAATGAGAAATAGAAGTCATGCATATAAGGCATAGCTATAGCTTAGAACAAACATGATATAAGAGATAAATGACACATTTTATATGGATAAAAGAGGTGGTATTTCACAGCCATCAGTTGGGTGTAAGGCTAAGTCCATGATAGGTGGTGCGAGGCCAAGATCAACCTTTGGGATGGGGAAATCAAGGAAGAAGAGGGGTGCTACAGGAACTGCATCTGTAGTTCTTGATGATTGCCCCTTGTTGTCCTAGCATGTCTTTGTCGACGTGCTACATGAGTGTAGTGTTTGATGTGTTTGGTGTGCTCGTTTGTGTGCCTCTGTGGGTCTTCACTTAGGCTTGGCTATCAGTGTGTGGATTTTTCTCATGTGTTGTTGGTGTTTGGGTGGGCTTGGTCCTACTGTTGTAGGTTTTCGTCGGGTTTTCTCCTAAAAACTGGGTACTTTCTTCATAATTAATGGATAGGGCAAAACTTTTGCCTCCGTTTTAAAAAAAACGACACCAAAATTTGTTAATGCAGTTCAGTGAACTCACCTACTCTGTTGGAAATAACTACGAATGCTCCTCCCCATTGATACCGCTGACCCAGCCAACTTGGTCGCTGGCACAAGCCACAAGCTCCCCTTGCGCGTCTTCTACTATTAAGTCGTCATAAGTTACAATCAGGTGGTGTCCCCTCATTTTATGGGAGGCACAGGGATACGTGTTTGAATCCAACACTATGCATACCCTATCCATACCTATTACAACACAAGTCTAGACATAACCCAACTCGTACACTAATATTAGACACAAACACAACACTTGACCTTGGCTTCTAGAGATCTACGGAATCTGACGGTTCACCTCCTTGTGCACCTCAGCAGGGCGTGACTTGATCCAGTGGGATTCCGGCAGACCACTCAAAAAACCATGTTGAGGTTGTGGCTCCCTATTTCCCTAGATTCCACAAGTTGAATTTTTTCAACTCAGCAAAAAGTATCGGAACATGCTCAGACAATGAGAATTGTCTATAGTGGCGCCATACCAAATTCAGAATCGATGGATGGTTTACATTCTCTAATTGAAACAGAGAAAGTCTACTCAAAAGTACATCACATTGCACTATGTTATCTATGACATGTTTACTCTCATCTCTCTGAGATGGCTTGGCTAAAACCACATGGATTCATATAATGAACTCACAAAGTAGTTTATACAAGATCCACAAAATAAAATAAACAGTGTTGTAAAAGCTTTAATATTTTTTTAACCATTACAACCAAGGCTAACCCGGACTGCCTTTATTATCTAACACCTTTGACCACATAGCATTTCATCCACAGTAAAAGCGTTGAATATGAAATTAATTGTATGTATTTTTGAGCAACTATCAGGACTAAAAATAAATTTCCATAAGAGCAAAGTTTTCTGTTTTGATAAAGCAATAGAGGAGCAGGAGTACATAAATTTTTTCGGTTGTGAATTTGGGTCCTTCCCTTTTAGATATTTGGAAATACCCATCCATTTTCGAAAACTTAAAAACGATGTATGAAAACCCATCAAAGATAAATTTGAGCGCAAACTAGCCAGCTGGTTTGGCAAACTGTTTTCTTACGGGGATCGGCTTGTACTTATTAATTCAGTATTAACAAGTCTACCGATGTTCATATTATCCTTCTTTGAAATACCTAAAGGGGTACGAAAAATATTGTATTATTTCTTCTCACGATTTTTTTTGGCACGCCATAAGAGAAAGTATAGACTAACTCGATGGAATATCATATGCCGGCCTAAGGACCAAGGGGTCTTGGGGTGGAGGTACTCAAAATAAATTCCTACTAAGTAAATGGCTTTTCAAATTATTAACGAAGAAGGGTGTGTTCATACAAAACAAATATCTCCACTCCAATTCTTTGTCTCAGGTAAAGGCTAAACCCTTGGACTCTCCTTTTTAGAAAGGACTTATGAAAGTTAAAGAAGATTTTTTTTTGATCGAGGGTCCTTTCAAATAGGAAATGGAGAGAAGACTCATTTTTGGGAAGATACTTGGCGGGGCAAAACCCCTCTTTCTCATCAATAACCAAGATTATATAGCATAACCCAAAGGAAAAAATGTGACATTAGCCAGTGTTCTGTCGAATAGGCCTCTTGACATTGGCTTTAGGAAATCTCTCACGGTAAATAGAGAAGCAAGGTGGCTCCATCTTGCTCTCTGTTTGATGGACATCTCTATATCAGATCAGCCAGACAAATTTGTTTGGAAGCTAACAAAGTTTGGTTCTTATTTGGTCAAATCTTTATATCTGGATCTCCTCAATGACCACACTAGGTTCCTGCGTAAATATATCTGGAAAATGAAAGTACCCTTAAAAATCAGAATTTTTATGTGGTTCCTGTATCATAAGGAGTTACTCAAAAAAGACAACCTCATAAAACAAAACTGGCAAAGCTATAAACGATGTTGTTTTGTTCTCATGATGAATCAATCCAACATTTTTTCATATCTTGCCCTCTTGCAAAAGTAGTGTGGAGCATGGTGCATATTGCTTTTAGTATTACTCCTCCTACTAGCATTAATAACATGTTCGGCAATTGGTTAAAGGGAGTCCCAAAGGAGTTTAAAGTACAAATCCGAGTGGGTGTATATGCTTTACTTTGGGCCACATGGAACATGCAGAACGATTATGTTTTTAACAAAGCAAAACATACTTCTTTTATGCAGGTTATTCCGAAGGCTACTCATTGGATCCGTTTGTGGTCTTTCCTTCAAACAACGGACAAACGCAATGCGATGAATACTGGATGCATCCGGCTAGAGTCGGTGGCATCGGATTTTTACAGCCAGTGCAGCTGGCGTTTTGATCACAAGATAGCATGTTGATGCATAGCCTTTTGATGTACTCCTTTCTTTTTAGATGGTTGATCCACGTCTCAACCCTGTGTGACCCGTGATGTATGCTTTTATAAACTTTAAACTGCGAATAAAGTAATAAAAGAATAAAGGTTGTATGCATCTACCGGATGCAGAGGCTGGAGCTATGTCCCCATTTTGAAAAAAATCCACAACTCTTTAGCATGATCTTATGCTGCGTGGGCTAGTGATCCCTCATATCTCCGTTAACTTTGTGCATACTATGTTTTCTTGGTAGTTATCCCATTGTGTAAGATGAAGAAACATAATGCAGGTTCCTGGTGAGCGCAGGTGACGAGTTGCGAGCTATGTCTTTGTTGCCAACACAGGTGACATGTAAGGTGCTTCTAGTTTATTTTAAATTTTGTAGTCCAAAATTTTACGCTAGAAATTTTAAAATAAACTAAAGGTAAGACTTAGGTGGGATCCCACTTGACACCCTAGTGACATGGCTACAATGATTGCTTGAGGATCTTGTTTATGTCACTACACCAACTCCTGTTTAATCAGACGCGCACATGACCATGTGAAGAATTATCCCCCACCAAGCATATTGGTGTCAATGCTTCATTGCTTCGTTCATGCACATCCATGCACACAATCATGTGGTTGCTCTACAACACGTGCCTTCCGAGTTTCCATTAGTGAATTTTTTAACTAGTTCTCTGATTAGAGCCCAACACAGTCCATACCTCTTGATACTCAATATTATTGATCCACCATAAATTTCAGGGTGTTAAAAATAGCTTATACTCCTTTCGTTTTAAAATATAATATGTTTTAGCTTTTATGAAACGAATGTATCTAGACATATTTTAGTATGTAGGTTAGGAGTGAACTTACACACTAAAAGACGTCTAGATACATTCGTTTTACAAAAGCTAAAACATCTTATATTATAAAACGGAGGGAGTACTTTCATATATTGTTGTGTATTTCTATTTTTATAAGTGGGTTCATGTATAGTTATCACACGTACATGTGTACTATAGCTTTTGGCCTCACAGAATTAGAAGTTGCATATTTCCTCACATATGTTTGTGCCTGCATACATTTTGGTGACTAGGAATCCATTTAAAATAATATTCATATATATGAAAATTGGGTTTATGTAAATCATGCATTCATCTACCAATTATTACAATTATTCATGACACAAACGATGGACGTACTGAATGGTGAAAAGGGGCTAGGTAGTATGTTTTGTTGCCTCTGATACAACCAGGGATGTACTTGATGCGAAGAGTGAAGTATACCACCAACAAGCTTAAAGGCGCCACTCTTCCAAGGTTGGCGTGTCCACGCCAACTGTCTTCATATCTCTGATATTTGCTGGTCCACATATAAGAAGCTATCTTCAGTCACCACTTAATCACGACAAATAGGTTAATGAAATTAACAAAGATGGCAGAAATGCATTAGGACCCCGAACATCAGTTGTAGCTAATAATTAGCAAAATAAAATGCACCTTTCTCTTCGGGTGATGAAACTAATTTCCATAATGTGAGTGGCACAAGACTTATAATTGCTAATAGTTGTCATGAACCCAGGTAGTAAACTCATGATTATCATGAAATTAGACGCAACATGAGAAAATTTTCTTATTTGAACAAGGAATGCAAATTTCCATGCCCTTCAATTCATACATTAATATGACCATGTAACAGGTACAGTGAGGAATTGAAAGGTTCAATGATCTATCAGCCAATTAGTCAGTCACCAGTTAAATAATTAATCCAAGGAATCAAAATTATGAATGTGAAAGAAGACAATGTTGCAGTCACCGACATAAGTTGTACCTACTGATTTATGAAACAATTTTGCTTCCCATAATAACTTCTTCCTAAAGAAGCATAATATTTTTTTAATGATCAAATTATTCATTTAATGTTTAAACTTATATCATGCATTTTCTAAACTATGTGTGCCACATGATTTACTAAAGACATGATTTTAAATATTGTGTTGATGTGGATTGATACTTTGAGTGTTTCTTTGTAACAAAAGTTATAAGTGTGTCACTTAGACACAAAACACTTTTTTTTCGAAAATGGGCACATAACACCTATGCAATAACAATTTGACAATGCCATGACCCTACTACACAGACTATGTATTCAGCTGAGATATTTGTATTGTTCCCTTTGAGAAGAAGATAAAGGACCTTAAATTTAATTTTATTAGCCTACGACCTTAGCTTTCAAGCTTTTCCTGTTTATTAATGCGAAAAAGAACATGTCCATCATTAGTTTAAACATATCATAAGGGATTGCCAAGAGACAGCTCTATATGCATTATTTCTTGTAGAGTAAGATAGAAGGGATATAGTGAAACATGAGTACTCACACAAATGAATATCTGGACTGGCAGCAGCTGTTGCATCAATAAGAACCGTAACTTTCTCATAGTCTAATGCTACAGCATCGTAGATAGTCTACCGGATGCAATTTGGTGTTTGAACACCTGAAAATCATCACATATAGTTAGATACATATTATAAGTAAATGCTGCTGCCTAATGTCGTACGTAATAATCAAGTACAAACAAAGGAATCGGTATTTGTTCTCCACAAGTTTTTTCCTAAATTTCGTATTGTTGTTGGACTCTACAGTCAAAACAATGGAAGCAATCATTGTTCCTCACAACTTTAGCTGATCATACAAATTCTCACATACATGACATTTCACTTCTCATATTAGCAGAGTTATTGCCATCATATTAAATTTTGAAAACATGAATAAGTTATAAACTGAAAAAGGAGCAAGAAGAAGTATTGAATGATAACATTAAACAACAGAATGAACATTATAGGCTTACATCGATCAATTATCAGTTTATATCATGCTAACAAAAAGGGTTGTAAACTTCTATATCAGGCAGTGTAAATCAGTGCTTACCAACAACTACCAAGTTCTTTACTCCATGTGTTTTAAGGACAGAATCGAGGTGCGTTGCAAAGAAAGCACTAAATCTGGTCTTCACCAACTTATAGTCGCCTTCTTTGATCACAAGCCCGTCAGCTAGTTCTGTGCCCTTCTGACCTTTTACTGCTACACCCTTTCCTCCAGAATACATAGGTCTGCGAAAAAGTTCAACATCTCTCCCAGAAGGGTCATGCTCTCGAACAACCTACATTAGTAGTTCATCATAAATGGATGCTTCAACAATCAGAATGATGACAGAGCCTGAACATTAAAAGTACTAGCCTACATTAGTAGTTCATCATAAATTGAGCTTCAATTATCAGCTTGCAGGATGCAAAAGTTATCCGGTTAGCCATCTCTATCCGTTGCCCCAAAGGACCCTAGGAGCCATTTTTTACGCTGGGGACAAAAAACGCTCCCAAGCAGGCCCCATGAACCCGCTTTCCACTAAAAAATAGCGGATTTACATTCGGCGGCCCCGAAAGACCCCAACGGCAAGGGGGCGGGCGGGAGCGCCGGCAGTAGTAATCACACCTACCTGCCCCACAAGTAAGGGAGAGAAGGTCCAATATCCCATATAGAAAAAAATATCTTTTTCTACCGCCGACTCATCTCTTTTATCCACCTGCCCATTTCCCACTACCCAACTTTCCAGAAATGCAACTCTAGCATGCACGCTAGGTCTTGTGCATGCAAGAGACGTCCTTATTTTGCTTTTGCTTTGAGATTTCAACAAGTAGGAAATCTTTGCATCCACATAGTACAAGACCTGACAAATCTATGACACTCTCTCCCACACCTTTAACTCTCAATCCAAGATTTAAAAGAGTCATATAATTTGGAATAATTATTAGATTAGAAATCTTTTTGAACATGTGTATTTATTTTGATTAGATCTTTTAAACTAGCCTAAAATCAATAAAATTGAAAACTTAAATTTCAAAACATAATGAAACGAAATGATTTACAATAAAACAGATTCTATTATTGTTTTCCTGATTTTCTTTAATACATTTTATTATTTCAACTCGAAGGAATTTGTCAATTCTTTTTTAATTATGATGGACAAACCTTGAAACACAAAGGAAGAGACTGTTTTAGCAATAAAAAAACCATCAGGTTTCATATAGTTTTTTAATGTTTCGTCAAGTTTCTAAAGTCGATTTTCAAATATTGTTAAAATATATTTAATAAGTCTTGTTTTAAAGCTCTCTCCATTACGAACCCATATGTGCAAACGGTTTTAAAATTGGACTTGCAATTCAAAATCTATAAACATTTTAAATTGTACAACAATGTAAAAGAAAAAGGACCAATACACAAAGCTCACATCCAGTAGAGGAGAGAGAGGGTGGGGCCATGCACCCTATATGGCACGCCAGAATTTCCACTCTTCCCAACTTCCCAAAGCGGCCCGCGCCTGCCCGTCGTGCCACCAGCCGGCTTCACTTATGGGCTCATGAGCCAAGCATGGGAGGGCGGCGACAACCACACACTCCAGGTCGACGTCGTCCAGGTTGAGCAGCAGTAGAGAGGCGTCGGCGAGGAGGCTCGGGCAGGTGCAGGCTCGTTGGGGAGGCTTGCCCCGTGCCGGTGGTCGGGAAAGGACATTCCGCTCTCCTTCCTTGGCCTCGTCCACATCGACACCAAACCGCTCTTCCTCGGCCTCCTCCGTCTCGTCCACGTCAACACCAACTGCTCTTCCTTGGCCTCCTCCGCCACACCCACGGTATCGGGAGGGAGGGGAGGGCGCACGGTTGGGTAATATCCACCCCCAATATGCAAAATACCGCCAGCACAATCCCAAATGGCTCCACAAATGCCTCCCGGGGGTGGAACGGCTTGAGATGCTCTTAGTATCACAAAAGCATGTTTAATGGAACTGGTTGGAGCCCCACCCCTCCTGTATCATCCCTAAAGGAGGCATCGGGGCCTCTAACCACCACTTGAGGGCCCTCCTCATCTTCCTTCTCAGCGTCGTTGTTGCTAGCCTCTGTCGTGGTGGCGGCAGGCTCCACTCCCAAAGGGTGGGGGTTTCCTTTGGCTCGTGGCGCTCTCGGGAGATAGACATGCTTGGGTTCCGGGGTGTCTATACCGGGAGTATTGGCAGTGGTGGGCCTCGGTGGCTGGTATTCTATATGCGGAGGTTGCGGAGGGGTCTATAGTGACGCCAGGCGCCTTAAGGTGTTGTGTTGGCCCAGATACATCATCCGATATGGCTCCGTTCATGCTTGTTAGCTCGCCGTCGCAGGCGGTACGATGGCGTCCCTGGAGAAAGCGGTGGCGACATTTTTTCCTTGGCACGGTTGTCACATGGAGGCCATGGATCAAGGTCCCACACCCAAATCTTGGAGTAGTGGCTATTGTAGATGGCCACTACAGGTGGCAGGCTAGATGTGGCGCAGAGACTCTTGCCGGCATTTGCGGTTCTATGGAAGTGGTATGCTAGGGTGAAAAGGTGGTGGAGTGGCGGCACCACCTTTTGTGGTCGAGGCGCTGGATCCGGCGTCTCGTGGATGGTGGCAGGGTGGTATATGGTGTTGTCTTGCTACACGTGGAAGCTAGAACGACAGCTCTGGTTTGAGGCGGTGCTCCTGCTACACCTTTGCCGCTACAAAGGTGGGTGATGTTGTTGTTGACATGGGCGTCATCTCTGTTTCCGATGGTTCTTTCTTGTCTAAAGGCATGGGATGTCCTCTCGATAGTCCAGTGGAGGTGGTATTTCGTGGATTTCTAGACGAAACCTAAATTGGTCGGTGCCGACAAAGTGGGCGTCGTTCTCCTCTTTTGGGGCGTTTGTCGTGGAGTCCCGACAACCCCCCATTCCCCATCCATCAATCTGGGGTGAAACCCCAAATCCGGCTTGCCAGATTGGATGGCGACGGTGTTTCTAGCCATCATGACCTCTCGGAGGCATCATTTTTTGGAGCGTTGGGAGCCTCTCTCGGTATTGCTAGGGCTTTTGGTTGGGTCAACATTTCGGGTTTCGTCAACGTGCGAGTGTTGCTGGCTTGTTTCATGCGTCCTTCCCCTTGCTACTTAGCTAGAAAGGCCTAGCCATCTCTTTTGTCTCTAACTTCCTTTCCGGGGTTTTGTCTCTAACTTCCTTTCAGGAGACATGGACCGTGCTATTGTAGAGCTCGATGTTGCCATCGTGTTGGTGTCGTCGGCGCTCCAGACCTAGCCGAGCTAGGTAGTATGGCCGCGTGTGGGGTTTTTGCCGATTTTTTCTCAAAAAACTTTGATGTGTTGGTTTTCTTGTCTGGGTTTTCTCATAAATGGACACATGTGTATATTGGCTTGTTTTGGTTTTCGGCTAGTTTTCCTTTAAACGGGTCACTTCTCTTCTTTTTTATGAAAAGGCAGAGCATGCTGGTTGGTTCAAAAAAAGCATGTGTTTAGCAAAATTTAGAATTATACAACCAAGTAAAGACTATTGTGCACGTACGTACACCGTACCATAGCTAGGCAAAATGACAAGTTATTTTAACATGGAAGTGTGCACTGCATATTATTTTCCGCTCATTCAGTTGAAGTACCAGAAATGGGCAATACATACTAGCTGGAGTATTCGTCGGCAAATAAAGCATGCAACATGCCCAACAGAACGGCAAGCTCTGACAGGGGGCGGACCCAGGTAGAAGCTAGTGGCAGCATATTTTAAATTTTTAATATAATTTGTTCATTTTTAGTAGTATGGAAATATCCAAAATATGTGAATTTATATCAGAAATGTCCCCGGTCAAATCGTTTTCCCACTCTCAAATTATTTTCTGGGTCCGCCCCATGACAGCAACTCAAATCATCATGATATAAGCATGCCAGCAGACATCGGATGCGCTGAAAGAGGAAATAGTATCTATTTGCTTAAAGAGGAAATATTATCTATTGCCCCACAATTTATTTTGGAATGTTAACATGTCAATTTTTTGCACAGAAGTGGGTACATGCAGGGAACATGCACTGACTTGTCTTCCAGTAGACCAGTACGGCGTGCTACCGGATCTCGATGGATCATGTCGGCCACCACACAAATCAGGCGAGATGTCGACGGCAGGCACAGGCCAAGAGAGGGGGCCAGAGGGAGAGTGAGAGAGAGAGCAGGAGAGGTGACGCCATGGCAGAGGAGGTGCTGAGCAGGGCACGAGGCAGTGGCACGCCGGCGGAACCCAGGACACAGGCCGCCGCGTTGGAGGGGGCAGGCACGGCAGCGCAGGCCCGTCGACGCCGATGCACACATGGGATCGGGCATAAGTTTGGCAGCGGCAAGCATACGCGGGAGAAGAAGCGGTGGTTCTGCTCGCCTAGTTTGCTTTGTTCTTAAGCAAAAATATGTCATGGAGCCGTATACAAGAAAGATTGAATCAAAATACCCAGACGACGAAGATGCCGCGCTCCCGGGCAACGGCGACGGCCTCGGTGACGGTGCGGGTTACTGCCTCGCCGCCGGGGAGCAGCGTCGGGCTGCCCATCGCCGGATCCACGAAATCCTTCTGCAACCACAGCAACAAATTCCACCATGAAACCACAATAATGCACAAGTATAGGCAACCCACCAAAAAACATGCATCAAGAAACCGAGAAGCCACCAAAATACATCGAGAAACCGAGAAGCCACCTACCTGCATGTCAACGACGAGCATGGCCGTCTCGCTCCACTTGCCGGTGGCCGCCATGGATCGCTGCGACTTGAAGGGGTTGCTTGGGATCCTGGAGATTATGCTACTCCCGCCGATGCCAGCGCTTCTTGAGGTAGTGGAGGGCGGAACTTGTCGAGGGAGGGAGAGGGCAAGCCGCACTATGGGTGTGTTTTGGGTTCAGCTCATGTCCGAATGTTCTGTTTTAAACCCCACACACTCCCGCAAATGCACGTGCTGCTTAATAAGAAAATCAACAGATGTGGACATCAATGAATTTCTTAATTCTCCTGAATCATGCTCGGTTATCTTCTACGCCTATAAAATTGGATGTTAGTGCCGGGAATACACGACGATTTTACATTTAATAAAGATGTGGTATGCATGATCAAGCAACTTAAGCCAGATAATAACGCCAATGGCTGAGTCAGATTGATGTGTCCACGTTACAATCATGTTTTGATTGCATGTATGCTGAACCCTTTTTTAGCATTCTGTCCTTCATTGTTATCATGCGTTTTGGGTTTAGTTAAAATCAAACATTGTAAGTTTAATTAAACATACACAAAAAATATCAGAAGACATAGTATTAATATTGATATTATTCAATTTATCAAAGCATATATTTTCGCACTATATATATTTCGTACAATAGATGTTGATATCTTTTGTTTGTAGTACATATGGTCAAATTTTAGAAAGTTTGGCTTTCATAAAGCCAGAACACGAGGTAGTAAACAACAACGGGTAGCTTACACCCATTCACATTATCGTAGTTATCTGTACTTATTTAATGATGATCTGATTGCAATATATGCTGCTCTTGATTGATGCTTCTTGCCCACGCCGAAAACAAGATATTTCTTTATTATAAATAAGTTAGCATCTTTCTCAACGACATAAGATTCTTCAATCAAGGCAGGTTAGGTACAACATAAAGTATTACTATCAGTAATGAAAAAAATGGATCAAGAATTAGACCTCAATCCCGTGCGGCTCTCAGGACTACACAAGGGTGCCCCAATCCCAGTAGGCAAGGCCCTTCCCTGCCACTCATCGCCCCTCGCAGTCGCCGGAGGAGGTCGTCGGGAAAACCATGTGCCATGCGCGCGGGGGGGGGGGGGGGGGGGGGGCTACCCGCAGGAAGTGAGATCACACATGAAAGAACATGGCTCCATGCGAAAGGTGTGCTCGCAACGTACCAAGAGGGAAGATCGTTGGCCCGCTGAGTCGACTCGGCACTGTGGAGGCAGCGTGAACACAACTATCAGCATGTAGGAGGGATTGGAGCTGCTGGTGATTTTGACCAGCACTCGATGGTGGACGTAGTGAAGTGTTGGCCGGCCAAGGCGTGACGCACTTCCGTCTTATGGGGGAGCCCGATGCGAGCATGTCATATCCCAAGTGATGTGAAGACGGCTATGCTCGACGGCTAAGAATGATTTGTGGGACGACGAGCGGATGGTAGGATGGCTGCATGGTGGCGGCGACATATTGGTCGAGCAGGCACTACTAGAAAACAGCTAATCAATGGCGCATATTTTTACAATTCTATGGCGCATATTGGATGCGCCACTGTTACCTCGCCACTATTTTTTATGGCGCATACGGATACGCCACTATTACCTTGTCACTAAATTTTTTCTATGGAACATATAGGATGCGCCAATGTTACCTCACCACTATTAACTAAGATACACCTCTTACATGTAATCATAGGCAAAAAGAGTTGATAGCCCAATCAAATATATACATGAGAGCAAAAACATTAAATTAAGATAGAACATCTAAGATACAACGCATTGGAGGGAGTGTCTCTTAGCTATTTATATCTTCTATGGAAATGTGACACTCCACTGTGAGAGCAAGTACAATAAATCTTAGTAAGCAAGCTATAAGGATTAAAATACTACATTTTTTCTTAGTTGGATGAGAGAGAAGGGGAGAGAGAAGAAAAGTGGGCTCTTAGTTAGGCCTTTCGCAATGGTGTGTCTCTTAGCATATTTTCATAGAAGATATAAATAGCTAAAAGACACCCTCTCCAATGTATTATATCTTAGATGTTATATCTTAATTTAATGTTTTTGCTCTCATGTATGCATTTGATTGGGCTATCAAGTCTTTTTGTCTATATGATTATGTGCAAGAGGTATATGATTATGTGCAAGAGGTGTATCTTAGCTAAAATATAACAACACCCTCTCTCATCACTAAATATGGTGCCACATCATATTTTTGCCTATGGTATTGTGCCAAGAAATGGCCATTATGAAAGGCTATAGCACATGCTCATAGACACAATATGAGACTGCAAAGTGAGCCATGTATTAATAAAGAAATATGTTTTATAACTATCTATTATACATGTTGGCTATAGGATCGATTATATATGATATGGACATGTCTTATAGCCAAGGTCTCATGCTTAACAATTCAATGGAATATCGGGTACCACGCAAGGGCACAAAGCCAGTTAATGGTCACATGGTGGGTTTGGCGATTAATTGGTTTTGTTGTGGCCCTACATGTCAGGACTAGATATATTCTACTATTGTGCTTTGTGAATAATATGAGTCTGATATTTATCGTCTGCTATCCATGCAAAAGTCAGTTGTGTCGATGTATGGCTTGTACATGAAAATCCATTATTCTTTCGATGTTCCATGCAATCCTTCCTCGCGGATGGTGAGGGTGATCGGTGGAACCAAGTGTGGATGGGGTAGTGTGCGTCCTAGGACCATCGGGTACTATCATGGTGTCCCCTTTTGGTGTTTCGCTTAGAGTACAAGAAGATATAGAGTCCTGTCTGTATATGTATTCTGAGACTGAGAATCAGGAGACGTCAGTTCATATGGTGTTGTATTGATCTGCTCTTAGCGACAAGCGCCTAAGGCTATTTTTGGGTGGCACTACATGAAAAGATGGAACTTCCCTTTGGTGTCGATAACCACTTACTCAGTGGCGGAGCTTGAAAAAGAATCAAGGGCTGACCAGCCTAAAAGGAACACATTTTATTTTTTGAAACACAACACTTCACTAGACATTAGTCATGAATCAAATTTTTCTGAAGTATTTAGTGGCGCGGCGGAATTTGTTACGTGGAACCAAGTTCTACAAATAGAGGAGAAGCTGATGATAATGATTATAAAGTTTTAGCAAATACTTTTACTCACGAAAGTAGAATTCAACAATATATTATGTCAGTTTGTAGAATTATATTTTGATTCACTTGTCATGTTATTTGAAACGAGACATACCTATGAACTACGAAGAAACGTGATGGACCTAGGTGCGAGAAATGACTAGGAGTTATAAAATCCTGTATTAAGTTACATTTAAGATTAAAAAGAACTCACTCTATTTAGAAATATAAGATGTTTAAGCTTTGTGAATCAAATGTATCTAGACATATTTTAGTGTATAGGTTCGGAGTGAAACCTATACACTAAAATAAGTCTACATACATTCATTTCACAAAGCTAAAATATCTTATATTTCTTAATGGAGGGAGTAATATGGTATTTGATCTTATTAAGTAAAGACGTTTATTTGATATTTCTAAAAGACTGTAAAGTCATAAGAAAAAAATAAAACTTAATGAAGGACATAAAGCTCGATTTGTCACAAAGTAAGTTTTGGACAAATTCAAAGAATTGACTACAAAATATAGCGATACTTGAGTCTATCGAATTTACACCAGCAATATATGGATATTGGAATCTCATAGCTGGAATTTGTTGGTTTTCTATCCTAAATCTTACGAGCAAAATATATAAAAAAAAGAACTCAAGTTGTACGTAAGTGAGAGAGACAGAGGCAAAAAATAAAATTTTGGTGGTGCACAACAATCGCACATTTTATGATTTCTTTCTTCTCTTTATATAGGCATTTAAAAATACGACTCCGCGTTCAACACGGAACAGCCAAGCTAAACCCAGCACGACGTGGCCCTTGTACCTAGTCATACACAGTTTAAACTCTCCTTAAACTTTCCTAATGCAAACTTTTTAAACTTAAGACTCTACTACTTGGACGACAAGATTAACCATCAATAATCACCTCCTTAAGCTTGTCGTTTCCTTCCTTCCTTCTTTGCTTGAACGCCGATCTTTTCTCGCATTTTCTAAAACTTTGGCCGACTCAATGGCTTAGTCAGGATATCAGTGAGCTGCACGTTGTGCAAGCATACTGCACTTCAATGCTTCCAGCGTCCGCGCACTCCCTGATAAAATGAAACCGAGTTTCAATGTGTTTGCTTCGCTCATGGAGTATCGGATATTTTTAGAATGATCAATTCGGAGCACTACTGGTTCCACCTCCGTCTTCATCTACAGCCGAGGTAGAATATCATACCCGAAGTGCTTTTCCGATCTTATATATCACCCACCATATCGTTGTCCGAGTAATCACGAAGCTTTAGACCTTCTTCTCCTTTCTTATACACACAGCCATGATCCAAGGTTCGTTTGACGTACCGCAACACTTGTTTTACAGCAGCAAGATGTTCGGTAGTTGGCTTCTCCATAAAACGACTCACGATTCCAACGGAGTGAGCTATATCTGGTCGTGTATGATCAAGTACCGTAGGATGCCCACGATGCTTCGGTATTGAGTATTGTCCACAAGAGGATTTGAGCTCTCCTTGCTCAACTCCATTCATGAATCCATGGGAATCAGCGTTGGGTCATAATCTTCCATCCCACATTTGTCCAGCATCTTCGCTGCATATGCCGATTGACTTAAAGAAATGTCGTCGGAGCTTTGATGCACCTAAATACCAAGATAATAGCTGAGCAAGCCAAGGTCGTTCATGTTAAACAACTTCTTCATCTGATTTTTGAATGCTTCAATTTCTCTAGTACTTCCTCCGGTGAAGATTAAATCATCTACGTACACTCCAACCAAGAGTCTATCACCTTGTCGGCTTCTCTTATACACAGCATGCTCTAGTAGACACTTCTCAAAATCAAGAGCAACAATAGACTTATCGAGTTTATAATTCCATGCTCTAGGCGCTTGTCGGAGTCCGTATAACGTCTTGTGCAACTTCAGCACCTTATGCTCTTCTCCTTTCTTTTCAAACCCAGGTGCTTGAGCTACGTACACCTCCTCAACTAGATCTCCGTTTAGAAAAGCCGACTTCATGTCCATATGATGGACTTTCCATCCTTCTTGAGCTGCAATAGCAATAAGCAATCTCACTATTTCAAGTCGAACGACAGGAGCAAAAACTTTCTCAAAATCAATGTCCTGCCTTTGTACGTATCCTTTCACTACTAGCCGTGTCTTATGCTTCACAACTTCTCCTTTGTTGTCCTTCTTAAGTTTAAACACCCACTTCAAACCAATTGCTTTGTGACCAGCGGACAACGTGGTCAAGTTCCATGTCTTGTTGTCATGGATTGATGACAACTCTTCTTCCATAGCACGCCTCCAAATTGTCACACCATTTGCCGCGCTGAAGTTGGTTGGTTCCTCGATCCTGAGAATACAAAGCCCAGAGTACTCGAGGTCTATAGGGACGGTGTCCCTGTAGATGGATGAGACATTACTAAACCTTAGTGGCTTGCTCTCCGAAGACGTGTTCGTAGACGCACTTGCAATCGGCGTTTTTGGTGAGCCCGACGTGACCGGTGTGGACGTTGCCGGTGACGGTGCAGCTTTCGACGAAGCTACCGAAACCTCTTCATCTTGTAGCTCAGGGTCATGGTCGACGTCGCCGAGAGCCTCGTCGATCTGACCATCGTCGTGGCGTGCATCCAACATGTCGTGGTCGTTTGCAACCTGCGTGTCTTGCAAGCCATCCTCGCATGCTCCATCACCTGCATCAATGTGAGTTGAATACTCAACAATGAACGACTCACCAGTAGTATCACTCGTTGGTTCGCTGCTCCACACCCAAGCTTTATCTTCCTCGAACACCACATCTCGAGAAATATGTACATTCTTTGCCACCAGGTCATACATCCGATAGGCCTTTGAGTGGGCACTAATTTCATATCCGATGAAACCCATATTTGTGCTGCAATCTTCTAGCTTTGTGAGGTGAGGTGTAGTATTTTTAACATGCCCAACACAGACAAAAATGCTCATATGAGCCACGTTTGGATTTCTTCCATAGAGAGCTTCATAGGGAGTTTTATCAGGCACACTCTTCGTTGGTGCCTGATTCAGGAGATAAGCTGCAGTAGTGACCGCCTCTCCCCAAAACGTATTAGGCAAGTTCTTGCTCTTGAGCAAACTGCGAGCCATAGCTACAAAAGTCTGGTTCCTCCTCTCAACAACTCCGTTCTGCTGTGGTGAATAAGGAGTGATGATAAACCTTTTTATCCCCTTCTTCTTGTAGTATTCATTGAACTCTTTTGATGTAAATTACACTCCTCGGTCAGTGCGTAGCAAACACACTTGCAGATTCAATTCCATCTTCGTGGCTGCCTTCACTTTTAGGAACGCCTCAAAAGCTTCATCTTTGCTTCTTATCAAGACAATCCATATGAACCTTGAGAGGTCATCTACTAGAAGGAGAAAATATTTCTTTCCTGCGTTTGTGGATGGCGTAATTGGTCCACAAAGATCACCATGTAGTAGCTCCAAAGGGGAAACAGCACGGAAGCTTGACACGGCCAGAAACGCAGCCCGGTGTTGTTTTCCTATGAGGCATCCATCACATACGCGCTCAATACGATCGATTTGTGGCATCCCGTTCACCATCTCCTTGTCATCTAGCTTCTTAAAGGCACGAAAATTAACATGAACGTACCTTGCATGCCACAGCCATGCATCTTCCGTGGATTTAGCTAACCAACACTCTAGCTTAGACTATTTGATATTAGAATATACAAATGATTACTGGAACGCCTCACCCTTGCAAGCACCTTCCTTGCTCTGTCCCAGAGTGTCATGAATCCATCCACGACCAGCGTTTTGCAGCCGTACTCATCTAGATACCATATCCTTATGATGTTAGTCCTCAATCGTGCTATATAATACACCTTGGTGAGTATAAGATGCTCGCCATTATGGCACTCAAACAATAAAGATACTTTTCTACAGATTTCTACTATGGAGCCATCCCCAAATTTAACTGAGCCTTTCACCTTGGTGTCTAGCTCCACAAACTTCTCTCGGCAACCAGTCATATGGTTACTAGCTCATGTATCTAGATACCCTGCAATATTCCGGGTACCTTTCAGTTTGGGGATCATCTTCCTCTCGTTCAAGAACACCTTCTGGTTTAAACCTAGAGCATCTAGCGTTAGCACACACTTCTCCATTAGCAACAGATGTTCCTCCTCGTCATCTCCTTTCTTTACCATATTTTCTTTCAACCTTCTATCCGGCTTCTTGAACTCTTTCGCAAAGTGAATTTTTTTATTGCAATTAAAACACTTCACCTCTGATATGTCATAATCGTGTGGCCTTCTTTCATCCATGAAACGATCATCGTTGCCCCGAGTAGCTCCTTTTGGACGATCTTGTCCGCGGCCCTTGCCGCCAGCACGATCGTCGGTTTTCTTGTTGCTGGAACCTTCATATTTCTTTCGCTCCTTTGTGATACGAGCTTCCAGGTCAGCGTGCGAGTACAAGAGCTTCTCACCATTGTCTTTCGCCTCCTTCTTCCCCTTCTGATTCTCTTCATGTGTCCTCAATCTTCCGATCGCTTCAAGTATCGTCATCTTGGCTATGTCGCTGAACTGCTCGATCGTCCCAATAATATCTTTGAATTTCTCGGTGACCGATGAAAATAGCTTCTCGACAACCTCTGTATCCGTTACAGTCCCTCCTAGAGATTTAATCTCGCTCACCAAATTTGTGATCTTCACGGAGTACTCAGCGATCGTCTCTCCTCGGGACATCTCCAACTTGTTAAGCTGCCGTTTAAGCACTTGTGCACTGGCATGCTTCACCTTGTCTTCGCCCACACGCATCTCCTGTATCGCTTCCCATGCTTTCTTTGTTGTCTCATAGCTTGCGAGTGTCATCACCATGGAGTCTGGCACAGACTACGAGAGGGCATCCATGGCGCCCTCATCGACCTCATCATCGAGCATGTCGTCGCCTTCTATAGCCTTCCACACATGGAGATTACGGAGGATAAACTTCATCTTTGTGGCCCAAACCATATAATTTGTGTTGGATACTGAATCGGCATAGATCTCGTCCTCGGCATCATCATGATCGGCTTGCCACTACCTTCGGCTGCCGCCACCAACGCCTTCTTTGTCGCTGCCGCCTTCTTACTCTCGTCGTCGCTTGACGTCGTATGCTGAATTTGGCCTTTGCTAAAGATATAGGTTCAATATGTCATTTCCAAAACAGAGGACAAGGAGGACAACTCAAACATCAAAGACAAAGGTATCGCTCGTAAAAGGAGCTCGCATCGTAGTATTCGCTCTAGCGTTAGGTTCAATGCAGCGTGTAAATACCTCTAGCCCTAGGAAAGGGGGCGTGCCGTTCCCAATGACTGAATTGCTTCTTGTCTGCTTTGCCGAGGAGAGCGCTCGCTACCCGATCCCCTAAGCTAATATAGTTTCAGGTTGCCTACTAGATACCGTTTACTATGATAAAAAAATACTAGATACGTTTACGGCCATATCCGTGTAGGAAGATGAGGAAAGAGATAATTGATAGTTGTGAAACTCATGTAAAAGAAATGAGATTGAACATATTTTAATTCAACAAATTCTGATTGTTTCATTATCAAATGCAAGGGATGTGGTACCCGCAAAAAAATGCAAGGAATGTGGGACCATGTTCTATTATTAGAGTTAAGAAGTGTAAGAGCCGTGCCGTTCCTGTATATTAGCTCGTTGTTAGGGTAACCACAATGTGGTAATAGCCAAATCTGACACCTTGTACTATTTGGCAATCGCTGTGAAATATAGCAACCACTCTACAATGGTTGCTAGTTCTAAATTTCTGCCCTGTGGGTCCCACTATTGACAGAATAATATAGAGTATTCTTCTTTCCTACCCGTCTCTCTTTCTCATCTCACCAATCTCCTCTTCCCCACCTATCTGCTATCTTCCCTATGGAAAAAATCCTCATCGACTCAAAGCTCAAATCACCTCTCGTGCGTGCATGCTAAACCTGCTCCTCGTCAAGCTCATGGCATAGTATGGGCTTGCTCAGCCGGAGGGACGGCCGTAGAGGACTCTGCCATTTTCTGTTCCTTAGCTCGCGCCTTGCCGGAGCCAAGCCACCATGTCCCTGTACTCCGCCTCCATACGCTCCACTGCCGCCGCCTACTCCCTCCCGCAAGCATGCGCATCTTGGGATTGACTTCTCCGCCGCCTACTCTAGATGCAGTCTGATGCGCATCGACCACCAGGACGTCTCTTCCAACGCGCTGGCCACACGCGACGCCGTCGTCCAGCTCCGTGCAGTCCTCAGCGAAATCAGCCAGTACCGCCGCCTGCGGTACAGCTTCGTGGATGCTTCCAAGACGAAGCGCAAGATGTGAGAGAGGTTGGAAGCGTGAGCGAGAATGATTATTTTATTCCATCCACAGATTTAGCATCGGAGCACGGAGTTGCTCCGATTCCCTCTTCTCTCTAATTTGGAACCATCCCTACAATGTTAGGAACTAGTTCTAAATGCCAAATAGCTAATATAGAACTACTTTTAGCCACACATTGTGGCTGCCCTTAGCAGCCTCGACTGCTATTCCAATTCAATCAAGAGCAAGTAATCATTTGCGGGTGCTAAAGGATCTTCTTCAACTTCACAAATTTCTTTCTTTAAATGGACTTTCCCATGGCTGCTTGCATGTTGCAGTTAGCAAATTTGAAGAACAAATTTGATAAAATTATTCCGTACTACCAAAGTGAACCAAGAAATTTACGGAAAAAAAGAAAAGCACCTAGGCAGGGAATTTGGAGAAGAGAAGAGCTCGATTCGGCCGGAGCGTCGCTCGCCGAGTGGTCGAATTCGGCATATGCGCCGGTGCGGCCGTATCTGTAGGCTAGAGTTGCGGTGGTTGGCTGGCCCTACTGCCTCCCGAGCTCTTCATGGATTTTCCCTAATTTCCGTGTATCTACTGTTTAAATTGCTAGACCTAGCTAGCTGCAGCGAGACACCGGCATTCCATTTGGCAGCTGTTTCTATTCCTATGTCAACGGAATGAGGCTGTCAGAGTCCGAGCGAACAAGGCAGCAAACGTAGTAATATGTTCTGGGCCTTGATACATACGAGTAGAAGTTTGATTTGCAAAAAACTTACATGGCTTAGTTTGGCCCCAACGAAGCTCCGCGAGTGTACTTACTAGTCTTAAGAGCATCTCCAACAGAGACGCGAAACGGCGCGTCATCGCGTTTCAACCTTTTTTTGCCACGCGCACACTCTCCCGCGCGCCTCTAGCGGACGCGGCAAACAAGCGCGCGAAAGAAAAAAATTCCCGCGTGCGTGCTATCGCGGCATCCCGGGCGCCAAACTTGCCGCGTCACTTCGCGCGCTATAAAGCGTCGCGTGCCCGCGCACCCAACCGCCACGGAAAGTTCCATCACTTCACCTCGCCCCGCCGCTTCCCCGCGCCACGCGTCGTCGCCGCCACTCTCCTTCGTCGCAGCCACCTCTGCTCGTTCGTCGTCGTGATGCCGCCGCGGCTCGTCGGGCTTCTGCGGCGTCCGAGCGCGTCCAAACGCGACGTTCTACGCGGAGATTCGTGTCGGCGGCTTCCGCGTCACCCTCGGCACCTTCAACATGCCGGAGCTGGCGGCGCGCGCCTATGATGGGGCCACGTGGCGATTCCGGCGGCCACGCCGCGACCTCAACTTCCCAGATGTCGAGTCGCTGGAGGAGGCGGAGTTCCTAGCGCCCACGTCGCGCCTCATCAGCGAGGAGGACCGTCGCCGCCACCGCCAGGCGCAGTGCCGTATCGCCATCGCCGAGCGCGACGAGGAGCTCATGCGCCTGTGGAGGGAGCAGTTCCCCAGCGACGTCCTGGACGAGGAGGCCTTCTTCGCCGACCTCAAGGCGCAGCGTAGGTCTGCAAGGCGCAGCCGCCGCGCCATCGCCGAGTCCGAGCTCAAAAACCTGAACACGATCTGGTGCGAAGATGATCCTCGCTGGGACGACGTTTGGACTGAGACAACCTCCGACGATGACGACGACGAGTAGACTGTTTTTTAGATCTTCTGGCGCTGTAAATTATCTATGTATTTTCAATGTTTTCTTCTGACGCTGTAAATTATCATTAAAGTGTGTTTCTGACGCTGTAAATTAGCGCTTCCGCTGCGGGGCGCTTTTTCAGCGGACCACCCGCGCTGCGAAATAGCGCGTCCGATGGAGGGGATTTCAGCGCAGCGCGCGAAGTTATTTTTGCAACGCCAGATTACTGTTGGAGATACTCTAAGGATCACTGACAAACGGATAAGTAATCGAGGAGAGGACGCAAGAGCGTGAGAGGCCAACCGAAGTTGTGTAGAGAGAACGCACCAAATTAAAGTGGGATCCGTTAAGCTTCCTTACTTGGCCATTGTTAGACGCATACGTGAACAATTTAGAAGATATACGGTACAAATTAAATATTTTCGTGTGACATATATGCTCCTTGTTTTAAATCTAGTGCTATGCTTTATTTTTTGATTTACTATTTTGTAAGTGTATTTTTCTCGATAAGTTCTCTATTGTATCTATCTGACTGCAATAACCAAAGGGGAGCGCTAGGCGTCGTCCAGGGGATAATTTCCTCCGATCTCCCGGTCCCTAGGCCGCAACATGTCCCTAAAACAGGGTCTAATCCCGCTGTTGCTACAAACGGACCGAGTACAATATGACATGTTTTTCCTATATGTAGCAGAAAACGGTTTAATCCATAAAATAGAAAAATAGACTAGATCTCGTCGGAGATTTTGCCGGAGACCTCGTCGACGATCGTGTAGCAAAAAAGTTATGATGTCGCAAGTCCGACTTTGCTGGAGATATCGCCGAAGACTCTTGCCAGGGAAAACCTTGCCAAAGATCTTGTAGCAAACGTTTTACGCTATTATAGCAAAACTAGATAACGATGGTAGCAGAAAAAGTTGATAATGTAGCAAAAGCGCGACCTCGCCGAAGACTTTCGCCGGGCGAGCTCGCCGGATACCTCGTAGCAAAACATTTGCACTATTGTGGTGAAATCACAAAAATATTGTAGCAAAAAAGTTGCATTACCGTAGCAAACACAACTTTGTCGAAGACATCGCCGGAGACTTTTGCTGGGACCTCGTCGGAGATCACGTAGCAACATCTTTGTGCTATTGTAGCAAGATCATAAAATGTTTGTAGCAAAAACACTATGACATTGTAGCATCATTGAAGCCTTTTTCGCGGTAAAAAAATACATAAAACGGTGTAGCACTCAGAGAATAGCAGAGTAGCAAAACAAATACGAGCGTGTAGCTAAAGAATTATACAAATGTAGCAAAAAGTTAAGAATACAGATCTACATCCCTAGAAAAAGGCGGGCGTAGAGGACGCCAACGCAGGCCTCGACCACCATGGCGGAAGGCCACCTTGACCTCGCTCCCCCTTGGCACTACGGCGCGGAGGGCGTCACGGAGGAGCTCGTCGGAGCAAGGAAGGCGTCGAGGAGCTAGGGGACGGTTGTTCTGTCCACGTGCATCTTGACGGGCGTCGTCGTTAGAGGGGAAGGGTGGCTCGCCGGAGAGGGCGAGGGCGGCACACCCGGGAGGAGCAAGGGTGGGGGACGGCTTGCCAGAGAGGATCGAGGGCGCGCCGGAGAGAGGCAGGGGAGGCTCGCCGGAGAGGCGCGGGGAAGGCGCACCCGGGAGGAGCAGGGCGCGGGGATAGCTCGCCGGAGAGGAGCGGGGGCGGCGCACCTAGGAGGAGCAGGGCGCAGGGGACGTTCGCCGGAGATAAGCGAGGACGGCAGGGCGTAGAGGACGGTTCGCTGGAGAAGGAGAGGGGACGGCGCACCAGAGAGGAAGCAGGGGCCAGTTTCTCTCCGTGTTGAGGAGACGCGTGGGTGCGAGTGATCCGAGGGATCGCGATGCATTATCCCTCAGGGGAGTAGTATCATTTTTCATAACCAAAGCTATCGAGGCTTCTCTCTCTCATGAATTTTTCAAATATACTACCGTGCGCTGGAAGTGTTTTGAAAATCGGAAATACTACAGAATCAAAAACCCCATTTATTCTGACCTTGCTTGAATCAACATTTTGCCGAGGCAGCTAATTTGGGTTATTTGATTCCAATAGGCAGTTGCTCTTGCTTCTGAACTAATTTCATGCAGAATATGACTAAATACACGGACTCCTCTTGTACGCTCATGGGTGTATGTATTCCTGTATTTAATATACTACCTCATATACAAGGTTATTATGCCTATTTAACATTTTTAATATACCTCGTTAATTATTCTAGGACCGTGCTATCTAACGACCGCCCTGCAGATTGTAATTTTCGGCAGACATGTAGACAATAATTATTGTATACGGTATCCTAATTGATCCCTTCTTTTTGAAGGATGGTATCCTAATCCTTGTATGCATGGTCTATGGCCAGCTAATAACATTATTACTACTTAGAATCGTGCATGTATGATACGGCAATCTAATTACAGTAGTAAGAGGACAAAATTGCTGACATCATCGGAATTAAATGCGAAATTCAAAAATTCAAAATGTTTCGTAGGTCAAGTCATTTATCCAATTTATGATCCGTTTTCGCCGTTAGACTAGTCGCGACGAGATCTTTAAAACTAGACCCCATGTTGATATGTTTCGACGAAAAAAAATTCGAACCAAAGGTTATCCGTCAGTAACACGAGAGCTATCCAGACTTCAGCATGTAAGTTACCATATAATAACACGTAAGTTATCCACCACTATAAAAGTGTACTCACAGATAGAATATATAAGTTCTTCGAGCACTTCGTCGCCCATTGCAGCTCTCCTGATGTACGACAACTTAGCCTCAAAAGGCTACCCGTTAAACATGAAGAAAAGAATTTAAATGAATTAAATCCAAGTTTCTTCTACATAAGATATAATAAATGGGTTTATACGCACACACCCACCATACTAAGTTGTAACGAACAACAGTAACACGCAATTAGTAGTTTAGTGGCTCGGCTTCATCGCTTGTCTCCGCTACTGTGGTGTACGGATGACGAAGCCACGAAGGGTGTTAGGTTACCGGCATTTATCACTCATCGATGCTAACATATAGGCTAACGCATCGAGATCTTTGAAACTAAATCCCATGTTGATATGTTTCGAAGACTTTTTGACTAAAAGTTATCCACCAGTAACATGAAAGTTATCCAGGCTTCAGCATTTAAGTTATCCACCAAGTAACATATAAGTCATCCACCACTGCAAAAATTTACCTCTAAATAAAATAAAATATTCTACTAGCGGCTCGGCTTCATCGCCCTTCTCCGCTCTCACAAGCGACTCGGCCTCGAAACACGCATCGACATCGATAAAGTCTTGGTACCCTAACACCTAGGCTACCACGTCCCTTTCAATTCAATTCACTATAGTTAGTCGTAAGAAACTAAAATTATCTAGGAATTAATAATGATGACTCGGTAGTTTTATCTTTTTTGCATATATTCGAGAACATCTCTACCCAACTCGTTTATATGGTGGATAACTTATGTGTTAAGGGGTGAATAACTTGCATACAAGAACATGGATAACTTATGTGGTAGGAGATCTTTGAGACTAAATCCCATGTTGATATGTTTTGAAGACTTTTTAACCAAAAGTTATCCACCAGTAACATGAAAGTTATCCAGGCTTCAGCATTTAAGTTACCCACCCAGTAACCTATAAGTTATCCACCACTACGAAAATTTACCCATAAATAAAATACAAAAGTTCTACTAGCGGCTCGGCTTCATCGCCCTTCTCCGCTCTCGCGAGCGACTTGGCCTCGAAACACGCATCAACATCGATAAAGGCTTGGTACCCTAACACCTAGGCTACCACGTCCCGTTCAATTCAATTCACTATAGTTACCCATCGCAAGAAACTAAAATTATCTAGGCATTAATAATGATGACTTGGTAGTTTTGTCTTTTTTGCACATATTCGAGAACATCTCTACCCAACTCGTTTATATGGTGGATAACTTATATGTTATCGGGTGGATAACTTGCATACAAAAACATGGATAACTTATGTGGTAGGAGATCTTCGAAACCAAATCTCATGTTGATATGTTTCAAAGACTTTTTGACCAAAAGTTATCCACCAGTAACATGAAAGTTATTCAAGCTTCAGCATTTAAGTTACCCACCCTGTACTTATAAGTTATCCACCACTACAAAAATTTACTCATAAATAAAATATAAAAGTTCTACTAACGGCTCTGCTTCATCGCCCTTCTCCACTCTCGAGAGCGACTCGGCCTCGAAATATGCATCGACATTGATAAAGGCTTGGTACCCTAACACCTAGGCTACCACGTCTCTTTCAGTTCAATTCATTATAGTTACCCATCGCAAGAAACTAAATTTATCTAGGCATTAATAATGATGACTCAATAGTTTTGTCTTTTTTGCACATATGGTGAACATCTCTACCCAACTCATTCATATAATGGGTAACTTATGTGTTACGAGGTGGATAACTTGCATACAAGAACATGGATAACTTATGTGGTAGGAGTGGGTAATCTTTTTGTCCGATTTTTTTTCGTCAAAACATATCAACAATGGATCTAGTTACGAAGGCCTCGTCGCGACTAGTTCAACAGCGAAAACGGATTTTCGATCGGATAAACGGTTTGAGGTACAAAGTATTTTGAATATTTAGATTTTTGCATTAAATGCAAGTGATGTCAGCAGTTTGGTTGTTAGTGCATGCATGCATAATTGGGAACGGCTCCTCTAACATTAAGAAGAGAAGTCACGCTCTGACTTCGCTTCTCGCAAACCGACTCCTCCCAACTCCCATCTAGAAAAAAAGAAAAAGAAAAAGAAAATAGGAACCTCCAACTCCGTCCGTGCTCAGCTCCCTCAACGGCCAGGGCCACTCGTCGCCGATGGCTTGCCCACGATTCGTCCGGGAGTGCCTCCGCTGATTCGTCTGGGAGCACCTCCGCTGATTCGCTTGTGCCTCCGTCGACTCGCCGCCGTGCCGACGTCCACGCCGCCCTCGACGACGGTGAATCCCCGTGCCACCGCCGCGCCTCCGTCGACTCGCCGTGGTGCCATCCGCGGCTCCGTTGCCGACGGCCAATCGCCCCGCCGAGCGCCTCCCTCGCCGATGGGTTATCTCCCGGCTGCGCTCCTCGCTGACATGTACGTACTCCTGGGCTTCGGCCTCTGCTCTGCACCAACTCTGCTTATCACTGAAACTAGGTACTATGATGCCAATTCAAGTGTAATTGTATACTACGATGATTCCCAGTTAGTTTAGAAATCGGTGTGAATGAAATTAGCTCATGATTGGTTTCACAACTACTTAATGAACAGAAATGCAAAATAGTCAGACTAGTTTAGTAGCAAATACTCATTACATGCTTCTGAATCTTAGAGAAATAGAAAACAGTAGCATCCAAAATATTCTACAAAGTGATGTTCATAATTAGAATGGATCATCAATGATGTCTTGAACAATTGGAGCAGTCAAAAGATCAGTGAAACTTCCCATGAACTCATATTTTTTAGAGCCCGGTTCATTTTGTTCTGGTATGTTCTTATTTGCTGAATTTTTGGAGGCAACATTCTCTGTTGAATTAGTCTTTGTTGGCATGCTCTCATTTTCTTCCTTGCGAGCAGATGATGTTTTCCTCTTTATCTTGTGTTGCCTATCAAGGAAGCTCATTTTTCTTTTCGAGCTTTTCTTCTGAACCTCTTTTTTCTTGAGATGTGCAGCACTCAACAATTCATTCTATACTTGTGGAGTCACCTGGACATCACATCTCTGCTCGGGATTAGTTGTGCATATAGCCAATCGTTCCTTCGCCACTTTAGTAACACTATCAAGTGCATTCTCGATTAAAATACAACATTCTTCAGAGCTGGCTGCTAGAGTGGTCAAATTATAAAACTTGTGAGAAAGATAATTACATCGAATGATGGCATCCAACTTTGGATTTTCAACTACGGTCCTTCCACGACAATCTTTGATGGATCCTGACCGTGCTTCTCTTGTCCATTGCTTTGCAATATAGTGTGCCGGCAACAACTTGATATTCATTAAATCAAGAACTTTTAGAGCATGACCACACAATAATCCAATTCTCTCAAACTGACCACAACTCTATGTTCTTCTTCAAAGATTGAGAATTTCCCATCAACAAGCCTTCCAATTTTAACCATGTATTCATTATTTGCTGCGTGCTTCTCATTCCCAAAGTGAAAGCTTCTCTCATAAAACATTGTGCCCACTTTTCTTTTACCTTATAAATACTATCTATCCATGTTTGTTTTTTCACCTTACTTCTCATCAACCTAAAAGCTTCTTCAAATGTTTCTGGGTCATCATATTCATACATACAAGCACTGAAATCCTTGAGAAGAGATGATCCATTTTCCTCATCGTTCCCTTCTTCCGGTGTGTCCTCAGTTTCTTCATCCTTCTTTTTGCTGGGTAGATGCTTGATGGCATTTTGCATGATATGGAAAGTGCACAATCCATGCCTTGAATCTAGAAAAACATGCTCAATTGCTTTTCCCATTGCACTATCATGATCGGTAAATATGGTGCGAGGTTGCTTCTGATTGTGTACTGATTGCGAGGCAGCTGAAGCATGTGATTGTGTTCAACATGCAGATCAAATATTTCATACCTTCCATCTTCACGGTCAATTGTAATTGACATATGAACCTCACAATTAGTTCTAATTTCAGCTCGCCCTTTCTTAGTTAGACTATCCCTTTTATCAATCGCTTTTTTACCCTCTTTGAAACAAACGAATTTGCATGAAGTCACTACACCATCAATTTTGCTTCTATTTGTATATCTCTTTCTTACACTGAAACCCATTCTTCCTCCATAGTACTCCCAAAAGTCCCATGCCTCAGCCACAGTGTCAAATTTCATCCAAAGTTGAGGTTTCCAGCTAGGTATTCCCTCCCTTCTATCAAATAAAATTGAAGGGCTATTTAGATTTTGGTTCTCAGCAGCATGCAAAGAATGCAATATTTTGAATGAGAAAAGATTTAAAAATAACTTACTTGTTTGGATCCTGATTCTCCATTACTAATCTGTGTCGCGTACTATCAGGAAACGCTGTTGTGTCGATGGGGAGGAAAGAACACAGGAGATACACACTATGAGCAGAAAGAAAACTGGAGAGAAGAACGCTGTGAGAAGAAGAGAAGAGTACCGGTGGGAAGGACGGTGGCCTGTGTCTTCATGGCGCGCAGCTGGGTGTCCTGTGTCTTTTTGGCGCGCAGCTAGGTCTAGACGGAACCTTTTCCCTCCAAAAAGTAGTTGGCCAGTACCGTGTGCAGTATCTTTTTTTTAGGGAGGAGTCGGTTTGAAAGAAGCAAAGTCAGAGCATGACTTCTCTTCTTAATGTTAGAGGAGCCGTTACCTGCATAATTAGGATGGATACGAGGAAATAACCGTACGGCTCTCGCTATCATGTAGTTATTATCGTCGTAAAGCAATCGATGTATCTATCTAAGCTGATTTTTCCGTCAAATCTCGACCGCCAATTTTCAAACCCATGCTCCCTATGAGTCCACCAGGATTGGACATTTTCAGACCGGTCGGAAAATAGAATTTCCCTTATTCTAACTATTCAATATAAGTAGTATAAAAAAAATCATCGGAGCCCTCAGTTTTTAATATACCATTTGATAGAAAAGCAGTATATATATATGCAACTGATATAAGGTATATAGACTCACATGGATCTTTCATAAAACTCACTTTAGAATATCTAGTAGAGTTATTATAATAAAATATATTCAAAATTATAAAAATAAAAAGATATTATGTAATAGATTTATGTTACGGTATATTATAAAAGTGGAAGTACCTATGCCAAAGCACTGAACAGTTTTCCGGTTATTAAGCAATTAACGTACGGATCAGCGACGTCCATCGAAAGATGGGACCGGCCGGCCCAATTGCACGCAATCACGCGACCACATCCTGCGGCGGCAGAAAAAAGTGGGCGCTCTTGTATGCCGACATGGTCGGCACATACGGGGAGCCGCACACCCCTCCGCCCACGGGCTTAGTTGGGGCCACGGCCCATCAATAGGTAGATCTTTTTTTTATTTCTTTTTCTTCTTTTTTCTTTTTTTAAAATCTGAAGATTTTTCAAAAACTAAACAATTTTCAAAATATGAATACTTTTAAATCTGAAAAAACTAGAAATCCGTATGTTTTTTTCTAAATTCGAATATTTTAAACATTTTAAATCTATTTTTTTAATCTGAACAAATTTTAAATTATGAACAAATTTCAAAATATGAACAAATTTTAAAATCTAAAAAATTCAAAAGCTGAACAAATTCGAAAAGAAGAGACTTAAAAATAGAAAAGAAGAAGGAAATAAGAAAAGAAAAAGGAAACAAAAAAAGATAAAGATAAACAAAAAGATAAAAAGAAAACAAAATAGCAGGAGAATGTCAATGTGGGCCGGCCCATACCATGTGCGTGGGGGTGTGCGCAAACCTGGTCGGGAAAGAGTACACCTCTACATGTACTTCCAAAACTACTGTCCATAGATTAGCTCACTTAGCCCCAAACTCACTCTCCACTCTCCAAGTTTGCGGCCCATGGATTTCTCTAGTCGACAACCCTATAATTATGGCATCAAGGTCTTTTTTTTTTTTGAGTCATGACATCCGGATTTGAACGCTAGCCAAAGTTAATCATCCATGTTCTGTGTGGATTTGGCGCACAATCGGGAGAGTCATAGTCACATAGTTAGTGAAATAAAGTCGGACGCGCCGGGGTTTGCCGAGGCCATGTTCGTGCATGAGCCTCGATCGTCTAGGAAATGCATGATTTAGCTCGTTTAGTGTTGTCTCTTTCTGTTGACATGTCTGGTTTGTCAATCCGCTTGAGGGCATTAGTATCCCTCGTACTCTGAATTAATAAAGGGCCGGATGATTCTAAAAAAATGTTCTATGTGGTACTTAAACTATTAATTATCTGCTCCTCCTAGTAGGCCATACTGTCTGCGATGGTGTCATATTAGGATGAGTAGTAATGATGGTGATGTACTCTCTCTGTTTTAAAATATAAGATGTTTTAGTCTTTTTCATGAAATGCATGTATGTAAACGTCTTTTACTGTGTAGGTTTGGAGCAAATAAGTGACCTACACCTAAAAAGTGTTTAGATACATTCAGAAAAAGTCTAAAACATTTTATATTTTGGAACGGAGGGAGTATCATGCAACCAGTCTTCAACTCTTTAGATGTTCGGTAATATGGTCATAGGTAGCATTGATTCGACAGGTGCGGAGTTTTCTCTTATTCACTACTCCCTTCATGTCACATCACATGTCACTCTAGAATATGCATCAGTCAAAACATTGTAAAGTTTCACCATGAATAGAGAAACTTAACCAGCATCTACAACACCAAATTAGTTAGAATTTTGCCATCACCAGTCACCAACAAAACCTTAATAAATAGTAAGCACTCTCTTGATGTCACAACACATGTCACTTTACAAACATGTGTCAGTCAAACACTTTAAGGTTTCACCATCAATACAGAAAATTTGACCCAGCATCTACAACACCAAACTTTTGCAATTTAATACCTAGTTTTGCGAAGAATATGTACTTTCTTTATTTAGAGAAACATATTTTTTATATATCTGTGTTCAAACTAGTGAATGCATTGTGAGTGCGACAAAGAGATGTTGTATCTATGAGAACTGATTCTTAATTTGAATTTGAGTGCTTATAAATAAAAGTGGGTGCAGAATTCACGAGCCTGAAGGTATCTGCACTCCAGAACAACTTTCAGTTGGCGGCTGACAAAAGAAAACAGTATGGTTTTGCCTCAGTACAGTCTAGAGACTATGTACACTTTATTCAGGATAACTCCATGAGAAATAAAAACTAACAGATACGAGGGAATATAATTTAGGTCTTTCATGAATGTGATGAGAAACAAGTTGCAGAAAGTACTGATTTATTTTTAGGTTTATTCCTGGTATATCTCACTTGGTTGCTTATTTTTTTATCAGATTACATTGTTCGGTAACGAGAGCCATGCACAAAGTGAACGAAGGAATATATTCTGCTGCATTACAGGACTAGATATCCAAATTCTGATCATTTATGCCTTTTACAATGCGGTAATATATGCTGTCTTCAATCCGCGTGATGGAAATGGCTTGGAACCTATATACAATGCAAAGATAAGAAATCTCACAATTATTCGTTTGACAATAAGAATAAATTTGGGCTTATTCACGGCATATTTCATCTGCTCTTGCAATAAGTGTGGTTATAGCTTGCTAAGGACTTCAAAGGAAGATCGCCTTTATGTCATGTTGTAAGGTTCGAGTCCTGGAAATATTTGGAAGATTCATGTTCAGGGTCTCAACATCTGGTGGTATTTTAATAATTTAAAAAAAAAAACTTAAGTTGAAAAGTAGAGAATTTTCACAAAACAGTCAAACTTGGTATGTGCACAAAAAGTTGGTTTATTCCTTGGCACATTCTTGTCACCGTTGTACTCAAATTCTCATACTTACAAAGCAAATAATTCACCATCGGTCGAAATTCACAACGAACATGGCATTCCTATAATTGTACGGCATGTCGACACTTAGAAAGGATCTGTTCCCATTCATCATCTTCAAAACTGAAACACGTAGAGAACCAAAACAATCCGTTTATACTCAGTATATTACACCTGATCTTATTATCTCCATTAGCATCTTCAGTAGGGAACCAAAGCGACAAGGAGAACCACCGATATGGCTAACGTGGAGTGTTGCACCTCCTACCAGTGGCAAATGGTGTTCGTGGCACCAAGCTCCAATCCCATGGAGGTTACAAGAATGAGATGCAGTACTTGATACCACAGGAATAGGTTATTCATCTAATAGCATCTCAGAAATGCAGTCGATGTGTATCCAACTATCAGCAGTGCAGTGATGAGGTATATAAGGTACAATAATCTTGCAAAGCATAGCTATGATCGATATGTTGCTGCGAGAAATGGAACAAAATCTTGCATGCAATGGTGCCCCCCTAAGAATTTAAATTTTCGGTGTTAATTTATTTCATGTAGTCTATGAGTACTGATAGATGTCTATGAGTACTGATAGATGTCTATGAGATGGAGATTGGGACGACATAAACAATGGAAAATGAAAGTTGCTTTCTTGGCTGCGTCAAGTGGTACTATTGCTTTATTTTATTTTTTTGTCAGTGCCAACCAATGTTAAGAATCTGAAACGATTTTGGGAATCCTATACTGGAAGATTGGATGATAAATTCATACTGTCCAAGTATGTCTTATTGGGTCATAATCAGCTGTAGGATTCAGCGTGTCCCATGGTGAAGAAGCTGAGGAACATGTTGCGGGCCGAGTTTGATACCCACAAGTAGGCATGTCGATTTGCATTAGGTAAAGTGGCATTTCCTGAAGAACAGATTCAGATATGCTGCCTACTAGGACAACACTAGCCAAAGCATGCACTGATTTGCTGCAGAACTTTTCTATATTAATTTTTTTTGCTTGCACATCTCAGCCTTTTCGATCTCCAAAAATGATTAGGTAATGGGTGATTTGATCATATAATTAGCATCTTCATGAGTGTCATTCTGAACAGTTCTTTAGTTAGTAACCTTTGCTTTCTTTTTCTCTTGAGAATACTTCATCAGTACATCCTCATTTTATTTCCTTGGTATCAGATGCCACATTCTGTCAGCCCACTCACACGATATATGAAATCTGCATGCATGCATGACAACCAATCTCCGAGGTAAAAGAGAAATCTGATCTAAAGTTGAGAAAGGTGACGGTGCGCCGCGTCGTTCACCATCTCTTGCGCTAATTTGTGCTTTGTGGAAATTAAAAGAGGCTTCAAATCAACATGTCAGTGATGTCATAGCTTGCCTCCCAAATGTCTCAAGAACATGGTATAGCTGGGCTAGCAGCTACTTGTCGGAAGGTCAAGTGTTTCGTGGCGGTTTTGGTCACTTGAAACACTACAAGGATGTCAAAAACTATCATATTCACTAAACTAAACAAGAAGATAGATAGAAACCTGTAAGAAGCCTGGATATCAGACGGCTCTTGTGGAAGTGAAATATTTCACCATCATCACCATGATGCCATGTTTGAACTGAAAAAAAAAAGGTGTAAAGTAGTAGTTGATACATAAACTTGCTGTCCCTCGGATCTTCATCGGAGGGACAAGAATCGATGCGCAAAAGGTAGGCTTGCACATGCCTTAGACAAGTGTATCTTGTGGGTGTATAAAGATGAGATAGCAACCATATCCATGATGTTTTCTTTTGCAGTGAGTAGTGGGGGAGAGGGAAAAAAAGAAAATGCCACAAGACACAGACCAGCGATGATGCAAATCAGGATTGTCTTGTACTAGATAGCCCCAGACACTGACTTGATCATGTCACTGAAATCTGTTTCAAGGGGTGCAATGGCATCTCATTTTATGTGGTAGAATTTCTTCCCCAGCACTTTTTTGTTCTGAATCATTTTATAAAATCCTTCAAGGTAATAATGCTCTAGTGTTGTTACATGTATCTCCCATCACAAGTTCAACCAGGTGACTTATGTCCATGTGAGTGTGACTTCCACTCGCTAACAGAACACATCTAATCTGCTAAAATTGCTATCTGTAATAAAGAGAATTTCCTATTATTCAATTTCTTGAGGCCTGGAGAAAAAAGGATTGCCATCATTCTACTAGAAAAGAAGGTACATTCATGATAAACTAGATTCGCAGTGTGGTTTAACACAAAAATTTGGACTGGTTGAGACTTGTTCCCTAAGGTCGAACGAAATCCATTATAATAATAGAAAATGAAAAAAGCAGGTCTCACTATATCCAGTAACCACTTTCTCAAGGTTATTTGTCCTCAAATAGATTTTAGCAGTAAAACTTCCTAGTAAATTCACACCAATACCCCTTTAGAGATTGCAATTCAGATATGTTTGTCAATGCAAGATGGCTTTCATGATGACCACCTTGTTAACCATTGAGGTATACCTCTATTGGTTGTGAGGGCAGCCCTTCCTGGTGCATGAGAATATCCAATCACATATTCCCTATGTAAAAGTCACACTACACAAAAGTTAAAAGAGCTCTCTGTGGTCTATAATCTATATATGGACCCCTAGGATTTGCACTGTTCTCCTTTTACTGACACCTTGATGCTGACCGGATTAAGCCATCCTAGTCCCAAGGCCTATAGGGCACTCAATTAAGATGAGTAGTCCGAAAACTTTTGTCAAACATCCTTTATTAAGCTATTTGTCCAAACATCCTTTATTTAGTTTACCTACCAAAAGTTAAATTGCGGAACTCTTAGCTTTATGTTCCTAACTGCAATCCTGCTAAGTAAAAAAATGAATCAGTAAAATATTAACCACATGAATTACCAATATTACAGTGCCTACCAATTCACACTCATATTTGACGTGCATTTGCATTGGAACATATACTGATCAGAAAAAAAAATGTGGTCTGCCAAATACTGGAGTATTTAGCTGCTTACCGATTTTTCATTTTCTAGGTGGAAAAAAGCAGCTGATCATGAGCAAGATATATAAGGATATTAAATACATATCACAGGATTCCAGGAGAGATAAACCCAATCTTCTCTAGGGAAAATAGAAGCCATTGTTGCTTAAGTAAGACAAAGGATTTTGCTTTTGTTGTCCACTCTCCGAAGACCATCCTGCTTGCCGGCTTTGTCGAAATAGCAGGATATCATTTTAAAGTTGCAAAGCAGAGTTATCATCTTCTTTACAGGCTGCACTTTAAAATTCCATTACCAATAATTTTAAAGGATTCTGACCCCTTCATTTTCAACTAAAAGTAAAGTTGTGTGTGTTTAATTATATAATTCTCTTAGCGTGCATCTCAAGGAGAAGACCTCCTGCCAGTTAAGCTGAGCATTTGAGTGCCCTGCCAAAGAATAACCTGCACAAATCAAGAAAAAATGTATGGATTTGACTGATGTGATAAGATTAATAAATTCTTCCATTATCGAGAAAAAATGCATTTGACTGGATTGACATGCTTTTCCTATAAAAAAACAAGACTGGCACACTTGTTAAGCGGCCGAGACAGTATTCATATGGAAGAAAAGCACAGATTACTTAAAGCATAACATGTATGAATTGTTTAGATGGATTACTGATCAATCTGGTTTCATTTCACATTAAGAATTGCAATGACAGCCACTTGCACAACATATTTTACACGCATACGAGTCATGTATGGAATTTTTTTCCATTTATTATTAACTAATTTGGTGTGGGATTGAACAGTTTTTCAATAATTAATAGTCGTCTTCCAACTTCCCCAACAGGGCAATGTGGGGTGTTTGGTGGAGCTCTAACTTCTTTTCTTTTTTGAGTAAGCTCTAACTTGTTGGGGAAATGTGGAAGCAGAAAACCTAGTTATAGAGGCCATATTGGCAAGTCACATGAGGTGTACTGGTCCACTAGAATGGTCGAGTGAGTTCTGAAATACCACACCAAATTACTAACCTGTCGATGTGTGATGGGCTAGGACTAAACAGGGCCCAGTGGCAGTGATAGAAGGGACGCACCTAAAGCGTAAAAGAACAACTTATGCGTCCCAGCCACAAGACAGCCTGTCACAGAGATGGCCACGGCGTGGGAGTAGGAAGCCCGGCATACAGTTGGACGGCGCTTGGAACACGGAAAAAAAGAACTGTAGCTGAACTATTTCCTATGAAAAATGTACTTCTAGACAGCAAGGAATCTAGAAAAAAATCGTCTGTTCCAAACGGGGCTAACATTATATGGAAGACTAGATTGTACTTAGACAGATTGAACAGTCTGAGGATACAACACGGTTCTAATCACAACTACATGCACAAATCATATGATACATATCTTATTGCCGAAAATGGGTAATCACTGAACCTTGTGGTTATTTTGGTACGCGCATGCATTTTAATGTTAGGAATTCCTCTAAAATGGCTAGTGAACTGAGTGGTAAGTTTGGCATGTGCCCAACTCTTTTTCGTGGACTCTTCATCCTTTCTGGGATACGTTTCTTTGCACTAGAGCCATGCATGACCCCAACCGCCTCCACCATCGCCACCAGTTCATCCAATGGAGTGAGTGATTCACCTATCCATCTCTCCTATAAAACACCTCCCTCCCATTCTCCTTCTCCTCTCTCCACTGGGGAGATAGACAGGGAGAGGAAGAATCCATTCCAAGGCCCAACTAGTGATCATAATTGACAGGAGCTAGTATAAACCCCCCATAAGCAGCAATTTATTCCCCCGTCTCCTTCAGCCCTCTCAGTCTAGTTAGATTCTTATTACAATTCTCCTCCGATGGACACTAGCACACAGGCACATGCGGCACATATAAGTACAGCTTACCCCATGGCCTCCTTTGAGACAACCACAGAGCAGTACCACAGCTGCAGTGAACTGCACTACTGCACCCTGAAACCAATGGTGAAGTTCTCCAAGCAGTTCGAGGGCCAGCTCGTGCCGGAATGGAAGGAGGCCTTTGTGGACTACTGGCAGCTCAAGAAGGATATCAAGAACTTGCAGGTGGTTGCCTGTGAGGGCAGCAACAAGGCAGCACCACCACCATCACAGTGGCAGGGACCTGCAGCTGCTAGTCACTGGGTGATGAGGCTCCCGTTCCTCAATCCCCATGGCCACCACAAGGAGAATGGCATCATACAGGCATGAACATCCAGATGCAATAATTACTATTTCCATGTCTGGTTGGAGGAGACGATCGCCTGAAATGTTTGTATGTTTTGTTTGTTGTGACATCTGCAATGCAGGTGCACAGAAAGCTGGCAAGCAGTGGCAACCATGGTGCGGTCATCGGGGAAGTCTACGAGACAGTGGTTCTGGACACAGCAGGTTTCACTGGCACCGAGGCAGAGGCGGCCAGCGCGTTCTTCCAGAGACTGGACGAGCAGCTGAACAAGGTGAACCGGTTCTACGAGAGGAAGGAGAGGGAGTTCCTGGAGCGCGGTGAGTCCCTCAGGCGGCAGCTGCAGATCCTCGTCGAGCTCAAGGCCGCCGTCACCGAGGCACGTCGACGTGGGGGCTCGTCAGCAGCAGGGAGCACTGACCCAGAGGACCCATCGGTCTCTTGCTCTATTCTGCATGGTGAGTGTACACACATGCATGTCACTATATCCTAGATATACTTGTTAATTAAAACAGTTGAGGGTAAAAGCTGATTAGGCCAGCTGCTACTGATATGGTGGTTAATCTTTAAATATGCATAAATAAGACTTTGGATCTTAATGGATGGGAAATAAAACTAGAGAAGGTGATCCTTGTTGACATATCTAAATTAGTCCAGTTGTCGGGTAAGGACTTAGGAGTGCAATTTAAAGGCATATTTACTCTCACGTATGAAATACCCTAATATAGGTTGACCAGTAGTGTGACCATTTCCTTCTTCATCAGGAATAAGCTCGTTAGTCACTAGTATTATTTTTCTATTAGCATACAAGAAACTGAATAGTGGCAAACCAACTCAACCGATAGGAGGCGACGATGAACCAACCCATTCCCTTAACCATAAATGAGCTTCATCAGGCATAAGCTCGTTAGTCACTAGTATTATTTTTCTATTAGCATACGAGAAACTGAATAGTGGCAAACCAACTCAACCGATAGGAGGCGACGATGAACCAACCCATTCCCTTAACCATAAATGAGCTCTTTGAGCTTAGATGTCACTATCAAAAATTGATTGTGACTCACCACTCTAACTTACAGGAGATCAATCCCTCCGTGGCATTATAGAGCAAGAACAAGAAGGTCAAGAAAAGTTCACCAAAGGTGATCTTGCAAAGAGCACTGATGAAGGAGAGGACCAGCTTTCCATCTCAGAAGGTTTAGGTAACTCGGGAAGGATTGATAAGCCAAGAGAAGAAGCTGCCAACAAGATGAGGACACTCTCAGGGAAGGTGGTCACCTGCCAGGGCAGGAGTGTGAGGATCAACATTCCCATCACCACACCATCGAGGACTGTCATCGCCATCCGTGAACTTCTGTTTGATGACATGCTAAGCCAATCAAGGAAGATTGGTGGTACTGGTGGTGATGGCTGTGAGAAGTTAAGCATCAACAAGAAAAAGGTGCACCAGGCAGAGAAGATGATCAGAGGAGCACTGGTTGAGCTGTACAAGGGCTTGGGGTATCTCAAGACATACCGGTAGGTGTAGCTATTGTATGTAGCTAGCTTTGTGCACTAAGTGGGTACTGACATGGAAAGCACTCTTCTTGCTTCAGGAGCTTGAACATGGTGGCTTTTGTGAAGATTTTGAAGAAATTTGACAAGGTTCCTGCCAATGCCTCTCTCTGTATTGCAGTACCTAAAAGTTACCATAGATAAAGCATTGCTGAAACAACAAAATATCCATCATGTTTCAGGTTACAGCAAAGGAAGTGCAGACAACTTACCTAAAAGTAGTGGAGAGCTCCTACTTTAATAGTTCTGACAAGGTAATTTGCAGTGATACAGCAGTCTTAGATTTGAAGCATTTCATTCTACCAAAACTCAAACAGTTCTGATTTCTGACTGAAAACTTCATCTTAATAGGCAATCAGGCTGATGGACGATGTAGAGGAGCTGTTTGTGAGAAATTTTGCAAGTGGTGACAAAAGGAAAGCAATGAAGTATCTGAAGCCAAATCAGAAAGAAGAATCACATGCTACCACATTTTTCATAGGTAATAGTTGTTCATAAGCTTAGCAAGCCTTCCATCATCAAAATGATTTCAGAGTCCTTATGCACTACTATCAAATTTTCAGGACTATTCACTGGTAGCTTCGTAGCATTATTTATCGGTTACTGTATCATGGCACACATAGCTGGGATGTACACTCAGCAGTCAAACAAGGTCTACATGTCAACATCCTATCCTGTCCTTAGGTAAGCACCCATTTCAATTCCATTGCTACTATAATTTTAAGAAAGAAAAGATGCTACAACGGAACACCCCAGTACTGACATTAAATGGTCCCAAACTGCAGCATGTTCAGCCTCTTCTTCCTGCATCTCTTCCTCTACGGATGCAACATCTTCATGTGGAGAAAGACACGCATAAACTACACATTCATATTTGAATTTACACCTACCAAAGAGCTTAAGTATCGTGATGTGTTCTTGATATGCACTACCTCTATGACGATTATTGTTGGTGTCATGTTTGCACACCTGACACTCATTGTCAAAGGGTATTCTTCAAGTGCAGTCCAAGCAATCCCAGGATGCCTACTTCTGGTATGCTATAATCAACAGTACAAAATGTAATGTTTATAGTTCAATGTTGTTATACCCATGTGAAGCTTATGCTTGTGTTTATTCAGGTGTTCTTATTAATATTGGTCTGTCCTTTCAAAATCCTCTACCGATCAAGTCGCTATCAATTCCTAATAGCAATCAGGAATATCATTCTAACCCCCTTTTACAAGGTATTTTGATATAGATGAAGAACCTTTTTCAGATGAGTGGAGTCCTATCAAACTCCATATTAAAAAGTATTGCTAAATACATGCTTATATGCAGGTTGTCATGGTTGATTTCTTCATGGCTGATCAGCTTTGTAGCCAGGTAATCACATAATATAAGCTAGATGTTCATTTGTGTGCTCGGTAGAATCCATTTTCAACATGAACTGTTCGGCATATATAATTCGTTTTGTCAACATAAATGTTAGTTTAGTTACTATTTACTAGTCATTACTACAGTGTAGTGTGTAGATCACTAGATCAGCAATGATGGTTTCAATTTCGAAGTGACTAATAAAGTAATGATTGCTGGCAAATAGGTACCAGTTCTTAGGAGCCTGGAGTACCTGGCATGTTATTACATAACCAGCAGCTATAGGACACAAGACTACGGATACTGCACAAGAGTGAAACATTTTCGAGACTTGGCTTATGCAGTATCCTTCCTACCGTACTACTGGAGAGCTATGCAGGTATGCAAGATTGAACATGACTTACCACATCATAACGTCCGTTCTTCAGACTTTTTAGAGGTAGTGCTGCATTTCTTATTTTTATGGTTTTTCTCCCTGACAGTGTGCAAGGAGATGGTTTGACGAAGGGGACATAAACCACATTGTCAACCTTGGGAAGTATGTGTCAGCGATGCTTGCTGCAGGAACAAAAGTGGCATATGAGAATGATAACGGTGCTGGATGGCTGTCACTAGTCGTCATTGTGTCGAGTATCGCCACTATCTACCAACTCTACTGGGACTTTGTCAAGGACTGGGGTCTTCTACAGTTTAACTCCAAGAACCCTTGGCTTCGTAACGATCTGATACTTAAACAAAAATACATCTATTTCATGTCCATGGTATGTTCTATAAAACAATTAAAGTATGCATCAAAAAGAATTGAGCAAAGATAAATTGCACGATGTACTTACCGAGAGCCTGACATTTTACAGGGTTTGAACCTTCTTCTGAGGCTTGCTTGGCTTCAAACTGTCATCCACCCTAACATTGGAAGCCTGGATTCAAGAGTAACTCTGTTCTTTTTGGCAGCTCTTGAGGTGATTCGACGAGGCCATTGGAACTTCTACAGGTAAAGCTTTTGCCATGAATCCGATTATAATGGAATTATACAAACTTGACTTACTAAAGGAACACTATAAAAAACTTCTATGTCAGGTTGGAGAACGAACACCTAAACAATGCGGGCAAGTTCAGAGCTGTGAAGGTTGTTCCACTTCCCTTTCATGAAGTCGAAGAGGACTAACAGCATGGGATGTCATTGCAGCAGATTCTAGGGTTGCAGAACTCCCAAACAGTTCAGATGTATCACCAACTAATGTTAGAAAGCATGCACTACACTACTATAATTTGATTCATTTTTGGTGTGACAAATTTAGGGCATTCAAATGTTCGGTTTGGAGAAGTGATATGCAAATAATAATACTACATAAATTGAGCATGAATCCCAATCAGTTTCCCATGTAAGAATAGGTACTGATATCATGTAAACTGAAATCAGATCACTTCATGAGAACATCCAAGTAATAGTTGCTCTACAGTTCTCTTTTGCCTGTTCCACCCATCTTGTAATTTGGCTATCAGGGAAATGTAATTACATCTAGTCAATGGTGCTTCTGTCATGCATAAATAACCTCAAAAGAGACCAATCAAGGGTCACTACATGAGTAAATGAATTTTCTGTTAACTTATCACTCACTTACATTACAAGCTCAACAATATCGCAAACATTAGCACATACTGACAGATTCAGTAGTGAAGCTCCAGTGTTTTGAATAAAAGAACATACAAGATCCTGGCATACAGATTGTTGATGTTGCAGTTGACCTCACTTGACAGACTGTCTTATTTGCTGCATGTATGTTCACAAAATAGCAATAGCATTTTATAAGTTAATTAAGAAATCAGAGACATGTGCAAGAAGAGCTTGACAATGCTCATACTAACCTCCCACTGCAGGTGAATGCAAAAAGGTATTGAGGCCCGACGTTGCATTTGCAATAGTGGGATAGTATCTCTAATTTTCCAATATCATCAAAACTCAGCTGACAATGTAGAAGAAAGTATTACTGTATTGCACATAATGGTAAATACTCTATGTGCAGTTTACAAAGTGTTAGTAACAGAATATCTCACCTTCAAGACAAGAAGGACATCGCAACCAAGTCCTATGCCATAAAAATGATAATAGTCTAGTCCTTCGTACGAAGTCATTTTTCTAGTGGAGATATGGCATCAGGTCATTTCTCAAACATATGTGCCGTGCAGTCAGTCAATCTCACACTGTTGAGTCCATTATGTCTCACTACAATCAAGGGCAACTCACTTGATGTGTACAAAATGAAGCATCAACACATCAGCCATCTTACGTTGTTCCAACTTGCAATACATCAAACGTATTATCTGAAAATTCTTCTCCATCGACCCAACTACTTCCCACGTCTTTTCTTACTCGTTGGAAATCAAACATAGCACGATTCAAAGCCTTCTCTTCCCACATGTCAACTGAAGCATGAATGCTGGATAATATAATGTATGGTGAAGCATCATCTGGTCTTATTTCAAGAATCTTCTTTGCTGCCAGCCTTCCTAACTCCACATTACCATGATTCCTACATGAAGCTAGCAAAGCTTCCCACACAAGTTGGTCTGGATGACAAGGCATAGCATCAATGAACTCAAGTGCGTCAGAAAATCTTCCAGCACGGGCAAACAGATCAACCATGCAGGTATAATGTTCCATCTTCGGCTCCACGTTGTACTTGGTGTTCATCAGTTTGAAATACTCACAACCCTCTGCAACTAGGCCCATTCGGCTGCAAGATGATAACAACCCAACAAAAGTGTAATCATCTGGACACACTGCTTCTTCTTGCATCAGATGAAATAGCTGAATGGCTGCCACCTCATTACCATGCTGTGAAAAACTTGTGATTAGTGCATTCCACGAGATAATGCCTCTACTCCTCGTTGAATTGAAGATCTTCAACGCAATACGAACACTCCCGCACTTGGCATACATGGTCAACAGGGCATTCTCAACAGAATTCACGTCATCAATTCCTAACTTCACTACCCTCGAATGAATTTGCCATCCAACAGCATAGTTTGTGGTGCTAGAACAGGCTCTTAGCACACTGGTAATGCAAAAGACAGGAGAGCCCAAGCCTTTCCGAAGCATTTCCCTGAATAACAAGAGTGTCTCCTGAGCATGGTCATTTTGTGCGTAGCAAGTTAACAATGCCGTCCATGATATAATGTCTTTGTTTTCCAAAAGATCAAATATAGTCTCCGCACTCGTGACATCACCACATCTTCCATAAACAGTGATAGTAGCATTGAGCAGTAACGTATCCAGCTTAAAGAAAGTCTTTAGGGCATAGCAATGGACCTCCTTGGCCATTCTCAGCTGTCCTAATGACGAAGAAACCTGCAGTAGGCTAGTTACAGCTGACTGGTCAATTGCCATATTTTCCATGACCATCTGACGGAAGTTCCAAACTGCCTCCATGTTGTAACCATTCCGGGAGTAAGCGCCAAGAAGTGAAGTCCTGGAGAATGCATCGTGCCTTATCCGGCAGGACAACCTTTCCATCTCATCCAGTCCACCACATCTGCCATACATTGCCACAAGGGCGGTTCCTAGAGCAGGATCAACCTCAGTTCCCATCTTCAATAAGCATCCATGAATTTGCTTCCCTCCAGGGAGCAACTCGGGAGCATCAAATACCTTGAGGATGCAAGAAAACGTTGCGTTTGTTGGCCAAACCTTCAAGAGCAGCATCTTCTTCAGCAGGGAAATCGCTGCATCACGGTGCCCTGAACATCCATGGTTGACAAGGCAGCTGATCATGCTCGTCCAGCTCGCGACGCTCCTGTGTGGCGAGAGTGCAAACGCCCGCCACGACCAGTCCACATGCCCGCACTTGGCGTACATGTCGACCAGTGCCCCCGCGACACTCTCGTCCTCAGCCACACCAAACTTGAGGGCGGAGGCATGCACTTGGGAGCCCGCGACAGCGTCTCTGGCACGGGCGCACCCGGCGACCAGGGCGCCCAGCACAAACGAGTTGGGGCGGTCCCAGCTTCCGCATTCCCCACTACGAAGCATGTCGGAGAACAGCAGAAAAGCCTCACGGAGGGGGCCGAGGCGGGAGGCTCCTGAGATGAGGACTGACCAGGAGACGATGTTGCGGTGTGGCATTTCGTCGAACAGGCCGCGAGCCTCCGCGGCGAGGCTGCCGCGGGCGTAGGAGAGAAGGAGGTTGTTGCAGAGGTAAGTGGATGCGAGACAGCCGAGCTTGACGGCGGCGCCGTGCACTGCCCGCGGGTGGCGGCCGCCGCCGCCGCGGAGAAGGGCGGCGAGGTGGTCGTGCATTTGTGCCTGGCATCGGCCGCCGCGCTCTGTGGCCTCGCGATTCCAGACTTAACGGTACAGGCAAACCTAACAGCAACTCTAGCTGGAGGCGCCGGGGTATTTGTTCCTACATGTGGGACCTCTATGTCAGTGAGTTAATATTCCCCAGCCACTGGCCCACCGCCCGCTACTGTGTCTCCTTAGTCCTTCCCGTCTCCATCCCTTTCGCCCCCACTTCAGTCGAGGTCCACCTCCCTGCCAGCCGCCCAGTTGCCCGGCCTCCTTCCTCTTCCCTCGTCTTCCCCGTTGCCATCTCGTCCAACCTAATCTCTCCTTTTCTTCCCGGTCGGTCTGACGGACTCGTAAAAGGCGCGCTTGTTTGGGGGAAAGCTCTTTTTTGCGGCCGCCCAATTCATCCATTTCTTGTTTGTTCCAGGTGAGAAAGAGCCCTTGCTTCTTTCAAGAATCGACTACTTCGTTTGTTAGAAATGGATTTTGGTGATTTGGGGTCTAGTTCGTTGTCACTACTCCTAAACAGAATGTGTTCTTTTAATTCTTTTTTTTATTAGCAAAACAGGGGTTTCCCCTTTGTTCTTGGCACTTGTCCTGGAGATTTCTGGGTGATGTTTGTAATTTGTTAATTGTGGTGATGGAATTGGTCAGAAATTCTTGCCTTAATACCAAGCTTGTTTATCAAAAAACAAGAACCAAGGGGAAGAACAGCAAAAAATGAATGGTGTTACTATCTTATTTGGGGCCAGTTAGTCTTATTTTATGGTATCAGCCCTCAAGCGTGCTGTATGTTTTGGGCATCTCAGAGCTAGGTATTAGGTCCATCCACTTCTCTATACCGACTTCTGAGATGATATTGGAGCAACCTAGTACTGCTGAAGTACTATTTGTTCTCCTAACAGATTATTTATCTTCAGATGCAATGATTGCTCCAGAATTCCAGTGAGAAATATGTACTCTATGTATTTTATGCTTGGTTAGTTTCTTGGTTCTGTTTTGGCGAAGAAAAGTTTTCTTCGCTACAGAAACTGGAAGTCACCATCTTGGTCCGTTCATTAATTTTGACCTTGAACATGTCTTTCTGAGAATACTATTGTTATAATCCATTTTAATACTACCTGATATATGCTTTATGTCATTCTGATGCCGCTTACAGCTGCTTGTGAAATGCTGCAGGATTATAAATATTTTTCCTTGTTCACATAGACAATGTTATGATGTTTACCTTTTGTGTGCTTAGAGGTCCTTCCTCTCTCAGAGATCAGTTTCTCTTTTGTTAAGATCAAATGTCATGACTTTTAATATCTTGATGTTTCAGTAACACATTGTTTAGTTCCTGTAGCATTTTGCTTCTGCTCTTGTACTTGCGTAATTGTTGATAAACTGTACTCTCTTAGTTCTGATGGTGGGCGCTTTTTTGGTAGAAATTGTACAATTATTTATATTTCTTTAAAAGAGCTACTTATAAATTATGACCATTGGCTTTGTGAGGCTGCAAGTTGGGTGTGTACTATTTTTCACTCCTCTTCAGTGGAATATAACCTTAACTGTATCCAACCATTACCTGCAGGAATTTTGGAAATCATGTGTCTTTAAAAGGAATCCAGGGTCTGGTTTTGAGCTATCCAAGCTCCATGTCTAAGTGGGGATCTGTCACATTTGAGGAGTCTCTTAGATTTGTTAAGAGAGTTAAGGTGAGAAACTTTCTCAGTGGAACTTTGAACCATGCTTCCTCGCAAAATGATAATAAGTAATAAAAAAAAGTGTGCTGTGACTGTTATGAATTTTTTCATTGTTAACAAACAATCCTATGGGTATGTTTGGTCCATGTTAAAATATACTCTACTAGTTATTGGTCATTGTAAATAATTTGGCCCATATTTCAATGGTTTCTAGTTTTTTTGGATTGACCATGCCCCTTTGGCTGGTGTAATTTTCTTGCCTAAATGGTAAAATTGTAAGCAAGCAAAGTCCTGTATAGCCAAATTGTTGGTAAGGTTGATTGTCTAGAGACTAGAGTGCATAGCAAGAAACTTCTTTGCGTCCTCCTTTCCAATCATTTTGTGTACTGGTTTTGTTGCAAGTTGTCACCAATTAATTGAAACTGTTCATGCTTCCCTTTTCTCGAAAGAAAAAGTTGTCAGCAATTAATTGGAACTGTTCATGCTTCCCTATTCTTGAAAGAAAAAGTTGCCAGCAATCATTTGATGTACCCAGATTGATCCCATATCTGCCAGCCTGCCAACGAATCACAATAAAAATGTGTATTCCTTTCTTTGCATCACCTGCCTTGCACCTAGTTTTTATTGAGAAAAAAATACAATTTTAATCAAACAGAATATCTGATTCCATATCTGATATGTGTAATTATACTGTAATGCATTTGTGTTTATACTGTGTCTATCTAATCATTATACCTGATACCTTCCATATATATATATATATATATATATATATATATATATATATATATATATATATATTCTCTGTTTATCGGCTTGTAACTTTCTGCATTGTAGTAAGTTTGAGTCTAAGAGTTGATTTTTACATATGTATGAGAGGCTGGGAATCTGATGAGAACAAGTTCTAATCTACTGAGTCACTCAATTGTGGATTGAAGTATTTGTGCTTTAGGGTGCAAAATGAAATATTTAGGTAGATCTTCAGTTTTAAATTTGTTTAAAGTAAAATAAATAGGCGATGAAAGTTTGTGAAGCATTTCCTTTCCTATAAAGTTTTAGCCATAACAAGCTTGTGAAGCATATGCTTTCCTGATATGTTTTCGGATTCCTGCTGCCCCTGCTTGTAGCATAATAGTGAATGTTGTGCAGATTACACATGTACCATTCACTCTCAAATAAGTAAACTTCATGATGATGAAATCTGAGGATACATTGGTTTTTTTGTGCATCTATGACCATAAAACCTGAGTTTTGTAAAATTTAACATAACAGCTGCTTCGTATGGATATTCACTGTGTAGGAACTCACAGGAAAAGAAAATATTGCTTTGCAAAAACTTGGATATGGGAAAGGGCTGCAGGAAGCAGGGTTCAGGGGACTGAATTTTAATGAAGCTAAATGTCTACATCGTTTTTAGCTTCTCTATGTGGATAATGTCTAATAACTTACGATATGCATGCCGTTGCTGAATGCAGTAATCAGCACATAGCGTCACATGACTTGTCAGCACTTTCACTGTGAAAGAATGTGTTCTTAAATTTTCTCGCACTCCTGCATTTGGCCAACTTAAACCTGCAGTGAATTGTTAAGCTCTATTACTAGGACTTCTCTAATTTTGTTTGCCTGTGTGGAATACATCTGAAATCATGATCGTTAGGAAGTGAGCCTAGTGCCTAGAAATCATGACTGTCGCATGCACATTGTGCTCCTGCCTCATATTTGAGCGAACCAACTCTGTGGTAAAAGAGATTTTACTCAATTAAGTCAAGCCTTTAACGTGCATTGCATGATGTCTTTTGTACAGGCTCGTGACTACATGTTATACTTGTCACTGCTCAATGTGCTCACCCGGAGTGATCAGATCCCTCTGGAAGCTTACGACGAGGTACCATGAACGCGATCCAGAACTAATCTTCAGCCTGTCATACCATCACAAATCATGACTGTTTTGATCCATTCTGCTCCAAACACAGCTTTCGACTCTTTTCCGGCAGCACGAAGACCTGCTAGAGGAGCTAGGGAAGTTCAGACCCCTCCCTGCTCCAAGCATTACTGTGTACAGCCAGAGCTCAATCTGGATGCTCATATTCCTGATGCCCTTTCTGCTCCTGAGCCTTCTCCTCGCGTTTGAGAAGCCATTGGATAGCTTCCTTCTTCGACCACCGTTCGCGGCCTGAAGATCTGTATTGCGGTGAAAACGACACCAAATGTGTAATATGAGAATTGGCTGCTGTCTTGTGATATCGCCGCTGAAGCCAGTGATATGTTTATCTGGAAGGAGCTGATAAGACAAAATTCAGCGTACAATGATCAAACTATACAGGAAATATAATTTTAAGTCCACTTTACACCAAAACGCTTTCTACACATGGTTTGTATGTCGCGGGCAAGAGTAGAGCATGCAATGGAATTTTAGGCATGTGGTGTTAGCCTAAAAGATGGTTCCTTTTATTTCTTTTTCCACGTGTGCCAAGCATTCACAGTCCACAACCGGATTGCAAATATTGTTTTACAATCTTGAGGTTAATATTTCCACACCAGGTTAATAATAAAAGTTAGTATTTGCACACCCCCAAGAGGGTAACGATGTGTCATGCTGCCGCCGCGAGCCCACAACGGGCTAGAGTTTCCACCCAGAGCCTAGTCACGTAAGGAGATAAAAAAAACGGACTGAGCTTCGGTGACCTGCTAGTCATAAGTCACGGTGAGACTTAGCCATCATATCTGCCACCTATTCCTGATCCAACGCTCAGAAAACACTCAAGGCAAAATCCATCAGACTTGGCTAGCTGATTCAGCATAGAAACTTCAGATTTTTTTTATTCACAAACCGTTTGTCAAAATTCAATGAAAATTTCCCAGAATACATAACCCAATAGTTTTGATTTACTAGATTTTTTCAAATTTTTCTGAAAAGTTTGAATTTTGAGTTCAAAATCTAAGTAAAAAATTAAAATGCTCTTAATTCACAAACCGTATGTTGAAATTCAATGAAATTTTCCCAGACCACTTAACTTGATAGATTTGATTTACTGGAATAATTTCAATTTTTTCTGGAAAGTTCGAATTTTCAGAAAATTTGACATTTAGCTACATTATAGCATCATTTCAGCATCATATCATTCAAATTCAGTAGCAATAAGTGGTACGAGTAAAAGAACATAGCTGGCTCCACAAAATACATTCAGGCCTTACAACTTGTACACTTCGGCCTCAAAAGACTATAGTAATCCTCCAAAAATATCCCAAGAATTATAGTTATCTTCCAAAGTACGACGTCACCAATATCTAAACACTAGAAAAAAAATTCCACCATAGAAACGGTCACCAACACAAGTAGGAGGAGCTGTGAGGAGTTGGATAAAACTCTCAATGACATTATACTTTTCGCTCTTCACATTGGCTTCTTTCTTGTGGCCATCATCCTTCACTTCTACTTGAGGTTGTACATCATCTTTTTTCTTGTGTTGCTGCCAATGAAAGTTCGACTAATTAGTTTATCAAACGGATGACAAATAAAAATAATAATGTTCAGATTAGAGCACACCTTTGCTCCCTTTTTGGTTGAAGCAACAGGTTCACATGATCTGATAAAAAAATCTAAATATAAGCTTCAGTCATATGTATTGCTAATTTAAGGACAAAGAAGCTAGCAAAATACGGCAGCCTCACATGAGTCATACGATTCGGTTGGGTGGTGTCAATTTCAATAGACAAAGAAGCTAGCACCATACGGTGGCCTCACATGACACAAAGTCCCTCTGTTTTAAAATATAAGATGTTTTAGGTTTGTAAAGAAAATGTATCTAGACTTCTTTTAGTGTCTAGATTCACTCCAAACCTGAGTGAACCTACATACTAAAGTAGTCTAGATACATTTGCTTCATAAAACTAAAATTGAGATTACCTCCCTCCGGTCAGAATCGCTTGTCAAAGTAGATGAGGTAGTACTCCCCGAGCCTGTAGGAGAAGCGCAGATGAGCAGAAGGTCGTAGCCGCCAATGGCCGTGGCATGGACGGCGAGGAGGCGGCGGAATCCCCGACGCTGACAACGCAGGTGAGGCGCGACTACGATGGCGAAATCCCTGGCACAACGGAGCGCGGAAGATGCTATCTCTCTCTCTCTCTCTCTCTTCGCGGAGGCGCTGCTCCGTCGGCCGTCGTATCCCTCGCCTCCTGCCTCCGACGGAACAGCTCGGGAGAAATCAACCTGGTCCCGCCAAATCGACTATGCTCGCGCCTTGTCTAGACTGAAACAACCAAGTCTTGGTGGATTTTGCCTTGGGTGTTTTCTAAGCGTTGGATCAGGAATAGATGACAGATATGGTGACTAAGTCTCACCGTGACTTATGACTAGCACGTCACTGAAGCTCAGTCCACAAAAAAAACGCCCCCAAGAGGATAGTGACGCCCATCACCGTTGTAGGCACCAAAACACGAAGTTTTCGCTCAAATCCACCCCTATGCCCATGAGAGAGACCAAGGAACGACCCAACCCGGAGGAAGGGCCACGTTGCCAGCACCAGGCCCCTCGCCATGTGAATGATCAAAGGGTTGGCCACCACCTATGAGACGTTGCTTGCCGAGAGCACCCGTCCAGCCTCTCCTTTCAGGGACGCCGCCCTGGCAATGCATTCGCGAACTCGAGAAAACACACCGTGTGTCTGGCAAGACGGAGCGGTTAGGCAAGCTCCAGATCCCAGCACGCAGGCTCGAACCCATAGAGCAGGAGGGCAGCAGCACTGCAGCTACCCAGAGGCGACCGACCTCCACCGACGGAAGTGGTTGCAGACGGGACACAGCAACCAGGGCATACTAGGCCCAGTTAGGCCCGGCCGGGCATCGGCTAGTTTGATGCAGCCATGCTCTACATGTGGCCATCTGCATCCTCTGTAAAAAGTTGTAGTTCCTTAGTGTAGCAGCTGTTGATACATTGTGACCCATTGATGGTGTGTGGTTTCTGTATGATGATCGCCAGGCTTAACATGACGCCGAGATGATCCAACGATGTCTGATATTGTCTCTTATAGTATGTAAACCCTGCTTAGCAGAGATGTAGGTGTCGCCGTTCAGTCATGTCATGTGGTTATGGCTAGCTTGAGATAGCATATCTGTCTGTTCTGTGACCCCAGGAATGGACTAGTTTCCAAATCTTGGAACAGAGGTTGCCTGGCTGGCTGGAGAATCTGGGGAAGAAATGGCAAGAAGAAGCAAGCAAGGAAGCCATGGCAAGCAAGGTTTGTCCATGCCTGACCTCACCTCACCCTCACGTATTCTTTACTGTGTTACTCCTGTGTTCCTGTTGTTAGAGTATTATCATTAATATCAACCTACCTTCACCCATGCATCGGTTACTTTCCTTGCAACAGTGCTTGAGCTTTTCCATTGGGATTTGTAAGGGAAAGAAACATTGAGGAGGGGTGCTCTCCTCTACTTCTTCTCAGGTACTCTCCATACATTTCTTGTCCTCCCACTTTCTGCTAAATTATCAGGAATTTGCAAGTCCCCATCCTTTATCTTTTGTCACACGAGTTCAAGAATGCTTTGGAACCATCACCGTTTGGTGTGTCATGTCGTAGTATAAGCTGAAAAACAGAAAGTTCTTTTTATTTGTCCTCCTGTGACATACAGGTGCATCCCGACGGTAATTATACAAGTGGCTGATTTTTCTACTTTAATTCTAGAATTATATACTTCCTTCGTCCTAAATCCGATGTCTGAGATTTATCTAGATTTACATGTATAAAACGCGTCTAGATACGAATGAATTTAGACAAATCTAAAACATCTAATTCGAGACATGTAAGTTTAATTATGTCAAGAGATTGTATCGTCTATGACTATGAACTATGATTCTATCATGGCATGTAAGTTTTGTTACACACATCGTACATACAAAAAAATGTTGTAATTATATATTTTTTCAATTATTCAGTTAAAAAGAAGCAAAAACATTGCATGTATTTCTTAGAAACACGCGGCAAAGAATGTTTCCACTGTGGCGGAAGACCACACTCAAGAACAAGAGTGTACTTCAAAAAAATTGTCTTTACAAACCAGCCAAAAAAATAATTGTGACATACTCATTAGTAAAATCCTAGGTCCGTCACTGATATACTACCTTCGTTCCAATGAATAAGGCATCCTCGTTTTGTGTGATTTTTCTTTGACCAAGATTTACTTCAAATATATAAAAAATGTTGATATAAAATTAGCACCATTAGAAAGTGTGTTTCAATACAAATCTAACGATACTAATTTTACATAATATAATCAAATTTTAATTATTCTATTTATTCGGTCAAATTTTGCATTGAAATCCTTATACGTCTTATTTTTTGAACGGATGGAGTATAGACAGACAGAGTGAGTTTTTTCCCTCTCTATGGGTCCCTAATCTTCTGTTATGGTGTCGTGGAGACAGCCAGACAGCAGCTCCAGTGCATGAAATGATTCCTGTAGGCTGTAGGCATGGATCTTTCAGTGCACTTTTTAGCATGAGTGCAGTGCAGTGCAAGCGCAGACTGACACGATAATCATGCTGCATATACTGTTGTCCTGTTCTCTTATAAAGCTAACCTTGATTTCTTCAGGTCATTGACTGATGTTCTGCTCACTCAGTTTCATGCACATTTCTCATGACCTGACCTGAAGAATAGTGGACTGTTGCCATTAGCACTGCCACTATCATTTTGATCTTACTGTCATGAGAACCAAATGTTGATTTAGTGGACTGTCTTCATTATCACAGTGCAGTACTATGTTGATTTAGTGAACTGCAGGGCATGTTGCAGCAGGAGGAACTGCTCTATTTGAGCATATTTATTTACCAATCGTAATGTAAAAGGCCAAAAACCATTGAGCGTGATCTTTTCGAGGATAAAAATGCCTCGGATCCATATAAAGTAACACCACTTAATTAATGCAACACAGATCTTTTTCTTTAGATAATGTGGTTACAGGGGGCAGATCTATATGCACATTAAGAAATTAAAGGTTTCTCTCAGAGCCCCCCCCCCCCCCCTCCTCTCAAAAAAAATAGAAGGTTTCAGCTGATGATGAATCGTTGGAGCTTCTTTTAGGTCGTCGTGCTTCAGATGTCATCAGTTTGCGGTGTATTAGGTTGTGGGTGCTTGTTGGTTCTAGAGGTTGTGTTCTTTAGATGTTGCTTTCTTTTGGTTTGGTGTTTATTGTAACGGTTTTTGCTCGGTTTCCTGTTAATTAACTGGACAATTCTCTTTTTCTTAATTAATAGATTGGGGCAAATCTTTTGCCTCTATTTTAAAAAAAGTGGTGAGGATCATAGAAGATATATCTAGGATGGGTGATGAAACAGCTAGAGTTTGTGACATGAAAATGGATAGAAAATAACCATCGGGCGAAAGAATTAAAAATAAATTCACGACGAAAGAATTTGACAAAACTAACTTTTTTATGTGGCATAATAAGTACTTAAAAACGGGGTACATAATATACAGCTACCAATATATTTTACACATAATATAACTCCAATCTCAAATATCATCTCATAAAACAAAAATCCACCATATAGAAATTACATAGATGACCATATATACTCATGTTAGCCAGCTCATATGGCTCTAAACAACAAGAGCATGAGAGAGAGCAAGAGAGATATAAATATACTGCCACAAATCCATAGTCTAGGTGGATTACTCCCTCTTCATCATCGAGAGACGGTATTGATGACGTTGGAGAGGGTGATGATCCAACCAGAGGTGATTCCAACGGTGTTTCCCCCTCCACTCTTCATTGGTTCTAGATCTGTTTCATGGTTTATGTGTTTTCTCTGCATTCTCTCTTAGATCGCGACACGGGACCTTTTTATAAGCGTTTTTAGGTCAGGACTTTGATGTAGGGCACAAGATGGACGACTGGAGACGCTCGAGAAGGGAAAGATAGGGGTGGCACGAGCCACCCCCTGGGCCGCACCACTCGGGCTTGATTAGACGCATAGTTCGATTGGGAAGTATGGAAGATGGATGTCAAGACGGCTTTCCTTAAAAAAAACTAACTACGGATGTGTATATGATACAACCCAAAAGTTTTGGTGATCTGGCTAACATTGAAAAAGTTTGCAAGCTTCAGAAATCCATTTATAGATTAAAACAAGCAAGTCAGAGTTGGAACATTCTCTTTGATGAAGTGGTCAAATCGTTTGGCTTCATCAAGAGTGAGCAGGATTCTTGTGTGTCCAAGAAGTTTAGTGAGAACTCGGTTGCATTTCTGCTACTATATGTAGATGATATATTGTTAGCCGAAAACAATGTCATAAGAGACCAATGATTCACTAGAAAGGGTGTTTCCAGATGAAGTACTTGGGTAAGGCGGCATTTATAATAGGAATTAAGATATATAGAGATAGATCAAGGAATCTCATAGGTTTGAGTCAGAGTGCATATATTCACAAGATATTGAAAAAAAAATCAATCTATATGGAGTCAGCTAAGAAGGGTTCTTGCCGATGTTGCATGGTGTCCAGCTTGGCAAGACTCAATGCCTAGTGTCAGCTAGTGAGTAAAGTCGGATGGAGATGATTTAGTACACTTTGGCCGTCGGATCGATCATGTACGCGGTGATATGTACTAGGCAGTATATTTCCTATGCTCTAAGTGGTACGAGCACATATCACAGTAAAGAATGTCTTGATGTATTCTAGACGGACTCAAGATGTGTTTTTGGTCTATGGTGGTGAGTAAGATCTAGATGTAAAGGGTTACAAAGATGCTAGCTTTTAGACCGACCAAGACGACTCATGATCGCAATTCGGATATGTGTTCCTGGTGAACAAAGGTACAATGAGATGGAAAATTACCAAGTAAGATAAGGTTGCCGACTCTACTATGAAAGTTGAGTATATTTTTTGCTTTGGAGGAAGCAAAAGAAGGTGTTCGGATCAGAAACTTTCTAATGGATCATGGTGTGGCTCCAGCTATGTCCAGTCTGTTGGATGTGTACTGTGATAAAATATGTTATCACACAAGCCAAGGAACCAAGAGCGCACCATAAAAACAAGCACATACTTAGGAAGTATCACCTCATTCGGTAGTTTGCCAAAACCAGAGATGTCAAGTTGTTCAAGGTACACACGGATACAAATTTTTCTGACCGTTTATGAAATCACTTCCCCGGCTCAAGTTTGACGTGCACGTTAAAGCCATGGGCATAAGACGTCTTTGGAATGGAGATGCTTGAGTGAATGCTTTAGACATATTGATGTATGAGTGATTAACTCTAGTGCAAGTGAGATACTGTTAGAAATTGTGCTCTAAAGGCTCATTTTCCTCCATGTATTTTTAAGCTAGAATCCGGCTAAGAACTATTTGTATGTGTTGTTGTAATTATTACATTTGAGGAACCATGTACTTATATTTAGTTCTTACCAGTTTATCCTTAGTCGTTTGGGCGGTTGGGCTAGAGACCCACTGTCGAGAGCAATTTGTAAGACGAAATATGATGATGTTCTACATGTCATGTGTATGAAGATGCTATCTAACTTGCGTTGGCTAGACGGAAGAGGTAGGTTAGTCGAACCAACCCGGCTAGTCGGCATGAGCAATCCATCATGTGTATGACTAGCACAATGGAATCCTTAGACTTGCGGAGGTTACATGATCCGTGTTGTGGACTAGACAACTTTGAGTCCGCCTTTTGTTACCTATAATTGGTAGTCATAAGGATGGTATTGGGATGACTAGGAAGCAAGTTGCATGACGTAGATTAGCCATGACAGAATTTCCCCCTCCTACATAGAGAGATACTCTAGGCTGCTTGTGTGATATGATTTAGAAGCATGGCCATGCGCTACTCGATCAAGTGTTGATCAAGGTAGTCCAACTAGGCTAGGAGGATGGAGATCGGTCTAGAGCTAGGCCAAAAGGAATCACTAGAACGAGAAAGAGACTTAAGTCGGCACTGGTGAAAGAACATGTGGGCCCCCATGTGTGGTTTTGGTAATTAATGACAATCTTTATGGACTAATGTGTGTATTAAGTTATACTTGTAGGATTTGACCATTGACATCGCTTGGAGCCTGTGTTGGCTTCAAGGTCGATGAAATAAGAATAAGATGTGATGTGCAAGCTCAAAATGCGTCATCTATAGAAGATCTCATGTTTAAGGCTTGCCATCCTCGGTGATCATGGATCGATGATGAAGAATCAAGAAAAGCGTTCCATCTTGAGAAGGGCAAGATCATCTACATCGATCTCAAGTGGAATGCTCAAGGCAAAGGTATAATCTTGATAGGTTTTCCCTTTTGTCGGTCTCACGTTGCGTGTGTGAGACCGAGTTTAGAATAGATAACCGTACTATCAAGAGGGGCACTCGTATGAGTAATTTGATCATATCATTCGGAGAGAGATCAAATCTTTGCATACTTGCATCATCGTATTTGGTTGTTATTTGGTCTTATTCATGTGAGGATATAGAGCTTGTGGTAATCTCCATAACAAGCTCTTGTTCATCAAAATCGGATCTTCCGTTTGTATCTTGTTGCGATTTTGATCTTGTCGGTTTTTCGGTTTCCCACCAAGTGTGGTATCCCACATTATTCTACTTGATACTTTCTCACTTGGTGATAACCAATATTTCCAACGCAATTGGAATCGGGTCAATCGGATCTTCCAGTCAAAAGTTATTGCCGTTTGAATATTTGCCCGTCAATCTATTTTCTGGGCCGAGCGGTACTACCGCCCGCCCCTAAGAGCGGCCCGTTTTCTTTCTGCCTCGCTGGGTACCTTAATCCGGTACTACCGGCCGGCCCGGTAGTACCACCCAGGTGGGCCCGGCCCAGTTTCTTTCCCAGATCCAGATCTCGCTCTGCTACTGCCGCTCGTTTCCACACACGCGCTTGCCACCCCGCGTCACTGTCGCTGGGCCCGCTCACGAGCTGTTGCGGCTGCGCTGCACGCGCGCCCGCCCACCGCTCGCTGCCATGTTCCCGCGGGCCCCGCTTCTACCGCTCGCCTGCTGCGGCCCAACCGTGCATGCCCTGTCTGCTGGCCCCGCGCGGGCCCCGCTGTCGCTGCGGCCACCCTGGACCCACGCGCCTTGATTCCCTCCCGTGCGCACAGCCGCCGCGTTGACCGCCCGCGTCCCGCTCGCATGCGCTGCTGCGGCCTAGCTGCTACCGCTGCACTGCAGCTGCTGCTGCTGCCGTGCCTGCTAGCCACCGCTCGCGTGCGCGCGCACGCCTGGGCCCGCTCTGCCCTCGCTGGCACTTGTTGGCACCGCTGCTGCTGCTCTGCCCTGCCGCTGGCCCCACTTGGCTGAGCCATGTTGACCGTACACGCATGCGCCCGCTTCCTGCACTCGCTCGCTGGGGTTGGCTCGACCCGATTTGGTTTGTTAGGTCCGGTAGTACTGGTCGCATCCGGTACTACCGGTCCGTCCAGGAATTTCGCCCTAACGTTCATATTTTGTCTAGCTCTATATAAGTCTTTTGTCCATTTTCGTTTAGGGTTGCTTCTTTCTCCTCCTTTTGTCTAAGCTTTGCCCCCATTTGCCTTACTCTTTGAGCTTGATTTATACTCACCCCTCCATTGATTCTTGCATATATTTGAGAGGTAGTTGGAGAAGATCTAGATCTACGTTTTGACCAAACCAAAACATCTCTTTGTGAGTGTATCTTTGGGGATCTAGATTTTGGGGGATTTTGTGTCTCTCTTTGATTCCTCCTCTCTTGTTCCCCCAATAGCTTTAGTAGCTTTGTTGGAACTTGAGAGTGAGGGATTTGAGCATCTTTGTGGTGTTCTTGCCATTTGCATTTGGTGCATCCGTTTGAGTTCTCCTCGGAGGATTTGGTTTGAGTTGCTCATTGGAGTTTGTCCCTCTTGGGTTCTTGGAACCCTAGACGGTTTTGTGGCCTTGGTGGCATTGTGGCCTTGGTGGCATATGTTGAGGCCTTTTGTGGCGTTTGTTGGGAGCCTCCAATTAAGTTGTGGAGAAGTGCCCCAACCTTGTGAGAGGTTCCGGTTGCCACCGACAAGTGCACCGATAGTGGAAGCGTGGATCGATCCCGTTGGGGTGAGATTCACCGGAGAATAAGGGAGGCCTTTTGTGGCGTTGGTGGTTTGATACCACCCCCTCTCCAAACGAGACGTACTCCATGTTGGGAGGAACTCGGTAAAATATCAGTGTCCCTGCTAGGGATGGACTATCGAGTAGCTCGACTCGTTAAGGCTCGGATTGTTAAGGCTCATACTCGTTAAGCCCTGGATCATTAAACTCGTTAAGGATAATGAGCAAAAAGTAAAGCTCGGCTCGGTTCGTTAGATGTTAACGAACGCTCACGAGCTACTCGTTAAGAAAATACATCGGCCAGATAGATGTATACCAATAATTAAAAACGATAGTTACTACCACGTATGTACCAGTATTTAAGACACATATCAATAGTCGTGCCACACATGAGATGGATAATTGGAGATGGGAATGCGGTGGGGACTAGGGAGACGACGAGTCTAGGAGAAATAAGGGGTCAGTCGATGGTGAATGGTCGCTCTCGGCCTCTCGCTCCTGATCGTTTGGTCTTCATGGGCCAGCTGTTTGTCTTAAATGGGCTGTCAAATTAGACATAAGTGGACTATACCTTGGTTGTTACCGAGTTTAACGAGTAGCTCATGAACATCGTTAGCTCGATCGTTTAGCTCGTTAAGGATATCGAGCAAAAACTGTAACTCAGCTCGAATCGTTAAGGAAACGAGTCGATTTCGAACGAGCCGAGCAAACGAGTGCTCGTTAAACTCGTCGAGTTTCGAGTTTTATGTCCAGCCCTAGTCCCCGCGTGCCTCGGTTATCTCTATACCCGAGCTCTTTACTTATGCGCTTTACATTGTGATAGCCTCCGTGCTTGAAGTAATATATATCTTGATATCACTTTGTTGCTTGTATTGCTTAGCATAAGTTGTTGGTGCACATAGGTGAACCTTAGTTGTTCTAGGTTGTGCTTAACAAAGTAAACACTAGTTTTATTCCGTCTTTGTTGAGCCACTCTAGGAAAAGTTTTAATCGCCTATTCACCCTCCCTATAGGCGACATCCGTATCCTTTCAACTGGGATTGCACTTGCTCCCATGTGGATTATCACCAATATCGCGAGGCAATGGGACTCTGATAGATCATCGCATTGATGGGACTTACAGGTATCTAGGAGCCAACATGTTTTGCTAGAAGTTGTTACCGACTATCCATCTTGGGTAAAAGCTCACTAAACTATGTCCGTCTTATCGTAAGCCTACGGGGTGGCACACTTAAGAGAGTGGGGCTAGGCGGATGAAGATCTGACTAACACAAGCCCACAAAGTTGGACTTAGCTGGATATGGACACTTGTCAATGGGTTGGACCTACTCTTACTAGGGTTAGGGTTGTTGACTGAGGGAGCACAAGGTGTTGTGCACCCTCACCTACTCCATATATAAGGAAGGTGTGGAGGCGGCGAACAGACATCCGAACATTCCTCTAGGTTGTGACTTGGGCCTCACTCCCACATTCTTGTCCTGCGGCGGTGGAACTGAGGCTAGCACCTCTCTCTTTGCTGCTCCACCTTATACGTGTGTGAGCCAATAGCGGTGTCGAATTTGAGGCACTCGGAGGCGTAAGGCAGAGGCGACAGAGTTTACCGGGGCCAGTGAAGTAGGGTCCTAGGATCGGCGAGTTTGACGGAGCCGGAGCCAAAGCAGCTGACGATGAACAAGGACTGCACTGCCCCGACACGCTTCGTCGACTTTCGCACATGTCCGTCTAGGGGTAAACATCTATGGTCATCCTCCTTAGTTGGTTCTTGGGGCATGTCGCCGGAGTCTATCCAGAGAAAAAATTATTTTCCGGCCTGGCTCTACATGTGACCCAACATCTTCTTCATACTGGACCTTTCTAAAAGAAGAATAAATGTTGATGTCATGGTAAAGGTCATGCATGTCTGTCATAGGAGGAGTGCATGGTAAAGCCAATGTCAGACCTTAGTGGAGGACTCGTCTTTAAGGTTATCAGAGGTACAGTCAGGGTGCTCAATAGGATGAAAGGGCAAGTTGGACCTCAACAGGGACGACGTTGTAATCTTGCTGTCACATTAACCTCACAAGTTCGATAACCGGTGTAGCAGTTGGCCTTGACGTCGTCACAATGACAAGTCAACGACATATGAAACTGAATAGGAAAGGTGCAACTAGGTAGTTTCATGGACGTACCTTAACAAATTCTCGAAATGCACTCTCACCCTTCTCCCCTTTGGGTATGTCTCAAAAGCACCCTCGCATTCATCGGCTTGTTTCGTGATTTCCATGCGCTATCATGAAATAAAATGAACAAGTTAGACAACCATCTAAGGGTTACTAATGCAAACATAAATGAACAAGGGCACACATTACCACAAAGTTGAGCATAGGAGCAAAGGAGGTATGGCGCCCATCTTTAACAAGCTTGTTATACTGGATGGTGTCAAGCTCGTCCAATACCAAGAGCTCTTCTAATATTTCTGGATCGTAAGCCGTCGGGCATATCTCCACACGAGTGTTGACAACAAACCATCGAGGATAGCTGTTGAATCCATCCTGATTATACGGGTACCTTTAGCTTTCTTAGCCTTTCCCATGCGCTGCTTCTTATGAACCGTGTCCCAATGCCTTCTTCTTCCTTTTTTGTCCATCTACATATTAACAAAGCAACATCACAATGCGTAATAGTTATAAAATGCACCTAATTGTGGAGCTCGGTGTTTATCTCCTTCCACTCCTACGGGTGAACCCGAAACAACCCAAACTGGGACATCAGGAGTTGATGCAAATGATGTTCAACCATCCACAAGCATATCAACAGGCACTGCCTTTGCCAAAGTAGGGCTTCATCCAAGCACTTGGCAAGTACATGTGCCGCTGCCGTCGGAGCTAGGTTTCCCACGTGCGAGTTTGGCGAGCAGAGAGAGCATGAGAGATGGGGGGATTTTGGTGGAGGATTAGAGAAGGATCGGGCTTTCCATCGCACGATAAGTCGATAACCCTAAGTCAAAGTGCACAGACTTTAAAGGCTTTACACTCCATAGTGCAACACCATTGTCAAAGGTGATGCACTACCACGAGCCTCACCATGCTCGCAAGCGTAGGGGTGTAGCGCCTGTTAGAAGAGCGCTAAAAACTAAAATCATATTTTTGAATTCCAAAAAGTCTGAAAAGAAATCATGATGAAGTGAGTAATATATACCACAAACATACAAACTATCAATTGAAAATAATGTGTATTTTAAGCTATACAAAAACAACAACTGTGGATCTAAGTACCACATTTTCAAATATCTAGAAAACGTTAGATTTTGTTATTTTTGTGTAGCTCATAATAAAAAATCGCATTGCGATTTTACATGCTTGTAGCACAATTGTTCTCTTCTTTCATTTTGGTTTGAAACTTATGAATCACTGGAGCTCAGGTGGCAGAACTTTTTAGGGGCATATAGTAACATCAAAGTTGGTTAATCCCCTCTCAAAAAAAAGTTGGTTAATCCCCATTTTGATTATTGTTGTTATTTAAATTCACTTTAGGACACTTTCTACGCATGGTTTGTATGTTGCAGAACAAGTATGAAATCATGAACTTGAAATGGAATTTTACATATGTCCTTCATTCGCTATTTTACAATTTTGAGGTGAAAGGAATTTTATGGTATGCTTGCCAAGACAAGCATGATCAGTTTAAGAGTGTCATGACTGCCCAAAAAATTCCTTTCATCTTAAAGTTTCTATTTTTGAAACGGGCTTTCCTCTTAGGGCAGGTACATCGCGGGCGTTAAGGACGGATGCTAAGATAAGATTTCCACTAGTTTTGCCAAGATTCCGGCCAATCACAGTAAAATAGCTAGCGTCGACGTAAAAATAAGAGTCGGCGCTTCGTCCGGTTTTTCTAGTGTGGACTCTACTGACGCACTAAAATCAGACTCTGTTTAGCGCCTGGATTAGCGGCGCTACGCTTGCCTAAATTTCCTTTTCGTACATATTGTTTTTAATTAGTTTAGCGTCTATCTAAACGTCTGCCATTATACATGCCCTTATGTTAGTTCCACCTAGGGATGCAGAAGTGGGTGGGACAATTAGGACAAGTGGGATATCACTTTTAGACTATTAGACTAACTCAAAATTAAGTGGGACAAGTGGGATAAGCTAGTTTTGACATATCCCGCTTATCCCACCTAAATTAGAGATAGTCTAGTAGTCCAAAAATGATATCCCACTTGTCTCAATTGTCCCACCCCTACGTCCCTAGTTCCACCAATTTAGCACGTCAGAGCTAAAAAAAACACGGCTTCAACGGAAGTTGTAAAATAGAGCGTGTCCAAAAAAGTTTAGCGCATGCCCTGCGTGCAGCGTGCGGAACCACGCGCTACAAAATCCTAGCGAAGCGCACACCCCAACGGAAGTTTCCGCGGGCATGGAGCCGCCCGGAATTGCAACACCCACCGCCGGCGCTGGGTCTCCGTCACCGGTCTGGAAGCCCGCCGCCGGGCAGAATTGCGCCGCCCGCGTGGAGCTCCGTCGCGTCGACCTCCTCCGCCCCTGGCTAGCTAGCTGGAACCCATGGTGATCGATTCCTGGCTAGCTCGCTCGCTCGCTGAAACCCGGGATGCTTGTATGTTGTGTAGCTAGCTAGCTGATTATTTGTTTCAGATTTATTTGGACGTGTTTGATCTGGTTTGTAAGGTGAATGTGGAGAAAATGTTTTTGTGGCGCTCTATTTTAGAGAGCCTGTTGGAGGGGTTATTAGTGCTGCAAATTTTGCACGCAAGTTTAGGGCCTCAGCACTGGAGTTGCTCTTAGTCTGCGGTTTCTTTTGCTTTTTGTTTGAAAAACACTGGATATACGACACGGGAACCCCAAATGAAGTTCCAGATGAATTCTAGAGAACTTCACAGATGTTAACTACCATCGAAATTGTAACACATGCTAATGGACTGCAATCTTGTGATATCGCTCTAGATGCCAGTGAATGGTGTCCATCTTTATGATCTGCCCACATGGTGGAAGTTTCTCTAAATTCCTGGAAGGAGATGCTAAGACAGAATTCAGTGTATATTGGACAGACAGGGCTTGTTTTATTCATAGGATAGGAAAAACAAAGAAATAGGAAAACCATAGGATTGCGATGTCATGTCCACTTCAATCCTATAGGAACCCACGTGCAACAAAGTTTGTTTGATTCCATCAAAGGATTCTAAGAAAGAGCTTTGAGTGGATGTTAGATTTCCTATGCAATCTAGTGCAAAGGATTTCCTAGGAAAGTTTCCTATAGGAATCAATCCTACAAATCAAACAACCATCATAGGAAAATTTCCTATAGGATTTAATCCTACAAATTTCCTATACAAATCCTTTGGATCAAACATGCCCTGAACATGGAAAGTGCCACGACTTGTCTCAAGAAAGAAGCGAAATGATAATGAGCAACTGGGAAATAGACCAACACTTTTGCCCGTCATTCACAGTCCGCAATCGGATGGCAAATGATGCTCTACAATCCTGATGTGCATACTTGCCAAGTGGGTGCTTTGATTTATTCTGCTACTGATGTTTCAATAGGCAGAAGAACATATACTCAGCAATCATGGACCTCAAGGAGAAATTCCTCGAATCTTTCTTTCCTTGATGAAGGCAACTCGGCACAAGAACCAAATGCTGTTTTGCATGATAAGAGATTCCACAGAATAAGATTCAGAAAAATATCAACATCAACACACAGATGTAACCCATTTTTCTTCCATTACTAGGTCCATCCAATATATAGATATAGATAGATCAGGCTGTGTCCTCATCACACGAGACACACCAAAATATAACTTGAAACCAAACACGACACGACCAGTCCTTCTGGAACCATCATCATCCAACAGCAAGATCCCATCTCACGGATCACAGGCAGATCCCTCTTCTTGACACGAGTAACACAGGAAACACTACTACGGCGACTACTACTGATAGATTAGGTATGACTTGCTGCAGAGTAAAGAAGGTAACGGAACCAGGGCAGTCAGATCTGACTGGAGGCAGCGCCTAGAAGGACTTCTTGGGGCACTCGCGGGAGATGTGGCCCTCCTCGCCGCAGTTGTAGCACCCACGGCCGCCGCCGCCGCCACCACCACCTCCGTAGCCGCCACCGCCGTAGCCGCCGCCACCGCCTCCCTGAGGGCAGTCCCTGGAGATGTGGCCCTCCTCGCCGCACTTGTAGCACCCACGGCCGCCGCCGCCACCGCCTCCGTAGCCACCACCACCACCTCCGTAGCCGCCACCGCCGCCCTGAGGGCAGTCCCTGGAGATGTGGCCCTCCTCGCCGCACTTGTAGCACCCACGGCCGCCGCCACCGCCTCCGTAGCCACCACCACCGCCTCCGTAGCCTCCGCCGCCACCTCCGTAGCGGTCGACACCGCCTCCGTAGCCGCCGCCACCGTAGCCGCCACCGCCTCCGTAGCCGCCGCCGCCGCGACCTCCGCGGTCACCTCCGCCGCTGGGGCGAGATCCGCCAGCGAGGTTGCCCCCTCCTGGAGCGGTGACGTCGGAGGCCTTGGTGCGTCCGTCGTCGCCGGAGACGACCTCGAACTCGACGTGGTCGCCGTCGTTGAGGCTGCGGTAGCCGTCGGCCTTGATGACGGACTGGTGGACGAAGAGGTCCTCGCTGCCGTCGTCCGGGGAGATGAAGCCGAACCCCTTGGTCACGTTGAACCACTTCACGGTTCCGGTCTTCCTCTCACCCATCTTGCGCCGCCGCCGGAAGCAACGGCCCGAAACCCTAGCAGGAAAACCCTAGATCCGCGGCTGTGGAGGCGGAGGGAGGAGGTGTTGTGGTGTGGCGGATGCGCACTATCTACTTATATATATATAGCCTGGGCAGAGCCAGATGGTGGGTCAGATGGGCCGGGCCTACCCTGAATATTGGATTATCTTTATTGTGATTATGTATTTTTAAAAGCCCAAACACACGGTCCACTAACTAGTAACACGAACTGGGCCTGCACGGCTGGACAGACTCCTTTGCTTCTGTTTTGTTGTACGTACGATTTTGTACAGGCATTTGTAGAGGTTTCTTTTTATATTTGTGCATTAGTATCATCATCCCACTCACAGCATTAGTTAGACTGATCGTGATTTTATATTTAAATAAATAAAGAAACATCATCATTATCTTCAACAATGGCAAATCTGACGAGAAAAGCGAAAAAAACTTCGTGCATCCAAATGACATTGTTTATGCTGGTCCGAACAGAGATACCAAGACGGCTTGTTCGAGTGCTTATAGTCCTCGTTACATGGTCCACGAACCTGGTTGTAATTTTTGTTACTTTTTTCCCTTGTACTGCTTCTTATGAGAGTATGAATAGATCACTAGGCTTTTCACACAAAAAAGGATCTGGAATTAAGGTTGAAGGTTTTATAGACGTTCAAGTTGTCATTCTTCAAAATGTAAGAAATTTTCGATGCAAGAGATAGGATGTTTAGTGTTGTTCAACCGGTGGGGATTCCAGTCAAGCTACATGGTGCCTACATGGACAAGAGTCGGTCCGTCAAGTAAAGTCAAGCCAAATCTAGTAAAGTCAATGGAAATGGCATGATCTTCATGAGTCAAAGAAGAAAATAAGAACTATAAAGTGATAAGGTAAAGAATGAGGCATGTGAAGAAAGAATATATATCCCAAAAAAGGTGGAGTAATAGATATGCTAGCCTCGTACGTATAATAGTGTATGGTAGTGGACCAAATTGGCCTATGAACCCTTCATATCTTGGTTATTTTTCAAGGATCACTTGACTATATAAGTCTCAAAAGGGGTGGAGGCTCATTCACATCCAACTCAATACAAATAATAGGAGGGGCTAGTGCTCCAAGACTTGTTCCTCCCTTTTGAAGTCTCAAATAGTACAAGTCCATGCCCGATCTCCTCGGCGCTTTCCTAACCTATGAGTAGGTTGCGCTTCAGCGAGGCGTCCAGACTTATTGTGTGTGAATTCTCACATAGTGTATGACGATCTTCGACATAAAGACGACGCACACACATCCTACTTGACACTTTAGTATGTGACCATGTTGCTCTGTATGCCCCTACTCTCCGTTGATCGAGTACAACAATAGTGACGCCAATGGTTAAACCAACCATAGAGTATACCCTGAGCTAACATCAAAGTTGAACAAAAATGGCTCTGCCAAAGCAAACCCCAAGCAGCCAACATCATAGTCAAGATGATCAATACCTCCAGAGCTAACGTCAAAGTTGAACAAAAGTGGCTCGACCAAATCAAACCTCTGACGCTAACAATTACGACTATCTCAATGGTGTCAAGTGTCAGCGGAGAAATCAAGGGTGCCACCATCGGCAATTCTCCTATAAACCCCTGGAGATGGTACTTAAGTGAGTAATTCTCGTTGGGGTAGAGTCGTGCCAAGGCCTCGTGGACCTCCTACATACTAGGCATCAACATCCTGCAAAGGTCCTCACACCATCCTCTAGCTCGACGATGTGGCTAAATCGTTGAGGAACCTTACTACACCAAGAAAGTATACATCAATGTAATGAGGCTCCTCCTTAAACGACCTAGCTCATAGGCATATGTGTAGGCTATATTAGTGCAAATCAAAGTTTTCTAATAGGAAAACCAGTAATTGTTTTAGTAATGGGTCACAACACGCATTCTAGTAATGGAAGTAGATTTGGTGTAGTGCACTGGGTCTATGTGGTCGTACTACTTCCTCCTCTTCTCATGACATCCCAGGAATAGATCTCCGCGCCACGAACGGTTTTCCCTAGCGTTGAAGTTACCATGCCTCCAAGGTATCCACAAACATCACTTGCTGAATCAATGGATCTGAACGGGCGACTTTAGCGTGGGGAGAGATGGCGGCTAGGTCTCAGGAATTCTGTCATTACCTGAATAAGAGTTAGGCTTATTCGATCAATTGATGAATGATAGGTAGAGATTCGAGCCCCAAATCACAACATGAAGAATATACTCTCGGGAGCCTGCAACACCCACTCTTAACATGGATAGTTACCTCACTTATATACACTAAGTCGGGGAATCAATGTGTATCCATCCACAACAGATAAAATATTTGTTGGAGTAAAGTGATATATCCCACATGCTCTCATTGTTGGAGATATGCCCTAGAGGCAATAATAAATGTAGTTATTATTATATCTTTGTGTTTATGATAAATGTTTACATTCATGCTATAATAGTATTAACAAGGAAACATTAATACTTGTGTGATTTGTAAACTTAATTTGAAGTCCCTAGTAAAGCCTCTATATAATACTAGTTTGTTGGTTAATAGATGATTGTGGTTTCCCTATCATAAACATTGAGATGTTATTAACAACAAGATCATATTGTTAGGAGAATGATATGATGGACATACTCCTATAGATAAGCGTAGCATAAAGATCAAGTCATTTTAATAGTTCAATTGCTATATGCTTTCTGATACATAGTAATCTAATTCCTTCGACCATGAGATCATGCATATCACCTTTACCGGATGGATGCTTTGATGACATCAAACACCACACCGTAACTGGGTGGCTATAAAGGTGGCATTGAGTGTTCGGAAAGTATTGGTTGAAACACATGGATCAAGAGTGGGATTTGTCCATCCATATGACGGATAGATATACTCTGGGCCCTCTCGGTGAAATGTCATCCAATTAGCTTGCAAGCATGTGACTGGCTCACAAGGGATCACATATCACGGGAACGAGAAAAGAGTACTTATCGGTAACGAGGTTGAACTAGGTATGCAGAGATACCGACGATCATAACCTCGGATAAGTAAACTATCGTGAGACAAAGGGAAATTGATATCGTATGTAAGTGGTTCATTCGATCGCAAAGTAATCATAGAAATATGTGGGAGCCATATGAATTTACAGATTCCTCTATTGGTTATTGTTCGGAGAAGTGTCTCGATCATGTCTGCATAATTCACGAACCGTAGGGAGACACACTTAAGGATTCGACGTTGTTTTGAGTAGTTATGGAATGATGAGAAAGAGACCGAATGTTGTTCGGAGTCTCGGATGGGATCCGGGATATCACGAGGAGATCCGGAATGGTCCGGAGAATAAGATTCATATAAGGAAAGTCCCGTTTCGGAGTTGGGGAATGGTTCCGGTGTTTTCATCGGGAATGTTCTAGAAGGTTTCGGAATGTCCGACACTCCGGAGGGGAAGGGTACATGAATGTGTTGTATCAAGTTGATATGATTGCATCATGTACTAAGTGTCATCGCTGAACCAAATAAAGGATTAATTCAAATCCTAGTTTGAAAAGTCAAACAGCTAGTTTGAAAAGTCAAACGGCTAAATTTGGAAAGAGGAAAAGAGGAGGAGTGGGAAACCGAGTTGGGGAGGAGTTCCCTCCTCCAACCGCCGGCCCACCTCCAAGCCGAGTTGGGGAGGGACTCCCCTCCCCTAGGCCGCGCCTCCCACCTATAAAGGGAGGGGCAGGGCTGCCCCTCCTAGCACACAAGTTCCTTGCCCCGAAAACCCTAACCCTAGCCGCCGCCGCCCTCCAAGCCGCCGCCGCCTAGGGATCTCCTTGCCGCCGACTTGGGCACCTCCAAGCCCTAGCCGCCGGCCCTAGCACCTCTTCCTCGGCGTGTCTAAACCCTAGAACACCGAGGGACTCTCTCATACTCCACCATACTCGCTCCGGCTTAAGGCGAAGCCCTGCAAGATCTCCCCTCTACTTCCGGTACCACGCCGTTGTGCTACCGGAATCGCGAGGAGAGTGCTACAACCTCCGCTGCCTGCTGGAACAAGGGAGAGGAAGGTCTTCGTCGAGTACCGAACGTGTGACCGACTGCGGGAGCGCTGCCGGAACGCAGCGCCGGAAGGATCGTCTACGCGATCTTGAGATCGGGAAGAGTATGACTACATCACCCACGAGAATACGCTCTCGTTAAACACTTTGGAATCTTCGAGGGTGAGTTATTCCATCAACTCGTTGCTACAATCTAGTAGATAGATCTTGGCTTGTTTGTTTGTATGCGGTAGAAAATTTTTGTTTTCCATGCTACGAAACCCTACAGTGGTATCAGAGCCGTGTCTATATGTAGATCTGTTGCACGAGTAGAACACAATGGTCATTGTGGGCGTTGATGCTTTTATTGTCGATTGCTTCTTGTGTACTTTGCATCTTGCGGGATGTTGGGATGAAGCGGCCCGGGCTAACCTTACATGACATCGTTCATGAGACTTGCTCCACGCTTGACATGCAACTTGTATTGCATAAGTGGCTTTGCGGGTGCCTGTTTCTCCTAGCATAGTTAAGATCCAATTTACAACGGGTGATTAACAATACTAGTATCAATGTTGTGGTTCTTGTTCGTAAGTTAGAACGACACTTATTGAAAGCCCCAAACCACGTAAAACATGCAAAGAAAGTAGAGGCGTCTAACTTTGTTTTGCAGGGGTGTGCTGTGAGGTGATATGGCCATGATTGTGATTATATTTGATGTATGCAATGTTCCTTATTGTAAGTTGGCAACCGGCAGGAGCCATATGGTTGTCTTTAATTTATGTTAAGACCCGCGTGTCTATTCAAAGTAGTTGTAATAGTTGAAGCCGGTGGACGACAACCATGGAGAAGCGTCATTGACCTTGATGCAATGCCGGTGATGATGGAGATCATGTTCGTGCTAGAAGATGGAGATCGGAAGCACAAAGAAGAAAGGCCATATCATATCACATATTATGAATTGCATGTGATGTTAATCCTTTATGCATCTTGTATTGCTTAGTAGACAACGGTAGCATTATAAGATGATCCCTCATGCACATGAATTTCAAGTAATAAAGTGTTCACCCTTAGTTAGCACCGTTGCTAAAGCTTGTTGTTTCGAAGCACCACGTGATGATCGGGTGTGTTAAATTCCGCAAGTGTATACAACGTGAGCAAGCCAGATTTGCTCATGCGGAAACTAAGGTTTGATCTTGACGAGCCTAGCATGTACAGACATGGTCTTGGAACACGGATCACCGAAAGGTAAAGCATGAATCATATAGTAGATATGATGAACATGTCGATTGTTCGCCATTGAAACTATATCAACTCTCGTGATGATCGGTGTTGATGTGGTGGATTTGGTTCATGTGATCACTAAAACAATGTGAGGGATATTGTTTTTGAGTGGGAGTTCACCTAGATTAAATTTATTAATTTGAACTCAATTTGTCATAAACTTAGTCTAAACTATTGCAAATATGTTATAGATCAATGGCAGCCCCTACCATCAATTTTAATGCGTTCCTAGAGAAAGAAAAGTTGAAAAACAATGGAAGCAACTTCGCGGATTGGTTCCGCAATTTGAGGATTGTCCTCACAGCTGGTAATTTGACCTATGTGCTGGATGCACCGCTGGGTGACCCACCTGCAACTGATGCTGCCGATGAAGTAAAGAATGTTTACCTCACTCGGAAGACTCGGTACTCCACAGTTCAGTGTGCTATCTTGTATGGTTTAGAATCGGAGCTTCAGAAAAGGTTTGAGAATTCAGACCCATATGATATTGTCGAGGATCTCAAATTGATATTTGAGACTCATGCGGCAATTGAAAGCTATGAGGCTTCTGAAAAGTTCTTTAACTACAAGATGGAAGAGGGCAGCTCCGTCAGCGAGCATGTGCTTAATATGTCTGGGCACGCAAACAAATTTCAAAGCTTGGGTATTGTGATTCCTAATGCTTTGGGGATTTACCGTGTCCTCCAATCACTACCACCAAGTTACAAGAACTTTGTGATGAACTACAACATGCAAAACATGAACAAGACGTTGCCAGAACTCTTTGCCATGTTGAAATCTGCAGAAGTGGAGATCAAGAAAGAGCACCAAGTGTTGTTGGTCAATAAGACCACCAAATTCAAGAAAGGCAAGTCTAAGCAGAAGGGACACTTCAAGAAGGGTGGTAAGGAAGTTACCACACCGATGAAGAAAACCAAGGCTGGACCTAAGCCTGATATTGAGTGCTTTTACTGCAAGGGAGAAGGTCACTGGAAGCAGAATTGCCCAAAGTACTTGGTGGATTTGAAGAACGGCAACATCAAGAAGAAAGGTATATCTGATATACATGTTATTGATGTGTATCTCACTAGTACTCGTAGTAGTGCCTGGGTATTTGATACTGGTTTGGTTGCTCATATTTGTAACTCGAAACAGGTGCTGCAGAATAAACGGAAGCTAGCGAAGAACGAGGTGACGATGCGCGTTGGAAACGGATCAAAGGTTGATGTGATCGCGATCGGCACGCTACCTCTTCATCTACCATCGGGATTAGTTTTATACTTAAATAATTGTTATTTGGTGCCTGCGTTAAGCATGAACATTATATCGGGATCTTGTTTATTGCGAGACGGTTACTTGTTTAAATCCGAGAATAATGGTTGTTCGATTTATATGAGTAATATGTTTTATGCACATGCACCTTTGATAGATGGTCTATTCTTATTGAATCTCGATAGTGGAAATACACATATTAATAACATTGAGGCTAAACGTTTGAAATCGAGCGATAACTCGACCTATATGTGGCACTGTCGTCTTGGTCACATTGGAGTGGAGCGTATGAAGAAACTCCATTCCGATGGACTTCTTGAATCACTTGATTTCGAATCACTTGATAGATGCGAAGCATGTCTGATGGGTAAAATGACCAAGACTCCATTTTCTGGTATGATGGAGCGAGCTACGGACTTGTTGGAAATCATACATACCGATGTGTGTGGTCCAATGAGTGTAGCATCGCGCGGTGGTTATCGTTATGTTCTTACCTTCACGGATGACTTGAGTAGATATGGGTATATCTATTTCATGAAACATAAGTCCGAAACTTTTGAGAAGTTTAAGGAATTTCAAAGTGAGGTAGAGAATCAACGTAACAAGAGATTAAATTTCTACGTTCTGATCGTGGAGGTGAATATCTAAGTTACGAGTTTGGCGAGCATTTGAAGAAATGCAAAATACTTTCACAATTGACACCGCCGGGAACACCACAACGTAATGGTGTGTCCGAACGTCGTAATCGAACTCTCTTAGACATGGTTCGTTCTATGATGTCACTTACAGATTTACCGCTATCATTTTGGGGTTATGCATTACAAACAGCCGCATTCACTTTAAATAGGGCACCATCTAAATCCGTTGAAACGACACCGTATGAATTATGGTTTGGGAAGAAACCTAGATTGTCGTTCCTTAAAGTTTGGGGATGTGAAGCCTATGTAAAGAAGTTACAGCCGGACAAGCTTGAACCCAAAGCGGAAAAATGCGTCTTCATAGGATACCCGAAGGAAACTATCGGGTATACCTTCTATCATAGATCCGAAGGCAAAATCTTCATTGCCAAGAATGGATCCTTTCTAGAGAAGGAATTTCTCTCGAAAGAAGTGACTGGAAGGAAAGTAGAACTTGACGAGGTTATCGAACCTTCTCTCGAAATTGCGAGTAGCGCAGCACCGGAAGAAGTTCCTGTGGTGCCTGCACCAATTAGAGAGGAAGCTAATGATGATGATCATGAAACTTCAGTTAAAGTTGCTATAGAGCCTAGCAGGTCAACGAGAACTCGTACCACTCCAGATTGGTATGATCCCGTTATGAGTGTCATGTTGGTGGACAACACCGATGACCCTGAGACATATGAGGAAGCGATGATGAGCCCAGATTCCAATAAATGGCAAGAAGCCATGAAATCAGAGATTGGATCCATGTACGAAAACCAAGTATGGACTTTGGTGGACTTACCGGATGGCCGGAAGGCTGTCGAGAACAAATGGATCTTCAAGAAGAAAACAGATGCTGATGGTAATGTTACTGTCTATAAAGCTCGACTTGTCGCAAAAGGGTTTTGACAAATTCAAGGAGTTGACTACGATGAGACTTTCTCACCAGTAGCGAAGCTAAAGTCTGTGAGGATTATGTTAGCAATCGCTGCATATTACGATTATGAGATATGGCAGATGTATGTCAAAATAGCATTCCTCAATGGAGACATTGATGAAGAGTTGTATATGATGCAACCCAAAGGTTTTGTTAATCGTAAAGATGCTAACAAGGTATGCAAACTTCAACGGTCCATCTATGGATTGAAGCAAGCATCCCGAAGTTGGAATCAACGTTTTGATAAGGTGATCAAAAGTTTTGGTTTTATACAAACTTATGGAGAAGCTTGTATTTACAAGAAAGTGAGTGGGAGCTCTGTAGCATTCTTAATACTATATGTAGATGACATATTGTTGATTGGGAATGATGTAGACCTTCTTAATAGTGTCAAAGAATATTTGAATAATAGTTTTTCAATGAAGGATCTTGGCGAAGCAGCTTACATATTAGGCATAAAGATTTATAGAGATAGATCGAAACGCCAAATATCATTGTCACAAAGTACATATTTGGACAAAGTTCTAAAGACGTTTGGAATGGAAGATAGCAAGAAAGGGTTCTTGCCCATGTTGCCCAATACGACCTTGAGTAAAACTCAAAGTCCGACATCGGCAGAAGATAGAGAAAGGATGAGTAAGACTCCCTATGCCTCAGCCATAGGATCTCTAATGTATGCCATGCTATGTACTAGACCCGATATTGCACATGCTGTTAGTTTAACTAGCAGATATCAAAGTGATCCAGGAGTGGATCATTGGACAGTGGTCAAAAACATCCTTAAGTACTTGAGAAGAACTAAGGATATGGTTCTTTCTTATGGAGGTGATGAACAGCTCGTTGTTAATGGTTACACCGATGCTAGTTGGAACATCGATCCGGATGATTCTAAATCACAATCTGGATACGTATTTATTTTGAATGGTGCAGCAGTCAGCTGGAGGAGTGCAAAGCAAAGCGTTGTGGCGAGATCTTCAACTGAATCGGAATACATGGCTGCTTCGGAGGCTTCACAAGAAGCGATATGGATGAAAGAGTTCATTACAGAGCTGGGTGTGGTTCCTAGTGCGCTGGACCCAATATCTATCTACTGTGATAACATGGGCGCCATAGCCAATGCGCAAGAACCAAGGTCACACAAGAAGCTGAAGCACATCAAGCTACGTTTTCACGCTATTCGAGAACATATCCAAGATGGGGATATAAAGATTTGCAAAGTACACACAGATTTGAATGTGGCGGATCCATTGACTAAACCTCTCCCGAGGGCAAAACATGACCAGCACCAAACTGCCATGGGTGTTCGGTATATTACCATGTAATCTAGATTAGATGACTCTAGTGCAAGTGGGAGACTGTTGGAGATATGCCCTAGAGGCAATAATAAATGTAGTTATTATTATATCTTTGTGTTTATGATAAATGTTTACATTCATGCTATAATAGTATTAACAAGGAAACATTAATACTTGTGTGATTTGTAAACTTAATTTGAAGTCCCTAGTAAAGCCTCTATATAATACTAGCTTGTTGGTTAATAGATGATTGTGGTTTCCCTATCATGAACATTGAGATGTTATTAACAACAAGATCATATTGTTAGGAGAATGATATGATGGACATACTCCTATAGATAAGCGTAGCATAAAGATCAAGTCATTTTAATAGTTCAATTGCTATATGCTTTCTGATACATAGTAATCTAATTCCTTCGACCATGAGATCATGCATATCACCTTTACTGGATGGACGCTTTGATGACATCAAACACCACACCGTAACTGGGTGGCTATAAAGGTGGCATTGAGTGTTCGGAAAGTATTGGTTGAAACACATGGATCAAGAGTGGGATTTGTCCATTCATATGACGGATAGATATACTCTAGGCCCTCTTGGTGAAATGTCATCCAATTAGCTTGCAAGCATGTGACTGGCGCACAAGGGATCACATATCACGGGAACTAGAAAAGAGTACTTATCGGTAACGAGGTTGAACTAGGTATGCAGAGATACCGACGATCATAACCTCGGATAAGTAAACTATCGTGAGACAAAGGGAAATTGATATCGTATGTAAGTGGTTCATTCGATCGCAAAGTAATCGTAGAAATATGTGGGAGCCATATGAATTTACAGATTCCTCTATTGGTTATTGTTCGGAGAAGTGTCTCGATCATGTCTGCATAATTCACGAACCGTAGGGAGACACACTTAAGGATTCGACGTTGTTTTGAGTAGTTATGGAATGATGAGAAAGATACCGAATGTTGTTCGGAGCCCGGATGGGATCCGGGATATCACGAGGAGATCCGGAATGGTCCGGAGAATAAGATTCATATAAGGAAAGTCCCGTTTCGGAGTTGGGGAATGGTTCCGTTGTTTTCATCGGGAATGTTCTAGAAGGTTCCGGAATGTCCGGCACTCCGGAGGGGAAGGGTACATGAATGTGTTGTATCAAGTTGATATGATTGCATCATGTACTAAGTGTCATCGCTGAACCAAATAAAGGATTAATTCAAATCCTAGTTTGAAAAGTCAAACAGCTAGTTTGAAAAGTCAAACGGCTAAATTTGGAAAGAGGAAAAGAGGAGGAGTGGGAAACCGAGTTGGGGAGGAGTTCCCTCCTCCAACCGCCGGCCCACCTCCAAGCCAAGTTGGGGAGGGACTCCCCTCCCCTAGGCCGTGCCTCCCACCTATAAAGGGAGGGGCAGGGCTGCCCCTCCTAGCACACAAGTTCCTTGCCCCGAAAACCCTAACCCTAGCCGCCGCCGCCCTCCAAGCCGCCGCCGCCTAGGGATCTCCTTGCCGCCGACTTGGGCACCTCCAAGCCCTAGCCGCCGGCCCTAGCACCTCTTCCTCGGCGTGTCTAAACCCTAGAACACCGAGGGACTCTCTCATACTCCACCATACTCGCTCCGGCTTAAGGCGAAGCCCTGTGAGATCTCCCCTCTACTTCCGGTACCACGCCGTTGTGCTGCCGGAATCGCGAGGAGAGTGCTACAACCTCCGCTGCCTGCTGGAACAAGGGGGAGGAAGGTCTTCGTTGAGTACCGAACGTGTGACCGACTGCGGGAGCACTGCCGGAACGCAGCGCCGGAAGGATCGTCTACGCGATCTTGAGATCAGGAAGAGTACGACTACATCACCCACGAGAATCCGCTCTCGTTAAACACTTTGGAATCTTCGAGGGTGAGTTATTCCATCAACTCGTTGCTACAATCTAGTAGATAGATCTTGGCTTGTTTGTTTGTATGCGGTAGAAATTTTTTGTTTTCCATGCTACGAAACCCTACACTCATGTGTCAAGTCTCTTCACCATGTTTTTGGTTGGAGTTAAGTGATATATCTCTCATGCTCTCATGTTTCAAGTCGCCAGTGTTTGATCAAAAGTCTGACACAAAGCATAACACAAAGCCAAGAGACTCTATATGCCATGTACACTTTATAAAAGTGCACTCGTGTCTAGGATATGTGTTGGGTTTCGTGACATATATAGAAAATAAAAACTTCATGTGAGTGTGAACAAAAACCAAGATCCGATCTAATAAATGAAGGCAACGAGAGGGAGATTGCATCTACATGTCCTTGTAGTGTTGTAGATATGCCCAAGAGGCAATAATAAAGTGGTTATTATTATATCTTTGTGTTTATGATAAATGTTCATATCCCATGCTATAATTGTATTATCCGGAAACATTAATACTTGTGTGTTTTGTAAACATGAAGGAGTCCCTAGTAAGCCTCTTGTTAAAACTGGCTTATTGATTAATAGATGATCATGGTTTCTGATCATGGACATTGCATGTTATTAATAACAAGATCATATCATTAGGAGAATGATGTGATGGACACACACCCATAGTAAGCATAGCATAAGGTCAAATTATTAAATTCGTTTTGCTATAAGCTTTCAGATACATAGTAACCTAATCCTTCGACCATGAATAATGTTAATCACCATCACCGGATGAGTAATTTAATGACATCAAATGCCACTTATATAACTGGGTGGTTATAAAGGTGGCATTGGGTATTCTAAAAGTATGTGTTGAAGCGTATGGATCAAGAGTGGGATTTTTCCATACATATGACGGATAGATATACTCTGGGCCTTCTTGGTGGAATATCATCCAACTGGCTTGCAAGCATGTGGCTGGGTCACAAGGGATGTCATATCATGGAACGAGTAAAAAGTACTTATCGGTAACGAGGTTGAACTAGGTATGGAGATACCGAAGATCGAGCCTTGGATAAGTAAAGTATCGCGCGACAAAGGGAATCGGTATTGTATGTGAATGGTTTATTCGATCATGAAGTTATCGTTGAATATGTGGGATCCATTATGGATCTCCAGATCCCGCTATTGGTTATTGACCGGAGAGGTGTCTAGATCATGTCTACATAGTTCACGAACCGTAGGGTGACACACTTAAGGTTCGATGTTGTTTAGGTAGATATGGAATATGAGTTGGAGACCGAATGTTGTTCGGAGTCTCAGATTGGATCTAGGACATCACGAGGATCCGTAATGCTCTAGAGAATAAGATTCATATAAGGAAAGTCATTTTCTAGAGTTCAAAAATGTTTTCGGTATTTTGACCGGAAGCTTCTAGAATGTTCTAGAGGGGCCACCAGTGGGGCCACCACCCTGGGAGGGGCCACTTGGGCTGAGGCATGTCGGTGGAAGCACTAGGTCCTGCTGCACCAAAGCCCAAGGGGCAACTTCAGCCACCAAAGGATTTGGGGACAAACCCTAGTTTGTTAAACCCTAAATAAGGAAAGGGGAAGTTTTCCACCTCTTCCCTTGGCTGAGTTGGGGAAGGACTGGGTCAAGGGAAACCTTTGGCTGCACTCCCCCTCCATATAAGGAGGGTGGGGGCGCACCACCCCTTGTCCCTTGCCCTTGGCTCTAAACCCTATCCGCCACCTCTCTCTCTCCTCCGTCTTCCTGCTCCGGCTTAGGCGAAGCCTGATGGCTCAAATGATGTATACAACAAGTTTCCCTCAGTTATAAACCAAGGTTATCGAACCAGTAGGAGAAAGGAAACAGCTCCCAAGGTGTTGCTAGCAACTTGGAACCTGCACAACACAACCACAATACTTTGCCCCAACTTACACTGAGGTTTTCAATCTCATCGGTTTGCTGAAAAGAAAGGATTAAACTTATAGTGTGGAAGATAGTAATTGCTTGTGGTAATTGCAAAAAGTAAATAGTAAACATGAAGGGAATATGCCCTGAGAGGCAATAATAAAGTGTTTATTATGTGTATTCCAAGTATATGATAGATGTTTATTTTACATGCTATAATTGTATTAATACGGAAACGTTAATACATGTGTGTTTAATAAACAAATAGAAAGTTCCTAGTTATGCCTCTCTCATAAACTAGCTCGTTGATTAACAAGATGATCAAGGTTTCCTGATCATGGACATTGGATGTTGTTAATAACGGGATCACAACATTAGTGTAATGGTGTGATGAACATTCATCCGAAGTATAGCATTACGATCAAAGTCATTGAGTTTATATTTCCATAACAACTTACGAAGTGATCCTAATCCTTAGACCATGAGATCATGTCAATCACTAACACCGGAAGAGTTTCTTGATAACATCAAACGTCACACCGTAACAGGGTGATTATAAAGATGGATTCAGAACTAATAAAGTGTTATGTTGAGGCTCATGGATCTAGAGTGGAATTTGTTCATCCCGATGACGGATAGATATACTCTGGGCCCTCTCGGTGATATCACATTGATTAGCTTGCAAGCAAGTGATTTGATCACTAGAATGTTATATCACGGGAACGAGAAAAGAGTGCATGTCGGTAACGAGATCAAACTAGGTATGGAGATACCGATGATCGAATCTCGGACATGTAATGTATCATGAAACAAAGGGATTAAGATACTAGCGTAAAAGGTTCTGACGATCACAAGAAAGTCATCGTTGAATGTGTGGGAGTCAGTATGGGTCTCCAGATCCCGCTTCTGATTATTGATCCGAGAAGGGTCTCGATCATGTCCGCATTATTCATGAACCGTAGGGTGACACACTTAAGAGACACCGACATCCAACTAGAGCAAAAGTTTCATGCCGAAAGAATGAACAAGCGCAGGAATTTATTTCACTAGATACCGAAACGGGTTTTCGGGTGAAATTGCATAAAGTGGTTATGCATGTGAAATGGAATTCTAGCAAGGGGTTATTTGTGAATGTTTGTCATTAAAGTAATTGACAAAATTCTGAATAAAATAAAAGAGTTTTATTTAATGAGAGTTTGCATTAAATTTGGTGGAAATTTAATGGGAATTTGAGTGGAGGGAATTTAAAGGGCATTTTGTGAGTGGAGTGTCCACCCACATGAATGAAGGAGGGGAGGGGGCAGCCCCCCATGGCCGGCGGCCACCCCTTGGGTGCCCCCCTCCTCCTATAAAAGGAGCCCCCCTCCTCACTTGTCTCTCACATCTCCTCGTGAAAAATCTCTCTCCCCCTCTAGAATTTATCCCCCATGGTCTCGGACTAGCGAGATACATGTTCCCGGTGGCTATTCGGCAAGAAAGAGTTGTGCTTCCGCTGCATCGCTGGAGCGAGGAGGCGGAGGTTGCTCGGTGCCTCGAACATGTGTGCGAGCACGGATGCGCTGCTGATTTGCGGCGCTAGGACTTCCTCTCGATCTTGAGATCGGCAAGAGATCGTCTACATCAACCACGAGTTGAACTCGTTAAGCTTTGTCGGTCTTCAAGGGTATGTTCTCTACGGATATACATCCGCCCGTTGTTTGTATCTAGTAGATAGATCTTGGTACATAGTTCCCATCGTAGGAAAATTTTTGTTTTCTATGCTGCGAACCCTACAGTGGTATCAGAGTTGGATCTATGCGTAGATACTTTGCACGGGTAGTACACATATGAGTATGTGGGCGATGCTGATCATATTGTTGCTCCTTTGTTGTAATTTTGGATATTGGTGGCATAGTGGGATGAAGAGGCCCGGACAAACTTTACATGTCCTCGCACATGAGACCTGTTCCACGCTTGACATGCAACTAGTTTGCATAAGTGGCTAGCGGGTGTCTGTCTCTCCTACTATAGTCAATATCTATTTTGCAAGCGAGTTATCAACAATTTGATTATCCTCGTTGTGGTTCATGTTCGTAGGTAAGAACGGTTCTATCTCGAAAGCCCTAAGCCACGTAAAACTTGCAATGGATAAATTAGAGGCGTCTAGTTTAGATTGTTGCTGGGCTAGTGTTATGATATGGTAGTGTTGTAAGTAGAAGTATGAGATGATACTCTTACAACACACATAGTGTGTAAACTCCATAGACCTTGGATTTACACATATAGGTATGATAGTGATCATACCACGATGCACATGATAGAGATCATCTGCGGGAACCATATCATTTCACTAATAAACATATGATGTTTGATAGCATCTTATATTGCTTGTTTAGCGCTTTGTTAGCATAATAAGATGATCCCTCATTTAAATATCAAGATAAGAATGTGTTCTTCCTTTAGTATGCACCGATTATGTTTTCGTCGCTCCAAGACATCACGTGATGATCGGGTGTTCTTGGATCCACGACCATATTTCGGGTGTAAAACAGTTACACATGCGAATACTAAGGTTCTAACTTGGCGAGCCTAGCATGTATAGACATGGCCTCGGAACACGGACCGGAAGGTTAAGCATGAGTCATATAGTTGATATGATGCCCATTTGATGCTCGCCTTTGAAGCTATACCGACTCACATGATGATCGGACTTGGTATAGTGGATTTGGTTCATGTAATCACCAAAAAGGCACGAGGGATGTCGTGTTTGAGTGGGAGTTCATTCGTAATATGGATTAGTTGAACTCAATCTATCAGACACTTAGTCTAAACTTTACAAATTCTGTTGTAGATGGCACCACCTGCTTTTAATTTCAATGTGTTCATGGAGAAAGAGAAACTAGCAACAAACGGTAGCAACTTTACCGAATGGGCCATGAATTTGAGGATTCTCCTCTCTGCTGCACAAAAGCAATACGTGCTAGAAGCGCCGTTAGGCCCCCACCTTTTGATGATGCCCCTGACGAGGAGAAGAATGTCTATCAGACTCGTCAGGAGGACCACAACTTAGTTCATTGCGGCATATTGTATGGGCTAGAGCCGGAACTTCGAAAGCGTTTCGAAAACGGCAATGCATTTGATACAATGGGTGAGTTGAAAATGATTTTCGACACACATTCTGCTATAGAGAGCTACAACGCTTCAGAAAAGTTCTTTAGCTGCATGATGGAAGAGCACAACTCCGTTAGTGAGCATGTACTCAAGATGTCGGGTTACGCCGATAAGCTTGTGTCCTTGGGAATATCGATTCCCATTGACTTAGGCATCCATCGTGTTCTGCAGTCTCTGCCACCTAGCTATAAGAGCTTCGTGATGAACTATAATATGCAAGGCATGAAGAAGTCTCTCCCCGAGCTTCTGTCAATGCTTAAAACTGCAGAAGTGGAGATCAAAAAGGAACATCAAGTGTTGATGATCAATAGGAACACTCGTTTCAAGAAAGACAAGAAGGGAAAACGGAAGGGAAGTAAGGGCGGCAATCCTGTTGCCGTGCCTGAAAAGAAACCCTGAGTTGGACCTAAGTCTGATACCGAGTGCTACTATTGTAAGGGGACTGGCCACTGGAAGCGCAACTGCCCCAAGTATCTGGCAGACAAGAAGGTCGGCAAGGCAAACAAAGGTATATCTGATATACATGTTATTGATGTGCACTTGACTAGTGCTCACAGTAGCACCTGGGTATTTGATACCGGTTCAGTTGCTAATATTTGTAACTCGAATCAGGGGCTGCGGAACAAGCGACCGCTAGCAAGGGGTGAGGTCAAGATGCGTGTCGGCAATGGATCAAGCGTTGATGTGATCGCCGTCGGAACGCTACCTCTCCACTTGCCGTCGGGATTAGTTATAAACTTAAATAAATGTTATCTGGTGCCTGCACTGAGCATGAACATTGTATCTGGATCGTGTTTGATGCAAAGTGGTTATTCATTTAAATCCGAGAACAATGGTTGTTCCATTTATATGAATGAAATCTTTTATGGTCATGCACCGATGATGAATGGTTTATTTCTATTAGATCTCGATGATAATGTTACACATATTCATAATGTTGATGCTAAAAGGATTAAACTAAATGATGATATATCCGCATATATGTGGCACTGCCGTCTAGGTCATATTGGCGTTAAACGCATGAAGAAGCTCCATTCGGATGGACTTTTGGAATCACTTGATTATGAATCATTTGATACATGTGAGCCATGCCTTATGGGCAAGATGACTAGAACGCCGTTTTCCGATTCAATGGAACAGGCGACAGATTTATTGGAAATCATACATTCTGATGTATGTGGTCCAATGAGTGTGTCGGCGCGAGGTGGATATCGTTATTTTGTTACTTTCACGGATGATTTGAGTAGATACGGTTATATCTACTTGATGAAACACAAGTCTAAAACCTTTGAAAAGTTCAAGGAATTTCAAAATGAAGTGGAAAATCATCGTAATAGAAAGATCAAATTTCTACGGTCCGACCGTGGAGGTGAGTATCTAAGTTACGAGTTTAGCACTCACATGAAAGAGTGTGGAATTGTTTCACAACTCACACCTGCCGGAACACCACAGAGAAATGGTGTGTCGGAACGTCGTAATCGTACTTTATTAGATATGGTTCGATCTATGATGTCTCTGACGGACTTGCCGTTGTCATTTTGGGGTTATGCACTAGAAACTGCTGCATTCACTTTAAATCGGGCACCATCTAAATCCGTTGAAATGACACCGTATGAATTGTGGTTTGGAAACAAACCTAAGCTATCATTTCTTAAAGTTTGGGGATGCGATGTTTATGTGAAGAAACTTCAACCGGATAAACTTGAACCCAAAGCGGAAAAATGCGTCTTCATAGGATACCCTAAGGAAACTATTGGGTATTCCTTCTATCACAGATCCGAGGGCAAGGTTTTTGTTGCCAAGAATGGATCCTTTCTAGAGAAAGAGTTTCTCACGAAAGGTGTGAGTAGTCGGAAGGTAGAACTCGAAGAGGTTATTGAACCTTCTCTTCAAAGTATGGCGAGTAGCGCAGCATCGGAAGTTGTTCCGGAGTTGGCTCCACCTATTGAAGAGGGAACTAATGATAATGATCATGAAACTCCGAAAGAGAGTACTACCGAACCTCGCAGGTCAAGCAGGACGCGTGCAGCTCCCGAGCTGTACGGAAATCCTGTCATGAATTTCATGGTTGATGAAAATGATGACCCTGCGACGTATGAAGAAGCGATGATGAGCCCGGATTCCAACAAATGGTTAGAAGCCATGAAATCCGAGATGGAATCCATGTATGAAAATCAAGTTTGGAACTTGGTGGAATTACCTCACGACCGAAAGGCCGTGGAGAACAAATGGATTTTCAAAAGAAAAACTGATGCTGATGGTAATGTGACCGTCTATAAAGCTTGACTTGTCGCAAAGGGGTTTCGACAAATTCAAGGAGTTGACTACGATGAGACATTCTCTCCCGTAGCTATGCTAAAGTCAGTTAGGATTATGTTAGCAATTGCTGCATATTTCGATTATGAGATATGGCAGATGGATGTAAAAACCGCGTTTCTCAATGGTAATATTGAATAAGAGTTGTATATGATACAACCAAAGGGTTTTATCGATCCTAAGGATGCTAACAAGGTGTGCAAGCTTCAGCGATCCATCTATGGATTGAAGCAAGCATCACGAAGTTGGAATCTCCGCTTTGATGAGGTGATCAAAGAGTTTGGATTTGTCCAAACTTATGGAGAAGCTTGTATTTACAAGAAAGTGAGTGGCAGCAATGTGGCATTTCTGATATTATATGTGGATGACATATTATTGATCGGAAATGATATAGATCTTTTAAACAGTGTTAAAAGTTATCTAAACAGCAAATTTTCAATGAAGGACCTAGGTGAAGCGTCATACATATTAGGCATAAAGATCTATAGAGATAGATCTAGGCGCCTAATAGGGCTATCGCAAAGTACATACCTTGATAAGATTTTAAAGAAGTTTAAAATGGACGGAAGTAAGAAGGGGTTCTTACCTATGTTGCAAGGCAAGACATTGAGTAAGACTCAAAGTCCGGCTTCGGCGGAAGAAAGAGAGATAATGGACAAAGTCCCCTATGCTTCAGCCATAGGCTCTATAATGTACGCCATGCTATGTACAAGACCGGATGTGGCACATGTTATTAGTTTGACTAGTAAGTACTAATCGGATCCAGGTTCGGAACACTGGATAGCGGTCAAGAATATCCTTAAGTACTTACGAAGAACTAAGGATATGTTTCTTGTATACGGAGGTGAAGAAGAGCTCGTTGCTAAGTGTTATGTTGACGCTAGCTTTGACACCGATCCGGATGACTCTAAGTCTCAATCCGGATACATATTTCTCATGAATGGCGGAGCGATTAGTTGGAGGAGCTCCAAACAACCTGTGGTAGCGGGATCAACAACGGAGGCCGAATATGTTGCTGCTTCAGAAGCGGCTCAGGAAGTAGTTTGGATGAAGGAGTTCATATCCGAACTAGGAGTGGTGGCAAATGCGTTGGACCCAATGGTGATCTATTGTGACAACAATGGTGCCATTGCCAAAGATCCAAGGTCTCACAAGCATTCCAAGCATATTAAGTGCCGGTTTCACTCCATCCGCGAGCATGTCAAGGATGGAGATATAAAGATTTGTAAAGTACATACGGATCTCAATGTAGCAGATCCGTTGACTAAAACTCTCCCTAGAGCAAAACATGATCAACACCAGAACTCAATGAGTGTTAGATTTATCACTATGTAACTAGATTATTGTCTCTAGTGCAAGTGGGAGACTGAAGGGAATATGCCCTGAGAGGCAATAATAAAGTGTTTATTATGTGTATTCCAAGTATATGATAGATGTTTATTTTACATGCTATAATTGTATTAATACGGAAACGTTAATACATGTGTGTTTAATAAACAAACAGAAAGTTCCTAGTTATGCCTCTCTCATAAACTAGCTCGTTGATTAACAAGATGATCAAGGTTTCCTGATCATGGACATTGGATGTTGTTAATAACGGGATCACAACATTAGTGTAATGGTGTGATGAACATTCATCCGAAGTATAGCATTACGATCAAAGTCATTGAGTTTATATTGCTATAACAACTTACAAAGTGATCCTAATCCTTAGACCATGAGATCATGTTAATCACTAACACCGGAAGAGTTTCTTGATAACATCAAACGTCACACCGTAACAGGGTGATTATAAAGATGGATTAAGAACTAATAAAGTGTTATGTTGAGGCTCATGGATCGAGAGTGGAATTTGTTCATCCCGATGACGGATAGATATACTCTGGGCCCTCTCGGTGATATCACATTGATTAGCTTGCAAGCAAGTGATTTGATCACTAGAATGTTATATCACGGGAACGAGAAAAGAGTGCATGTCGATAACGAGATCAAACTAGGTATGGAGATACCGATGATCGAATCTCGGACATGTAATGTATCGTGAAACAAAGGGATTAAGATACTAGCATAAAAGGTTCCGACGATCACAAGAAAGTCATCGTTGAATGTGTGGGAGTCAGTATGGGTCTCCAGATCCCGCTTCTGATTATTGATCCGAGAAGGGTCTCGATCATGTCCGCATTATTCACGAACCGTAGGGTGACACACTTAAGATACACCGACATCCAACTGGAGCAAAAGTTTCATGCCGAAAGAATGAACAAGTGCAGGAATTTATTTCACTAGATACCGAAACGGGTTTTCGGGTGAAATTGCATAAAGTGGTTATGCATGTGAAATGGAATTCTAGCAAGGGGTTATTTGTGAATGTTTTTCATTAAAGTAATTGACAAAATTCTGAATAAAATAAAAGAGTTTTATTTAATGAGAGTTTGCATTAAATTTGGTGGAAATTTAATGGGAATTTGAGTGGACTTTTGAGTGGAGGGAATTTAAAGGGCATTTTGTGAGTGGAGTGTCCACCCACATGAATGAAGGAGGGGAGGGGGGCCACCCCTTGGGTGCCCCCCTCCTCCTATAAAAGGAGCCCCCCTCCTCACTTGTCTCTCACACCTCCTCGTGAAGGATCTCTCTCCCCCTCTAGAATTTATCCCCCATGGTCTCGGACTAGCGAGATACATGTTCCCGGTGGCTATTCGGCAAGAAAGAGTTCTGCTTCCGCTGCATCGCTGGAGCGAGGAGGCGGAGGTTGCTCGGTGCCTCGAACGTGTGTGCGAGCACGGATACGCTACTGATTTGCGGCGCTAGGACTTCCTCTCGATCTTGAGATCGGCAAGAGATCGTCTACATCAACCACGAGTTGAACTCGTTAAGCTTTGTCGGTCTTCAAGGGTATGTTCTCTACAGATATACATCCGCCCGTTGTTTGTATCTAGTAGATAGATCTTGGTACATAGTTCCCATCGTAGGAATTTTTTTGTTTTCTATGCTGCGAACCCTACAAAACAGTAGATGGAATATCAATGGGAAGGAATGGACCAGGGTCCACAGTTCACTAGAGGTGTTCTCCATAAGATAAATAGCATGTTAGGTGAACAATAGATGATCTTGATCATGAACGGAGCTCACAAGATCTAAACATGATAGCACAAAGGAGGAGAAACAACCATCTAGCTACTGCTATGGACCCATAGTCCAAAGATGAACTACTCACGCATCACTCCAGAGGCTGGCATGGTGATGAAGAAGGACTCCTGGGTGATCTCCCCTCTCCGACAGTGTGCCGAGAAGAGCTTCGGACCCCTCGATCTAGGGATGGAGATGGCGGCGTCTATGGACTTTTTCGTGGATTTCTGATCGGGTACTTAGGTTTTCTGCCTCAGGGTGTTTATATAGGCGAAGGGGCAAGGTCGGTGGACTCCCGAGGGGCCCACACCATAGGGTGGCGCGCCCTAGGGTGGACCCGCGCCGGCCCTAGGTGTGGCCGTCTCGTGGCTCCACTTTGTCTCTCCTTCGGGCTCCGTGTTGCGCCTGAAAAAATAGGATCTTCGTCTTTTGTTCCGTCCAATTCCGAGAATAATTCTTTACTGGCTTTTCTGAAACCAAAAACAGCAGAAAACAGGCAACTGGCACTGCGACATCTTGTCAATAGGTTAGTTCTATAAAATGTATAAAAATGCCTCAAAGTGTAGACAAAACATAAGATAGTTGATACAAAACAAGCATGGATTATCAAAAATTACAGATATGTTTACGACGTATCAAGCATCCACAAGCTTAACTCCTGCTTGTCCTCGAGTAGGTAAGTGATAAAAAGAATGATATTTTAGGTGACATGCACCATCACAATCTTGATCAAGGTATTGTAAAGCATTGATAGCTGGGATCAAAGTACTCTAACATAAGCATGAAAGATATAGTTCTAACAATAAGACATCAACTAAGTTGTAACATGAAAAGGTACAAACAAAAGATCATGAATAACAATGCATTGAAAGACATTTGTTTGTTTCACATATATAAAACATAGCAAGAGTGATATTCATCTTGTCTTTCATGGAGTAGCAAAACATAAATGCATAGGACACCTTCAGAGTTCATAAGGGTGACTAGATACAAATAATTTAAGAACAAGCAATACCAAAATCATGAATCAATCAATAAGTTTTGGGACAATGCACATTGAACTAAGAATGACAACAATGCTCTCTTAATTGGTGCATAAAGGATAGAAAGTGTAGACTCAACAAAAAGTAAAAAGGAAGTCCCTTCACAGAGGGAAGTAGGGATTTCAAGTTTCATAAAGAGCTTCCAAAAATTGTGGTACTTACTAGCTTTGAGCTCTCATTGCCCCTATCATTGGCATCTTGAAGTGATTAAGGTTAAAGTGACACAAATATGAGTATATGCTTGACAAGTTATAAGTTGAAAATCTCATGCCCCTTGCGCACGAGTACCGAACCTCATGCTACTCAACTTTGGTCACAAGCAAGTTCTTGTCATTGTGAGTATATGTGTACCATAGAGAACCACCAATAGGGTACCCCTTGCCGCATGACACATGAGCTATCCCATATCAAAATGACAAGTCATAGACAATGAGCATCTCAGCGATATTTTTATTTGCTATTTGCATAGGTTTTTATTGAGGATGCTTCACAGAATGCTCATTATGGTTATGCTGCAAGTTTCCACCATGATTAGGCATGGATTAGGCTAGCCGCCCAGGCGTTTCTCTAACACATATACAAACTCCATGAACTTACAAGTTATCCTTTTATTTCACACCACCGGGATCCATAAACAAAAGAACACGATATCAACTAAATAGAATAAGTGCAATGTTGAAAGCGTTCCTCATGACAACATGGTTCTGCTAATTCACAACTTATAATTTGCAAGCATATAAGCAACATAGATGGGCACAATGGTTCAAGTTTATTAAGTGCAAGAAAATAAAGTGTGTCGTCAAGTTTGTGAGAGCTTTAATCACTAATTTTCACATAACAAAGGTTTAATTTGGAAGATAGATAAACACATGAATATACTTGGAATGGTGTAACACACCATGCATAGGAATTTTTAGTGGACTCTTTGGAATAACTTTGTTTATTGGGAGTTGTATGCACGAGTAGATCTCATACCTAGTACAGGTGGAGGCTAGCAAAAGACTAGGAGCGACCAACTAAGAGAGCAATAATGGCCATAATCATGCAAAGCGACAAAACATTATTAATTAAAGCATAAAGTGATATCACAAGTCAAAAACTAAATGATCATAGAGGCTAATGTGACTGGTTCATAGTCATAACATGGTGTAAGCATGTGCCAAGTTAACCCAAATAAAGCATCAAAGGAGAATACCACAATATTATGCTTTTGTATGCTAAAACAACGCATGATTCTTTCATGGCACATTAAGCAACCTCAAGTGTTTGAAACAAGTCACGCTACAACAATAATCACTAAGCATATGGTTAAAGCAACATCTAACATGACATAATATAGTCTAAACCACAGTCAAAATAAGCTTCCTTTTGTACCACTATAAGCATGAAACGTTTTACTCTTTTCCAACACCAATCGACTTATTTGAAGCAACTCACAAGGATAATAATCAATAAAGACCAGTGAGCTTGTCTCACAAATTTACAAAGAAGAACTAAAAAGTTCTAAGCATAAAGCATGACAAAACTAAAGCTAAATGAAGTGCTAGCAAAAGTGAACACTCACAGAACAATAAGAGTGAAAACTAGAGTGTTCTAGGCTATGAAGAACTAGGTGTAACTTCTCGAAAATAGGTATGTTGGGGTCTGACCAACTTATTACATCAGATAAAACAAAATAAAACTAAAAACAAAGACAAAGACGCTCCAAGAACAACATATAGTGCATGAAACAATAAAAATAAAATGTCTTCAAAGAAGACCTGAGATTTTTATTGATGAAGAAGGGGATGCCTTGGGCATCCCCAAGCTTTGATGCTTGTACCTCTTGAATATTTCTTGGGGTGACACGGGTGGCATCCCCAAGCTTGAGCTTTTGTCCATTCTTCATCTCATCATATCATTCTTCTCCCACACTTGAAAATTTCCTTCATACAAAACTTCATAGAATCTTCATTAGCAACATTAGTGTATTCAAAATAATAAGCCCTTGGGTTTAATTTCAACTCAAGTAAAAATTCCATTAAAACAAGATATTGTATCAATTCCCTTTAGAAGCTCAAGTGATCAAAGATAACTCAAAAAAGAAACCGATTAAGAGGCAAATGCAAATAATGGCAAAAATCTGTCAAAACAGACCAGCAGGTAAATACCGATTTTTTCGAAAATATTCCATTGCTCAAATAGAAAAATGCAAAAATAAAGAAAGTTATATTATAACCTGGGGCATATGCAAAAAAAATTACAGATCAATCCGATGTACTGGGATTTTTTCACGATTTTTTATAGTGAATCACAAAAATCTGTTTCGGGACAACAACTTCCCCAAATATTATTTCACTCTCATTAGAGGTTATTCTTGACACAAAAACCACACAAAAAGGATAAGGAGAGGTTATTACAGAGGCAATAACTTCCAATACTCGACAAAAGAAAAATTTACTGAAAATAAAAATTGGGTTATCTCCCAAGAGTGCTTTTCTTTAACGCCTTTCAGCTAGGCATAGGAAGCAAGAATGAAGTATTTTCGAATGAAGAAGCATTGTCATCAAATTTTGTTTTAATAGGAGAATCAAAATATATATTCTCTCTCTTTCTAGGTAAGTGTTCTATACCTTTTTTGAGTGGGAATTGATATTTAATAGTGTCTTCCTTCATATCAATAATGGCATCAACAGTTCTAAGAAAACGTCTTCCCAAAATAATAGGACAAGAAGCATTGCATTCAACATCCAAAATATAGAAATAAATGGGGACAAAGGTATTGTTAACCATAATATGAACATCATTAATGCTCCCCATAAGTTTCTTTTTAGCATTATCATCAAGATGGACATCCAAATAACAATCTTCCAATGGTGGCAAATCAAGCATTTCATAAATTTTTCTAGGCATAATAGAGACACTAGCACAAAGATCACATAAAGCTTTGAGATCAAAATAATTCACTTTCATATTAATGATGGGTTCCCAACCATCTTCTAATTTCCTAGGAATAGAAGCTTTATGTTTCAATTTTTCTTCTTTAATTTTCATGAGAGCATTTGTAATGCGTTTTGTGAAAGCCATATTCATAGCACTAGCATTAGGACTTCTAGCAAGCTTTTGTAAGAACATAATTACTTCGGAAATATTGCAACCATCAAGATCAAAATCAAAATTAGCATCGAAGGTAGTAGAACTATTGTTTCCGATATTTCAAAAAAATTCACCATTTTTATTGGAAAAGGTTCCATTGGGTTTATGCATTGTTGCAAAAGGAGTGGGGACTTCATGTGGCTTGCTAGCATCAACATTACTAGTGGTGGTAATAGTACAAATTTTAGTGATACTACTATTTCTAGCAATTTCATCTTCTCTTTCCCACCTAGCATGCAATTCAGCTAACATTCTAACATTCTCATCAATTCTAACTTGTATGGCATTAGTAGCAGCAAAGGGGTTTTCCATAGTTTCAGGTTTAGCAACCATTTTATTAATCAAAGAATATTGTGCTTCAGACAAAGATGGAATATTTTTTTCAGCATTCGAAATTTTGGATTGCAAACCAGTAATTTCCCTATTTAAATTCTCAAGTTGATGACTAATATTTTCAAAATAGTAGATTGTTCCTCCATGGTTTTTATTCTACTCATATTGCATTTGCATGAAGTTTTTAGTGTATCTTTCAACTTCCAAAATCCTTTCTTCACTAGGCATTCCAGATTTACCATGATAACTATTGTTATTATTAGGAGGATATGGCCTATAATTATTATTACCATAAGCATTGTTGCCAAAATTATTATTTCTAATGACGTTCACATCAACTTGCTCTTCTTGAGCAACCAAAGAGGCTAAAGGAACATTATTTGGATCAATATGAGCTTTACCGTTAACAAGCATAGTCATAATAACATCAATTTTATCACTCAAGGAGGAGGTTTCTTCAATAGAATTTACCTTATTACCTTGTGGAGTTCTCTCAGTGTGCCATTCAGAATAATTAACCATCATATTATCAAGGAGCTTTGTTGCAGCACCCAAAGTAATGGTCATAAAGGTGACTCCAGCAGCAGAATCCAACATATTTCTTGAAGAAAAATTTAGTCCTGCATAAAAGGTTTGGATAATCATCCAAGCAGTCATTCCATGAGTGGGGCAATTCTTTAACAAAGATTTCATTCTCTCCCAAGCTTGAGAAACATGTTCATTATCAAATTGTTTAAATTTCATTATTTCACTTCTCATAGATATAATCTTAGCAGGAGGATAATATTTTCCAATAAAAGCATCTTTGCATTTAATCCAAGAATCAATACTATTTCTAGGCAAAGATAGCAACCATTCTTTAGCTCTTCCTCTCAAAGAGAAATGAAACAATTTAAGCTTAATAATATCGCCATCTACATCCTTATATTTTTGCATATCACAAAGTTCAACAAAACTATTAAGTTGAGCAGCAGCATCATCAGTACTAGCACCAGAAAATTTCTCTTTCATAAAAAGATTAAGCAAGGCAGGTTTAATTTCAAAGAAAGTAGCTTCAGGCACAGGTGGAGCAATAGGTGTGCACATGAAATCATTGTTGTTTGTGCTGGTGAAGTCACACAACTTAGTGTTTTCAAGAGTATTCATTTTTGCAAGATTGAAGCAAGCCAACAGAAATTGGAACTGAAGTAGGAACTAATTTTTTTGTGTGTTTTTGATAAAAAGAAGCAAACCAGTACAACTATTTTGTGTGTGTTTTTGATAAAAAGAAACAAGCAAAACAAAGCAAAGTAAACTAAGCAAAACAAAAACAAAGTAAAGAGATTGGTTGTGAGAGACTCCCCTTGCAGGAATCTTCTTTCTCCTAGAAAAGTGGTTTGACGGGGAGGAAGAGATTGAAGCTATCCGTATCTCCACGGCAATGACGCCAGAAAAGTTCTTGATGGCTCAAATGATATAGAGCTCGTTGGGAACCCCAAGAGGAAGGTATGATGAGCACAACAACAAGTTTCCCTCAGTTATGCTTTATTTAGTCTCTAAATGTTTATTTAGTGATTTATTACTGTTTTACTTGTCTTGTTTAGTTTAGAAAAATCATCACATGGCATTTGCATGCATTCATATATTTTTGCTTGATTTGTTTGGATTATAAATTTGGTGTTATCATTTTATGTGTAGATTTTGGTGCTAGTGGTGATTGTGATTGTGAGGATTGTTGCTACTCCCCCAACTACCAAGGCAAGTGGTGCTTCATATTTCTGTCCCAATATTTTGACTATGCATTAGTGATATTTTGTATAGGGCTTGCATGATGTTTTTGCTAAGTATTTATATGCTATGCTTGGGAAATCCTAGTAGATGTAGACTTGTTATAATTTCCTCTAAGTTAAGATACTTGTTATATTGCCATGCTTATCCTAGCTAGTAGCAAACAAGGGTGGTATATACATATACATGCTATGGAAAATTTCACTAAGTTTTGTGACTTATGTTTTTGCTTAATAAAATAACTAAGTGAATGAAACACCTAGGTGGAATGGTAATTGCATGGATGGATTTTTGTTGAGTGGTTACCAGGGCCCATTTTCATGGTCTACCCTGTGTATCTCACTTGTGGAATGCCACCCATGAACAAAGGTATTTGAGATGCCATATGTTAAGAAGCTTCTAATGCAGCCACATGGCAATATGGGCTCTGCTTGGATCATATAGGTTGCAATAACTTAGCCAAATGGACAGTTGGTGGTAGGGGGTGATAGGTTTGGAGCGCATCCATTTTGGTCTAAGGGAAGGATTCTGAAAGATCTTGTCTCGATGCATGTCGAGTCTTGTGGGGAAAGTGCACCACCTCTCGAGAAGGAAGAATCTAAGTACTTAGCCGTGTCCCCGACAATGGACAATTTGAGCATCAAGACATGGAAGCTATCAAGAATCTCCTCATCCCAATTTCTAAGTTAAAAACTTGTGGTTGAACAAGGGTAAAGGTTCACCAATGTCTATTGGTGGTTCCTTAGGAGTTTTTGTCAAACAAAAACTTAGTGTTTTCAACTGATAGGTAAAACCTATTTTGAGCAAAGCAAGCCTAAGCTACACTTAGCCAAATTCATGTAGAAGTTAGAAACTATTATTCTACTAAGGTATCACTTGCCAATACTATTGCAATGTATTGACCCATTGTGGCTGTAACTTGTGATGTTGCAGGTTACTCTGATGAGGATTAGGGTTGTGAGTCTACACTCAACATGTTTGCATGTGGCACATGGAGATGAAGACTTTTATTTATGTTGTTAAGTTAAACTCTTGTACTAGCCTATGGCTATGGAGTTGTAAAAGACTATGTTATCTCTGGAATGACAATTTAATAATGACCTTTGTTTCTGTGTACTTTATCTTAAACTGTGGATGCTAGCATTTGATCCAGGGACTAGCATTGCAATCACAGGGACCTTTACCTTTATAAAGGTGGGGTCTTACAACAAACCATTGAAATGACTTGATCTTTATGCTACGCTTATCTATAGGAGTATGTCCATCACACCATTCTCCTAATGATATGATCTTGTTGTTAATAACATATCAATGTTCATGATCAGGAAACCATGATCATCTATCAACCAACAATCTAGTATTAAAGAGGCTTTACTAGGGACTCTAATAAGTTTACAAATCACAAAAGTATTAATGTTTCCGGTTAATATTATTATAGCATGAATGTAAATATTTATCATAAACACAAAGATATAATAATAACTACTTTTATTATTGCCTCTAGGGCATATCTCCAACACCCACACCATGGCCAGGCGTGGCCAGGGGTGGCCCGTGCCACCCTATGGTGTGACCGCCTTGGTGCCCTCCTCTGTCTCTGCTTTGGAATCCGTCTTCGTGTCGGGAAAAATAGAGGTTTGGCTTTTGTTTCGTCCAATTCCGAGAATATTTCCTTTGGTAAAAACCTAGAATAGAAAAACAACAGAAAACAGGAACTGGCACTGTGGCATCCTGTTAATAAGTTAGTTCCAGAAAATGCATAAAAATTCCACGAAGTGTAAGCAAAACATAAAGCAATTGGTGTAAAACAAGCATGAAGCATCAAAAATTATAGATATGTTTGCAACGTATCAGCATCCCCAAGCTTAACTCTTGCTCGTCCTCTAATAGGTAAGTGATAAAAAGAATATTTTTTGAGGTGACATGCACCATCACAATCTTGATCAAAGTATTGCAAAGCATTGGTAGCTGGGATCAAAGTACTCTAAACATAAGCATGAAAGATATATTCCTAACAATAAGACATAGCAACTATTTGCAACATGAAAGGCAACACAACCAAAAGATCATGAATAATGCTTTGAAACACATTTGTTTGTTTCACATATAGAAAACATAGCAAGAGTGATATTCAGCTTGTCCTTCATGGAATAGCAAAACATAAATGCATAAGACACCTTCAAAGTTCATAAGGGTGACTAGATACAAATAATTTAAGAACACGCAATACCATAATTATGAATCAATCAACAAGTGTTGGGAAAATGCACATTGAACTTAGAATTAAAACTATGATCTCTTAGCTGGTGCATAAAGATAGAAGATGGAGACTCAACAAAAAGTAAAAAGAAAGGCCCTTCGCAGAGGGAAGTAGGGATTAAATGGTTTTATAAAGCTTCCAAAAATTATGGTACTTATTAGCTTTGAGCTCTCATTGCCCCTATCATAAGCATCTTGAAGTGATTAAGGTTAAAGTGAGGGCAAATATGAGTAATATGCTTGACAAATCACAAGTTGAAAATCTCATGCCCCTTGAGTATGAGTACCGAGACCTCATGCTACTCAACTTTGGTCCCAGGCAAGTTCTTGTTATGGTAAGTATATGTGTATCATAGGGAACTGCCAACGGGTACCCCTTGCCCCATGACACAGGAGCTATCCATATCAAAATGACAAGACAACAAACAGTGAGCATCTCAGCGATCTTTTTATTTGCTATTTGCATAGTTTTTTATTGAGGATGCTTCATAGAATGTGACTATGGTTTTGCTGTAAGTTTCCACCATGATTAGGCATGGCTTAGGCTAGCCGCCCAGGTGTTTCTCTCACATATATACAAACTCCATCGACCTGCAAGATCCCATCTTATTTCACACCGACGGCATCCATAAACAAAAGAACATGATATCAACTAAATAGAATAAGTGCAATGTTGAAAGCATGCCCCATGACAGCATGGTTTTGCTAACTCCCAACTTACAATTTGCAAGCATATAAGCATCATAACATAGTCACAATGGTTCAGGTTTATTAAGTGCAAGAAATAAAATGTGCCTTCAAGTTCGTGAGAGCTTTAATCACTAATTTTCACATAAATTTTTTTTAATTTGGAAGATATATAAAAACATGAATATACTTGGAATGGTGTAACACACCATGCATACGAATTTATAGTGGACTCTTTGGACTAACTTGGTTTCTTTGGAGTTGGATGCACGAGTAGAGCTCATACTCAGTACAGGTGGAGGCTAGCAAAAGACTGGGAGCGACCAACTAAGAGAGCAATAATGGCAATAATCATGCAGAGCGACAAAACATTATTAATCAAAGCATAAAGTGATATCACAAGTCAAAAACTAAATTATCATAAAGGCTAAGGTGACTGGTTCATAGTCATAACATGGTGTAAGCATGTGCCAAGTCAACCCAAATAAAGCATCAAAGGAGAATACCACAGTATTATGCTTTTGTATGCTAAAACAACGCATGATTCTTTCATGGCACATTAAGAAATCTCAAATGTTTGAAACAATTCATGCTACAACAATAATCACTAAGCATATGGTTAAAGCAACATCTAACATGACATGATAAAGTCTAGGCCACAGTCAAAACAAGCTTCTTTTTGTACCACCATAAGCATGAAACATTCTACTCTTTTCCAACACCAATCAACTTATTTTAAACAACTCACAAAGATAATAATCAATAAATACCATAGAGTATTTCTCACCTAACTACAAAGAAGAACTAAAAATTTCTAAGCAAAAATAAGAAGAAAATTAAAGCTAAACGCAGTGCTAGCAAAGGTGAACACTCATAGAACAATAAGAGTGAAAACTAGAGTGTTCTAGGCAATGAAGAACGGGGTGTGACTTCTCCAAAATAAGTGTGTTAGGATACAACCAACTTATTGAAGAAAACAAAGCAAAAAAAATAAAAAAACAAAGACACTCCAAGAACAACACATAGTGCATGAAGCAAAAAGATATAGTATCTTAAAAGAAGACCTGAGATTTTTGTTGATGAAGAAGGGGATGCCTTGGGCATCCCCAAGCTTTGACGCTTGTACCTCTTGAATATTTCTTGGGGTGACATGGGCATCCCCAAGCTTGAGCTTTTGTCCATCCTTCATCTCATCACATCATTCTCTCCCTACACTTGAGAACTCCCTTCATACAAAACTTCACACAATATTCATTAGCAACATTAGCGTATGCAAGATAGTAGATCCACTTTTGGTTTAGTTTGAACTCAAGTAAAAAATCCATTAAAACGTTAGCTATTGTAGCAACTTCTTTGAAAAACTGTTCCAATGATAAGAACTCAAAAAGAAAGAGATCAAGAGGAAAATGCAAATAGTGGCAGAAATCTGTCAAAACAAATGAGCAGGTAAATATAGATTTTTTAGAAACTATTCTGTTGCTCAAATCGAAAAGTGCAAAACAAATGAAAGTTAGATAATTACCTGGGGCATGTGCACAATAAATTTCAGATTAATACGACATTCTGAGATTTTTCACAATTTTTTACAGCGAAGCAGAGAAATCCGTTTCGGGACATCAACTTCCCCAAATCTTACCTTCTTCCTATTAGAGGCTACTCTTGGCACAAAAACGAAATAAAAAGGATAAGAATAGGTTGATACAGAGGTAACAACTTCCAAGACTCAAATAAACAAAAATAAACTGAAAGGAAAAATATAATGGGTTGTCTCCCAAAAGCTCTTTCTTTATAGCCATTAAGATAGGCATGATAATTTCTATGACGCTCTCATATGTATAAATTGAACATATAAGAATGCATCAAGAAGAAAACATCCAACACATTTAAGTCTAACCCACTTCCTATGCAGAGGGAATTTTGTAAGAAGACAAATTATTGAAACAAGAGGCTACTAGCATAGGAAGGCAAAACAAGTGCAACATCAAAACTTTCAACATAAAGAGGGGAAACTTACTATTATTGAGATGCATAAAACCATGTTTCCCTCTCTCATAATAACTTTAAGTAGCATCATAAATAAAATTATCAATATAACTATCACATAAAACATTCTTATCATGAGCCACATGCATAAAATAATTATTACTCTCCATATAAGCATAGTCATTCTTATTAATCATAGTGGGAGCAAATTCAACAAAATAGCTATCATTATTATTCTCATCACCATAGTCATTAAATATAGGAGGCATATTGTAATCATAATTAATTTACTCCTCAATAGTAGGTGGAATGAAAATATCATATTCATCATTGTAATCATCATACATTGGAGGTATAGTATCATCATAAGCAATATATAGTTATATTCCAAAGTGTGTTCATTTGTAAACATATCATCATTGGAATGGACATGGATAGTACCTATAGTACAACAATTATTAACATCATCATTTTCATAATTGGTACCCAAGAGATTTTTAATATCAAAAGTAGTGTGCTTTTCCCAATCATGATCACTACTATAGGTAACATGCATAGGTTCATATCGAGTTCAGACTCGTCAGCAAAAACTATAATAGGAGCAACATGCTTAGGGGAAAATACCGTTTCCTCTCTCCTTTTACTCCTCCTCCTCTTCTTCTTCTTCCCCTCTTTAGGAGGGATAGGCTTGAAAGGAAGCTTCTCCATATACCCTGGTTTATTGTTAGAGACAATAGGAGAAACTTTGGAGGATTCCTCCTTTTCATTAATAAGAGCAAAACACATATTAGTCCTGTCATATTTTGGTAAAATCTCATCTTTTATAATATTTTGTATGTAAGTATTTGCGTGGCAATTATCAACATAGTAAATATGACAACCATGCAGGACGTTGTTCATATCAAAAGCACTCATATATACCAAAGAAGTTTTTCTTGATAACTCTTCACACCCCAAAAATAATGTAAGTTCATCATACTGATTAGGAGTGATCATGTCATCACAATACAAAGTTGTAGTACTCATTGGATTAGAAAGGCTATTATCATAGCTTGAGCATTGAAAATTGAAATGTCCTACTTTATGGCAAAGTTCACAAATAATAGGATAGAGGGCACAAACTTTTTCACCAAGATCATTTAGAGCCCTATCCCACGTTCTAGTTTTTTCATTCCTGTGGTGAATAAAATATTCTTCTTCGATTTGATTCTTTTCACAAGGTCTAAGTACTCCACAAAAATTAACATGCTTATAATAAATACTACTTTCAGAGGTTTGAGCATGTTTATTGCAATCATTAATAACAATTACATTTTTCATGCAAGTGTCTTTAAAAGGTTCATGATACATGTCCCAATTTTCTTTAGGATCATTAATATGAGAAGCAAAGGCTCTACAATAATCAACAAGAATTTGAGGATCAAGACCATATTTAACACTAAGCTCTTGAAAATCAATAGTTTTAGCGAAAAACTTAATGCAATATGATACGTTGCAAACATATCTATAATTTTTGATGCTCCATGCTTGTTTTGCACCATTTTTATTATGTTTTGTCCACACTTTGTGGCATTTTTATGCATTTTATAGAACCAACCTATTAACAAGTGCCATAGAGCCAGTTGCCTGTTTTCTGGAACTAACCTATTAACAGGTATAAACAAATCATACTCATAGTTTATACCTAGTTCTTTACCTTTGTCGTTATCCCAATCTTTGGTATTGCTTTGAATTGTTTAAATAAGATCCCACTTAGTTTTGACCTCCTTACTTCTGAAGGATCCCTCTAAACATGCATCTAGATAGTCCTTGTAATGTCCTGAAAGCCTTGCATAAAAATTATTAATAACAATATCACTAGGGATCTCATGAATGGCACATATGAGCATTAGTGACTTCACTCTCTCCCATGCTTAGGCAATACTTTCTCCATCATGAGGATGAAAATATAATTTCTATCTTTATGAATTTCATGGGGAGGATAAACTTTTGAGTAAAAGAGAGGTTCAAGTTCCTTCCACTCCGAATGATGAGGATCATCTAGTAGCTCATACCACTCCCTTGCTTTGTCCTTAAGTGATAAAGAGAATAGCTTCCTCTTAACTTGGAAACCAAGGCTATCGAACCAGTAGGAGAAAGGAAACATCTCCCAAGGTGTTGTTAGCAACTTGGAACCTGCACAACACAACCACAATACTTTTCCCTAACTTACAGTGAGGTTTTCAATCTTACCGGTTTGCTGGAAACAAAGGATTAAACATATAGTGTGGAAGATAGTAATTGCTTGTGGTAATTGCAGAAAGTAAACAATAAACAGTAGATGGAATATCAATAGGAAGGAATGGACCAGGGTCCATAGTTCCCTAGAGGTGTTCTCCATAAGATAAATAGCATGTTTTGTGAACCAATAGATGATCTTGATCATGAACGGAGCTCACAAGATCTAAACATGATAGCACAAAGGAGGAGAAACAACCATCTAGCTACTGCTATGGACACATAGTCCAAAGATGAACTACTCATGCATCACTCCGGAGGCTGTCATGGTAATGAATAAGGCCTCTAGGGTGATCTTCCCTCTCTGGCAGGGTGCTGAGAAGAGCTTCAGATCCCCCGATCTAGGGATGGAGATGGCGGCAGCTAAGGATTTTTTGTGGATTTCTGATCGCGTACTTAGGATTTTTGCCTCAGGGTATTTATATAGGCAAAGGGGCAAGGTCAGTGGATGCTCGAGGGGCCCACACCATAGGGCGACGCACCCTAGGATGGACCCGCGCCGACCCTAGGTGTGGCCGCCTCATGGCTCCACTTCGTCTCTCCTTCGGGCTACGTGTTGCGTCTGAAAAAATAGGAACTTCGGCTTTTGTTCCGTCCAATTCCGAGAATATTTCTTTACTAACTTTTCTGAAACCAAAAACAGCAGAAAACAGACAACTGGCACTGCAGAATCTTGTCAATAGGTTAGTTCCAGAAAATGTATAAAAATGCCTGAAAGTGTAGACAAAATATGAGATAGTTGATACAAAACAAGCATGGAGCATCAAAAATTATAGATACATTTATGACATATCAAAGCCCTGCAAGGATTCTCCTCCTCCACCACCACCACCACGCCGTCATGTTGTTGTGATTCCGAGGGGATCTACTACCTCCGCTACATGCTGGAACAGGGAGAGGAAGGTCTTCATTGACTCCGTACGTGTGACCAAGTGCGGAAGCGCTACCGGAACGCAGCGCCGGAAGGATCGTCTACGCGATCTTGATATCAATCATGAAAATTTGATCTCGTTAAATGCTTTGGATCTATGAGGGTTTATTCTCTTCAATCTTGTTGCACCGATCTCGTGGATTATATCTTGGCTTTGCCATAGATTGGATCTTCGTTTTATGTGTTCTTGCAATAGAAATTTTTTGTTTTCCATATAACGAACCCTATAGTGGTATCAGATCCGACTCTATATGTAGATCTGTTGCACGAGTAGAACACACTGGTTTTGTGGGCGCTGATGCTTTTTTTGTCGCTTTATTTTCGTGTACTTTGCATCTTGCAGGATGGTAGGATTAAGCGGCCCGGGCTAACCTTACATGTCATTGCACATGAGACTTGCTCCACGCTCAATGTGCAACTTGTATTGCACAAGTGGCTTTGCGGGTGTCTATCTCTCCCACCATAGTTAAGATTCAATTTACAATGGACACTTGACAACACTTGTACCAGTGTTGTGGTTCATGTTAGTATGTAAGAACGGTTCTTATTCGAAAGCCCCATGCCACGTAAAACATTGATACGTCGGAAACGTATCTATAATTTTTGATGCTCCATACTATTTTAGTATCTACTTTGCTTTGCTTTGTCTACACTTTGAGGTGTTTTTTATATGTTTTCTAGAACTAACATATTAACAAGTTGCCACAGTGCCAGTTGCATGTTTTCTTCTGTTTTTGGTTTCAGAAAGGCAGAAAATTAATATTCTTGGAATTGGACGAGACAAAAGCCAAAGTCAATATTTTACCGTGGGAAACACAAAGCCAGAAGACGAGACGGAGAAGGCTCACCAGGGGTGCACACACCCTGGCCGCGTGGGTGGGCCCACCCCACGCCTGGGAGGGTGTAGCCGCCCTGGTGGCCCCCTGGCTCGCCCCTTCGCCTATAAGAAGCCCCCGATGCAGAAACCTTAGCCACCCGATCAAAACTTCACGAAACCGTCTGTAGCCGCCGCCACCATCATCCCTAGATCGGGGGGTTCTGAAGCTCTTCCCGGCACCCTGCCGGAGGGGAGATCATCCTGGAGGCCTTCTTCTTCATCATGCCAGCCTCCGGTATGAAGCGTGAGTAGTTTCACCTTGGACTACGGGTCCATGTAGTAGATAGATGGTTATATCTCCTCCCTTGTGCTTTCATGTATAGATCTTGTGAGCTCTGTTCATGATCAAGATCTAATCTATTTGTAATCATGCATGTTGTGTTTGTAGAGATCCGATGGATATTGAGATTACTATGTCAGATTGATTAATGGTTTTGTCTATTTGATTCTATCATGTCTCTGTTGTTTGTGATCTTGCATGCTCTCCATTGTTAGTAGCTATCTTAGCCAAGTAATTGCTAGTGACTCCAAGAGGGGGTATTTATGCTCGATAGTGGGTTCATGCCTCTAGTTTCCAAGGGAAGTGACTGAAATCTCTTCGGTTGTAGATGTGATGTTGCCACTAGGGAGAAAACAATGGTCTCTTGTTCATGGAACAAGTGGATTGTTTACCTTACACACTTTGCTTAAAGCAGTTGTCTGTTGCTTGCAACTTAATACTAAAGGGGGTTCGGATGATAACCTGAAGGTGGACTTCTAGTCATAGATGCAGTTGGATGGCGGTCTATGTATATTGTTGTATTGCCCAATCGAATCTCATAGGATCTTTTTGTCTAGTATTGCATTGTTATGCCTTTCTCAATTGCCTCGCTGTAATTTGTTTACCCTTCATGCCATGTTGTTTATCTAAGGAGAGAACCTCTAGTGAACTATGGACCCTGGTCCAATCTTTACCATTGATACATCTTACACTGTTACTGTTTACTTGCTGCAAACCATCATCAACTTCCACACCATACAGTTAATCCTTTGTTTTTAGCAAACCGGTGAGATTGACAACCTCACTGTTCGTTGGGGCAAAGTCTTGAGTTTGTGTTGTGCAGGTCTCCACGTTGCTTGCAGCACTTTTGGGACGTTTTCTTCCTCCTATTGGTTCGATAAACTTGGTTTCTTACTGAGAGAAGACTTGCTGCTGTGCTGTTTCACACCTTGCTCTTGGGGTTTCCCGATGAAGCGCTCCACGTTGACACAACACTATCAAACATGCAATGAAAATTAGAGACGTCTAACTTGTTTTTGCAGGGGCATGTGATGTGATATGTTCATGATGTGATTGTAATTATATTTGATGTATGCAATGATACTTATTGTAAGTTGGCAACCGACAGGAGCCTAATGGTTGTCTTTAAATTCATTAAGACCCGCGTGTCTATTCATCATGTAATAGCTTTGTTCCAAGTAGTTTTAATAGTTGCTGTTGGTGATGGACAACCATGAAGCGGCGCCACAGACCTTGACGCAATGCTAGTGATGATGGAGATTATGTCCGTGCTTTGGATATAGAGATCAAAGGCACAAGAATAAAGGCCATATCATATCACATATTATGAATTGCATATGATGTTAATCCTTTTTATGCATCTTGTGTTGCTTAGATCGCGACGGTAGCATTATAAGATGATCCCTCTCACTAAATATCAAGTAATAAATTGTTCCTTCTTAGTAGGCGCTGTTGCTAAGACTCGTCGTTTTGAAGCATCTCGTGATAATCGGGTGTGATAGATTCTACGTGTGCATACAACGGGTGCAAGCCATATTTGCGCATGCAGGATACTAAGGTTAACCTTGACGAGTCTAGCATGTATAGACATGGTCTCGGAACACAGAATACCGAAAAGTAAAGCATGAGTCATATGGATGATATGATGAACATGTTGATTATTCGCCTTTGAAGCTACATCATGTCTCATGATGATCGGACTTGGTGTAGTGGATTTGGTTGATGTAATCACCAAAACGACTCGAGGGATGTTGTTTTGAGTGGGAGTTCAAAAGTAATATGATTAAAGTTGAACACAATTTATCATAAATTAAATCAAAGTGAATTTGCATAATTGTTGTAGTCATTGGCATCCGTTCACCACCTTACACTTAGTTATAATTGAGATAATAGAACTATAGAATTCTGGATAGTTACTTTATGATCTGGTATCGTATTGTTTTGAGTATCAATCTAAAGTTTAAAACTCATATTGCAAACTTTTAGCAAACTCCGTTTACTCGGTGAAGTTTAATAATTAATATTAAATCAAGAGTAATATTCCAATGTTAGTATCTAAAGTATCATGTTTTCCTCCATGATTCTTGATATTTAAAAGAGTTTTTTAATATCAAGGTTATCTAGGAGCTAAAAGGATTGTTTTCAGAAACCTTCATGTGTGGAAGATATTACGATATCTAAAACAATGTTTTTGGTTGCAACATGATAGAGTATAATTTAGCAAAATATAAGTTCTCATATTTGATGAGAATTTGCGAAGGTTGAAGACGCTAGTCGTCCTAATCCTACAAAGGGTTTTGGAAGCAACATTATACTCGCGATTCTCCTTTATAAGCTATAGTAGCGTGATCATGAAAGTTGTCACGATAAGGATGAATAGAAGATGCAGGTAAAATGTTTACTACACTAAAATATTACTAAACAATGAATTTTGAAAGAACACCAAACATTTGATGATGGTGATCTACTTCATAGTGCAAGTCCAAAGGTATTAGTATTTGACTATACACGCTTTGGACTATGTGTCATGTGTATGGCGCCACTGTTGATGTTGATGGATTCTTTTAAAAGAGAAAGGAAATGTTGAAAGAGAATCTCAAAAATATTTGGCAGAAAAGGTAAGACTGGAATTAGATATACACGTTATGGCTGTATTCTTTGCTTGTTAAACAATGTGGTTCATGGGTATTAGATACCGAATTGGTTGGTATGAAATGTCATGCAGGACAACACAATTCATGAACTGCAATGGCCTAAGTAACCAGCAAGAGAATATGTGATGATGTTCACCAAAAACAAACAAAGTGTTGTTGTGTTTATTGTTGACATCAAAGCTTTCCTTCAAGATTTGTTTCAATAAAATTGTTATTCTGATCAGGTATTATAAGAACAAATGGTTGTTCAAATAATTACCGTATTCCATAAAAGATGGATGATTTACAAGTCTGGTTGGAGAAATCACATCAATAAAACTAATGCTAAAAATGTTGAAAGACAAATGATTGAAAGATCACTTAAGAAGTGACATCGCCATTTAAATTACATTGGAAAGAAAACATGTAGAAACTCCATGTTGATGGAATTTTGGAGTCTTTTGATTTTGATCAAATGACGCTTGTAAGACTTTCCTGGAGATAATTGAAACTTTATTCAAAGTCCAAAGAAGAACGGACGACTAAATTATTCGAATTTGTACATATTGATGTATGTAGTCCATTATGTGTAGTCATGAGCGATGGATTTCAACTCCATATGCTTTCTCCGGAAATTTGAGTAAATACATGTGTATATTTACTTAATGAGGAAGAAGTGTGAAATATTTGAAAATGTTCAAAGACTTTCAAGATGAAGTGGAAAATCATTGTAACAAGAAAATAAAGAATTTATGATTGGATCATAAAGGAAGATATTTTAAGTTACAAGTTTAGCATAACACCTAAGATTTGTGGAATTGTTCCATGGATTTGCATTTCCCAAAACACCATAGAAGTATGGAGTGTTCGAGATATGTAATGAAACCTTGTTTGACATAGTGAGATCAAAGGTGTTATTTATGAAACTGCCATAGTATTTTAAAGATTAAAACTTTAGTGACTACCGCTTTTTCACTGAAAAGAGCACCATCGTGATCCGTTGAAATGACACCATATGAGTTATGGTTTGGGATAAAACCCAAATTGTCCTTTCTTAAATTTTGGTATGCTGAGCGTAAGTAAAATATTTATAACCAAAGTCGGATGAGCATGTCTTTGTATGTTATTTCAAATAACCATTGGGTATTCCTCCATAACACCAAACACAAAAGTGTTTGTCGCTTAGAACGTCAAGTTTCTTTAGAAGGATTTTTTCGTGAAAAGTAAAGTGGGTGGACAATAGATCTTTGATAAGGTTATTGAACTTTAGCTATATGTGCTGAGTTGCACAGCACCGGAAAGTGTCCCGGAGGCAGCAAAAATGCTCATGGCTCAGGTGTCCCAAAGGTTGTGGTCACGGAGGTCTAAGTTCCTATTGAACCAAGTAGGTTGGGTAAATAATCAAATACTAAGATTTGAGAGTAAATAATTATTGTTTGATAATGATGAACCGACTACATGCAAAGAAGCAATGATGGACCCTGACTCCATCAAATGGCTTGAAGCCATAAAATCTGTGATAGTTCCATACACGAGAAATCAAGTTTTGAACTTGAAAGACCCTCTGGAAAGGTGTAATACCATATAGTCATATTTGGACTGTAAAGAAATAGACATGGATGTTTCACATTTATGAAATAGTTGACACGTCGGGAAAGAGTTTACGACAATTTTCAACGAGTTGACTATGACAAGATTTGATCTTTCATAGCGATATTTAGTCTGGACAGATTAATGTAGCAACCACTACATATAACTTTGGTATATGGTAGTTGAACGGACAAAACAAAGTTCTTCTAATAAAATGGTTACCTAGGACATGTACATGACACGATCTAAAGGATTTTGTTAATTCAAAGGATGCTAAGAGCGCATGCAAACTTCAATGGTTGAAGTGAGCATCGTGGAGTTGGAATCTTCACCGTGATGAAACTGTTTAAAGAGTTTTATTTCATCGGAGACGATGAAGATTCTTGCATTTGCAAGAAATTAAGTGGGAGCGCTAAGACATATTTCTAATACATTATGTGGAGGACATCTTGTTGATTGGAAGTGATGTATCTTTTTTTGACATAGGTTAAGAATTTCATTTTGATGAAAGACTTAGGAAAAACCCGAATATTAGGTATCAATGTCTATATGGATAGATTGAGACGCTAATATGGTTGTGCCAGATGTACATAGATAAGATATTGAATGAATTCAATATGGAAACAACAAGAAAGGTACTTGTCGCACGGAAAGGATTGAATCAAGATTCAAGTGTATTGACACTTGGTAAGTGAGATGAGTGATACATTGCAAACATATCTATAATTTTTGATGCTCCATGCTTGTTTTACACCAATTGCTTTATGTTTTGCTTGCACTTCATGGCATTTTTATGCATTTTCTAGAACTAAATTATTAACAAGATGCCACAGTGCCAGTTCCTGTTTTCTTATGTTTTTCAGTTTTTTACGAAATGAAACATTCTCGGAATTGGACGAAACAAAAGCCAAACCTCCATTTTTTTTGACACGAAGACGGAGTCCAAAGCAGAGACGGAGGAGGGCATAGAGGCTGCCACAACATAGGGTAGCGCGGGTCACCCCCTGGCTGCGCCTGACCATGGTGTGGGCCCCTCAAGCCTCCACCGACCTTGCCCCTTCGCCTATATAAACCCCCCGAGACGAAAACCCTAATCATCATATCAGAAATCCATGAAAAGTTCCGCAGCGCCGCCGCCACTGAAGACGAGATTCAGGGGATAAAAGTCCCTGTTCCGGCACCCTGCCGGGACAGGGAATTGCCCCCTGGAGCCATCTCCATCGACTCCACCGCCATCTCCATTGCCGTTGATGACTCCCATGATGAGGAGGGAGTAGTTCTCCCCCGAGGCTAAGGGCTCTACCGGTAGTTATGTGTTCACCTCTCTCTCCATGGTGTGATCCTATTGTGATTGTGAGCTTTGTAATCTAGTTGAATAAGTAGATGCTACTCTTTGTTTATTATGCTACCGAAGTGCTTTTATTAATGTGATCTCCGAAGACACCTTGTACCATGTGTGTGAAGGTGATAGTGTGCGCACTGTGTGTGTGGCTCTTATGCTAAATATTACAGAAATACTTATCATGAGTTATAATTTGAGTTGGATGTCTCTATGAAATTGTGGTGTTTGTCTGGAATCATCTAGCGCTCAAGGTGATAGTGTGGGGCTATCTAGATTGGGGAATGTGAACTTTAAGGAGTGCTTTTATAGCCCTACATGGTGAATTGGTGTTCGTTATCCAACCGGAGAGTAGTTCAGGGTAGCATAGTGAAGAGAAGATATTTATATGTTCAATTATGTTATCATTATTGAGAGTGTCCACTAGTGAAAGTATGATCCCTAGGCCTTGTTTCTAAGCATTGAAACACTGTTTACAATTAGTCCTGCTACATGTTTACTTGCTGCCATTTTTATTTCAGATTGCAATTACCACTTATAATCATCCATATTACTTGTATTTCACTATCTCTTCGCCAAACTAGTGCACCTATACACCTGACAAGTGTATTGGGTGTTTTGGGGACACAAGAGACTTCTTGTATCTTAATTGCAGGGTTGCTTGAGAGGTATATCTTTGACCTCTTCCTCTTTGAGTTCGATAAACCTTAGGTGATCCGCTTAAGGGAAACTTGCTGTTGTTATACAAACCTCTGCACTTGGAGGCCCAACACTGTCTACAAGAATAGAAGCATGCATAGACATCAATCTCTTTTCTCGCGTCGTTGCCGGGGAGGTAAGGTAAAAGGTACTCACATCCTCTGGCTACTAAGATATCTTCTAGTACTGTTGCTGGTGTGTGAGTGCTCGAAGTTATTTCCCTTCGATTCTGCAATTATATCTTTTTGTTTCTTGTTTTTAGTTTCACTAGTTAGGCTTAATGGAAAACAACAAAAAATTAGAGAGCTTTATAGTATTTTTCCTGAGTTAGGACATGAAGAGTTTGAAGAGCAAATTAAAAAATCTATGGAACTTTCTTTCCATGCTAATAGCAATGTTATTAGTATGAATTTTTTGAACACCATTGTTGCTGATGCTATGGAAACGTCTAAGCTTGGGGAGGCTAGTTTTTATGAAAATGATCTTTTTAGTTCCCTAGCTTTAGAGGAGAAAATTTGCTCCGATGATACTTTATCTCCCATATGTTGTAATTAAAGCTTGCACAAAGTTTTCAAAACAAGAATCTAAATTAAAACCATTTATATGCCTATTATAAATATTTAAATAAGGCATGGTTTTATTTTATTTTCACTGGGCCAAAGTATTTTGAGTAAACATCAATGTTTTTACACAAATATATGCATGGATCACTTTACAAAAATCCATAAAAGGTTTGAATTCAAAACTAATTTGAATAACATTTGAAAATGGATTTAGAAAATCAAAACAGAATTAGAAAAGGAGAAAAGAAATGGAAAAAGGCCGGCACCACCTATTCGGCCCAGCAACAAAAACGGCCCAAGCCCCAGCCCACCCAGGTTCCCCTCTCCCCTCTGTTTCTCACCCACTCTCGCACCCCCTCACTGACGCCTTGGCCCCACACGCCAAGTCATCATCGTCCCCAAATCTCGCCCCGACCAGCTCCGTCGCAGGCATTTCTTCCCATTGATTCCGCGCTTGATTACGAGTTACTGCAGGCATAATTCCTTCTCTCGCCCAGGCTACTTAATCCCCTCCTCCTTCCGCTCATTTCCCCTCAAGCAACACCCACAAAGAGCCACCAGGCTCCCCACATTCAACGACATCGCGTGCCCGACGAAGTGCTTTACTCCGACGAGCACATACGGTAAACCTAGCCTTCCCCTTCCTCTCTAGTTCACGCTCGCACACTCGTAGCTTTAGTGCGCGTCTAATGCCGCCCTCCATTTTCTTTCCTATGCCTTGTAGCGCGGCCAACGTCGACACCCGAAGACGCCCTCACCTACGACGAGGAATTCCCGATGGACCTGCAGGCCCGCGTCTCCACCACGTTGACCATCGACATCACCTCGTCTCTGTGCTTCGGTAACGACCCACACCTACCCCACTTAACCCCTAGCACCGCCAGTTCACTCCCGGCAGGAGCGTCGCCGCTGCTCTGGCCATTCGCGCTGCCACCTTTTGGTCAAATGAATCAGTGCCGTTAGATCTAGATCCAGGGGACCAGATTAGGTCACTTACGAAGCAGTACAGATCGATCTGGCTCGTACGTTTTAAATTAGATCCTACGGCTTATATTGACCGATCTAGCCGAAACGGTATAGACCAATCAGATGCGTCCATGTGTCTGGGAATTTGTTTTAAAATCTGTTTTTGAATCTATTAGTTATTTAAACTTGTAAATTCAATAACTTTTGTTCTGTTTATCCAAAAAATATATCATTGGAATCACAAAAATAAATCCTACACATTTGTAGGCTTGGTTTTGTATTTTGCTTATGTTAAAATATAATTTTATGCAGAGACATTTGTAGGCTTATTTTGTGTATAAAAATTATTTAGAAAATGTTTTAAAAGCCAATTTAATCTTATTTGAAACCTTGTTTGAAAATGAACCAAATGCATAAGGATGCATGAATGATATGAAACTTTATAAACGATGATTTTTGGGATGTTACAAATCTAACCCCCTTAAGGTGAATCTCGCCCTCGAGATTCAGATTGGCTAACAAATAGGTGAGGGTGATCTTTCCGAAGGTCATCTTCTGTTTCCCAAGTTGCTTCTTATCGACATGATGATTCCACTGAACTTTGCAGAATTTGATAGTCTTAGTCTGAGTAACCCTTTCTGCAGTCTCAAGAATCTTGATAGGTTTCTCTTCATAAGTGAGCTCACTCTCCAACTGGACCTCTTCCAAAGGTATAGTATCCTTCAAATAAGTCTCTTCCATCTCCGGATGGCATTTCTTCAGCTGACTCACGTGAAACACATTGTGAATGTCATATAGTGATCCAGGCAATTCAATTTCATATGCCACTTCTCCCTTACAACTCAGAATCTTGAATGGTCCAACATACCTTGGTGCCAATTTTCCTTTGACTCCAAATCTTTTCACTCCACGAAGTGGTGATACTCTAAGATAAGCCCTATCACCCACCTCATAGGTGACTTATCTATGATTTGGATCTACGTAGCTCTTCTATCGAGACTGTGCTATCTTCAATCTATCCTTTACCAACTTGACTTTCTCTTCAGCTTCCTTGATTAGTTTTGGCTCGAACAAATTTCTTTCTCCAACACCACTCCATAGCAATGGTGTAGTACACTTTCTCCCATAGAGAAATTCAAATGGTAACATCTCAATACTGGTTTGATAGCTGTTGTTGTAAGAGAATTCTGCGTAAGGCAGACTTTCATCCCAACTAGCACCATAGTCTAGGGCACATGCCCTCAACATATCCTCTAGAATCTGGTTGGTCCTTTCTGTCTGACCATCAGTCTGGGGATGAAAAGCAGTGCTGAATTCCAATCTCGTTCCCAATGACTCATGCGGTTGCTTCCAAAAATGGGAAGTGAATTGAGTTCCCCTATCTGACACAATACTCTTGGGTACTCTATGCAGACACATAATTCTATTCATATATATCTTGGCTAACTTAGCACTTGTATAGGTTGTCTTCACTGGTATGAAATGAGCCACTTCAGTTAGGCGATCTACCACGACCCAAATAGAATTATATCCTAATCTAGTCCTTGGCAGTCCAGTGATGAAATCCATACCAATCTTATCCCACTTCCAATCAGGAATAGGTAGTTGTTGTAACAGTTGAAAGGGCATGTATTCCCCATGTGTGGTTTTGGTAATTAATGACAATCTCTATGGACTAATGTGTAAATTGAGTTTCACTTGTAGGTTTGTCCATTGGCATCGCTTGGGCCATGTGTTGGTCTCAAGGTTGGAAGATGAAGAAATGTCCAAGGGCTTTGTGCCCATTGGAATCATGAAGAAAGAAGGAGCTTGAAGGTCGATCAAGGCATGCGCAAAGAGTTGCATCAAGATGGATCAACCTCAAGTAGGGATGAAGAAGGGCGAGCTCAAGATGCGCCATCTCTAGAAGATCTCATGCTTGAAGCTTGCCATCCTCGTGCTCATGGAATGATGAAGACAAGTTCAAAGAAGGGGTTTCCCCATGGAGTATGGGGGAGCAATTTGCAAGTCTTCATCTTCATCAAGCAAGAGCATCCAAGAAAGGTGTTCCCACTATAGAAGAACAAGACGGTCTACATCAAGTTCAAGTGGGATGCTCAAGGCAAAGGTATGTTCTTGATAGGGCTTCTCTTTTGCCGATCTCGTGTTGTTTGTTGGGACACCGGGTTTAGGATAGATAGCCGTTCTATCAAGAGGGGCTCTCAAGCGGGTGTCTCATTTGCATCGTTCGGAGAGAGCTCAAACCTTCATCATCTAAGGATTTCACTTGCATATCTTGAAGGGTCTCGCGGCATAGTAAATCAAAATTTTCTACGGATGCGAACAGAGGGAAGCCAAGATCTAATCTAGGAGATGCAAACAACGAGAGAGATTGGATTAGATCTTAATACCCTTGAAGGTTCGCACAGCGGAACGTTCGTCGGAACGTGGGTGATGTAGTCGTACTCGCTTCTCCTCCTCGCGATCCGATCCGATCTAGCACCGCAAGTGGCGATGCCTCCGTGAGATGCACACGTGCAGCACCTCGACATCTCCTCCTTCCTTGGTACAGCAAGTATGGTGGAGAGATGGGTTGGATCTACAACGCGACGGCGCGGTGCAATTGGTGGAGAGTTTCTGCAGCAGGGCTTCGCCTACACGCAGTCGGGAGGGAGAGAGAGAGGAGGGCAGCAGGGCGACTAGGCTTGAGGGGAAGGTGTAGGGGGGTGGTGCTCCCCAGCCCTCTATATATAGAGGGGTGGGCGCCTGCCCTAACCCCCCCAAGCCCTAGGCCGGCGGCCAAGGAGGGAGGAGTGGGGGGCAAGGAACCCCCCCTTCTAGAAGCTCCAATTAGGGTTTATCCCTTGGTTGGCCGGCTGGGCCCTATGGGGCCTTGTGCCCCTGGCCCAATGCGTCCAGGGCACTCCCTCATAGGCCCATGCCCCCTCCCGGAAGGTGGGGCCACGTTGGTCCCCTTCCGGAAGGTTCTAGAAGCTTCTGGTACAATACCGATTAACCCGGAACAATTCCGAACTCCAAAAACTGCACTGCCTTATATGAATCTTATTCTCCGGACCATTCCGGAACCTCTCGTGATGTCTCGGATCCCATCCGAGACTCCGAACAAAAACTCATAAACCAATTATCCAATCTATCCTAGCGTCGAGACACGTTAAGTGTGTGACCCTTCGGGTTCGAGAATATGCAGACATGATCTTCTATCAATAATCAACAGCGGGGTCTGGAAACCCATATTGACTCCCACACATTCATCGATGATCATATCGGATGAACCACGATGCCAGGATTCAATCAATACCATATATATATATTCCCTTCGTCTCGCGATATTTTACTTTCCCGAGATTTGATCGTCGGTACCGTCATACCTAGTTCAATCTCGTTCACAGCAAGTACTTTACTCGTTCCGTAATCCGATATCACTTTGTGATTAACTCCTTAACCACATGCTTGCAAGCGGTGTTGATATCAATTACCGAGTGGGCCCGAAGTATATCTCTCCGACTTGGGAGGGACAAATCCCATCTCGATACATACAACCCAACAGGTACTTTCCGATCACCTGAGAGACACCTTTATGATCACCCTCTCATAGGATGACGTTTGATGACCTCAAAGCTTTCTTCCGGTACCAGGGAGTTGTATTATCTCATGGTCTAAGGAATACAATATTTGAAATAAGAAAAGCTTCGCAAAGATGAACACGATGACACGATCTAATTGCTTCGCTTAGTTTGGGTCTGTCCATCATATCATTCTCCCAATGATATGATCTCATTATTAATCGACAACTCATGTCCATGGTTAGGAAACCTTAACCATCATTAATCAATGAGCTAGTCCATAGAGGCGTACTAGGAACACGGTGTTATTCACAAACCACACAAGTATTAAAGTTTCCGCTTAATACAATTCTAGCATGGAATATAAACATTATCATGAACAAGAATTATAATAATAACATCTTTATTATTGCCTCTAGGGCATAATTCCAACAGTCTCCCACTTGCACTAGAGTCAATAATCTAGTTTACATTTGGCAACAATCTCACACCCATGGCACTGAGGTGCTGGTCATGTTTTACACGTGGAAGAGGTTTAGTCAATGGATCTGCGACATTCAGATCTGTATGTACTTTGCTAATCTTCAGATATCCATCTGCTATATAATCTCGGATTATATGAAACTTGCAGTTGATATGCTTGGTCTTTGGATGATATCTTGGTTCCTTAGCGAGTGCTATGGCGCCAGTGTTGTCACACAATATCTCTAGTGGGTCCAATGCACTTGGAACCACGCCAAGCTCAGTGATGAAGTTCCTGATCCAAACTCCTTCACTTGACGCTTCTGCAGCAGCCATGTATTCCGCTTCTACTGTAGATCCCGCGATCACGCTTTGCTTGCAGCTTCTCCAGCTCACAGCTCCTCCATTCAAAATATACACGTATCCTGTCTGAGATTTAGAATCTTCCTTGTCGGTGTCGAAACTAGCATCGACGTAACCTTTTACGACGAGTTGTTCATCACCCCCATAGACTAAGAACATTTCTTTAGTCCTATTCAGGTACTTTAGAATGTTCTTCACGGCTGTCCAGTGTTCCACTCCTGGATCACTTTGATATCTGCTCGTCAAACTAAGAGCATTGGACACATCCGGTCTAGTACACAACATGGCATACATGATAGAACCTATGGCCGAGGCATAAGGCACTTTGCTCATAGCTTCCCTATCATTTACCATGGCTGGACACTGTGCCTTGCTCAGTATCTTTCCTGACAACATAGGCACTGAACCTTTCTTTGCCTTATCCATTCTGAACCTTTTCAGGACTTTGTCTAGGTATGTACTCTGGCTTAAAGCTATCAGACGTCTTTGTCTATCTCTATAGATTTTGATGCCCAATATATAAGCAGATTCACCTAGGTCTTTCATTGAAAAACACTTGTTCAAATAACTCTTCACATCGTTAAGCATGTTAATGTCATTTCCAATAATCAATATGTCATCCACATACAGTACCAGAAATGTCACCGAGCTCCCACTCACTTTCTTGTAGATACAAGCTTCGTAGCAATTTGGAACAAATCCAAAGCTCTTGATCACTTGATCAAAATGAAGGTTTCAACTCCGAGATGCTTGCTTCAGTCCATAAATAGAATGCTGAAGTTTGCATACTTTATCAGCATCCTTAGGATCGACAAAACCTTCGGGTTGCATCATATACAACTCTTCATCAATGTTGCCATTGAGGAACGCAGTCTTGACATCCATCTGCCATATTTCATAATCATGAAACGCAGCAATTGCTAATAAAATCCGAATGGACTTAAACATCACTACGGGAGAGAAAGTCTCATCGTAGTCAACACCTTGAACTTGTCGAAAACCTTTCGCGACAAGCCGTGCTTTATAGACGGTAACATTACCATCCGCGTCAGTTTTGTTCTTGAAGATCCATTTGCACTCAACGGCCTTTCGGTCGCTAGGAGGGTCCACCAAAGTCCATACTTGGTTTTCGCTCATGGATCCCAATTCGGATTTCATGGCTTCTAGCCACTTCTCAGAGTCTGGGCTCATCATCGCTTCCTCATAGTTCGTAGGTTCACTGTCTTCTACTAACACGACAGTCAAGACATGGTTGCCGTACCACTCAGGAGGGGCACGCAACCTTGTCGACCTGCGACGTTCAGTAGCAGCATCGTCCGAAGCTTCATGATCCTTGTCATTAGCTTCCTCTATCGTTGGTGCAGGCGGCACTGGAACAATTTCAGGTGCTGCGCTACTCTCCAATTCAAGAGAAGGTTCAACAACCTCGTCTAGCTCTACTTTCCTCCCACTCACTTCTTTCGAGAGAAACTCCTTCTCAAGAAAGGAACTGTTCTTTGCGACAAACACTTTGCCTTCGGTTCTGTGATAGAAGGTATACCCAATAGTTTCCTTAGGGTATCCTATGAAGACGCATTTCTCCGCTTTGGGTTCGAGCTTGTCCGGCATCAACTTCTTGACGTAAGCTTCGCATCCCCAAACTTTAAGAAACGACAACTTAGGTTTAGCACCAAACCACAGTTCATACGGTGTCGTCTCAACGGATTTAGATGGAGCCCTATTTAAAGTGAATGCAGCGGTTTCTAATGCATAACCCCAAAATGATAACGGCAAATCAGTAAGAGACATCATTGATCAGACCATATCTAATAGGGTTCGGTTCCAGCGTTCAGACACACCATTTCACTGTGGTGTTCCGGGTGGCGTGAGTTGCGAAACGATTCCGCTTGCTTTAAGATGTGTGAGAAAATCATAACTCAAATATTCACCTCCACGATCGGATTGTAGAAACTTAATCTTTCTGTTACGATGGTTCTCCACTTCATTCTGAAACTCTTTGAACTTTTCAAATGTTTCAGATTTATGTTTCATTAAATAGATATACCCATATCTACTTAAGTCATCGGTAAAAGTGAGAAAATAGCGATATCCACCGCGCGTCGAAACACTCATCGGTCCGCATACATCGGTATGTATGATTTCCAACAAGTCCGTTGCTCGCTCCATCATACCGGAGAACGGGGTTTTGATCATCTTGCCCATGAGGCATGGTTCGCATGTGTCAAATGATTCAAAATCAAGAGACTCCAAAAGTCCATCAGAATGGAGTTTCTTCATGCGCTTTACACCAATATGACCTAGACGACAGTGCCACAAATAAGTAGTATTATCACTATCTACTTTGCATCTCTTAGCCTCAATGTTATGGATGTGTGTTTCATCCCTTTCGAGATTTAGAAGAAATAAACCATTCACAATAGGTGCATGACCATAAAAGATGTTACTCATATAAATAGAACAACCATTATTCTCTGATTTAAATGATTAACCGTCTTGCAATAAACAAGATCCAGAAATAATGTTCATGCTCAACACAGGCACATAATAACACTTATTAAGGTTTAAAACTAATCCCGAAGGTAAAACTAAGGAGAGCGTGCCGACGGCCATCACATCAACTCTTGATCCGTTGCCAACGCGCATCGTTACCTCATCCCTCGTAAGCCGCCGTCTATTCCGTAGCTCCTGTTTCGACTTACAAATATTAGCAACTGAACCAGTATCAAATACCCATGCACTACAACGAGGGCTAGTAAGGAAAACATCAATAACATGTATATCAAATATACCTTTGATGGTGCCAGCCTTCTTGTCCGCTAAGTACTTTGGACAGTTGCGCTTCCAGTGACCCTTGTCCTTGCAATAGAAGCACTCAGTGTCCGGCTTGGGACCAGACCTGAGCTTCTTCTTAGCAGGGTCAACACGCTTGCCGCCGCCTTTCTTGAAGGGCTTCTTTGCACCCTTACCTTTCTTGAAGGTGGGGGGCTTGTTGACCATCAACACATGATTATCCTTTTTGATGTCCACCTCCGCAGCCTTCAGCTTTGCGAAGAGCTCGGTGATCGTATCAGTGGAACCAATCTGATTGTGAGTCACTACAAAACTTTTGTAGCTGGGAGGGAGTGATTGCAGAACCCTGTCAATCTTGAGCTCCTCTGGAATCTTGCAGTCCAGTTGCTCAAGGCGTTGAGTGTAGCCCGACATCTTAATGGCGTGCTCACTAACGGAACTCCCTTCCTCCATCTTGCAGTTAAAGAACTTCTCAGAGATCTCATATCTCTCAGAACGGGCCTGAGTCTGAAACATGGTTTTCAGCTCCTCGAGAATCTCAAAGGGCCTGGGATAGTCTTCAAAACGATTTTGAAGATCCGATTCCATAGAAAACAACATGGCGCTCTTAATCACACCATAATCATCTTTGCGTGACTGATAGACAGCTTTCTCATCAGTAGGCGCAGTAGCAGCAGGGGCGTCACCTAATGCATTCTCAAGGACATAGTCCTTTTGACCGCCAGAGAGAATGATTCTCAGATTGCGGAACCAGTTGGTGAAGTTAGACCCATTGTTTTTAAGCTTTTCCTTCTCAGCAAAAACGTTGAAGTTGAAGTTGGACTTAGCCATTTGATCTACAATATTTGCAAGTACAAATTAGACTATGTTCATGATAACTAGTTCAACTTTTAATCCAATTACTAGATGAACTCCCACTAAATTCAACATCCCTCAAGTTGTTTAGTGAACATGATCCAAATTCACCACACCTAATCCGATCTTCACGAGAAGAGATGTGGTTTCAATGGTGGACAACGAAGTGTCGATCATATCATTCATATGACTCATGCTTAACCTTTCGGTTCATGTGTTCCGAGGCCATGTCTGTACATGCTAGGCTCGTCAAGTTAGACCCAAGTATTTCCGCGTGTGCAAAACTGGCTTGCACCCGTTGTATGTGAACGTAGAGTCTATAGCACCCGATCATCACGTGATGCTTGGACACGACGAACTTTCGCAACGGTGCATACTTGGGGAGAACACAGTTTTTATCTTGATATTTAAGTGAGGAATCATCTTATAATGCTACCGTCGCGATCTAAGCATAATAAGATACATAAAAGGATAAACATCACATGCATATAACTTTATGTGACATGGTATAGCCAATCTTCGCGCAATGATCTCCATCTTGTGCGTGCCGGCATGATATCCATCACTCCACCATGATTGCCTCCACCACGAATAGTAACTACAACTATTGCTAACTACTTAGCGATAAAGTGAAACTATTACATGGCGTATAAGAAGTTGACACACATGTCATACACAATTATAAAGACAACCATATGGCTCCTGCCGGTTGTGTACTCATCGACATGCAAGTCGTGAAACATTACAAAACATGATCATCGCATACATTATACACGTCACATCTTGGGCCATACCATGTCACAGAAAACACTCCCTGCAAAAACAAGTTAGACGCCTCTACTTTGTTGTTGCATGTTTTACGTGGCTTATGGGAGTAGCATGCTAAGAACGATTCTTACCTACGGAAAGCCACAACGGTGATATTATGGTTGCCAAACTCCGGTGTTAATCCCATGACAACTATAGTGAGAGAAACTGGCATCCACCAGCCGCATGTGTGGAACAAGCCACACGTCAAGTGCGGAGCCGGTCTCGCGAACGACGTCGCGTAAGGTTGGCCTGGACCGCTTCAATCTCACTATCCCGCATCATAAGAAGAACACAAACAAGAGGCTTGCAACAGAAAACATCAACGCCCGCAACAACCATGTTGCGTTCTACTCGTGAAACACATCTACGCATAGATCTAGCTCTGATACCACTGAAGGGTCTCGCGACATAGTACATCAAAATTTTCTACGGATGTGAACAGAGGGAAGCCAAGATCTAATCTAGGAGATGCAAACAACAAGAGAGATTGGATTAGATCTTAATACCCTTGAAGATTCGCACAGCGGAACGTTCGTCGGAACATGGGTGATGTAGTCGTACTCGCTTCTCCTCCTCGCGATCCGATCCGATCTAGCACCGCAAGTGGCGATGCCTCCATGAGATGCACACGTGCAGCACCTCGACGTCTCCTCCTTCCTTGGTCCAGAAAGTATGGTGGAGAGATGGGTTGGATCTACAACGTGACGGCGCGGTGCAATTGGTGGAGAGTTTCTGCAGCAGGGCTTCGGCTACACGCAGTCGGGAGGGAGAGAGAGAGGAGGGCAGCAGGGCGATTAGGCTTGAGGGGAAGGTGTAGGGGGGTGGTGCGCCCCAGCCCTCTCTATATAGAGGGGTGGGCGCCTGCCCTAACCCCTCCCCCAAGCCCTAGGCCGGCGGCCAAGGAGGAAGGAGTGGGGGGCAAGGAAACCCCCCCTTCTAGAAGCTCCAATTAGGGTTTATCCCTTGGTTGGCCGGCTGGGCCCTATGGGGCCTTGTGCCCCTGGCCCAATGCGGCCAGGGCACTCCCTCATAGGCCCATGCCCCCTCCCGGAAGGTGGGGCCACGTTGGTCCCCTTCCGGAAGGTTCTAGAAGCTTCCGGTACAATACCGATTAACCCGGAACAATTCCGAACTCCAAAAACTGCACTGCCTTATATGAATCTTATTCTCCGGACCATTCCGGAACCTCTCGTGATGTCCCGGATCCCATCCGAGACTCCGAACAAAAACTCATAAACCAATTATCTAATCTATCCTAGCGTCGAGACACGTTAAGTGTGTGACCCTTCGGGTTCGAGAATATGCAGACATGATCTTCTATCAATAATCAACAGCAGGGTCTGGAAACCCATATTGACTCCCACACATTCATTGATGATCATATCGGATGAACCACGATGCCAGGATTCAATCAATCCCATATATATATTCCCTTCGTCTCGCGATATTTTACTTGCCCGAGATTTGATCGTCGGTACCGTCATACCTAGTTCAATCTCGTTCACAGCAAGTACTTTACTCGTTCCGTAATCCGATATCACTTTGTGATTAACTCCTTAACCACATGCTTGCAAGCGGTGTTGATATCAATTACCGAGTGGGCCTGAAGTATATCTCTCCGACTTGGGAGGGACAAATCCCATCTCGATACATACAACCCAACAGGTACTTTCCGATCACCTGAGGGACAGCTTTATGATCACCCTCTCATAGGATGACGTTTGATGACCTCAAAGCTTTCTTCCGGTACCAGGGAGTTGTATTATCTCATGGTCTAAGGAATACAATATTTGACATAAGAAAAGCTTCGCAAAGACGAACACGATGACACGATCTAATTGCTTCACTTAGTTTGGGTCTGTCCATCATATCATTCTCCCAATGATATGATCTCATTATTAATCGACAACTCATGTCCATGGTTAGGAAACCTTAACCATCATTAATCAATGAGCTAGTCCATAGAGGCGTACTAGGGACACGGTGTTGTTCACAAACCACACAAGTATTAAAGTTTCCGCTTAATACAATTCTAGCATGGAATATAAACATTATCATGAACAAGAATTATAATAATAACATCTTTATTATTGCCTCTAGGGCATAATTCCAACATATCTTATTGCGGTTTTTGATCTTGCGAGTTTTCCGGCTCCACACCTTGGAGGATACTTCACATATATATTCATAGTATTTTCTCCCAAGGTGATACCCAATATTTTTGTTGGATTATATTCGTCATTATCTTTCCAACAAAATTGGTTTCATCCCGTTTGGAGTTCGGATGCAAAAGTTATTGCGTTTCTAGTTTTCTGGTTTCTGTAATTTCCCTGACCGGAAGTTCCGGCTTGCCATCGAAAGTTCTACTTGGGCATTTTTGCCGCCGAAAGTTCCGGTGGAAGTTCCGGGTCTTCTTCCGCTCACACTCAGTAACCTTCTGTTTTGGATGTGCTATTTGATGGAACTTCAGTCGGAATTTCCACCAGAAGTTTCGCTCTCACCGGAAGTTCCGGCCAGTGACCGGAAGTTCCGCTCAGGCCGAAAGTTCCGGTTGAATTTCCGGCTCTTGTTCCGCTCACGTTCTGTAACCTTTTGTTTTGAATATGTCTATTGTCACATCCCAAAATTCTCCTAATTTTGGAATGTGAAATAAATAAATAAGTTTGATTGATTGTTTGACTATGTTGAAAATTCTCAATGAGAAGAAACTTTTTGAATAGAAAATACGCTCAACCTTGAATTCAAAATCTTATATTATTTTGTTATGACCTAAGTAGCCATATAGGCAAAAGGGCATGGATTGATTATGGATTGTAGAATTGGTGTGCAAGATTTCAAAATAAAAATCATGAAGCATTCATAAGCATTTCATTACATCCATGCAAAGTTCTCACAAACTAAATCCAGATCCTGGTATCTAAATCCTATAGTTAATTCGCCCAAATGTTCCTAAGGGTAATTAAATTGACTTATTAAAACCCACTATTGCTAAGGCATAAATTATTGATAATTATAGCCTAAAGAGATCCAATTAATACTACAAAATTTTAGAAACAAAATTGAGCTCATTTGGAGCTAGTATGAAAAAGTTATGAAATAAATACAAACACATAAAGATATAAATAAAATGAAATATACAAGGATTTGTAAATCCACTACTTCCAAACTAGTAAAAAGATTACAAATTTGATCCTACAATAATTTATTCCATTTTAGCAATTTTAGAAACAAGAATCATGTCATTTGAAGTTCGTATGCAAAAGATATGAGGGAAACAAGTAAAATAAAAAACTAAAAGGGCGGCCCACCCGGACCGACCCGACCGACCAGCCAGGAACGTACGTACGTGCCCAAGTTTGCTTTAAAATTCGCGAAAAAATCTGTTTTCTAGACCTATCTCTACTCAAACTCTTATAACTTTTTATCTACAACTCCGAATCGACTTCCGTTTATTTCTACTTGTTCCCTACTCCAAGGCCTATCTCTACATCGTCCCAAACCTCCATATAATCTCGTAGAGCCATAGCTGTACGAGTTTCCCTTCTCAAAATCCTGAATCTACACATGCCCGAATCTTATTTCGCTTTTTAACCCATCTAGACTTCGTCGTTTGCCTTCGGTCAAAAAACGAAAGTTGTAGGAATCGTAGAAATATTTTAATCCCGACAAACCTCACCTCTTTTCATCCACCACAGCAGGAGAATTTCGTATCGCAATATTTCAGATCTTACGGTGTAAATCCAAGATGTACTCGCGCTCGTTTCTTCAAATCCAAATTCCTTTGGTGAGAAGGTAGGAATAATGATTCCCCACAACTTTCGTGTTCTAAGTTTTTCAATTTTACCTACGGATTTGTCTCTCTAACACAGATCTGTTTCTTGTCTATTCTGAGCCAAAATCGGGTCAATCTCTTCTTCTAGCCACCAGATCCTATCCAGACGGTCGAGATCCAATCAAACCGGTGCATGCCATGTCATCATCACGGTCAGCTTCCTCATCAACGCCACGTCAACGTCAGGTCAACATCTAGTCCCAGTCAGCATGCAAAGTCAACCTGTCCAGTCAGCGAAATATTCCCTGAAATATTCCGTTCGAATTTAAAATTGCATATTATAGATCTAACTTGTAAAATTCATTAGAAATTCATACCACGTCCAACAATTGCGTATATATTAATCAAATCAAAGATAATTTTACATAGAATCATATTATCAGAATAGATCCAAATTTTACTATACGTGGTTACTGCAGTAATTTAATTAGTTTTAATGGTCTTTTAGGTTAATAAATTCATAAGAAATTATCTGTAACTCCGAAAAATATGAATAATATAGCAAATTGAAGCTACTATAATGTAATTTAATAATATATGGTTGGATCTAGCCTTTGCAGATTATTTAACCCGTAGTAATTTAATTAGTTTTAATGGCTTTATAAATCATTAAATTCATAATAAATTAATTGCTTGTCACAAAAATATAAATGATATACCGATGGAAAGTTGGTTCCATGTAGATCATCAATATGCAATTAGTTCAGCATTTTACTGTAAGGTTTTGCCGTGAAGATTTAAAAGGTTTAATGGCCTATTTAGAGTAATAAATTCATAAGAAAATAAATACTATTCAGAAAATTACAAATAATATGTCCCTGAAATCACAATTCCGTGGAGATTACAGATATAATTTTAGTTTGATTTTTAGACAACAGAAACTATATGAATCATTTAAAACCATTAAACACTATTTAAATTATACAAAAAGATCTATAACTCCGATTAGGGTGAATCCAAGTGCTAAGGTTTTGTATTGACAATATCTATATAGAGAAATTGCATGACAAATTATTTGGTACTGTTAAAACAGAAATTCATATAGAAATATTTAAACCCATTGAAATAGTGTTTTAATCATAAGAAAATATCTATAACTCCTTTTTAGGTGATTCAAATTACCACTGTCTCTAAATTGCATTACCTCTATCAAGTAGCATCTAGTTCACAATTTAATACAACATAAACATATTTAGTTCAATTAAAGTGGTATACACCATATTAAATCGATACAACTTTAGTAATAAAAGCTTTAGTGCATTAAATGACTTTCCACATGCATCATGTAATCTAACTATGTTCAGAACTAAAGTAACAACCATTTTGACTTATTTTGTCATGCATGCATTTGTTGTATTTGTTTGATCTCTATGTGCTATTGTTTATGTTGTATGCAATTGTTTGATCAATAGATTGCGAGGAGTGCAACGTGTGTGATTGCAACTACTATGATTGCAAGTATTGTGGTTATATCGAGAGCAACCATTATATCTATGAGAATTGTGAGGATTATCTAATCGACTACATCTACAACAAAGGCAAGTGGTGCTATCTTGGTCATAAATGTCCTATTGTTTTCCTATGCATTATAGATGTTTTTGTAGAATTGCATATGTAGGAATTGATGTGTATATGCTATGCTATGTCCCATATTATTCCCTAGCATTCCTTGTTTATGAGCCACCGTTGGTAGATGTGCTTAGCCATGCTATGATGAACGAGGGCTGGGTTACATCACTGAAGTTGTTTCTAAATGTGTTGGTTTGTGAAAACTAAAACAACTTAATCAATGAATCTCCTGGGTGTGATGGGATTGATAATTTTTGGTGGTATCATTGCGGAAAGGCACCCAGAACACTGAGAAATGATTGGTTTCTTTGTTTGGAAGCTTTCGTGTGCAACCATGTGCCAATAATGAAATGGGCGGTTGGATGAACCCAGTAGGTTGTGGTAACTCGAACCCGCGTATCCAGAGATGTAGATAGTGTAGGTTGGACCGGTGCGCATCGGGATTGGGGAGTTACTTCTCGAACGGTTCCTTCTTGGACTTCTCCCTATCATCACCCAATATGAGAGTGGTGGTACGAGCTGGGCTGGCCAAGTCACATGGATAAAGTGTACTAACCCCTGCAGGGTGCACTACTAGGAAAACGGCTATAGGTAATCAGCACATCCGTGGCTCACATGGTTGAAGTGCCCCACGGCTAAAACAGGCGTGGCTCACCAGTGGGCAGTGCCCTACTAGTAACTAGAACAACCGTGGCGCACATGACTATAGTGCGCCACATATGTGTGCGGGCTAGGGGCCTGTTGGCCGCACGCCAAACATCTGTAGCGCACTAGAGTCATGTGCGCCATGGATGTTAGTGTCAACCGTGGCGCACATGTGGGGGGTGCGCTACGCCTAAGCGCATGCCCCCCTCTGCTGTGAAACGGTCACAATCTTCTGTGGCGCACTCGGCCTAGTGGCCACAGGGAGTGGCACACTATATATGTGAATGTGCTACGATGGGATTGTTCGCCTTGTGCTATGCACAGGTCCATGTGTTGTGCATCCTACTTGGCGAACGGTTCCATCATAGCATATTCCTGTTTCCAACGACCTATGTATATATATGAGGCATGCTTTTTGAGTTACTTTGGTCTTTTTCGAGAATAATGCCGATGATTGAAATGTCGTGGCACACTATATGTGAATGTGCTGCGATGGGATTGTTAGCCTTGTGCTATGCACAGGTCCAGGTGTTGTGCATCCTACTTGGCGAACAGTTCCATCGTAGCATATTCCTGTGTCGAACAACCTAGTTATATATGAGGCATGCTTTCTGAGTTTGGTCTTTTTGATTTAGGAGTACTTTCTATAAGTGTATCTTCATATGCGACTTTAATTATATATGTTTTTTTTTCAATAATCGGTTAATTATTATTGTCAACTTATAGATGACGTGGTACGTCGTGTACAAGGGACGGGTTCCCGGAGTCTACGATGATTGGGAAGACTGCCGGAGACAGGTGCACCGTTTCAGCGGCAATACCTACAAAGGGTACAACACTATGGCGGAGGCAGAAGCTAGATACACGCGCTATCTAGCGGGAGTTAGGACAAGGAACCGGATGAAGACCTAAACCTTCGTCGCGGCGGTGATCATGCTTATCTTCTTTGGTTATTTATCCCGCGTTTGTGTCTAGCTAGCTAGTTTAGATGTCTAGGCGAGCTTCCGAGCTCTAACTTGTTCGATCGACATATGTATTCGCATGTCACCAATTACTACTTTGTAACATGATCGAAACAATGTAACTTAGACTATGTATTCATGTATGAGACTTATCTATATGTATTTGTTTCAATCTTGTTTTTCATATTGAGTATTTATATATACAATTATATATCTTGTATCTGTGTGTGTATATCTGCTGTAATATTGTATATAATCTGTATTGCTTATAATCTGGCTCAGAAATTAAAAAAAAACAAAAAATACATCTGTGGCGCACATGGTCTACCTTCTGTGGCGCACTACACCTAAAGCGCACTATGGAAGCTTAGTGGCGCACTAGGTAGTGCGCCACAGAAGATCCCAGGGGTAGCGCACCAGCCCAAACTTCTGTGGCGCACTGGCAGGTGCGCTACGCCTGTCTCTACACAACCGTGGCGCACTAGGCAGTGCGCCACGGCTGAGAGATAGCCGTAGCGCAAGGCCCGTGGCGCACTGCTAGTGCGCCACGGATGGGCATTTCGGGTGCACCACTAACAGCCTGTTTCCTAGTAGTGGTGTATAAACTAAGTACTTAGCCGTGTCCCCGGTTATGGACAATTTGAGCGACCTGATACTGATGCTATGATATTTCTCACTCATCCTTATTTCTTAATTACTTAAAGCTTGTTGGGTGAACATAATTGGGTAGGAGCACCTGGGAGTGAACCAGAGTGTCCTATTTATCGTATTGGAAAACTACTTTGTTACAAATGTTAGGATAAAACTATTGCTTTATGCAAATGAGCCTGAACTCCACTTGGCCAAATAAGCATGTAGTTGATATATCTGTTGTTAACCACTTTAGCCTACTTGTCATACATTCAATGTATTGACCATTCGTGGCTGCAACGTTTATTGTTGCAGGTTATATCGTATCTGAGTGATCGTTCATAGGTCGCGAGACTCCACTCAACAATTGTTCGCCTGTGGCACATTTGGAGGTTGGAGATCTACCTTGTATTCGTTTTCCGCTGTGTACTTGAATAAATAATGTAAATTCTGGATCATATTCGTTGTATTTATGATGCATAGTTATATTTGGTATTATTTTGTACTGTGTGTGTGCCAGTAAACCGATCCAGGGATTGGCACTATACACATGAACTCAGCCTTATCAGGCGAGGGTGTTACATCTATTTGACGGAACTTCTGTCGGAACTTCCACCGGAAGTTTCGCTCCCACCGGAAGTTCCAGTGAACCGGCGGAAGTTCTGACCAGGATTCGCTTTTTCAGTTTCTCGCTCCGCAGTTTTTGACCGTTGGCTGTGTGCCACCGGAACTTCCGGCCTCCCACCGGAAGTTCCGGTCAGGTGTCGCGAATGCCCATAATGGGCAGATCTGGGAGCCCTTTAAAAGGGGCTCCTCTTCCCTTTCGTGGGTACTAGCTTTTCTTCTTGGTTCTTGGCTTTCTCTCTCTCCTCCATTATCAACCTTGAAGAAGCTTTCCCTCTCCCTTTCCCCTCCTATGATTCTTGCATCTTTTTGAGGGATTTGAGTGAGGAGATCTAGATCTACAATCCCCCCAAGTCAAATCCCTTCTTTGTGAAGGAATCATTGGGATCTAGATCTTGGAGAGTTTTGTGTTCTCCTCTTGTGTTCTTCCTCCCTTATTCCCCCAATAGCTTTTGTAGCTTTGTTGGAATTTGGGAGAGAAGGACTTGCCCTTGAATTTGGTGCATAGGTTTGAGTTCTACTCTTGTGTTCTTCCTCCCTTATTCTCCCAATAGCTTTTGTAGCTTTGTTGGAATTTGGGGGAGAAGGACTTGCCCTTGCATTTGGTGCATAGGTTTGAGTTCTCCTCGGAGATTTGGCGAGTTCAAGCTTGTGATCTTGTTTCTCTTGGGTTCCTTGGAACCCTAGACGGTTGTGTGGTTGGATTGTTGACCTTTTGTGGTCTTGTTGACCTTTTGTGGTCTTGTAGCCTTTTGTGCCGTTGTTGGCCTTTTGTGGCATTGTTGGCCTTTTGTGGCTTTGTTGTTGGGAGCCTCCAATTGAGTTGTGGAGTTAGCCCCAATCTTGTACGGGTTCGGTGACCGCCCTCAAGCGTCCCATAGTGGAGCAAGTGCCCGCCTTTTGTGGTGCGCACTTGGGAGAATAGGGTGAACCTTTTGTGGCGTCGGTGAGTTGCGTGCTTCCGCATCCAGGGTGAGGCCTTGTGTGGCGTTGGGTGAGCATCGAGCCACCACACCTCGAGGTGAGCCATTTGTGGCATTCGGAGAGCATTGCGCCATGCACCTCTCCAACGGAGACATAGCTTCTTTGGAAGTGAACTTCGGGAAACAAATCTTCGTCTCCACGTCCATCGGTTATCTCTCAACCGAACCCTTTACTTATGCACTTTACATTGTGATAGCCATCGTGCTTGAAGTATTTATACCTTGCTATCACCTTGTTGCTTGTATTGCTTAGCATAGGTTGTTGGTGCACCTAGGTGAACTTAGTGGCTAGGTTTTGTGCTCAATAAATTAAACGTTAGTTTTATTCCGCATTTACTTGAGCCTAAACCGTAATAATTTTAAAAGCCTATTCACCCCCCCCTCTAGGCGACTTCCTTTTTACTTTCAACAGTCCTGCTGGTTTCTGATGTTCCGCTTTCACTCTACTACATACATCACACAAAGCAATATGTTCGGCGATGTCCTTCTTGAGATTATTCCACCAAAATCTTTCCTTCACATCCATGTACATTTTGGTGTTACCTGGATGAATGGAATATGGTGAGTTGTGTGCTTCTTGTAAAATCAGTTTCCGAAGCTCCGGATCTTGCGGAATGCAGATACGTTTTCCATACCATAAAGTACCCTGTTCGTCTCCATGGAATCCTTTGGCTTTCCCCTTGCTAATTTTCCCCTTAATCTCTTCAATTTCCTTGTCCATCTTTTGGGAGCTTGATCCTGTCAAACAATGTGGGTTGAACATCCAATGACATCAGATGTCCTTCAGGCAATATCTCCAATCTGAGGTCTTTGAATTGGGCACATAGATCATCTGGCAAGTATCCTTTAGTAAGGCCATTCATATAAACTTTACGGCTTAATGCATCCGCTACAACATTTGCTTTACCGGGGTAGTATTGCAAACTCAAGTCATAGTCCTTGATGAGTTCTAGCCATCTTCTTTGTCTCATGTTGATTTCTTTCTGAGTGAAAATATATTTCAGACTTTTGTGATCTATGAACACTTCACAACGTTTACCCAAAAGATAATGTCTCCATGTTTTAAGTGCATGGACAACAGAGGCTAACTCCAAATCATGAGTAGGATAATTCACTTCATGAGTTTTGAGTTGTCTCGAGGCATAAGCCACAAATTTCCCTTCTTGCATCAAAACTGCTCCTAATCCTTGGTGAGATGCATCACAATACACTTGAAAATCCTTCTCCAAATTTGGTAGACATAAGACTGGTACTGTCACTAGTCTCTTCTTCAACTCTTGTAAACTGAGTTCACATCCTTCAGTCCAATCAAATTTCTTGTCTTTCTTAAGTAACTCTGTCATTGTCTTAGCTACCTTTGAGAAATTCTCAATGAATCTTCTAAATTGCCAAGCCAAGTAAACTACGCACTTCTTTCACTGACTTAGGAGATTCCCACTCGGTTATAGCTGAAACTTTTGCGGGATCAACCGCTACACCATCTCCTGATACAATATGTCCGAGAAATCCGACTTCATTCAGCCAGAATTCACACTTGCTGAATTTGGCATATAGCTTATGCTCTCTAAGCTTCTCAAGTATCAATCGCAAATGTTCTTCATGCTCTTCATTGCTCTTGGAATAGATCAAAATGTCATTGATGAAAACGACAACGAATTTGTCAAGAAATTCCATGAACACCTTGTTCATCATATTCATGAAGTAGGTTGGTGCATTTGTCAAACCAAATGGCATCACGGTGTACTCATACAATCCATACCTAGTGCTGAAAGCAGTCTTAGGTATGTCTTGTTCCCTTATCTTTAGATGAAAGTAGCCTGATCGAAGATCAATCTTTGAGAACACACGAGCTCGTTCTAACTGATGAAACAAATCATTGATTCTTGGCAAAGGGTATTTGTCCTTGATAGTTACCTTATTGAGTGAACGGTAATCTATGCATAACCTTTGACTTCTATCTTTCTTCTCAACAAACAAAACTGGTGCACCCCAAGATGATGAACTTGGTTGAATAAATCCTTTCTGTAACTGTTCTCCAAGCTGTTTCTTGAGTTCCTTCAACTCATCCACTGACATCTTGTAGGGTCTCTTTGCTATTGGTCCTGATCCTGGCAGCAAGTCAATCAGAAACTCAACATCTCTATCTGGTGGCATTCCAGGTAATTCCTCTGAAAACACATCCGGATATTCTCTCACAATTAGCGCACTGTCTATGCTAACCTCCTTAAGAGAATTTAGCTTACTCCCTTTTGATTCAAAGTTAGACTTGAATCTAATCCTTTTATTATCCGGGGTTGTGAGTGTGACAGTACGATTGGCACAATCTAGTACGCCTTCATACTTGGTCATCCAATCTATTCCCAAAATAACATCCAATCCTTGGGAATCTAGGATTATCAGACTGACTGGAAACTTATGCTTTCCAAATTCTATTACTAGATCACGACATCCAAGACTTACTATCATATCTCCACCGGGAGAACTTACTTTTATAGGACACCCAATATTTTCAGTTGGAAATCCATTTTTATCAACAAATGCTTTTGATATGAATGAATGCGATGCGCCAGTATCAAAAAGAACAAGTACTGGAATAGAACTGAGCTTGAACTTACCAGCCACGGCATCAGACTGTTCATATATTTCTTCCACATTGATGTGGTTCACTTGTCCCTTCTGGAAAGGGTTGGGCTTGGTGGTCCCTTCAACCTTCTTTTCTAGGCACTCATTTGCATAGTGCCCCATCTTCTTACACTTGAAACATTCAACCTGACTGATATCTCTCTTTGCGGGATGACTTCCACTTCCACTTCCACCTCCACTGTGGTGGCTCTTGTGTCCACTCTTATGGTTCTTATACTTGTCATTATCATGTCTGCGATGGTGCTTGTTGTCATGATGACGGTTGTGGTTGTGGTGGTTGTTGTACTTTCCATGTTTGTGGGATCCAGAACTCCCACTATCATCATGATGGGAACGCTTGTGAGATGATCTCGAGCTGTGCTTATCAAAGCTATGCTTCCTCTTTCTACTCTCAACCTGTTTCATCTTGTTTTCCAAGATGGTAGCCTTGTCACAAAGTGATTGATAGGTTGGAATATAGGCAACAGACAACTGCAGGTTCAACTCATCATTAAGTCCTTCGAGGAATTTCTCCTTCCTCTTTGCATCTGTATCAACTTCATCCGGTGCATAACACGCCAGATTGTTGAATTCTTCAATGTACTTAGCCACACTGCGGTGACGCTGCTTCAGATTGTGGAACTCCTTCTTCTTCAAATTCATCACTCCGGATGAGATGTGAGCTGTACGGAATCCATCCTCAAAGATAGCCCATGTCACATCCTCAAGAGGAGTGGTCATCTGGAAGTTATCCCGCCATGTTGCTGCTGGCCCTTCAAGAAGATGTGCTGCGAATCTGACCTTTCCTCGTCGGTGCAGCCAATAGTCACTAAGTCCTTGTTCACTGAGCGTAACCAGTCATTGGCTATCATTGGATCCGTGGTTCCCGAGAACTTTGCAGGCCTTAGTCTCAGAAATCTGGTGAGCATGTCAAATCCCGGAGGATTATTCTGATTGTTGTTGTTATTGTTGTTGTTGTTGTTGTTGTTGTTATTGTTATTCTGATTCTGGTTCTGCATGAACTGCGTCATCATCTGCATCAGTTGAGCTTGTGCTTTCATCAACTGCTGCATCTCGGGAGTGACGTTGTTGTTTTGGTTGGGGTTGGCACGAAGGGGAGGCATCTGTGGTTTCAATAAGGATAAGAATGATATACCCATAGATTCTTAACATGCACAATACATCACATAGAAACAATCACAATAACCAAGCTCAAAATAACATAAGGTTTGAACGCCACCACAACAGGTTTTGAAAAATGCAAACACACCATAGCAAGCCATCCACATGTTGGATGGTCATTGCGACTCAATAATCAAAGTATGGTAGATGAAAGATAGTCGAGTAGTCTACACTACTCCTCCACGTCGACCTCCACATCAACAAGGGTAAGACTTGCATTCTCCATGGCGGTCTTGTACTCATCAACACTAGTGGTCAAGGCCTCAATCTTGGCCCTAAGAGCCCTCTTCTGTGAGCGAAGTCTCTCGATCACTCCCTGCTGGTGCTCAAGCTCGAAGTCCTTGGCCTCTAACTCTTCCTTCATCTCCCTGATCTTCTTGTTCCTGTCTTGGACTCTTTTCTCCTGGCTCTTGAACTTCTTGTCCTGGCTTTCAAATTTGGCCTCCATCTCTTTGACGATCTCGTCTTGATCCGCGAAGAGCTTGTCCTTCTCCCGTAGCTAAACCTGGAGCTCGTCATTGCTAAGCATGACGTTGGTCCTATCAGTGTCAAGGTGTCTAATAAGACCCTCTAGGTCCTGAAGGTACAGACGAATCAACTCCATTGTCTCTCTAGTAGCATCATCGTACTCTATAGCCTCACCCTCCTCGTTGCGTCTCCCAAACGGGTGAAAGTAGAGACCTCTAAGCTCGGTGGAGTGCCTCCCTACCAGGCGTCCAAGTAACTCCTGCATGACTACATCTAAGCCTCTCTCCTTGTCATCATGCATCATCTTGAAAGTGATAGCCTCTGTGGGTGGCTCTGCCTGGTGCCCTGGCTGTGTGACTCTGGAGCCCCAAAGGTCCTTCCTCTCAAACTTGGTGAGCTGAAGTGTAGTGATACTAGGAAGTGGAAGTGTAACATCCCTCCTTATTAAAGGAAAAGAATCCCTGTGTTTACAATGCTAGTCCCTGGATCAATAGCTAGCATCCACAGTTCAGATGTAATATCGAGAAACAAAGGTCATAATACAACTTTATAACCAGGAATAAAATAATTTTATTACATCAACATAGCTCATTGGCTATTTACATTACATTGCAGCGGAATAACTATAGTCATGGGTCCTTCATCTTCAAAGTGCCACAGGCAGACATGTTGGTTGTAGACTTTGTAATCCTAATCAATCAAACCTCACTAAAATCAATCAAACCTGCAACATTAAAAGTTACAGCCACAAGGGTCAATACATTTGAATTGTATTGGCAAATGATACTTTGGTAGTATAGTGGAGTCTATCTTCTATATGCATTTTGGCTAAGTGGAGTTGAGGCTTTGCATTGCTCAAAATAGATTTTTCCTATCATTTTGAAAATAAGTTTTGTTTGGCAAAAACAAATTCCAAGGCATCTATCAATCAAAGAATGAAGATCCACTCAGGGCATCTATCAATCAAAGACTGAAGATTTACTTGGTAAAAACAATTTCCCAATCTAAGATTTTGAGATCCTTGTACCAAGCCATCTCTCCATCAAAGATTGAAGAATTTCACACAACCCTTGTTGAACCCACAAGTTTTAATTTAGAAATTGGAATGATGAGATTCTTGATTGCTTCCATGTCTTGATGCTCAAATTGTCCTTTACCAGGGACATGGCTAAGTACTTAGATTTTTACACTCTGCAGAGGTGGTGCACTTTACCCACAAGACTTGGTTTCCCAAGACAAAATCTTTCAGAAGCCTTCCCTTAGACCAACATGGACGCGCTCCAACCTATCAAACACTACCACCCACTGTCCATGTGGCTAAGTTCTTGCAACCTATATGATCATGGCAGAGCCCATATTGCCAAGTGGTTGCACTTGAAGCTTCTCAACATTTGACATCTCATATCTCTTTGTTTCCTGGGTGGCCATCCACAAGTGAGATACACAAGCCAAGTCCATGGCCTTGTGAACCACTCAACATAAACCATTCCTTCCATTCCACCCAGGTGATTCATTAACTTAGTTGTTTTGTTAAAATGAAACACAAGTCCAAAGACTTAGAAATTTTCATAGCATGATTATATATATCCCACCCAGGTTTTCTATTAGCTAGGCTAAGCTTGATAGAGATAGGATTCTTAACTTAGGAAAATCCTTCTAAGGATTCATCTACTAGGTTTTCCTATAGCAAGGTCTATACTTAGCAAAATAAAAACCATGCAAGTTTTACTTGGCAAAAACACTCATGCATAGTGAAAATAATGGGACATATAGTATGAAGTATCACTTGCCTTTTTGGTAGAGGGTATAGGTTCACTCCTTGTCCTTGCAACACTCACTCTTCAAGTCACTACAATTCAATCAAGCAAGGTACAACTCAATCTACCAATCAAGCAAACACAAAATCAACTAACACTCCAAACCAATATTCTCTCAAACAAAATCACACACACAAGATAATGGAATCTAAGTCATGCATAAGCATGCAAAGGTTGGTTCTATTGTAGGGATGGTCTTCACTAGGCTTCTAAACTTTGTAGGTTCCAAATTGGTCATTTACCAAAATGGCAAAGTCATTTGCAAAGAGGGTCTCTATTAGATTCCTAAACTTTGTAAGATCCAAAATGGTCATTTACCAAAGTGGCAAAGTTAAGGTAATGCATGCAAGCATGCCAAGCCTTGTTTTGTTTGAAAAAGGGGTTCCTAATGGGTCATAGACATTGGAGTACACCTAATGGTCATTTTGTGAAGTGGCTAAGTCATTTGCAAAAGGTTTCACTATAAAACCATTTGCAAAACAAAGTGTCATTCTATGTGGTGTAGAAATATTTCTACTAGGGTATTAACCTATAGGTTTCACCAAATGAGTTGCTATTGCAAAACTTGGTGTTTTGGGTCAGTAGGTTTGGTTCAAAACATTTTCTCAAAGTTTTCTTTATGAAAGTATTTTCATAAACAAAACAATGGTTTTTAATTAGCTAGAAATGGACTAAACTAATTAATCCATTCTATTCCTTTCCAAAATCATTTTCCAAACTATGGGTTGGTTCCTAGGGTCAGTAAGGTCACAACAAACTAATTGGCAAAGGTTTTAACCTAAATATCATTTTTAAATGATTTTTCTAATGTTAGCAAGCATACAAAAGAATCTGCAAAGTTAAACAAGTTAACAGATACTATATGCTAAACTAAGGGCAGGGTTGGTTAGAGCTTGTCTTGCTGATTCCAACGACATCAAATTTGTAAAATTTGGACATGTGGATCAAAAGATACAAGGGTTTGAAAATGGCAAATAAATCTGTTTTCAAATTTCTTTTAAACAGATCTAGTGCCACGCGTCATGTTCCTATTGGTCCATACCGGTTCGGTTGGATCGCGGCTGTGGGGCGTTGGATCTAGTTAGATCGAGTGGTCCAGAGAGCGTACCCATTCGCGTTTAAGTGATCTATCATGAGTGTCCGATCCAGATCCTACGGCTGCTATCAATCAGACCTCTAACTGGCGGCGCTGCGGTGGCTACCGGCGGCGGCGGGGTCTGTCAGCGGCGGAGCCGGTGATACAAGAAGCTAGAGGGGACGTGGTAAGGCTCACCGAGATCGTTGACGCTTGCTGATGCTCAACGCGGTCTGTGTTGGCCAAGGGGCGCTCGGGGTCAGGCGTAATTTCTCACCGGAGTTGGGAACAGCGGCGGACGGCTCTGCTCGTAGTCGAAGACGGTGCTGCGGACCACGAGAAGACAGACGGAGGACTGGGTTAGACGCAGGTGATCATGTCGGAGCTATGAGCGTGAACAAGAGGGCTCGGGGCGGTCGAGGCTTACCGGGAAACTTGTCGGAGGCGAGACGGACGGTGGTGCTCATTGTCGACGATGGAGGCGAGGATAGGGGGCGTCCTAGGTCAAACGGAAGGTGTCGTTAGGTTCGTACGAGCTTGTAGATCATCATCGGGTCAACGAGGATGAGAGGGGAGGTCAGGTTTACCGGGGAGATGTCGCCGCAGTTGGAGCAGACGGCGGCGCTCGCTTGGCGTCGTCGTTGCCGACGCTCTGGGGCGCCCGCGGGTGAGCTGCGGCTGCAGAAGGGTGCGCTGGGAAATGCTGAGCACAACTGCGTGATCGAGGAGGCAGGAGAGGGCGTGTGCTGGCTGGAATCGGCCGGAGACGGTGGTCGGAGCAGTGAGGGTGCGGCTTCGATTGAGGGCAGCCTGGAGGCTCTCGAGGCGTGAGGTCTGGGGGAAATGACAGAGGAGAGGAAGGCGTTTAAGTAGGCGTCGTCGCAGGGGGAGTAAAGTCCGTGGTTAACGCGAATTCAACGCCGGAGTAAATCGGCAGAGCGCCGTTGAGGGGGAAGAAACGGCTGGCGCGGGTGAGAGAGAAGAACAGTAGAGAGTGGCCTACCAGTCAGTGGGAAAAGAAAGGAGGAGGAGGTCCACCTGTTAGTCTCTGCGTGGGTTTGTTTGACGGTGAAGAAAAACGGTTCGGGGCGAGTGGGTCCGCTTGGCAGTGAAAGAAAAGGGAGTGGGAGTGGGGTCCAGATGTCATTCTCTGTGCGGGTCTGTTTCCGAGTGAGAAAAGAAACACTTCGGGGGAGGGAGAAGTCTGGGCTAGACTGGGCTGCTGTTGGGCCTGATTCTGTTTTCCTATTTTTTTCTGTCTAAGCCTTTTTCTTTTTCTATTTCTTTTTCTGTTTTCAATTTCAAACAATTTTCAAACAACACTCAAATCAATTCAAACAATCACTCAACTTCACTTTGAATTTGGTTCTGTTTGGCAACATAATCCAAATCTCAAAATGAAATATTATTTTTATTTATTTTAAGATCCATTTAATAATTAAATAAAATGGATCTTTGATTTATTAATAGTGTTTGATTTATTAAATAAAATTTCCATTTGAACTCCAATTATTTTCAAAACCAAACCAGAAGGTTAAATTTGAAAAATAAAGAGTTACTTGGAAACTTATTTAAATAAATAAATAAGTTTTGGTGTTTTAATTAAAATGGGAAAGCCTTTACTTAAATAAAATTGGATATTTATATCCTTATTATTTTTATTAAATAATCCTTTACTCATTTTAATCAAAGCAAAACCTTTTAATAAAAGATTTCAAGGTAGTAATAAAATACTTGGTGTTCATTTAAAATGGGAAAAGCTGTTACTTAAATAAAATTTGGATATTTAAATCCTTATTATTTTATTTAAATAAACCTTTATTCATTTATCAAAACAAAATATTTTATTTCAAAAGCTTGGCCAGAATTAATTTGGCTCACCTTTTCATTTGAAAAGTCTTTTATTAAAAGATCTAAATTTGTATTTCCAAAACAATTTATTTTCCTTTATCAAAGGTTTATCTTTTTAATCCCTTTAGGATTTCTTGATCACCAATTGGTGTGGGCTTTTGGTAAGGGCTTTAAAGGCTTTGGAAATTCAATTTCCCTTAACTCATTATATTCACAAGATTTTGTCTATGGTTCCAACTAAGTGAAATCAATCTCTAAGGTCTTTCTTGATCCTTTGTGAATATTTGTTGGTCAACTTGGTATGGATCAAATCCATGGATTGGGAGATACTTTGGAAAATGATTTCCTTCCATTAGGGTTTAGGGTTTTGGATTTCTTTCCAAATGTTCAAATTTCCAGATACATTCATTGAGGAATGCATTTCCCTTGATTTGGATTTTTGTTGAATTCAAACTTCTGCCAAAGTTTGTTCAAGATGGGAGTTTTAAGTCTCCTTTTAGAAACAAAAGTTTCTTTTCACCCTGATTTTCAACAAAAATTTATTTTGTTTATTTAATTTTCACATTACAAGATTTGGAAAATCTTGGGATGTGACAGGAAGGTTGAGCACACTAGTGAGCTCAATGAGACGAGTACCAAAACGAGTTCCCTTGAACTCCTCGGCCGTGCTGATAACAACATTAGGCATCTATTTTTATAAGATAGAGAAAAGTTAGAATCAACACAAGTAAAAAAATCACAAGACAAAAGAACACAAGCACATTTCTAACACACAAGTCATGACATACACCAATCCATTACAAACATCAAGGTTCAACATAACTTAGACAAATTTTTGAAGTAAAACGACAAGTGTGGTGGTCCAACTAACGGAGTATGTTACAATTCTCACTCACTAGACAGAATAGCTATCAGGGCATCCTTAGTGGCAATCTGTCTATCTTGTTCACAAGACTCCCATATTAAGTCTATGATGTCTCCCCTTAGTTGTTGATTGGTAGTCTCTAAGTCTTGGGTATGCTTCTTCTCTTATCTAAGGTCATTTTGAGTATTGAGCATTCTACACTTGAGTCTATCACCAAGCTCCTTGATGGCATTCCAAGCTGCATTTCTTGAAGACTCAAAGAATGTTGTGTGCATTTTAGAGTTGGTGACCATGCAGAATCCTAACTCCTTGTGGTTGTCTTCCTTGTTTTTGTACAAGTGAAGTTGCACCCACCAATACTCTTCTCCTTCATCCATCACAGGGAATCCCTTATACATAGCTGTACCATGTATCCCCATGGTAACCATAAGGTTCTTGAGTACCTTTGGAAATTCAGTCTCACACTCCAAAGTCATGGTCATGAGTGGTCCCTTCTTGACGGCTTCGTTGATGGAGTTCATCTACAAATGGAGATGATAAAGAAGATTAGAGAAGTTTACGAGAAGAAAAAGACAAGTGTGGAATTTTTTCAAAGTGTTGGAATTTTCCTTAGTGGTTTCTTAGTCTAATCCAATCCTAGGGTCATAATCCTACAGGCAACACAATGCTCTGATACCATCTGTAAGACCCCACCTTTATAAAGGTAAAGGTCCCTGTGATTGCAATGCTAGTCCCTAGATCAAATGCTAGCATCCACAGTTTAAGATGAAGCACACAGAAACAAAGGTCATTATTACATCATCATTCCAGAGATAACATAGACTTTTACAACTCCATAGCCATAGGCTAGTATAAGAGTTTAACTTAACAACATAAATAAAAGTCTTCATCTTCATGTGGCACAGGCAAACATGTTAAGTGTAGACTCACAACCCTAATCCTCATCAGAGTAACCTGCAACATCACAAGTTACAGCCACCGTGGGTCAATACATTGGAATAGTATTGGCAAGTGATACCTTAGTAGAATAATAGTTTCTAACTTATACATGAATTTGGCTAAGTGTAGCTTAGGCTTGCTTTTGCTCAAAATAGGTTTTACCTATCAGTTGAAAACACTAAGTTTTTGTTTGACAAAAACTCCCAAGGAACCACCAATAGACATTGGTGAACCTTTAACCTTGTTCAACCACAAGTTTTTAACTTAGAAATTGGGATGAGGAGATTCTTGATAGCTTCCATGTCTTGATGCTCAAATTGTCCATTGCCGGGGACACGGCTAAGTACTTAGATTCTTCCTTCTCGAGAGGTGGTGCACTTTCCCCACAAGACTCGACATGCATCGAGACAAGATCTTTCAAAAGCCTTCCCTTAGACCAAAATGGACGTGCTCCAAACCTATCACCCCATACCACCAACTGTCCATTTGGCTAAGTTATTGCAACCAATATGATCCAGGCAGAGCCCATATTGCCATGTGGCTGCACTAGAAGCTTCTAACATATGGCATCTCAAATCCCTTTGCTCCTGGATGGCATTCCAAAAGTGAGATACACATGGTATACCATGAAAATGGGCCCTGGTAACCACTCAACAAAAATCCATCCATGCAATTACCATTCCACCCAGGTGTTTCATTCACTTAGTTGTTTTATTAAGCAAAAACATAAGTCACAAGACTTAGTGAAATTTTCCATAGCATGTATATGTATATACCACCCTTGTTTGCTACTATCTAGGCTAAGCATGGCAATATAACAAGTATCTTAACTTAGAGGAAATTCTAACAAGTCTACATCTACTAGGATTTCCCAAGCATAGCATATAAATACTTAGCAAAAACATCATGCAAGCCCTATACAAAATATCACTAATGCATAGTCAAAATATTGGGAAAAAAATATGAAGCACCACTTGCCTTGGTAGTTGGGGGAGTAGCAACAATCCCCACAATCACAATCACCACTAGCACCAAAATCTACACATAAAATGATAGCACCAAATTTATAATCCAAACAAATCAAGCAAAAATATATGAATGCATGCAAATGCCATGTGATGATTTTTCTAAACTAAACAAGACAAGTAAAACAGTACTGAATCACTAAATAAACATTTAGAGACTAAATAAACTTAAATTGGCTTTTAAAACATTTTCTAAATAATTTTTATACACAAAATAAGCCTACAAATGTCTCTGCATAAAATTATATTTTAACAGAGGCAAAATACAAAACCAAGCCTACAGATGTGTTAGATTTATTTTTGTGATTCCAATGATATATTATTTGTATTTTTTGGAAAAACAGAACAAAAGTTATTGAATTTACAAGTTTAAATAACTAATAGATTCAAAAATAGATTTTAAAACAAATTCCCAGACACGTGGACGCATCTGATTGGTCTATACCGTTTCGGCTGGATCGGTCAATATAAGCCACATGATCTAATTTAAAACGTATGGGCCAGATCAATCTGTACCGCTTCGGTAAGTGACCTAATCTGGTCCCCTGGATCTAGATCTAACGACACTGATTCATTTGACCAAAAGGTGGCAGCGCGAATGGCCAGAGCGGCGGCGACGCTCCTGCCGGCGGTGAACTGGCGGCGCTAGGGGTTAAGTGGGGTAGGTGTGGGTCGTTACCGAAGCGTGGATAAGAGGTTATGTCAATGGTCAACATGGTGGAGACGCGGGCGTGCAGGTCCGTCGGGAATTCCTCGTAGGAGGTGAGGGCGGCTTCGGGTGCGCTCCGGTGTCGACGTTGGCGGCGCTACAAGGCACGGGAAAGAAAATGGAGGGTGGCATTAGACGCGTACTGAAGCTGGGAGTGTGCGAGCGTGAACCAGAGAGGAAGGGGAAGTCTAGGTTTACCATATGTGCTCGTCGGAGTAAAGCACTTCATCGGGCACGCACTGTTGTTGACGATGACGAAGCTGTAGGTCACCAGAAGGGAAACCGTGAGATGGGTTAGACGCGTGGAGGTATGGCGAACACGACAGCAAGACCAGGAGGCAAGGGGTGGGGAGTTCTCACCAGAATTGGCCGCCGGAGAGGCTCGGTACCGCGGCGGAGTGAGCTCGAATGTGGGCAGCCTGGTGGCTCTTTGTGGGTGTGGCTTGAGGGGAAATGAGTGGAAGGAGGAGGGGATTAAGTAGCCTGGGTGAGAGAAGGAATTACGCCTGCAGTAACTCATAATCAAGCGCGGAATCAACAGGAAGAAATGGCCGCAGTGGAGCTGGTCGCAGGCGAGATTTGGGGACGATGATGACTTGGCGTGTGGGGCCAAGGAGTCAATGAGGGGGGGTACGAGAGTGTGTGAGAAACAGAGGGGAGAGGGGAACCTGGGTGGGCTGGGGTTTGGGCCATTTATGTTGCTGGGCCGAATAGGTCGCGCCTGCCTTTTTCCATTTGTTTTCTCCTTTTCTAATTCTGCTTTGATTTTCTGAATCCATTTTCAAATTTTATTCAAATGAGTTTTGAATTCAAACCTTTTCTGGATTTTTGTAAAGTGATCCATGCATATATTTGTGTAAAAACATTGTTGTTTACTCAAAATATTTTGGCCCATTGAAAATAAAATAAAACCATGCCTTATTTAAATATTTATAATAGGCATATAAATGGTTTTAATTTAGATTCTTGTTTTGAAAACTTTGTGCAAGCTTTGAATTCATCCTTTAAACTTTTCTGGTTAAATCAAAGTATTCTCATATTTTGGAAGTAGAAATAAAGCCATTGCCCTTCTTTCATGAAATAATAGGCAAAACAAATGGCTTCTTATTTAAAACCTTGTTTGAAAATGAACCAAATGCATAAGGATGCATGAATGATATGCAACTTTATAAACCATGATTTTGGGGATGTTACATTCGTTTGCAATAAGATTTCTAATACATAGTAACCTAATTCCTTCGACCATGAGATCATGCTAATCACCATCACCGGATGGATGCTTTGATGATATCAAACACCACTTCGTAATTGGGTGGTTATAAAGGTGGCATTGATTGTTCGGAAAGTACGTGTCGAGGCACATGGATCAAGAGTGGGATTTTTCCATCCATATGACGGATAGATATACTCTGGGCCCTCTCGGTGGAATGTCATCCAATCAGCTTGCAAGCATGTGACTGGATCACACGAGATCACATATCACAGGAACGAGTAAAGAGTACTTATCAGTAACGAGGTTGAACTAGGTGTGCAGAGATACCGACTATCAGGCCTCGGATAAGTAAAATATTGCGAGACAAAGGGAAATTGGTATCATATGTAAATGGTTCATTCGATCGCAAAGTAATTGCAGAAATATGTGGGAGCCATATGAATTTCCAGATTCCTCTATTGGTTATTGATCGGAGAAGAGTCTCGTTCATGTCTACATAATTCACGAACCGTAGGGAGACACACTTAAGGATTCGATGTTGTTTAGTAGATATGGAATGTAAGTAGGAAGACCGAATGTTGATTCAGAGTCTCGGATGGGATCCGAGATATCACGAGGAGATCCGGAATGGTCCGAAGAATAAGATTCATATAAGGAAAGTCTAATTCCGGAGTTCGGGAATGATTCCGGTGTTTTCACCGGAATGATCTAGAAAGGTTTAGAAGGTTCACCAGACCGGAAGGGGAAGGGTACATGAATGTGTCATGACTAAGTGGAATGATTGCATCATGTCCTAAGTCACTTGGCTAGGAGTTTGAAAGAAAGAAATTAAACTCCGAAATTGAAAATCAAAAGGCAAGTTTGAAAAGTCAAACTGGGACAATGTTTCCTGGTGGAGGGAGGAGCCTAGTAGGAGATGGAGTTGAGAAGGATTCAAACTCTCCTCCCTAGCTGCCCCTCCCTCTCATAAATAGAGGGGAGGGGGTGCCCCCCAAGACCACAACCAACCCAACCCCACCAAGCCGCCGCCTGCCGCAGGCGCCGCGCCGCCTCCCTAGTCGCCGCCGACCACTTCCTCCTCTCCAACTTATAAACCCTAGACGTCGGGAAACCCTACTACTCCACCATAACCCACTCCGACTTAAGGCGAAGCCCTGCAGTATTTCCCCTCTAACTCCGACACCACACCGTTGTGCTGCCAGAATCGTGAGGAGAGAACTACAACCTCCACTGCCTGCTGGAACAAGGGAGAGGAAGGTTTTCATCGAGTACCGAACATGTGACCGACTACGGGAGCGCTGCCGGAACGCAGCGCCGGAAGGATCGTCTTCGCGATCTTGAGATCGGCAAGTGAACGACTACATCACCCACGAGAATCTGCTCTCGTTAACCACTTTGGAATATTCGAGGGTGAGTATTCTAATGACTCGGTGCTACAATCTAGTAGATAGATCTTGGCTTGTGTGTGTTCATGCGGTAGAATTTTTTTGTTTTCCATGCTAAGAACCCCTACAGTGGTATCAGAGCCGTGTCTATATGTAGATCTGTTGCACGAGTATAACATAATGGTCATTGTGGGCGGTGGTGCTTTTATTATCAATTTCTTTTTGTGTACTTTGCATCTTGCAGTATGGTGGGATGAAGCGGCCCGGGCTAAGCTTACATGACATCGTTCATGAGACTTGCTCCATGCTCAACATGCAACTTGTATTGCATAAGTGGCTTTGCGGGTGTCTGTCTCTCCCATCATAGTAAAGATTCAATTTACAACGGGCACTTGATAGTTCAAGCATCAACATTGTGGTTCTTGTTCATAAGTTAGAACGGTACTTATTGAAAGCCCCAAACCACGTAAAATATGCAAAGAAAATTAGAGGCGTCTAACTTTGTTTTGCAAGGGTGTGCTATGATGTGATATGGCCATGATTGCGATTATATATGATGTATGCAATGTTCCTTATTGTAAGTCGGAAACCGACATGAGCCTTATGGTTGTCTTTTAATTTCGTTAAGACCTGCGTGTCTATTATTCAAAGTAGTTTTAATAGTTGATGCTGGTGGACGACAACCATGGAGTGGTGCCATTGACCTTGAAGCCACGCTGGTGTTGATGGAGATCATGTTCGTGCTTGAAGATGGAGATCCGAAGCACAAGAAGAAAGGCCATATCATATCACATATTTTTGAATTGCATGTGATGTTAATTATTTTATGCATCTTGTATTGCTTAGTTCACGACCATAGCATTATAAGATGATCCCTCTCACAAAAATATCAAGTTACAAAGTGTTCATCCTTAGTAGGCACCGTTGCCAAGACTCGTTGTTTCGAAGCACCACATGATGATCGCGTGTGTTAGATTCTACGAGTGTATACAATGGGAGCAAGCCAGATTTTCTTATGCGGAAACTAAGGTTTGATCTTGATGAGCCTAGCATGTACATACATGGTCTTGGAACACGGATCACCGAAAGGTAAAGCATGAGTCATATAGTAGATATGATGAACATGTTGATTGTTCACCTTTGAAACTACATCATCTCTCATGATGATCGGTTTTGCTGTAGTGGATTTGGTTCGTGTGATCACTAAAACAATGTGAGGGATTTTGTTTTGAGTGGGAGTTCACCTAGGTTAATTTAACTATTAATTAGAACTCAATTTGTCATAAACTTAGTCTAAACTATTGCAAATATGTTGTAGATCAATGGCAGCCCCTACCATCAATTTTAATGCGTTCCTAGAGAAAGAAAAGTTGAAAAACAATGGAAGCAACTTTGCAGTTTGGTTTTGCAATTTGAGGATTGTCCTCAATGCTGGTCAGTTGACCTATGTGTTGGATGCACCGCTAGGTGACCCACCTGCAGAAGATGCTACCGATGATGAGAAAAATGTTTTCCATACTCGGAAGAATCAGTACTCCACAGTTCAGTGTGCTATATTGTATGGTTTGGAATCAGAGCTTCAAAAGAGGTTTGAGAACTTTGACCCACATGATATTGTCTGTGAACTCAAAATGATATTTGAGGCTCACGCGGCAATTGAGAGTTATGAAGCTTCTGAAAAGTTCTTTAACTGCAAGATGGAGGAGGGCAGCTCTATCAGTGAGCATGTGCTTAAGATGTTTGGGCACGCCAATAAGCTCCAGAGCTTGGGTATAATAATTCCTAATGCTTTGGGGATTCACCGTGTCCTCCAATCACTACCACCAAGTTACAAGAACTTTGTGATGAACTATAACATGCAGCGCATGGATAAGATGTTGCCAGAACTCTTCTCTATGTTGAAGTCTGCGGAAGTGGAGATCAAGAAAGAGCACCAAGTGTTGATGGTCAATAATACCACCAATTTCAAGAAGCAAGGCAAGCCTAAGAAAAAGGAAAACTTCAAGAAGGGCGGTAAGAAAGCTACCACGCTAGCGGAGAAGACGAAGGCTAGGCCTAAGCCTGATACTGAGTGTTTTTACTGCAAGGGAGAAGGTCACTGGAAGCGGAATTGCCCTAAGTACGTGGCAGATCTGAAGAACAGCAACATCAAGAAGAAAGGTATATCCGATATACATGTTATTGATGTGTATCTTACTAGTAGTCGTAGTAGTGCCTGAGTATTTGATACTGGTTCGGTTGCTCATATTTGTAACTCGAAACAGGTGCTGCAAAATAGATGGAAACTAGCGAAGAACAAGGTGACGATGCGCGTTGGAAATGGATCAAAGGTTGATGTGATCGCGGTCGGCACGCTACCTCTTCATCTACCATCGGGATTAGTTTTATACTTAAATAATTGTTGTTTGGTGCCTGCGTTAAGCATGAACATCATATCCGTATCATGTTTATTGCGAGACGGTTACTTGTTTAAGTTCGAGAATAATGGTTATTCAATTTATATGAGTAATATGTTTATGCACATGCACCCTTGATAGATGGTTTATTCTTGTTGAATCTCGATTGTAGTAATACACACGTTAATAACATTAAAGCTAAACATTTGAAATTAAGCGATAACTCAATCTATATGTGGCACTGTCGTCTTGGTCATATCGGAGTGAAGCGTATGAAGAAACTCCATTCTGATGGACTTCTTGAATCACTTGATTTCGAATCACTTAAAAGATGCGAAGCATGTCTAATGGGTAAAATGACTAAGACTCCATTTTCTGGTATGATGGAGCGAGCTGCAGACTTGTTGGAAATCATACATACTGATATGTGTGGCCCAATGCGTGTAGCATCACACGGTGGTTAACTTTATATTCTTACTTTCACGGATCAATTGAGTAGATATGGGTATATCTATTTCATGAAACATAAGTCCAAAACTTTTGAGAAGTGAATTTCAAAGTGAAGTGGAGAATCAACGTAATAAGAAGATTAAGTTTCTATGATCTGATTATGGAGGCGAATATCTAAGTTACGAGTTTGACGAGCATTTGAAGAAATACGGATACTTTCACAATTGACACCACCGGGAACACCACAACGTAATGGTGTGTCCGAACGTCGTAATCGAACTCTCTTAGATATGGTTCATTCTATAATGTCACTGACAGATTTACCTTTGTCATTTTGGGGATATGCATTAAAAATAGCAGCATTCACTTTAAATAGGGCACCATCTAAATCTGTTGAAATGACACCGTGTAACATCCCTAAAATCATGATTTCAAAGTTTTCATATCATTCATGCATGCATATAGAATTGAGATCAATTTCAAAACTCATTTCAGAAAAACAGAAGCACATAGTGCTATCATTTCATGTGAGCAAACTTAAATCAAATGGCCATTCCCATTTGAGAGTTTGAATGTTTTAAACCTAGATTGTTTGTCTCCTGTGTTGAATGGATTGAGTGTGGAATTTGAACCAAGCTTTAAAAAATGGAAATAGTTCAAAAACCATTTTTCAAACATTTGCAAATCAAGTGCAAAGTTCCTGTTATTTTGTTTCTCCAAAAATGACCAAACCTTACAAAGCAACCATATGGTTTTATGCCTAGATTTGAGACTGTTGCACACTATAAAAACCCCAGAAAGATTTGAATTCAAAAGGAGTTTGAATTCATTTAAAAACCATTCCTGAAAATCAAAACAGAAAAAGAAAAGGAATAAACAAAAGAAAAGGGCCAGGCGCTCCTATTCTAGCCCAGCAGCAGAACCGGCCCAGCTAGCCCACCCGGCCTCTCTCTCGCTCGCTCGCACACGCAGACACACCCACACATACGCTAACACTCGGACCCCACCCCCTCTCCGTCTCACTCGCTGACTGGTGGACCTCGCCAGCTCACTCTCGTCTTCCCCAAATCGCGTCCGACCCCGTCGCCGGCCGTTTCCTCCGCCCATCACTGCCGCGATTGATTCTTTGCTTAATTGCCCTTGATTCCGCGCTTAATCGCCGCTCCCTTCTCGCCTACATAACCCCCTCTGCACCGCGGTCATTTCCCCCACTCTCCTCGCTCACTCCGCCACCAGGCTGCGCGCATTTGACCTCGAAACCCCGCAGTACCGACGACTCCGGCGACTAATTCCGGTGAGCCTCGACTGTCCCCTTCTCTCTGGTTCAAGCTATCATGTCCAGCATGATCTTGTGCATCTGCTGACGCCTCTAGTTTGCTTGCTCGTGACCCAGGTCGTCGTTTCCGTTCACGCCCGCAACCACCAGCGCCGCCGCTCGACTCCGGCGAGCAATAGCGGTAAGTCCAGAGCGCCCCTTGCCCCCTCTGGCATACGAGGATGTTCGCCTTCGTCTTGTGCATCTTCTAATCCCTTTGGTTCGTGCTAGGGCGACGCAAAACCTCGGCAACCAACTCGACAGCAACCTCCCGACGCCGTGCACAACTCCGACGAGCTCCAACAGCCCCAGCCATGCTCCCCTTGCCTAGCCACCTACACGTTGAGCTTCGCCTCGACCTCACGGTTCTGGTAAGCACACCCTCCCCTTCCCGAGCGATCTAGAATGCTAGCGCCGCTGCTGACAGAGCGCTCCGGCGCTCGCCGTCGCCGCGCGCCGCCAGAACGTGGTCGCTTGATCGAGAGCCCTTGGATCTAGATCCAACGCATGCGATAGAATCACGATCTCACTATGATGACAGTGGAAGCTCAGGATCCCACAAGCATGGGAAATTCAGCAAGCACCACAACCACAACCGTCATGACAACAAGCATCACCGCAGTCATGACAATGACAAATACAAGAACCACAAGAGTGGACATAAGAGCCACCATAGTGGAAATGGCAGTGGGAGTGGAAGTCAGCCTGCTAAGAGAGACATCAGTCAGGTTGAATGCTTCAAATGCAAGAAGATGGGACACTATGCAAATGAGTGCCCCGAAAAGAAAGTTGAAGGACCTGTCAAGCCCAATCCTTTCCAGAAAGGACAGGTGAACCACATCAGTGTGGAGGAGGTCTATGAGGAACCTGACGCTGTTGCTGGTAAGTTCAGACTCAATTCTATTCCAGCATTTGTTCTTTTTGATACTGGAGCATCGCATTCATTCATATCAAAAGCATTTGTTGATAGAAATGGGTTTCCAACTGAAAACATTGGGTGTCCAATAAAAGTTAGTTCTCCGGGTGGAGAAATGATAGTAAGTCTTGGATGCCGGGATCTAGTAATAGAATTTGGAAAACATAAGTTTCCAGTAAGTTTGATAATCCTAGATTCCCAAGGACTGGACGTAATATTGGGAATGGATTGGATGGCTAAGTATGAAGGAGTACTAGATTGTGCTAATCGTACGGTTGCACTCACAACCCCGGAAATAAAACGGATTAAGTTCAAGTCCAACTTTGAATCTAAAGGAAGTAAGCTAAATTCTCTTAAGGGGGTTAGCATGGATAGTGTGCCAATTGTGAGTGAATATCCGGATGTGTTTCCTGAAGAATTGCCAGGAATGCCACCGGATAGAGATGTGGAATTTCTGATAGATTTGGTACCAGGTTCTGGACCAATAGCAAAGAGACCATACAAAATGTCAGTTGATGAACTGAAAGAGCTCAAGAAGCAACTAGGAGAACAGTTGCAGAAAGGATTTATTCAACCAAGTTCTTCATCTTGGGGAGCCCCAGTTTTGTTCGTAGAGAAGAAAGATAGAAGTCAAAGGTTATGCATAGATTACCGTTCACTCAACGAGGTGACTATCAAGAACAAACACCCTTTGCCTAGAATCAATGACTTGTTTGATCAGCTAGAAGGAGCATGTGTGTTCTCAAAGATTGATCTCCGGTCAGGCTATTTTCAACTCAAGGTAAGAGAGCAAGACATACCTAAAACAGCATTCACCACAAGGTATGGATTGTATGAGTATACCGTGATGCCTTTTGGCTTAACCAATGCTCCAGCATACTTCATGAATATGATGAACAAAGTATTCATGGAATTCCTTGACAAGTTTGTTGTCGTTTTCATCGATGACATCTTAGTCTACTCCAAGAGCAAAGAAGAGCATGAAGGACACTTGCGTTTGATACTTGAGAAGTTGAGAGAGCATAAACTTTATGCCAAATTTAGCAAGTGTGAGTTCTGGTTAGAAGAAGTTGGTTTTCTTGGTCATGTTATGACAAAGGATGGTGTAGCAGTTGATCCTGCTAAGGTTTCAGCTGTGACGGAATGGGAATCTCCCAAGTCCATGAAAGAAGTTTGTAGTTTCCTTGGCTTAGCAGGTTACTACAGAAGGTTCATTGAAAATTTCTCAAAGGTTGCTAAGCCAATGACTGAATTATTAAAGAAAGACAAGAGGTTTGTTTGGTCTGAAGGATGTGAAGTCAGCTTTCAGGAGTTGAAGAAGAGACTTGTGACAGCACCAGTTCTATGTCTGCCTGACTTGGAAAAAGATTTCCAAGTGTATTGTGATGCATCTCATCAAGGTTTGGGTGCCGTACTTATGCAAGACGGTAAAGTTGTGGCCTATGCCTCGAGACAACTCAAAACTCATGAAGTAAACTATCCTACTCATGACTTGGAGTTAGCCTCTATCGTCCATGCACTCAAAACATGGAGACATTACCTTTTGGGAAAGCGTTGTGAAGTGTTCACGGATCACAAAAGTTTGAAGTATATATTCACCCAAAAGGAAATCAATATGAGACAAAGAAGATGGTTAGAGCTTATCAAGGACTATGACTTGAGTTTGCAATACCACCCTGGTAAAGCAAATGTTGTAGCAAATGCTCTAAGTCGTAAGGTATTTGTAAATGGCCTTACCAAAGGAGAATTGCCAGATGATTTGTGTACCCAATTCAGAGAACTCAGATTGGAGATTGTGCCCGAAGGACATCTCATGTCTTTAGATGTTCAACCTACTTTGTTGGACAAGATTCGGGAAGCTCAGAAAACTGATAAGGAAATTGAAGAGATTAAGGAAAAGATTGGCCAGGGGAAAGCTAAAAATTTCCATGAAGACAAACAGGGTACTTTATGGCATGGGAAACGTATCTGTGTTCCACAAGATCCGGAGTTGCGGAAACTGATATTGCAGGAAGCACACAACTCTTCGTATTCTATCCATCCGGGTAACACCAAAATGTACATGGACATGAAAGAAAGATTTTGGTGGAACAATCTCAAGAGGGACATCGCCGAACATATTGCTTTGTGTGATGTGTGTAGTAGAGTAAAAGCGGAGCATCAGAAACCAGCAGGTTTGCTTCAACCACTACCTATTCCTGATTGGAAATGGGACAAGATTGGCATGGATTTCATTACCGGATTACCAAGGACCAGATCAGGATATGATTCCATATGGGTAGTAGTGGATCGCCTAACTAAAGTGGCTCATTTCATACCCGTGAAGACAACTTATACAAGTGCCAAGTTAGCCAAAATCTACATGAGTAGAATTGTATGTCTACATGGTGTGCCCAAGAGTATTGTATCTGATAGGGGAACTCAATTCACTTCCCATTTTTGGAGACAGCTACATGAGTCATTGGGAACGAGGTTGGAATTCAGCACTGCTTTTCATCCTCAAACCGATGGACAAACGGAAAGGACTAATCAAATTCTGGAAGACATGTTGAGGGCATGTGCCCTAGACTATGGAGCAAGTTGGGATGAAAGTCTGCCTTACGCAGAATTTTCTTATAACAACAGCTATCAAGCCAGCATTGAGATGGCACCGTTTGAGTTTCTCTACGGAAGAAAGTGTACCACCCCATTGTTATGGAATGGTGTGGGAGAAAGAAGTTTATTCGGGCCAGATCTTATCAAAGAAGCCGAAGAGAAGGTCAAATTGGTTAAGGACAGGTTGAAGATAGCACAGTCCCGACAGAAAAGCTACGCAGATCCTAAGCGTAGAGAAGTCACCTACGAAGTTGGTGATAGAGCTTATCTTAGAGTATCACCACTTCGTGGAGTGAAGAGATTCGGAGTCAAAGGAAAGTTGGCACCAAGATATGTTGGGCCATTCAGGATCCTAAGTCGCAAGGGAGAAGTTGCCTATGAAATAGAACTACCAGAATCTCTATCAGCTGTCCATAATGTGTTTCATGTGAGTCAGCTTAAGAAATGTCACCCAGAAATGGAAGAAACTTCTTTGAAGGATACTATACCTTTGGAGGAGGTTCAACTAGAAAGTGATCTCACTTATGAAGAGAAACCTATCAAGATTCTTGAGACTGCAGAAAGAGTCACAAGGACAAAGACTATCAAGTTCTGCAAAGTACAGTGGAATCATCATTCCGAAGAGGAAGCAACATGGGAAAGAGAAGATGATCTTCGGAAAGACCACCCTCACCTATTTTCTAGCCAATCCGAATCTCGAGGGCGAGATTCACCTTAAGGGGGTTAGATTTGTAACATCCCTAAAATCATGATTTCAAAGTTTGCATATCATTCATGCATGCATATAGAATTGAGATCAATTTCAAAACTCATTTCAGAAAAACAGAAGCACATAGTGCTATCATTTCATGTGAGCAAACTTAAATCAAATGGCCATTCCCATTTGAGGGTTTGAATGTTTTAAACCTAGATTGTTTGTCTCCTGTGTTGAATGGATTGAGTGTGGAATTTGAACCAAGCTTTACAAAATGGAAATAGTTCAAAAACCATTTTTCAAACATTTGCAAATCAAGTGCAAAGTTCCTGTTATTTTGTTTCTCCAAAAATGACCAAACCTTACAAAGCAACCATATGGTTTTATGCCTAGATTTGAGACTGTTGCACACTACAAAAACCCCAAAAAGATTTGAATTCAAAAGGAGTTTGAATTCATTTAAAAACCATTCCTGAAAATCAAAACAGAAAAAGAAAAGGAATAAACAAAAGAAAAGGGCCAGGCGCTCCTATTCTAGCCCAGCAGCAGAACCGGCCCAGCTAGCCCACCCGGACTCTCTCTTGCTCGCTCGCACACGCAGACACACCCACATAGACGCTGACACTCGGACCCCACCCCCTCTCCGTCTCACTCGCTGACTGGTGGACCTCGCCAGCTCACTCTCGTCTTCCCCAAATCGCGCCCGACCCCGTCGCCGGCCGTTTCCTCCGCCCATCACTGCCGCGATTGATTCTTTGCTTAATTTCCCTTGATTCCGCGCTTAATCGCCGCTCCCCTCTCGCCTACATAACCCCCTCTGCACCGCGGTCATTTCCCTCCCTCTCCTCGCTCACTCCGCCACCAGGCTGCGCGCATTTGACCTCGAAACCCCGCAGTACCGACGACTCCGGCGACTAATTCCGGTGAGCCTCGACCGCCCCCTTCTCTCTGGTTCAAGCTATCATGTCCAGCATGATCTTGTGCATCTGCTGACGCCTCTAGTTTGCTTGCTCGTGACCCAGGTCGTCATTTCCGTTCACGCCCGCAACCACCAGCGCCGCCGCTCGACTCCGGCGAGCAATAGCGATAAGTCCAGAGCGCCCCTTGCCCCCTCTGGCATACGAGGATGTTCGCCTTCGTCTTGTGCATCTCCTAATCCCTTTGGTTCGTGCTAGGGCGACGCAAAACCTCGGCAACCAACTCGACAGCAACCTCCCGACGCCGTGCACAACTCCGACGAGCTCCAGCAGCCCCAGCCGTGCGCCCCTTGCCCAGCCACCTACACGTTGAGCTTCGCCTCGACCTCACGGTTCTGGTAAGCACACCCTCCCCTTCCTGAGCGATCTAGAACGCTAGCGCCGCTGCTGACAGAGCGCTCTGCCGCTCGCCGTCGCCGCGCGCCGCCAGAACGTGGTCGCTTGATCGAGAGCCCTTGGATCTAGATCCAACGCGTGCGATAGAACCACTTAGCGAAGCGGTATGATTAGATCTGAACCGTGCATCGTTAGTTAGATCCTACGGCTAGCAAGCGCGATCCGGAGCGAAGCGGTACGCGCCAGTAAGAATATGACGCGTGGCTAGGGTTTGATTCAAAAACAGATTTGAAATCAGATTTAGATCCAAAATTGAAATGGCTATAACTTTTGATTTCCACGTTAGATTTTTGCAAATTTTATACCGTTGGAATCAGGGAGACAAGCCCTTTCTGTTTATGCAATGTGTTTAAAGTTCATGTTCTGTTAAAATGACTTTTTATGCAGAAACTTGTTTAATACTATTTTGGGTATAGAATTTGTTTAGTAAATTGTTTTAGTGCTAAATAAGTTTGGATTAGCAAGTTTTTGACTTAGTTATGATTCAGTATCATGCACTTGCTTGGTGGAGTTTTAAAAATCATCACTTAGCATTCTTGCATGCATGCATATATATTTTTGTTTGTATATGACTTGTATGTGATTGTGATTATAATTTTTGTGTAGACTTTGGTGCTAGTGACTGTGATTGTGAAGAGTGCTACTCTCCCCACTACCAAGGCAAGTGGTACTTCATGAATAATTCCATCCCTATATTTTGTACAAGCACTAGAAATATTTTGCTAAGTCTTGCATGTTACTTTTTGCCAAATGCTATGTTGGGAAATCCTAAGTAGTTATAGAATTGCTAGGAAATTCCTAAGTTAAGTTACTATGCCATGCTTAGCCTAGCTAGTAGCAAACAAGGGTTGGTACAGTATATACATGCTATGATGAAAATATTTCTAAGTCTTTGGACTTATGTTTTTCTTAATAAAACAACTAAGTCAATGAACCTCCTGGGTGGAATGGGACTTGAATGGTGGTTTTTGGTTGAGTGGTTACACAAGGCCCATGGACATGGTTTACCTTGTGTATCTCACTTGTGGTATGCCACCCAGGCACAAAGGGATTTTAGAGGCCAAGTGTTGAGAAGCTTATAGTGCAGCCACTTGGCAATATGGGCTCTGCCTGGATCACATAAGTTGCTAGAACTTAGCCATTTGGACAGTTGGTGGTAGTGGGGATGATAGGTTGGAGCGCGTCCATTTGGTCTAAGGGAAGGCTTCTGAAAGGTCCTGTCTTGGGAAACCAAGTCTGGTGGGGAAAGTGCACAACCTCTGCAGATGGAAAATCTAAGTACTTAGCCAAGTCCATGGCAATGGACAACTTGAGCATCAAGACATGGAAGCTATCAAGAATCTCATCACTCAAACTTCTAAGTAAAACTTGTGGGTGAACAAGGGTGAAGGACCTCAATGTCTATTGATGGTTTCTTGGGAAAGTTTTGACAAAGAAAAACTTAGTGATTTCAACTAATAGGAAAAACCTATTTTGAGCAAAGCAAGCCAAACTACACTTAGCCAAAATGCATATAGTAATATAGTCCACTTAAATTTACTAAGGTATCACTTGCCAATACTATTCCAAAGTATTGACCCATTGTGGCTGTAACTTGTGATGTTGCAGGTTACTTCGATGATGATTAGGTGTCATGAGTCTACACTCAACATGATTGCCTGTGGCACATGAAGATGAAGACTTATGTTTATTTACTTATTCCAAAACTCTTGTATTAGGCCTGTGGCCTTGAGTTGTAAAAGACTATGTTTTATCTCTGGAATGGATGTAATAAATGACCTTTGTATCTGTGTACTTCATCTTAAACTGTGGATGCTAGCAATGATCCAGGGACTAGCATTGCAATCACAGGGACCCTTTTCCTTTACAAAGGAGGGATCTTACACACCGTATGAATTATGGTTTGGGAAGAAACCTAAATTGTCGTTCCTTAAAGTTTGGGGTTGTGAAGCTTATGTAAAAAAGTTACAAACCGACAAGCTTGAACCCAAAGTGGAAAAATGCGTCTTCATAGGATACCCGAAGGAAACTATTGGGTATACTGATACGTCCAATTTGCATCACCATTCTATATCATAATTTACCTCTATTCATTGATATATGTCTTATTATGAGGTATTACTTATGTCTTTTCCACTGTTTATGCATGTTGGATGATTCTTGGAGGATGAACTGCTGGAGTCTGGATTTTGATGGAAAAGAAGGCGTTTTGATGCAATTTCACGAAGATCAGAAAAATACCAGAAAAATATTATTTTTCTAGAAGATTGAGGAAGCAAGAAGGAGGAGCAAAGAAGGGCCGTAGGGGGACCACACCCCCTAGGCGCGGGCCCACCCTAGGCCGTGCCTAGGGAAGGTGTGGCCCACCTGCCCGGCTCCCGACTCCGCCCCTTTTCCTATATCTTCCCTATGGAACCCTAATACGAAGGGGGCGACCACAAATAGATTATTGCCGCCTCTGTGGGGCAGAAAACACCGAGAGAGAAAGATCTCTCCGGTAGACAGATTTCTGCCAGGGGAATTCCTTCCCGGAGAGGGAAGATCATCGCCATCAACACCGTCATCAAGCTAGGATTCATCAGGATCATCATCATCATCCACACCATCATCTCCACCAGCACCATCATCACCACTCCGTCCCGCTATAACAATTGTGTTGGGTATTGCTTTAGTTCTTAGGGGAAACTTTCCCGGTGTTAATTACTATTGTAGTTGATGCTTGTGAGTGGAACCATTGGATTATTGTTTGTGTTTAGATTGTTATCCATCACCATATCATATTTGATCTTGATCCATATGATGTCTTGTGAGTAGTTCGTCTAGTTCTTGAGGACATGGGAGAAGTCATGTTGTTATTAGTGGATCTGTGTTGAGATATTATTCAATGGTTTAATATTTAAGTTGTGGTGCTATTCTTCTAGTGGTGTCATGTGAACGTCGACTACATGATACTTCACCATTTATGGGCCTAGGGGAATGCATTGTGTATTTGGATACTAATTGTGGGGTTATCGGAGTGACAGAAACCTGAACCCCCGTTAGGACACCTTTGCACAAGGGAGCGTAGGATCTCAGAGTTTAAGGTTGTGGTTAGATTTATATCTTAAATACTTTCCTGTAGTTACGGATGTTTGCAGGGGGTTTAATCACAAGTATATATTATTCCAAGTAAGGTCGGTACATTAGCACAGGTTCACCCACACAACACTTACAAGACCAAAGAAGAGTACTCAGCTATTTGAAGCGAAAGCACTTGACAGAATTCCCATGTGTCCTCGAGAACATTTGGTCTTTATAAGTATTTCCACCGACTTTTCCTTTGCTAAGAAAGGATTGGGCCACTTGCTGCGTTTGTTCTTTGTTACTTGCACTTTGTTTTCTTGCTTTATTAGAAAACCACTAAAAATACGTTTGCTAAGTATTTATAGAGATTTCCTGCTCCATACCACTAGTCAACACCTTCTGCTCCTCGTTGGGATCGACACTCCTATTTATCGAAAGTACTACGATACACCCCCTATACTTGTGGGTCATCATATACCTTCTATCATAGATCAAAGGGCAAAATACTTGTTGCCAAGAATGGATCCTTTCTAGAGAAGGAGTTTCACTCGAAAGAAGTGTCTGGAAGGAAAGTAGAACTCAACGAAGTTATCGAACCTTCTCTCGGATTTGAGAGTAGCGTAGCATCGGAAGAATTTCCTATGATGCCTACACCAATAGGAGAGGAAGCTAATGATAAAGATCACGAAACTTCGGTTGAAGTTACTATAGAACCTCGCAGGTCAACAAGAACTCGTACCACTCCTGATTGGTATGATCCCGTTATAAGTGTCATATTGGTGGACGACACCGATGACCCTGCGACATATGAGGAAGCGATGATGAGGCTAGATTCCAATAAATGGCAAGAAGCCATGAAATCCGAGATTGGATCCATGTATGAAAACCAAGTATGGACTTTGGTGGGCTTACTAGATGGCCGGAAGGCTGTCGAGAACAAATGGATTTTCAAGTAGAAAATAGATGCCGATGGAAATGTAACCGTCTATAAAGCTCGACTTGTCGCAAAAGGGTTTCAACAAATTCAAGGAGTTGACTATGATGAGACTTTCTCACCTGTAGCGAAGCTAAAGTCTGTGAGGATTTTGTTAGCAATCGTTGCATATTATGATTATGAGATATGGCAGATGGATGTCAAAACGACGTTCCTCAATGGAGACATTGATGAAGAGTTGTATATGGTACAACCCAAAGGTTTTGTCGATCCTAAAGATGCTAACAAGGTATGCGAACTTCAATGGTCCATTTATGGAGTAAAGCAAGCATCCCGAAGTTGGAATCAACGTTTTGATAAGGTAATCAAAAGTTTTGGTTTTATACAAACTTATGGAGAAGCTTGTATTTACAAGAAAGTGAGTGGGAGCTCTATAGCATTCCTAGTACTATATGTGGACGACATATTGTTGATTGGGAATGATATAGAACTTCTTAAAAGTGTCAAGGATTATTTGAATAATAGTTTTTCAATGAAGGATCTTAGTGACGCTACTTACATATTAGGCATAAAGATTTATAGAGATAGATCAAGATGCCTAATATCATTGTCATAGAGTACATATTTGGACAAAGTTCTAAAGAGGTTTGGAATGGAAGATAGTAAGAAAGGGTTCTTGCCCATTTTGCCCAATATGACCTTGAGTAAAACTCAAAGTCCTACTACGGCAGAAGATAGAGAGAGAATGAGTAAGACTCCCTATGCCTCAACCATAGGATCTATCATGTATGCCATGCTATGTACTAGACCCGACATTGCATAAGCTGTTAGTTTGACTAGTAGATATGAAAGTGATCTAGGGGTGGATCATTGGACAGCGGTCAAAAACATCCTTAAGTACTTGAGAAGAACTAAGGATATGGTTCTTTCTTATGGAGGTGATGAACAGCTCGTTGTTAATGGTTACACGGATGCTAGTTGGAACACTAATCCGGATGATTATAAATCTCAATCTGGATACGTATTTACTTCGAATGGTGCAGTAGTGAGCTGCAGGAGTGCAAAGCAAAGCGTTGTGGCGAGATCTTTAACTGAATCAGAATACATAGCTGCTTCGGAGGCTTCATAATAGGCGATATGGATGAAGGAGTTCATTACAGAGCTCGGTGTGGTTCCCAGTGCACTGGAACCAATGTCTATCTACTGTGATAACATGGGTGCCATAGCCAATGCACAAGAACCAAGGTCACATAAGAAGCTGAAGCATATCAAGCTGCATTTTCATGATATTTGGGAGCATGTCCAAGATGGCGACATAAAAATTTGCAAAGTACACACATATCTGAATGTGGTGGATCTGTTGACTAAACCTCTCCCGAGAGAAAAACATGACCAACACCAAACCGGCATGGGTGTTTGGTATACTACCATGTCATCTAGATTAGTTGACTCTAGTTCAAGTGGGAGACTGTTGGAGATATGCCCTAGAGGCAATAATAAAAGTAGTTATTATTATATCTTTGTGTTTATGATAAATGTTTACATTCATGCTATAATAGTATTAACCGGAAACATTAATACTTGTGTGATTTGTAAACTTATTAGAGTCCCTTGTAAAGGCTCTTTAATACTAGCTCATTGCTTGATAGATGATCATGGTTTCCTGATCATGAACATTGAGATGTTATTAACAACAAGATCATATCATTAGGAGAATGGTGTGATGGACATACTCTTATAGATAAGCGTGGCATAAAGATCAAGTCATTTTAATGGTTCATTTTCTGTAAGCTTTCTGATACATAGTAACCTAATTCCTTCGACCATGAGATCATGCTAATCACCATTACCGGATGGATGCTTTGATGACATAAAACACCACTTCGTAACTGGGTGGTTATAAAGGTGGCATTGAGTGTTCGGAAAGTATGTGTTGAGGCACATGTATCAAGAGTGGGATTTGTCCATCCATATGATGGATAGATATACTCTAGGCCCTCTAGGTGGAATGCCATCCAATTAGCTTGCAAGCATGTGACTGGCTCACAAGAGATCACATATCACAAGAATGAGTAAAGAGTACTTATTAGTAACAAGGTTGAACTAGGTATGCAGAGATACCGACGATCAGGCCTCGGATAAGTAAAATATCACGAGACAAAGGGAAATTGGTATCATATGTAAATGGTCCATTCGATAGCAAAGTAATTGTAGAAATATGTGGGAGCCATATGAATTTCTAGATTCCTCTATTGGTTATTGATCGGAGAAGTGTCTCGTTCATGTCTGCATAATTCACGAACCGTAGGGAGACACACTTAAGGATTCAATGTTGTTTAGTAGATATGGAATGTAAGTAGGAGGACCAAATGTTGATTCGGAGTCTCGGATGGGATCCGGGATATCACGAGGAGATCCGGAATGGTCTGGAGAAAAAGATTCATATAAGGAAAGTCCAATTCCGGAGTTCGAGAATGATTCCGGTGTTTTCACCGGAATGATCTAGAAGGGTCTAGAAGGTTCACCGGACTAGAAGGGGAAGGGTACATTAATGTGTCATGACTATGTGGAATGATTGCATCATGTCCTAGGTCACTTGGCTGGGCGTTTGAAAGAAAGAAATTAAACTCCGAAATTGAAATTCAAAAGGCAAGTTTGAAAAGTCAAACTGGGACAATGTTTCATGGTGGAGGGAGGAGAGGAAACCTCCTCTCCCTCCACCACGTGCCTAGTAGGAGAGGGAGTTGGGGAAGGATTCAAACTCCCCTCCCTAGTTGCCTCTCCCTCTCATAAATAGAGGGGAGGGGGTCCCAACCTTTAATAAGGTGGAGATCCCTGTGTTTACAATGCTAGTCCCTAGATCAATAGCTAGCATCCACAGTTAAGATGTAATATCAAGAAACAAAGGTCATAATACAACTTTATAACCAGGAATAAAATAATTTATTACATCTTACATAGCTCATTTGGCTATCTCATTACAATGCAGCAGAATTTAACAATAGCATGGGGTCCTTCATCTTCAAAGTGCCACAGGCAAACATGTTGGTTGTAGACCTGTAATCCTATTTCAACACACTTCACTAATATCAAACAAACCTGCAACATAACAAGTTACAGCCACAAGGGTCAATACATTTGAATTGTATTGGCAAGTGATACTATGGTAGTATAGTGGAGTCTATCATCTAAATGCATTTGGCTAAGTGGAGCTTAGGCTTGCATTGCTCAAAATAGATTTTTCTTATCATTTGAAAACACTAAGTTTTTGCTTGACAAAATCACCCAAGGCATCTCCCAATAGAAATTGGTGATCCTTTAACCCTTGTTCAACCACAAGATTTTAACTTAGAAATTGGGATGAGGAGATTCTTGATAGCTTCCATGTCTTGATGCTCAAATTGTCCTTTACCAGGGACATGGCTAAGTACTTAGATTTTTCACTCTGCAGAGGTGTGCACTTTCCCCACAAGACTTGGTTTCCCAAGACAAGATCTTTCAGAAGCCTTCCCTTAGACCAGAATGGACGCGTTCCAACCTATCAAACCCCTACCACCAACTGTCCATTTGGCTAAGTTATTGCAACCTATATGATCCAGGCAGAGCCCATAATGCCAAGTGGCTGCACTTGAAGCTTCTCAACATTTGACATCTCAAATCTCTTTGTTCCTGGGTGGCCATCCACAAGTGAGATACACAAGATAACCATAGAAATGGGCCTTGTGTAACCACTCAACACAAACCATTCCTTCCATTCAACCCAGGTGATTCATTCACTTAGTTGTTTTATTAAACAAAACACAAGTCCTTGACTTAGAAATATTCTATAGCATGAATATAATCCACCCTTGTTTTCTACTAGCTAAGCTAAGCATGATAGTAGTAGGAATCTTAACTTAGGAAATTTCTACTAAGGTTTCATCTACAAGGATTTCCCATGGCATAGTTTATACTTAGCAAAAATTCCATGCAAGTCCTACTTAGAAATATCACTAATACATAGTGAAAATAATGGGACAAGGTATGAAGCATCACTTGCCTTTTTGGTAGAGAATATAAGTTCACTCCTTGATCTTGCAATACTCACACTCTTCAAACCACTACAATTCAATCAAGCAAGCAATATTTCAATCTACCATTCAAGCAAACAACACATAAATAATAGAAACAAAGTAATGCATGCAAGCATGCTAAAGATTGTTTTATTTTGAAAATTGGTTTATAATGGGTTATAAACATTTGAAAACCCCTATTGATCATTTTATAAAAGTGGCAAAACTATTTGCAAAAGATTTTACCTATAAACCATTTTTAAATCAAATCAATATTTTATGTGGTTGAAAATGCCTTTAGCAAAGTAATAATTTTTATAGGGTTCACCAAATGCATTTTCAAATCATAAAACTTTGTGTTTAGGGTCAGAGAGTTTAAATCAAAACATTTCCCAAAGGTTTTCTCCAAAAGCATTTTTAACATATAAACAATATTTTTATTTGACTAGAAATACTTTAAATCAAAGATTTATTCTTTTGCTTCACCAAATATGTTTTTGAAACCACAAATTGATTCCTATGGTTAGTAGGTTCAAAAAAATCCATTTTCCAAATATTTTATCTCAAAAATAATTTTAGAACAAATTTTATATTCTAAATATGCCTACACAAGTTTCTGCAAAAACAATCAATTTAAGAGAAGCATTTTACTAAACAAAGTGCATGGTTGTAAAGTACTTGTCTTGCTGATTCCATTTATATAAAATTTGCAAAATTTGGACGTGTGGTTTGAAAGTTATGGATTTTACAAAATTGAACATCTAATAGAACACAATTTCTGTTTTAAATCATCTCTGGGCCACGTGGCTGCTTATTATTCGTCGGTAATGGTTCGGTTGGATCGACAGACAACAGCCGTTAGATCTAAAGTGGATCGTGCGGCACAGATCGCTACTTACCCCTTCGACTATGTTCTATCGCATTCGTCCAATCTACATCGCACGGTTCTGATTTACTCGACCACAAAGTGGCGGCGCTGCGCGCTCTGTCGTGGTCGTTGCTGACGATGTAGGATGCGAGAAAGAGAGGGAGGAGGCTCTCCGAGTTCCGGGGTCGTGGTGATGCTCAAGGTGCTTGCTGTTTGTCGAGGGGCGCACGGAGTTGCTGGTGATTCCTCGCCGTAGTTGCGGTCGGCGTCTGGCGGCTCTGTCCGTCGTCGGGGCGAAGCTAGAGGTCGCGCTAGATCAAGTAGAAGGCACAGTTAGGTTCGCAAGAGGAAGGCGAGTATCAGAGTGTCAACGAGGGGGAGAGGGGCGGTCGGGTTTACCGGGGAGAGGTCGCCGGAGACGAGACACACGACGGCGAAGTTCAGTTGAAGATGTTGCTGAAGATACAGGGCACGCGCGGGCGAGCTGGCGCTACGGGGCGGTTCACCAAGAGGTGGGGATCAAGTGAGTGTGGTTGAGGGGGCAAGCGGTGGAGGATGGCCGGAATCGTCGTCGGAAGACGTCGGACACAGCGGCAGTGTAAGGCAAATTAGAGGCAGCCTGGTGGCTCTCTGGCAGCAGGGTTTGAGGGGAAAGGGAGAGAAGAGGGAGGGGATTTATCAGGCGTGATCGCGAGGATTAATCGTCGAGCCATTACCGTGAATTTACTCCGAGGATCTAACGGCAGAAAACGGCCGGGAGGGCGTGGTCTTCGCGCGCGGGTGAGAACGAAGCTTGCGTGGCGGTGGGGCCTGGCGTCAGCAAGAGAAGGAAAGGAGGAGTGGGGCCTGCTAGTCAGTGTCTTTGCGGGTTCTATCTATGGTGAGAAAAACTCTTCGGGGGGGAGAGAAGAGAGGTGGGCTGCTGGGCCTGGACTGGGCTGGGCTGCTCTGTTTATTTTTTTTGTACAGATTCTTTTCCCTTTTCTATTTCTATGAATCTGTTTTGATTTTGTTTAATCAATTCAAACATCTATTTGAATTCAAACTTCTCTCAAACTTTGTGTGGATTCAAACACTGATTATTTATATATTCTCAAGTCAATTTTGGAATAAATCTTTTATTCTTTTTAGGGTCTTTTAATTATTTAAAACAAGCCCTTGCTTTAAATTCAAATAAGATCAAATATATTTTTAATCCTTATTTAAATTTCATTTTTCCATAAAACCTTTTCAGTAAATTTTATTCATTAATAGGGTGTCAAATAATTCACTTTGAATTGATTGGAATATTTTTAATATGATTTATTAATCATTTTAAATTGGGTACTTGTCTTTATTCTAAAGAAATTAAATATAATTTTAATTACATACATTTTATTTGGAAGATTTCTTTGATCTTATTTAAGTTAATCAAACAACTTTTATTCCACTTGGGTAAATTCCAATTACTATTTTCCCATAATTTAATTAATCATTTCTAATAGGGATTTTATCTTTATTCAAATAGAATAGGATTTGGTTAATGCCCTCTTAACTAATTTGAAAATTCCTTATCCATTATTTTATTTGGATTTGGATTATATTCATTCTATTTGCTTATGGATTAGGCCAAGATTTAATTTGGTCTTTAAATATTCCTTATTTAATATTTCTTTCTTTATCTTGTAAAATCCATATTTTTTTATTTATAGATCCAAACTTGGTGATTCCAATTTGTAAAATCTTATTTAATCTTTGTTTATCCTTTTAAATCTCTTTAGGATTATTTGCTCACCATTTGGTATGGATTTTCTTGATAAATGCTTTATTGGCTTTGGATATTCAATTCCCTTATCTTATTTAATTCATAAGATTTTATTAATGGTTTCAAATTGAATGAAATCAATTTATATGGTTTTATAATATTTCCATTTGTTATTCTTGATCATTTTGAAATGTTTGCTTGACACCTTTTTATATGGATCAAATCCATAGTCTTAGAGATAACTTGGAATTATTTTTCTTCCTTTAGGGTTTTAGGGCTTTGGTTTATTCTCCAAGTGTTTTAAATTTCCAGATGCATTTATGAAGATTGCAATCCACTTGATTTGAATTTAATTAGATTCAAACATTAACCAAAGTTTGTTCAAGATGGGATTTTAAGTTTCCAATTAGAATCAAAAGTTTCTTTTCACCCTAATTTTCAACAATTATTTATTTTGTTTATTTATTTTTCACATTATAAGATTTGGAAAACCTTGGGATGTGACAGGGTGCCTCCCAAGACCATAACCAACCCAACCCCACCAAGCCGCCTGCCGCCGCCACCCTAGTCACCGCCGACCACCTACTCCTCTCCGGCTTCTAAACCCTAGACGTCGGGGAACCCTACTACTCCACCATAACCCGCTCAGGCTTAAGGCGAAGCCCTGCAGGATTTCCCCTCTAACTCTGACACTACATCGTCGTGCTATCATAATCGCGAGGAGAGAACTACAACCTCTGCTACCTGCTGGAACAAGGGAGAGGAATGTCTTCATCGAGTACCGAACATGTGACCGACTACGGGAGCGCTGCCGGAACGCGGCGCCGGAAGGATCATCTTCGCGATCTTGAGATTGGCAAGTGAACTACTACATCACCCACGAGAATCTGCTCTTGTTAACTGCTTTGGAATCTTCGAGGGTGAGTATTCTATCGAGTTGTTGCTACAATCTAGTAGATAGTGATGACCCACAAGTGTAGGGGGTGTATCGTAGTACTTTCGATAAATAGGAGTGTCGATCCCAACGAGGAGCAGAAGGTGCTGAACAGTGGTATGGAGCAGGAAATCCCTGTGAATACTTAGCAAACGGATTTTTAATGGTTTTCTGACAAAGCAACAAAACAAAGAGCAAGTAACAGAAGTAACGAACAAACGGAGCAAGTGGCCCAATCCTTTCTTAGCAAAGGACAAGACAGTGGAAAACTTATAAGGACCAAACGTTCTCGAGGACACATGGGAATTCTGTCAAGTGCTTTCGCTTCAAATAGTTGAGTACTCTTCTTTGGTGTTTGTAAGTGTTGTGTGGGTGAACCTATGCTAACATACTGCCCTTCCTAGGACTAATACATACTTGTGATTAAACCCCCTGCAAACATCCATAACTACAGGAAAGTAATTAAGATATAAATCTAACCACAGCCTTAAACTCTGAGATCCTACACTCCCTTGTGCAAAGGTGTCCTAACGGGGGTTCAGGTTTCTGTCACTCCGGCAACCCCACGATTAGTAGCCAAATACACAATGCATTCCCCTAGGCCCATAAATGGTGAAGTGTCATGTAGTCGACGTTCACATGACACCACTAGAAAAATAGCACCACAACTTAACTACTAAACCATTGAATAATAACTCATCACATATTCACTACTAACAACATGACTTCTCCCATGTCCTCAAGAACTAAACAAACTACTCACAAGACATCATATGGATCAAGATCAAAGATGATATGATAATGGATAACAATCTGAACATAAACAATAATCCAATGGTTCCACTCACAAGCATCAACTGCAATAGTAATCAACACCGGGAAAGTTTCCCCTGATGAACTAAGCAATATCCAACACAATTGTTATAGCGGTACGGAGTGGTGATAATGGTGCTGGTGGAGATGATGGTGTGGATGATGATGATGATCCCGATGAAGCCTAGCTTGATGACGGTGTTGATGGTGACGGTCTTCCCTCTTCGGGAAGGAATTCCCTCGGCAGAAATCTGTCTGCCGGAGAGATCTTTCTCTCTTGGTGTTTTCTGCCCCCAGAGGCGGCGGAAATCTATCTGTGGTCGCTCCTATGGTATTAGGGTTCCGTAGGGACACTGGTGGAAATAGCCCTATAGGTCCCGGTTGGTACGGGGCTTTAGTCCCGGTTGCCCAACCGGGACAGGGCAATCGGGACTAAAGCTCTAACCTTTAGTCCCGGTTGCCCCACCAACCGGGACTAAAGGGTGCACACGTGGCGGCGGCAGAGGGCGAGGGGGGGGGGGGTGGAGCATTAGTCCCGGTTCGTAACACGAACCGGGACTAATAACCTGCTGCCGCGGCAGAGATTTGGCCCATTTCTCTGCCGCGGCAGAGAATTCATTTTGGCACATTTTGTTGCCGCGGCAGAGAATTCATTTAGGTTGTTTTATTGTTTATTTAGTGTTTTGCACTTATCAATGAAGGAACCTTATATTACACAAGATCATCATGACAATATTACATTCAATACACGGATCGAGTTCATGCACTACATACAAAAGTTGCTATTCGATGCTACCGGCCAATTCCTTCAAAGTTGCTATTTTTACAATCCCTATTGTCTATACACAGCAGAATAGTATTCCCCTTTCGGGTCTAGGACTTCTGCATCCAAGAATCCCGCCAATTCCTCCTGAATTGCTCGTACGCGATCCTTTGGCAGAAGACCGTCCCGTAGACGTTCGATCTGATTTAAAAAAGGAGTCAGCCTATATGAATGAAACTAAACACAATTTGTTTGAAATTAAAAACTATAGAAATTGTTTACGTACATGGAGTTGCTCTAAATTTCTGCCCTTCTCATCGCACGTCTGCCGGATGAACTCGCAAACATAGTATCCACATAGATTGTTACCTGGTCCCTACGTCAGGCACTTTACGAGAACAAAGTTCAATCAAAATAATAATCAAGCATGATAATAACTGTATCAAAACTAGAATCAAAGAGATGCGCGGATATAGCTAGTGGTGCTTACATTTAGTGGTTGAAATGTAAGCTCATCTTTCCAAACTCAGCCTCCACGCGTACATATCATTTTATACCACAGAGAAGCCTACCCACTGAGGCTGACTGATGGGCCCTAGGCCACATCAGCTGCCATGCGAGCACGAGTGACGTCAGCACTACGTCACGTTGGCGGTGAGCTCCCAGGCAGCGGCAGTGGCGGCGATAGCGGGCACGCCTGGACGCGCGGATGGGCGCGTTAGAGAGAGCGCGATGCAGGGAGAAAGAGAGTGGCGGTGCCGCTCCTTGTTGGTCACCGGAGCGTCGTCTCCGTCGAGCTCGAGCGGCGGCGGCGTCGGGCACACACGAGGAGAGTAGTACAGGAGGAGAGGGAGAGAAAGAAGAACACCGTGAGGATCAGCAGCTCACCAGGAACACGATAGAGGTGGTGGCGAGGCCGGGCGAGCTCGGGAGACGCCGGAATCGACGGAGGCGATGCGCGGACGGAGCTTCCAATCCAGGCGATTGAGGTCACGCGCGAGGGGGAAAAGTAGCCGAGGCGCGCGTGGACGGAGGCAGCGGTGGTGGCGGACGGAACGCGCGGGTGGCGGCGAGCCCGGGCAGCCTGCCGGCGTCGGGGGTGGTTCCTGTGCGCGCGTCGGTGAGAAGCAGAGAAGTGAGATGGGGAAGAAGAAAGGAGACGCGTCAGTTATAAACGAAGGGCCTTTAGTCCCGGTTGGTGGCTCCAACCGGGACTAAAGGGGCATACGTCCCGGTTGGAGCCACCAACCGGGATGTATACTCCAATTTTCAGCAGCTGAAGGGGCGCGCGCGCAGTGGGTCTTTAGTCCCGGTTGGTGGCTCCAACCGGGACATATTCCCCTGATTTCAAAAAATTTCAGGTATTTTCTCTCTGTTCCCGCCTTATTTTTTATTTTGGGGTTTAAATTTGTATTGTTTTTTAAATGATAATTAATTTGGAATTTAGAAAAACTTTAAACATAAAAAGTGTTTGGATTTGAATAAATAATTCAAAACCATTTTCTGTTTTAAAAAATAATTAATGTAACCATTTAAAATATGAACCATTTACAATTAAAAATGAATTAACTTATATTTTTTTAATATCAATTTGGAATTTAGAAAAACTTTAAACATAAGAAGTGTATGGATTTGAATAAATAATCCAAAACCATTTTTTTTTTTAAAAATAATTAATGTAACCTTTTAAAATGAATTAACTTATATTTTTGAATATTAATTTGGAATTTAGAAAAACTTTAAACATAAAAAGTGTTTGGATTTGAATAAATAATTCAAAACCATTTTCTGTTTTAAAAAATAATTAACGTAACCATTTAAAATATGAACCATTTACAATTAAAAATGAATTAACTTATATTTTTTTAATATCAATTTGGAATTTAGAAAAACTTTAAACATAAGAAGTGTATGGATTTGAATAAATAATTCAAAACCATTTTCTATTTTTAAAAAATAATTAATGTAACCTTTTAAAATGAATTAACTTATATTTTTGAATATTAATTTGGAATTTAGAAAAACTTTAAACATAAAAAGTGTTTGGATTTGAATAAATAATTCAAAACCATTTTCTGTTTTAAAAAATAATTAATGTAACCATTTAAAATATGAACTATTTACAATTAAAAATGAATTAACTTATATTTTTTTAATATCAATTTGGAATTTAGAAAAACTTTAAACATAAGAAGTGTATGGATTTGAATAAATAATCCAAAACCATTTTCTATTTTTAAAAAATAATTAATGTAACCTTTTAAAATGAATTAACTTATATTTTTGAATATTAATTTGGAATTTAGAAAAACTTTAAACATAAAAAGTGTTTGGATTTGAATAAATAATTCAAAACTATTTTTCCTTTCAACTATGTAACAAAATATGACACCACGCGAAGGATTTTCATTGTTCGGTTTTTTTCTGAATTTATTATGCCCATTTTGAATTATCTGAATTTCTAACTATGGTCGAACCGGTGTGCATGAAGATAGGGGACGAGCATCGTTAGAACTTGCATTGGATCTCTGAAGAAACCACATATCGCGAGTCTAAAAATGATTTTTTCAAAAAATCACGGGCGATAGATCATGTACCTGTAGTACAAACCGGACCCACTTCCTGCCGATTTGGCAGATATTTGTCCTTTTTACCCGGGATGGACGAAAAGGTTTGAGATGTACCGGTTGGGAGATAGTCCATGTAAGGTGGTCTAGTATTTTAGGAAAATGGTACGGTAGCATTCTGAAACGGCATTTTGGTGGTTACTTCACAAAACGACCCGTTTTTTGTGCTCGGAAAATAGAAAAGGGCTTTTCCGTGCGACAAAAAGGAAAACTTCCTCCTGCAACATTATTCTCCATACCAATGTCCACACACATGCATAATATGGGCACAACATCACAAACTATGCCGTGATTCAGCACATAACATCGGTCATTTGGACCGAAAGCCATGAAACCTCGAACATGATAGGTCATTTTGTGAAGGTTTTTTTGAAACATGATCAATATACCAAGTCTGGTATTTTTCCTTTCAACTATGTAACAAAATATGACACCACACGAAGGATTTTCATTGTTCGGTTTTTTTTGAATTTATTATGCTCGTTTTGAATTATCTGAATTTCTAACTATGGTCGAACCGGTGTGCATGAAGATAGGGGACGAGCATCGTTAGAACTTGCATTGGATCTCTGAAGAAACCACATATCGCGAGTCTAAAAATGATTTTTCAAAAAATCACGGGCGATAGATCATGTACCTGTAGTACAAACCGGACCCACTTCCTGCCGATTCGGCAGATATTTGTCCTTTTTACCCGGGATGGACAAAAAGGTTTGAGATGTACTGGTTGGGAGATAGTCCATGTAAGGTGGTCTAGTATTTTAGGAAAATGGGACGGTAGCATTCTGAAACGGCATTTTGGTGGTTACTTCACAAAATGACCCGTTTTTTGTGCTCGAAAAATGGAAAAGGGCTTTTCCGTGCGATAAAAAGGAAAACTTCCTCCTGCAACATTGTTCTCCATACCAATGTCCACACACATACATAATATGGGCACAACATCACAAACTATGCCGTGATTCAGCACATAACATCGGTCATTTGGACCGAAAGCCATGAAACCTCGAACATGATAGGTCATTTTGTGAAGGTTTTTTTGAAACATGATCAATATACCAAGTCTGGTATTTTTCCTTTCAACTATGTAACAAAATATGACACCACGCGAAGGATTTTCATTGTTCGTTTTTTTTTGAATTTATTATGCCTGTTTTGAATTATCTGAATTTCTAACTATGGTCGAACCGGTGTGCATGAAGATAGGGGACGAGCATCGTTAGAACTTGCATTGGATATCTGAAGAAACCACATATCGTGAGTCTAAAAATGATTTTTTCAAAAAATCACGGGCGATAGATCATGTACCTGTAGTACAAATCGGACCCACTTCCTGCCGATTCGGCAGACATTTGTCCTTTTTACCCGGGATGGACGAAAAGGTTTGAGATGTACCGGTTGGGAGATAGTCCATGTAAGGTGGTCTGGTATTTTAGGAAAATAGGGCGGTAGCATTCTGAAATGGCATTTTGGTGGTTACTTCACAAAACGACCCCTTTTTTGCGCTCGGAAAATGGATAAGGGCTTTTCCGTGCGACAAAAAGGAAAACTTCCTCCTGCAACATTGTTCTCCATACCAATGTCCACACACATGCATAATATGGGCACAACATCACAAACTATGCCGTGATTCAGCACATAACATCGGTCATTTGGACCGAAAGCCATGAAACCTCGAACATGATAGGTCATTTTGTGAAGGTTTTTTCGAAACATGATCAATATACCAAGTCTGGTATTTTTCCTTTCAACTATGTAACAAAATATGACACCATGCGAAGGATTTTCATTGTTCGGTTTTTTTTGAATTTATTATGCCCGTTTTGAATTATCTGAATTTCTAACTATGGTCGAACCGGTGTGCATGAAGATAGGGGACGAGCATCGTTAGAACTTGCATTGGATCTCTGAAGAAACCACATATTGTGAGTCTAAAAATGATTTTTTCAAAAAATCACGGGTGATAGATCATGTACCTGTAGTACAAATCGGACCCACTTCCTGCCGATTCGGCAGACATTTGTCCTTTTTACCCGGGATGGACGAAAAGGTTTGAGATGTACCGGTTGGGAGATAGTCCATGTAAGGTGGTCTAGTATTTTAGGAAAATGGGACGGTAGCATTCTGAAATGGCATTTTGTTGGTTACTTCACAAAACGAAGGGTTTACATTTAGTCTCGGATGTAGTCACAAACCGGGACTAAAAATATTTTCCGCCATTTCCCACCTCTTCCCGCCAAGTTTTCCCGCCCTTTCCTTTCTACTAGAGCTTTTAGTCCCGGATGTATTCACTAACCGGGACTAAAGATATTTCCCGCCATTTCCCAAAGCTTCACGCCAAGTTTTCCCGCCCTTTCCCTCTATATTTAGGGTGATCGTGTCATGGCTATCCACACATCCACACCTTCCTCTCTTAGAACAATGGACAACGCCTACTGGCCCATTCTGACCCTCGAGGAGACCGAGGCGCTATGCGCCTCCAACTACCCTTGTCCGCTGGGCTACCGGCCGCCCGCCGGCTGGATGCTGAGCGCTGGAGGGGTTCCTGTCCCTCCTGTCCCTCAAGGTTCCGCACGCCAGGCGGCCATCACAACCCACTTCTACCACGAGCTCACGCCGGAGCAGCGGATGGATCCCCAGTGGGATCCCGACAACTACGACACCTGGAATGCCTTCTTCGCTAATAGGCGGGAAAGGGAGCTCGCCAGGTACGAGGGTGATGGCCCGCCACCGGTGAACCACAACGAAGCCGGCCGTCGTCTATGGTGGGCGAACCGTACTATCATCGGAGTGATGCGCTACATCGCCGGGGGAGACCATCCTCGCCTACGGTGCCCACGAGTCCACCCGCCACAGGCCCCACACTGTCTCGGCGGTAGCGGCATCGTCTTCCAGGAGACCCCTCTCCCGCCCGCCGTGAATCCGAGGCTGGAATGTCCCCTGGTATATGCCATGGATGGGCTGAGGATCCCCAGAGTGGCAGGTGACGATGAAGATGATGATGACAACGACGATGAAGACCCTGAAGCTGCGTACTATAGGACTAGGCATGATTATGACTAAAGGGGCGGCTTTAGTCCTGAGTGTTAGCTAGTCCCGGTTTGTCCCGGTTTTTAATATTAATAAATGTCTTGAGTGTTACCTAATAAATAGAGGGAAATGCCTATATAAAGAGAGGGTTCATCTTTAGTCCCGGTTGGAGAAACCAACCGCGACTGAAGGGATTGCGGCAGAGTGGGCCAGGCAACACTAATAATAGGGGTGAGTGTCGACATTATGTCGTGCGGCTTGTACCTTGTCCCGGATGGTGTCACCAACCGGGACTAAAGATGAGTCAGCACTAATAATAGGGGTGAGTGTCGACATTATGTCGTGAGTGTCGACATTATGCCGAGCTGCTTGTACTATAAATATGCATCCTTGTGAGTCCAGTCCTCCAGCCAGTTTGAGGCATCTCCTAGATGGTTTTAGAGAGCAGGGACACCACTACGGCCAGTTTCAGGGAGATGCCGACGGAGCCCAGTCCTCCGGAATCTCCGAGAAACTGGTCATAGAGGCACTCCCTAATATGTGAAATTAGTTAGCTCCGAGGCATATTGATCTAGTTAGTGAAGTTACAAGTTGCAAGATGGTTTTCGAGAGCAGGGACACCACTGCGGCCAGTTTCAGGGAGATGCCGACGGAGCCCAGTCCTCCGGCATCTCCGAGAAACTGGTCATAGAGGCACTCCCTAATATGTGAAATTAGTTAGCTCCGAGGCGTATTGATCTAGTTAGTGAAGTTACAAGCTGCAAGATGGTTTTCGAGAGCAGGGACACCACTGCGGCCAGTTTCAGGGAGATGCCGACGGAGCCCAGTCCTCCGACATCTCCGAGAAACTGGTCATAGAGGCACTCCCTAATATGTGAAATTAGTTAGCTCCGAGGCGTATTGATCTAGTTAGTGAAGTTACAAGCTGCAAGATGGTTTTCGAGAGAAGGGACACCACTACGACCAGTTTCAGGGAGATGCCGACGGAGCCCAGTCCTCCGGCATCTCCAAGAAACTGGTCATAGAGGCACTCCCGGTCCAGCCACAAAACGGGACTAACACTCAAGACATTTATTAATATTAAAAACTGAGACTACAAAACTAGGACTAAAGGCCACAAACCGCGAAAGATATCCTTCGGTCAAGCCACAAACCGCGAAAGACATGAACTAGAGTTACATAATATGAGCATGAACTTCTTGGCATATGTCATTCCTTATGACCGCTTCAGACGTAACCATGGAGCATCTTCTTTACTTAACGGAATTCTTGGGTCAGTTTTCACTGTGAAGGGCGAAATTTCATCAAACTTATTATAATCTTCTGACATGTCTGTCTTGTCCTCGATTCCCACGATGTTTCTTTTCCCTGAAAGAACTATGTGACGCTTTGGCTCATCATATGATGTATTCGTTTGCATATTTTTTATTTTTTTCGGTCTAGAGGACATGTCCTTCACATAGAAAACCTGAGACACATCATTGGCTAGGACGAATGGTTCATCTCTATAACCAAGATTGTTGAGATCCACTGTTGTCATTCCGTACAACTGGTCTATCTTTACCCCTTCCCCATTCAGGTTGACCCATTTGCAGCGAAACAAAGGGACCTTAAAAGAGACTCCATAGTCTAGTTCCCATATCTCCTCTATGTAACCATAATATGTGTCCTTTTGTCCATTCTCGTCTATTGCATCAAAGCGGACACCACTATTTTGGTTGGTGCTCTTTTTATCTTGGGCGATCGTGTATAATGTATTCCCATTTATTTCGTACCCTTGGAAATTCAATACAGTAGAAGATGGTGACGCGGCCAACAAGTATAGCTGATCTCCAACAGTGGTGTCATTCAAGAGATGTGTCCGCATCCAACCACCGAAAGACTTCATGTGTTCATCTGTAATCCATGATTCAGGCTTCCCTGGGTTTTTGGAGCGTACAATATTCTTGTGTTCCTCGATATACGGAGCTGCCAAGGTGGAATTATGTAGAACTGTGTAGTGTGCTTTAGTGAAAGAATCCCCGTCCCTACATATCATTGCTTTCTTTCCCAGCGTGCCTTTTCCACTTAGTCTTCCCTCATGCCGCGAGTCAGAAACACCAATCGGCTTAAGGTCAGGAATAAAGTCAACACAAAACTCAATGACCTCCTCTGTTCCATATTCCTTGGAGATGCTTCCTTCTGGTCTAGCACGGTTATGAACATATTTCTTTAAGACTCCCATGAACCTCTCAAAGGGGAACATATTGTGCAGAAATACCGGACCGAGAATGGCAATCTCTTCCACTAGATGAACCAGGAGATGCGTCATAATATTGAAGAAGGATGGTGGGAACACCAATTCAAAACTAACAAGACATTGTACCACATACTTCTGTAACCTTGGCAGAATATCTGGATTGATTACTTTCTGAGATATTGCATTGAGGAATGCACACAGCTTCACAATGGGTACTCGAACATTTTCCGATAGAAGCCCCCTCAATGCAATCGGAAGCAACTGCGTCATAATCACGTGACAGTCATGAGACTTCAGGTTTTGGAACTTTTTCTCTGCCATATTTATTATCCCCTTTATATTAGATGAGAAGCCCGACGGCACCTTGATACTGTAAAGGACTTCAAAAAAGATTTCCTTCTTTGCTTTGGTAAGAGCATAGCTGGCACGACTTAAGTGACGCCCTTTATCCGTCTTGTTATGTGTATGCATGTTCTTTGGGTCTTTCATAATTTGTTGGTCCTCCCGTGCTTCAGGTGTATCTTTTGTCTTCCCATACACGCCTAGGAATCCTAGCAGGTTCACGCAGAGATTCTTCGTCACGTGCATCACGTTGATTGAAGAGCGGACACGCAGGACTTTCCAATATGGCAGCTCCCAAAATATAGATTTCTTCTTCCACATGGGTGCGTGTCCTGTAGCAACGTCGTTCGGAACTGATTGACCGCCGGGACCCTTTCCAAAGATTACTTCTATGTCCTTGACCATACCAAATACATCATCACCAGCAGGGAGTTCAGGCTTCTTCCGGTGATCTGCCTCACCTTTGAAATGCTTGCCTTTCTTTCTTACGGGATGATTGGTCGGAAGAAATCGTCGATTCGCTAGGTACACAACCTTATTGCATTTATGCAAATATGTACCTTCGGTCTTATCTAAACAGTGGGTGCATGCCTTATATCCCTTGTTTGTCTGTCCTGAAAGGTTACTAAGAGCAGGCCAATCATTGATGGTTACGAATAACAACCCTCATAGATTAAATGGCTCCTGTTTGTTCTCATCCCACGCACGTACACCTGGTTTGCCCCACAACTGTAAGAGTTCTTCAACTAATGGCCTAAGGTACACATCAATGTCGTTGCCCGGTTGCTTCGGGCCTTGGATGAGCACTGGCATCATAATGAACTTACGCTTCATGCACAACCAAGGAGGCAGGTTGTAGATACATAGAGTCACGGGCCAGGTGCTGTGATTGCAGCTCTGCTCCCCAAAAGGATTCATGCCATCCGTACTTAGACCAAACCATAAGTTCCTTGCGTCACCTGCAAAGTCTGGGAAGTCTCTCTCGATTTTTCTCCACTGTGACCCATCAGCAGGGTGTCTCAACTTCCCGTCTTTCTTACGGTCTTCTTTGTGCCATCGCAACAACCTGGCATGCTCTTTGTTTCTGAACATGCGTTTCAACCTTGGTATTATAGGAGCATACCACATAACCTTAGCAGGAACCCTCTTCCGGAGGGGCTCTCCCTCAACATCACCAGGGTCATCTCGTTTGATCTTATACCGCAACGCGTTGCATACCGGGCATTTATCTAAATTCTCATACTCCTTACCGCGGTAGAGGATGCAGTCATTAATGCATGCATGTATCTTTTGCACATATAATCCCAGAGGACAGAGAGTCTTCTTTGCTTCGTAGGTACTCTCGGGAAGTTCGTTATGTTTTGGAAATTTCGGCTTCATTATTTTCAGCATCTTTTCAAATGAGGAGTCAGTTAGACCACACTCTGCCTTCCATCGCAACAATTCCAGTGTGGTACCGAGCTTTGTGCTGCCATCTTCACAATTTGGGTACAACAATTTCTTGTGATCTTCTAACATGCCCTCTAACTTCAACTTCTCATTTTCTGTTTCACAGTCTCGCTTTGCATCAGAAATGACCCTACCAAGTTCATCAGCCGGCTCATCTGATGCCCGTTCTTCACCTCTTTCCTCTCCATTGTCTTCCATTGCAGTATCACTGTATTCAGGAAACATATGATGATAGTTGTTATCATCATCTTGTTCTTCACCATCTTCCATCATAACCCCTCTTTCCCCGTGCTTGGTCCAGCAATTATAGTTGGGCATGAAACCTTTCATAATCAGGTGGCCGCGAATGATTTTCGAGGAAGAGTACTCCTTGTTGTTCCGACATTGAACACATGGACAACGTATAAATCCATTCTCTTTGTTTGCCGTAGCCACATCGATAAATTTATCCACGCCTTTGATATACCCGGCTATGCGCCGGTCACCGTACATCCATTCCCGACCGTTCATCTGCATCATATAAGTAAGTTTATCAAAAAACAGGACATCATAAATAGTGAAATAACAAATTCACACCGACACATGAATTGTATCAATGACCTAGAAAAGATAAGATTGCTAACCTCGATCGAGGGAAATAAAGAGGAGAAATCTCAAGTGCGTCTCGGACACCTTCTATATTTTTGTTCTATGAGAAATTCAACGGGATTATTCACACAAACATTTCAATAAACACCTTCAATGCATGCATGAAAAAAACTAGCACACCCCCTCACACCTTCCACCATTCGAAAAAACAGAGTGGAGGCAGAGGGGGCTGGGGCGTTGCATTTATAGAGGGCAGGGGGTCTTTAGTCCCGGTTGGAGCCAGCAACCGGGACTAAAGGTGCGTGCCACGCCACGTGGCTGTGGCCAAATCTTTAGTCCCGGTTGGTGGTTCCAACCGGGACGTATTCCCCTTACCAACCGGGACGCATGCCCCCTGGCCCCGTGCCTGCTCCAACCGGGACGCGTGCCAGCATTAGTCCCGGTTGGTGGCGCAACCGGGACAAATGCTCTGAGGGGTCGCGAACGGATAGCCCTTTTTCCACTAGTGGGAAGATATAGGCGAAGGGGCGGAATCGGAGGCCGGGCAGGTGGGACACACCTACCCTAGGCGCGGGGTCAGGTGGGCCCACACCTAGGGGGTGTGGGCCCCTTGAGGCCCATCTCCGTCCCTCCTTCTGGCTTCCTTCGTCTTCTGGTAAAATAATATGTTTCCATATTTTTCTGGTATTTTTCTGATCTTCGCGAAATTGCATCGAAACGCCTTCTTTTCCATCAGAATCCAGACTCCGGCAGTCCATCCTCCAAGAATCATCCAACATGTATAAACAGATGAAAAGCCATAAGTAATACCTCATAATAAGACAAATATCAATGAATAGAGGTAAATTATGATGTAAAATGGTGATGCAAATTGGGCGTATCAACTCCCCCAAACTTAGACTTCGCTTGTCCCCAAGCGAATACTGAGCTCAGTAAACGTGTCCACAGGTTTATGGAGTGAAGTGTCGATAAAAGAATACGAACAAGAAGCATCACACTTACCATTGCACAACTCATAGAAGAAAGCAACTTACCATTATATAACTTATCTTGCAACCAAGCACAACAGTCACAATAGAGATGCATAAAGATAAATCATAATTGGAATTGGCAAACTTGTTCTTGGTCAGAGAACACCTGACAAACAGTTCACAAAATCTTTGTAGAAGTTTCAAGACATGAGCACTCTTTGCTCAAAAAGGTTTTTCACAAGTGAAGGATTTCAAAGTAATACTCAATAGATAAGAGTTTTGTGCAAACAAGGAAGATAAAGAACATGATTGAATAAATCACCATATGAATGTTTGAAACACAACAACTCAAATGCTTGCTGGAGAAAAAGAGAAAGTAGGTTTACTGACTCAACTGGCAACTAGGAGAAAGGTCCCTTCTTAGAGGGTAGCAGAGATTACAAGTCATAAAGAGATTCCAAAATATTTTGGTACCTACTAGCTTTGAGCCCTCATTGCCCCTATCATAAGCATCTTGAGATGATTAAGGTTAAAGTGATCAAAGATGGAGTATATGCTTGATAAAATATAAATTGGCAATCTCATGTCCCTTGAATATGAGGGCCACTCCTCATGCATACTCAACTTTGGGTCCAGGTAAGTTCTTGTCATTGTAAGTATTTGCATATCATTGAGAACTGCCAACAGGGTACCCCTTGCACATGGTACAGGAGCTTTCCCATAACCAAAATGACAAGGCAAGCATACAATGAGCATCTCAGCAATCTTTTTATTTACCATATGTATAACTTTTTATTGAGGATGCTTCATAGATGACTCACTATGGTGATGCTGCAAGTTTCCACCATGATTAAGCATGGCTTAGGCTAGCGGCCCAGGCGTTTCTCTAACACAGAATACAAACTCCATGGACTTACAAGTTCCTTCTTTATTTCACACCGTTGACATCCATAGACAAAAGAGCACGATATCAACTGTGTACAGTGTACAAGTGCGATGTTGAAAACGTTCCCCATGACATCACGGTTCTGCTAATTCCAACGTATAGATGCAAGCATATACAACTTCGATGGTCACAATGGTTCAAGTTTATTAGGGGCAAAGAAATAAAGTGTGCCATCAAGTTCGTGAGAGCTTTACTAACTAGTTTTCACATAACAAAATACTTTTTTATTTGAAAGGTAGATGAAGCTTGAGAATTTTCTAGGAATAGCAATAATGCTGCTAGGTAGATATGGTGGACACAAGTGGCAAAGGTTTTGGTTTGAAGGATTTTGGAAACATGAGAAGTACGCCTTCTCAAAATAGGTTTTTGGCTAGAAAGGCTGGGTAACAAGCAAGAGAGTTGAAAGAAACAAGCAAATATACAAGTAATAAATCCAAACATGCAATCTTCCTTGAAGACACAAAAGAATCTTAAATAAAGAATACTAAGATTATGAGCCAACAAGAAAGAAAACAAATGATACAAAATACCTGTAAGCTTTTTCTTTCTTTCTTTTTCTTTCAAATTAATGCCACTAACCAGAACTTGGTTTGCCAAAACCAATTTAGATACACTTGATGATCCCAACGTGGTGCCAATACTGAACAACAAGATCCATCATATAATAGAGATTGCAAACTAAAAATAAGAAGTGCAAAAAGTAAAAGATGAGACTTCTCATTAATATTCCAATAAAGGCACTCACACCAAGGGATACATAGATAATCAACTAAAGGAGAGATACTTCCACATGCAAACCAAAATATAAGATAACCTCTCTACCACAGATATGAATCCACTAAAAAGGTAAAAGATAAAAGATAATGGTGGTGATACCGCGTCACTCCCCCAAGCTTGGAACAAGCCAAGGGGATGCCAAACCTGATGACGATATACTACTTTGGTGGTGATGGTGTTCTCTTGATAAGCTCCTCAATAAGTTTCTTCAACTCCTCGAACTCAAAATTAAGTGTACGGATTAACTCCGAGTTTTTCTCTATATGGTTCATGATCATGTCAGTCCGAGAATCCCAGTTCTTGTTATTCTTTCCCCACTCTTCATCCTTAGCATGATACTTCTCTGCATTGTTAGAGCGATGCATATCCCAAGCCAAATGCAAATTTCCTTTGGGCACATGTTTATATTGATATTCATGTATAAGTGTACGGAAGGGTCTCTTGTTACGTGGAGCAGATGGTTGTGGATTTTAGAAGAGAAGTGGAGGTTTCCCTCCTGTAGACATCTGTGCTATCTTCTTAAGCTTGGTCGGTAGTGCCACCAAACCAATGCTTGCGACGGTAGCACGAGTGTCCGGTTTCTTGTCCTCCTCCATGTCTCCTTCATATCCTACCGGAGTCTCCTCCTCCTTGGGAACTTGAGGTTCTTCTTCTTCGGGCTTCTTCCCTTTGTTGTTGGCGGAGGCCATTGTGCTCTAAACTTGAGAAGATTTCCTGACAGAAACAGATCGAAACGAAAACACGACGAGAACACGATGCACTAACCTTGGGGGATCCGGGGGGTTATATATTATGAAGTTTCAATGCATAAGGAAGGTTTTGACAGGAAACAAGGCGGAGAAGAAGTTCGAGGGTGGCAAACCCCCTCCAGGCGTGGCCAGGCTAGGCCCACGACTGGGGTGGGTTTGTCCACCCTGGGCTCCGTTTCCTCTTTAGTTACGTCTCGTAACTTCCCTTATGTATTAAAAACATCAAAAATATAAAAAAGATTGGAGTTTCACGAACCTTCTGTTTTCACCACTTTTACCTATTCAAAGACGAACTCTGCAGATTCCTTTTCTCTTTCTCCTGAGAATTTCCTTCATACAAAACCTCTACACAAACTCAATGAAAACATTAGTGTAAGCAAAAACAACAAACCTTTGGTACACACTTCAACTGAAAACCCATCAAAACAAAAGCTTCTGTAAGAGGCAAATGCAAATGATGGCAGGAATCTGTCAAAACAGACCAGCAGGTAAAGTTTGATTTTTTCGAAGACCTTCTGTTGCTCAAATCAAAAAGTGCAGAACTGATGAAAGTTGGTTAACAACTTGGTGAACAAGCACATAAAAATTCAGCTCCATCCGACGTATTGATCTCCCTCACGAATTTTTACAATACAACACAAAAATCTGTCCTAGGACAACCACTTTCCACAACTCCTCTACTTCACAAAAGTAGTTGAACTTGACACAAAAAAAGATAAGGAGCAGTTATTACAGAGGTAATAACTTCCAAGACTCGACAAAACTCTTGGGTTATCTCCCAACAAGTACTTTTCTTTATTTCCTTTAAGTTAGGCCTGAAACTTCCAAAGATGCTCACATAGGATGTATATATTTGAAGTGAAAGAGAGCATCAAGAGGCAAATAACCAACACACTTGAGTCTAACCGACTTCCTATGCATTGGGGTAGCATGAGAAAATGAATTGTTGAAACAAAAAGTCACAAGCATAGGAAGACAAAACAAATGCAACTTCAAAGTTTTCAGCATAAAACGGGGGAACTTAACATCATTGAGATACATAGAACCATGTTTCCCTCTCTCAAAATAACTTTTAGTAGCACTTTGAATAAAGTTGAAAATATAATTCTCACTGGAAACAACTTTATCATCAGAATAAGCATACTTACTGTCACCAAAAATAGGTCCAAGGTCATAGACTGGATCAATAGAAGCAAGTTGTTCCATCCTGAAATCTTTATTAGGCAAGCTATTCTCACAAGGAGCTTTAGCAAATTTGAAAAATTTAAACTCATAAGAATCTCCATCAAACTAAGTTAAAACTTTTCCTTCTTACAATCAATAATAGCTCCGCAAGTATTCAAGAAAGGTCTACCAAAAATGATAGGACAAGTTTTGCTAGCTACTGAATTAAGCACTAGAAAATCAGCAGGATATTTAATCTTACCACAGAGAACCTCCACATCTCTTACAATACAAATGGGGCAAATGGTCTCCTTGTTAGCAAGGTGAATAACCACATCAATGTCCTCAAGCTCACAAGGACCAATCTCATGCATAATTTCCCTGTAAAGCTCATAAGGAATAACACTAGAACTAGCACCTATATCACATAAACCATAGTAGCAATGATCACCAATTTTAATAGAAAGCACAAAAACACTAGCTTTTCTAGCCTTACTAGGATGAGAAATAATATTAGAAGCATCTTCACAGAATACAATGTGCTCATCCCCTCTATTTTTAGTGACAAGTGACTTTCACAATAGCTACCACAGGTTTAACATTCAATTGCTTACCGGTCTCCACAGTTTTCATTGTACCTTTATTATCTGCACTAATAATCATAGAATACTCCTTTACCTTAGCTAGGAAAGGAATTTTCTCAACATGAGGTTCAGGCACAATATGATTAGTGGTACAAACTTGAGTACTTCTAACTAGAACATGATCAACAACATCTTTATACGGGGCATGGTACTTATTCCACTTCTTCTTGGGAATTTCTATGTAAGAGGCAAAGGCCTTAAAACAGCTGAAAATACTTTGGGAATCAAGACCAAACTCATTGTGAATATCACAGAAGTTATCAGTACCCATAAAATATTTAATGCATTCATAATCATAGTTTATACGTGACTTTCTTCCTTTGTCATTCTCCCAAGCCTCAGTGTTATCTTGAATACGGTCTAAGAGATCCCATTTAGCTTCTTCTTTCATACGTGTGAATGATCTAGCACAAGAGGCATCTAGTAAATCTTTATCATGAAGAGAAAGCCTAGCATAAAAGTTATTGAGAATAATATTGTTAGGGAGTTCATGAATAGGACATTTAAGCATTAGTAACTTCAATATCCCCCAAGCTTGAGCTATACTCTCTCCATCAAGAGGCCAAAAGTTATATATAAGACTTATATCCTTATGGATTTCACTGGGAGGATAAAATTTAGAGTAAAAGAGAGATGCCATCTCCTCCCATTCCATGGATTGTCCATTCTTCAGCAGCTTATACCATGCTTCATCTCTCCCTTTCAAGGATATGGAGAGTAACTTCTTCTTCACCTGTTCAGTTGTGATACCTGCACACTTAAACAACCCGCATAATTCATGGATAAAAAGCAAGTGATCACCAGGATGGACAGTTCCATCCCCAAAATAATAATTATCCATAACACGATTAACAATACTTGTAGGTATCTTAAAAGGATCTATCTCAATAGGAGGTGGTTCATCTACTACCATAGCAGTGGAAGTAGTTTTCCCAAACAAAAAACCAAGTGGGTTATCCATATTGGAAACAAAGTAACAAGCAGTAACAAAGGCAATACTCACAGTGAAAGTTTCCGTTACCAATTCCACTCTTCAATAGCGCTTCAGTCCCCGGCAACGGCGCCAGAAAATAGTCTTGATGACCCACAAGTGTAGGGGGTATATCGTAGTACTTTTGATAAATAGGAGTGTCGATCCCAACGAGGAGCAGAAGGTGCTGAACAGTGGTATGGAGCAGGAAATCCCATGTGAATACTTAGAAAACGGATTTTAATGGTTTTCTAACAAAGCAACAAAACAAAGAGCAAGTAACAGAAGTAACGAACAAACGGAGCAAGTGGCCCAATCCTTTCTTAGCAAAGGACAAGCCGTTGGAAATACTTATAAGGACCAAACGTTCTCGAGGACACATGGGAATTCTGTCAAGTGCTTTTGCTTCAAATAGCTTAGTACTCTTCTTTGGTGTTTGTAAGTGTTGTGTGGGTGAACATGTGCTAACATACCACCCTTCCTAGGACTAATACATACTTGTGATTAAACCCCCTGCAAACATCCGTAACTACAGGAAACTAATTAAGATATAAATCTAACCATAGCCTTAAACTCTGAGATCCTACACTCACTTGTGCAAAGGCGTCCTAACAGGGGTTCAGGTTTCTATCACTCCGGCAACCCCACGATTAGTAGCCAAATACATAATGCATTCCCCTAGGCTCATAAATGGTGAAGTGTCATGTAGTCGACGTTCACATGACACCACTAGAAGAATAGCACCACAACTTAAATACTAAACCATTGAATAATAACTCATCACAGATTCACTACTAACAATATGACTTCTCCCATGTCCTCAAGAACTAAACGAACTACTCACAAGACATCATATGGATCAAGATCAAAGATGATATGATAATGGATAACAATCTGAACATAAACAATAATCTAATGTTTCCACTCACAAGCATCAACTACAATAGTAATCAACACCGGGAAAGTTTACCCTAATGAACTAAGCAATATCCAACACAATTGTTACAGCGGGACAGAGTGGTGATGATGGTGCTGGTGGAGACGATGGTGTGGATGATGATGATCCCGATGAAGCCTAGCTTGATGACGGTGTTGATGGCGATGGTCTTCCCTCTCCAGGAAGGAATTCCCCCGGCAGAAATCTGTCTACCGGAGAGATCTTTCTCTCTCGGTGTTTTCTGCCCCCAGAGGTGGTGGAAATCTATCTGTGGTCGCTCCTTTGGTATTAGGGTTCCGTAGGGAAGATATAGGCAAAGGGGCAGAGTTGAAGGCCGGGCAGGTGGGCCACACCTTTCCTAGGCGCGGGGTTAGGTGGGCCCGCGCCTAGGGGGTGTGGGCCCCCTGAGGCCCATCTCCATCCCTCCTTCTGGCTTCCTTCGTCTTCTGGTAAAATAATATGTTTCCATATTTTTCTGGTATTTTATGATCTTCGCGAAATTGCACCAAAACACCTCATTTTCCATCAGAATCCAGACTCTAGCAGTCCATCCTCTAGGAATCATCCAATATGCATAAACAAATGAAAAGCCATAAGTAATACCTCATAATAAGACAAATATCAATGAATAGAGGTAAATTATTATATAGAATGGTGATGCAAATTGGGCGTATCAATAGATCTTGGCTTGTGTGTGTTCATGCGATATAATTTTTTTATTTTCCATGCTACGAACCCCTACAGCGGCCCCCTCGAGCCTCCACCGACCTCGCCCCTTCGCCTATATAAACCCCCCAAGACGAAAACCCTAATCATCAGATCAGAAATCCATGAAAAGTTCCGCAGCGCCGCCGCCACTGAAGACGAGATTCGGGGGACATAAGTCTCTATTCCGGCACCCTGTCGGGACGGGGAATTGCCGCCAGAGCCATCTCCATCGACTCCACCGCCATCTCCATCACCGTTGTTGACTCCCATGAGGAGGAGGGAGTAGTTCTCCCCCGAGGCTAAGGGCTCTACCGGTAGCTATGTGTTCATATCTCTCTCCATGGTGTGATATTATTGTGATCATGAGCTTTGTAATCTAGTTGAATAAGTAGATGCTACTCTTTGTCTATTATGCTACTCAAGTGCTTCTATTAATGTGATCTCCGGAGACACCTTGTCCCACGTGTGTGAAGGTGACAGTGTGCGCATTGTGTGTGTGGCTCTTAGGCTAAATATTACAGAAATACTTATCATGAGTTATAATTTGAGTTGGATGTCTCTATGAAATTGTGGTGTTTGTTTGGAACCATCTAGCGCTCAAGGTGATAGTGTGGGGCTATCTAGATTGGGGAATGCGAACTTTAAGGAGTGCTTTTATAGCCCTACGTGGTGAATTGGTGTTTGTTATCCAACCGGAGAGTAGTTCAGGGTAGCATAGTGAAGAGAAGATATTTATATGTTCAATTATGTTATCATTATTGAGAGTGTCCACTAGTGAAAGTATGATCCCTAGGCCTTGTTTCTAAGCATTGAAACACCATTTACAATCAGTCCTGCTACATGTTTGCTTGCTGCCATTTTTATTTCAAATTGCAATTACCACTTATAATCATCCATATTACTTGTATTTCACTATCTCTTCGCTGAACTAGTGCACCTATACACCTGACAAGTGTATTGGATGTGTTGGGGACACAAGATACTTCTTGTATCTTAATTGCATGGTTCCTTGAGAGGGATATCTTTGACCTCTTCCTCCCCGAGTTCGATAAACCTTGGGTGATCCACTTAAGGGAAACTTGCTGCTGTTCTACAAACCTCTGCACTTGGAGGCCCAACACTGTCTACAAGAATAGAAGCGTGCATAGACATCAATGAGATTCAAGTTTTTGACACTTGGTGAGTGAAATCACATGAATATTTTGATCAATCATACTGTGATATGTACACATCCAGATATGTCCTATGCTCTAAATGTTATGAGCATTTACCAGAATGACTCATAAGATGATCATTGGACGATAGTAAGGATATTATTATGATCTTTGGAAGAACTAAGAATTAATATGTTATTTATGTAGAGGTGACAAATAGATATAGTTCATTGTAAAGTGATACATTGATACTAGTTTTGTCACAAGATACAAATTAAGTTTATCTCAATCTAAACTATGGGTGGCACAATGTAATGGAAAGGAAGTTCCATAACGGATTTGGATGAGTTCCAAAGTTAAGACATTATGACAGATACTACAACAAAAGGCTAAGTATATGACTGCTATTATAGCAGCAAAAGAGGACATTTGTGTCAAGTAGTTTGTTATCAAACTAGGTGTGGTTCACAGCAGGCTAGTACTGATATGAAGGTTTTAGTAGTATAGAGTGTTGTCGTGTTCTTTCCACAGGGATCAAGCGAAGTAGGTTTGGGTTCACACAGCTTAGCAAGCACAATTGTTTTGGAGATTATCAAGCAGAAAATAAAAATAAAAAGAACAATGAAGAACAAGGCAGGGATCAAGGAGAAACAGGGGTAGAAGGAGAGAATGATCACACAACAACTACACATCAAAGGGTTTAAGAAGACAGAAACTACTGAAACAGGTAGTGCAATTTACTAGAAGAGGCAGAATATCTAGAATCAGAGCAGTACTATCGCACACACAGAGCGTTTAAAGACAGATCAGAGTAAGGACAGAGAGGAGAGGAAGAGAGAGACAGAAATCTAGACAGTACTTCCTAGAACATTAGGCAGTATGCACTCAGAACAGAGAAACACAGACAGAAGTAGAAGAAGAACAAGCAGTGCAGAATAGAGGGACATGCAGTAATTCGTTGCAGCAAAGGGCAGGAAGATAGATTAACACACAATCACACTTATACTCAGGTTATTTCACAGCAGGAGATATAGAGGTTCAGATTACAACTTCGATTCAGAACAGGTTCTAGCCGAACAGAAGATCAGATACAGAGAGGAGGGAGAGAGAGCAGCAAGAGATTATAGAGGAGAGGGAAGAAGAGCTTGTCGAGGAAGAAGAGCCCTAGAGAAGCTGCTCCAGATCCAGGCGCCAGGAAGAAGAACTCGCAGAAGAGATGATCGCCATGAAGAAGAACTCGCGGAAGAGATGAGACAGGGCTCCGCCTCCTGCGGTGCTCTGCCTCCCGCGCCTTGCGTGCACCACCCTGGTCCCAACCATCCACCGTGTCCCGTCTTGTGTGTGTGCAGTGCTGCTTTTCTAGTACGCGTGCACTGCCCCTTTTTTCTCTTTGGTCCTTAGACTTTTCTTCTTCTTTCCCAAGATGGTCCCTCTGCTCTGCCTCTTCCAAACTGATGAACCGCGCAGGGGTTGTAGTGCAAAGCACTGGATCGCCGTGCTCAGCCTTGGCTTGCAGTGCACTGGCTTTGCACTACACTTCAGGTTGGTTAACACTGCCTTCCTAGGCATCTGCACTGGGTTAGAACTGCTTGGCTCTGCACTGGTTCTGTGTTGCCTGGCCTGTTGGCTTGCACTGCTCGCTCTGCGTTGGCGCTAGCACTGCCCTGGCTTGGCTTTGCACTGGCTCAGCGCTTGCACTAGCCTTGCTCTGCCTTGACGCTGTTTCTGCCCTGGCTTGGTCTTGCACTGGCCTTGGTCTGCCTTGGCACTGAGCTTGCTCTGCCTTAGCGCTGCTCGGCACTGGCCTTGCTTTGCTCGTGTGCTGGCTTTGCACTGACACTGCCCTGGTCTAGGCTTGAACTGGCTGTGCTCTGCCTTGACTAATGGAATGCACTGTTGGCAGAAGCTTTGCACTGAGCAGTTCTGGTGCTACACCAGCTTGGATCTACCTATGCCAGGAGCTTTGTATTGCCTTGCTAACTGTAATGCTTTGAGTTGCAATGGTTTGCTCTGCCCTTTGAGGATAGCTTGCATTGCTCCAGTAGCCTTTTGCATAGATTTGCCCTGGGCTTGGTCAGCAGCTACACTAGCAATGCACTGTTGGTTCTCCAGCCTTGTACTGCCTGTGTGCTTAGTGCTGCTGTATTGAGGCTTGGCATAGTGTATGTCCTGCCTCTGGAATATGTTTGCACTGCCCTAGGTTTTAGGTGCCTTTGTGCACCTTTCATGCAAATATGGCAACTGGACTGCAAAGTGGATCATATAATCAACATTGCCTATTTTCTAGCATTTCAGTTACATAATTGGATCAATAAAGCCTCAAATGCAAATGATTATGCACTAAAATATGCTTAGAAAACAGTTGAACAAGTTGTTGATCAACACCCCCACACTTAGATTTTTTGCTTGTCCTCAAGTAAATAGGCAAAGATAGAAACAAATGGTTTCAGCATTAAACTTTTTAGTGGGAAAAAATTGCAGACAATCTAGAGTTTATGTAACATCTGCTCTAACACAATCATGTAAATGAAAATGTTCACTTGCTCTAGAATATAAATATGCTGTCAATTGCTAGTATTCTTGATTTACCTACACTGATAAGAACTGATCTATGAGACAGAAGGAAAATCTATGATGATGTCCATAACTGTGTCTTGGAAAGAAAACTGCCAAATTACCTATTAACAAAACTTTGCAACAGCTTAATCAGTTTATAGATCAGCACACATTGCTTCACATGGACATTCCCAGGAACACCCCATGCTAATGCTAGTGCTGATCATAATTGCATATATGTTGTACATTGTTGCTTCACCTAGCCATTCCCAAGAACACCCCAGGCTAATGCATGTACATTTTTTAGATTTGGTATCATAAGCAATTGTTTAGTACAGTTTGTGCTTCACATGGCCATTCCCAGGAACACACCATGCTGATGCTTGTACTAGTTTTAAGATTTGGCACAAAAACAGTGGGTTAGTACATTTTGCTTCACATGGCCATTCCCTGGAACACACCATGCTAATGCTTGTACTAGCCCAGAAAAGGCTCAGAGATGGACAGTAACATAGTTTTAGTTTTTATCTCCATAAATCAATTTTCCTCAGTGTAAGTAAGCAAAGAAATCTGGCAATTACCAAACATATCATATATATTATAAGCAAGTGAACAGAGGATTTCCATGAACATGTTAGGTACAGAGCCAAAAAAATTCCAGATTGAAAGAAAGTTTGCCAAAGTAAAATTTAAAAGCTGGAACCAGAAGCTTCAACAGAAATTTTCAGCTAGCACCGAGGTTTGCATTGCAAAGTGACAACAGCTCAGAGAATGCACAGTAATGACATGATGATGCAGCAAATGCATCTCCCCCACACTTAGAATTTGCTATCAGTGTAATTAACTTAGCTGGGGTAAGAAACAGCTCACCAAGTTGCATCTGCACTGCTTCAGCAAGGGGCATGCACTGCTTATGAGCTTCTGCAGGAAGCCTGCTCTGCCTTGGCAGAAAGCTTGCTCTGCCTCTATTGATCTTGTGAAGGACTGGCACTGCCTCTGCTGAAGAACTGCTCTGCCTTTGGTGCTCATGCATAAGCTTGCACTGCTTTATGAATTGACAAAGCTCTGCCTGGTGTCCTCCTTTCTCATTGATGTTCTACTCAGTAGTATTTCTCTGCACTGCCCTTCTGGACACTCTGCTTCTCTTTTGTTTCTGATTAACTGCTTTTATTCCTAAAGGATAACAAAGACAAACAAACAAACACAAAACAAAAGCAACAAGCTAATTATTTATGGAACTAAGAAAGATAGTAAAATATGAAATTACAGGTCAGGTTGCCTCCTGATAAGCGCTTGTTTAAGGTCATTAGCTTGACCAAGCTCCTGAGATGATCACAACTGCTGTGCAGCTGGAATTTCCACTTCAGCATCACCATTTGCTTCATCTTCTTCAACAATTTCCATTGAATCACCAACATGATAGTGCTTGAGTCTCTGTCCATTTACCAGGAATGTGCCTTGTGTTTTACTCTCAATCAGTACTGCACCATTGTTGAATACTTTCTTCACTTGGCAAGGGCCATACCATCTGGACTTGAATTTACTAGGAAACAAGTGGAATCTTGAGTCATAAACAAGCACAATCTCTCCAGCACAAAATTTCTTTCTGAGTATGTGCTTGTCATGCCAAATCTTTGTTTTCTCCTTGTAAATTCTAGCACTGTCATAAGCATCCAACCTCAGCTCCTCTATTTCACATAGTTGTAGTTTCCTTGCTTTTCCAGCCTTGTCAATGTCCAGGTTTAATTTCCTCAGTGCCCATCTGGCTTTGTGCTCCAATTCAACAGGTAAATGGCATGCTTTCCCATAGACCAGCCTGAAAGGTGACATACCAATTGGTGTCTTATATGCAGTTCTGTATGCCCACAAGGAGTCTGACAGTTTCATTGACCAATCTGTTCTTGCTGTAGAGACTACTTTTTCAAGAATTGATTTGATTTCTCTGTTTGAGATCTCAACCTAGCCATTTACCTGAGGGTGATAAGGAGTTGTTACTTTGTGATTTACCACACCATATTTCTTCAGCAAATTCTGCAGCTAGAAATTATTGAAGTGTGCACCTCCATCACTGATTACAACTCTGGGTACTCCAAACTTGGGAAATATTACATTCTTGAATAATTTGCAAACTGATTTTGAATCAGCATTTACTGTGGGAACTGCCTCAACCCATTTGGAGACATAGTCAACAGCAACCAAGATGTGCTTAAATCCTTGTGATGCTGGCAGAGGACCAATGAAATCAACTCCCCAAACATCAAACAATTCAACTTCCAAGATTCCTTGCTGAGGCATCTCATTTCTCCTAGAAATCTTTCCAGTTCTCTAGCAATGATCACATTTCTTGACAAATTGATATGTATCTCTGAACATTGTTGGCCAGAAAAATCCTGCCTGCAGAATTTTTGCTTGTGTTTTGGATGGACCTGCATGACCTCCATAAGGGGAAGAGTGACAATCGGAGATTACACTCTGTATCTCTTCCTCAGGAATACATCTTCTCATTATTCCATCATTGCAGTGTTTGAATAAGTAGGGTTCATCCCAGAAGTACTCTCTAACATCATGCAATAACTTCTTATTTTTTCTGATAACTGAAATCCACTGGAATGATTTTGCATACCAAATAATTGACTATATCAGCATACCATGGGAGTTTTTCTTGCAACTAAAATGCTTGCATCAACCTTCTCCTGGCAAATTCTCATTGATGGGGAAATTTTCTGCTGGAATATTTGGAATTCTTGACAGATGATCAGCAACAATATTCTCTGTTCCCTTTTTATCCTTTACTTCTATATCAAATTCTTGCAGGAGCAGTCATCTGATGAGCCTAGGTTTTGCTTCTTTCTTGTTCATCAAGTATCTGATTGCAGCATGATCTGTATACACCTCACATTTGTTTCCCACCAAGTACTGCCTAAACTTGTCAAATGCATAGACAATTACCAGCAACTCTTTCTCTGTAGTTGTGTAGTTTGCTTGGGCTCTGTCAAGAGTTCTTCTTGCATAACTGATCACATGGAGAACCTTGTCTTTCTTCTGTCCAAGCACTGCTCCAACAGCAAAGTCACTTGCATCACACATCAGAACAAAAGACAGTTTCCAGTCTGGTGGTTGGACAACTGGAGCTGAAATCAGAGCTTGTTTGAGTTGGGAAAATGCATTTGAACATTTCTCATCAAAATCAAATATTACATCCTGATTCAGCAGATTGGTAAGTGGTCTGGAAATTTTTGAAAAATCCTTGATAAATCTTCTGTAGAACCCAGCATGTCCCAAAAAGCTTCTCACACCTTTCACATTTACTGGTTTTGGCAAATGAGAGATCACCTCAATCTTTGCTTGATACACCTCTATACCTCTTGCTGATACCAGATGTCCAAGAACAATTCCTTCCTTTACCATGAAATGGCATTTCTCCCAATTTAGCACCAAACAATGTTGCTGACATTTCTTCAATATTGTTTCAAGATTTTTCATACAATTCTCAAAGCTATTTCCATAAACAGTGAAATCATCCATGAAAACTTCCATGATTCTTTCAATTTCTTTTGAGAAAATGGACATCATACATCTCTGAAATGTCCCAGGAGCATTGCACAGACCAAATGGTAATCTTCTGTAAGCAAATGTGCCATAGGACAAGTGAAGGTTGTTTTGTCTTGATCACTTGGGTGAATTGGGATTTGCAAGAACCCTGAGTATCCATCCATGTAACAATAATATTCATGCCCTGCTAATCTTTCAAGCATCTGATCAATGAATGGGAGAGGGAAATGATCTTTTCTGTTTGCACTATTTAATTTCCTGAAATCAGTGCACATTCTCCATCCTGTGGTTTTCCTAGTGGGAATTTGCTCTCCCTTTTCATTTTCCACAACAGTGATTCCTCCTTTCTTTGGCACAACATGTATTGGGCTTACCCACTCACTATCACTAATTGGATAAATTATGTCAGCAGATAATAGCTTGAGAATTTCCTTTCTCACAACTTCCTACAGAGTTGGATTCAATCTCCTTTGATGTTCTCTAGTTGGCTCAGCTCTTTCTTCAAGAAATATTCTGTGATTGCAGACAGTTGGACTTATCCCTTTCATATCTGCAATAGAATATCCAATCACTTCCCTGTATTTTCTTAGCAAATTTACCACTTCAGCAGTCTGTTCATCTGTTAAAGCAGAGCTCATAATCACTGGAAATTTCTTGTCAGCTCCAAGGAATTCATACTTCAAGTGGCTTGGCAAGGGTTTGAATTCAACTTTTTCTGCTGATGAATTTACAGCTACACCCTTTCTGTCATCAGCAATCTGATAGATAGCAAAGTAATGTCCTTCATCTGAAATTCTGTCCCCAGTCAACTCAATGCTTTCAACTTTTGATTCACAGAACAATTCTGAAACACAGCTGCCAACTGAATCTATTCTGTTGCATTGTTCAATGCTCTATGGAATATGAGTGGGATGCTTCATATCAAACATTACTTCATCTTGACCAAATCTCAGAGTTATTTTTGCTTCCTACACATCAATCAGTGCACCAGCTGTAGCTAAGAATGGTCTACCCAAAATTGCTGCTTCAGTCTTGTCATTCATATCCAAGACTATGAAATCCACTGGATAAGAAAATTTACCCACAGCAACTGGTATATCCATCAACATCCCTACTGGTTTCCTGAATGATCTGTCTACTAGTTGCAAAGTGATAGCTGTGTCCTGCATTTCTTCTAAATGTAGTTTCTGACTAACTGACAGAGGTAGAACACTGACAGATGATCCTAGATCACACATTGCCATAAAAGTTTTGTTCCCAATAATGCAAGGAACATAGAAGCTTCCTGGATCATCTAACTTGGTTGGCAGAGAATTTTGAATCAATGCACTTCATTCTTTAGACAATGCTACAATTTCTGGCTCATCCAAGCTTCTCTTCTTTGATAGAAAATCTTTTAGAAACTTGGCATACATTGGAACATGCATTATAGCATCCAGAATGGGAATTGTGATTTGCACTTCTTTCATCATTTCTAAGAACTTGCTGAATTGCTTTTCATCCTTAGTTTTCTCTAGCCTTTCTGGAAATGGGATTCTGATCTTTTCTGCTGGTACTGCTACTTCTATTTTCTCTCTGCTTTCAACTATTGGATCCTTTCCTTTTTCCTGTTGAGTAGCTCTCTTTTCTGGCACTGGTTCATCTGTAGTTGCACTTCTCAATGCAGGAGGTTGGTACATTTGTGGTGTTGGTAACAGACCTGCACCTGATCTTGTAGTAACTACTCCTGTAACTGAGATTGCTTGACAGTGTGCCTTTGGATTCTATTCAGGTTGAGAGGGCAATTTTCCTTCTGATTTTTCCTCACCCAATTTTTCACACATGGTGTCAACTTTACTACTCATGCCATTGAACTGATTCTGCATAGATTCCAGTAGCTTAATCTGCTTTTCTATCAGCTCTTCCATCCTTGAATTATGTGGAACTAGATTTTCTGGTGGCTTGTAATATTATGTCCTAGCTTGATGATTGTTTCCTTTAAAGCCAACAAATGACTGACCAGAAGTTGGTTGCACATTGCTTCTATAAGACAGGTTTGGATAATTCTTCCAAGATGGTCTGTAACTGTGAGAGAATGGACCCTGATTTTGTCCTTGAGCATAATTCACTTCAGATACAGATGGACCAATTGTTGCATAAAGTGTACAATATGCTATCAAGTGACCAGGTTGACCACAAGCTTCACAAATTTGCTGAGCAGTTTGATCTGAAGCTACTGAGGTTGCTCCACAGCTTGACATCACACTAGCCATCTGTCTGTTCAGCAGTTCAATTTGAGCTGCTAGAGAATCGTTTTGCTGCAGAACATGTATTCCAAGGGCTTGAGGTGCTACTGCTCTTTCACTTGACCACTGGAAATGATGAGATGTCATGCTTTCAATCAGAGTAAATGCTTCATCCAATGTTTTGTTCATTATTCCTCCTCCAGCTGCTGAATCAACATAGGCTCTGGTTTGATGTGTCAGTCCCTTGTAAAATGTTTGCAAAACCAACCACTTCTCCAAACCATGGTGTGGGCACATTCTGATCATTGTATTGTATCTCTGTCATGCATCATACAAGCTCTCACCATCATACTGCGTAAATCTAGTAATCTTGTCTCTTAACTCAGCTGTTAGTTGGAGGAAAGTATCTCTGAAGAAAAGCCTACACCAGATGTTCCCAGGTATCTGTCAGATGAGGTGGTAAAGAATGAAGCCACTGCCTTGCTCCATTCCTAAGAGAGAATGGAAACAGAGATAATCTGATGGCATCTGGTGGAACTCCATTCTGCTTCAATGTATTATAGTACTCAAGGAATGTTCTGATATGCTCATGAGGATCCTCAAGTGCTGAACCACTAAACTGAGAATGCTGCACCATATTGATCAGAGTTAGCTTCAATTCAAAGTTGTTGGCCTGACTCACAGGAGAAATAATCCCATAAGCAAACCCCTGATCCCTTGGAATCCACAGGTCCCTGAGCAAAACTCTTTGGTTATCACCCATGACTGCTACTCTTGTTGCTTGTTTTTCTCTTCTTAATCTCAGAAATGTTCTCTCTATCTCAGGATCAAAATTATTCAGTATCACTTCTTCTCTGTCACTCATACACCTGTTACCTGCACATCATAATTCACAGGAAAATAGATCACAAGCATCTGTTGAAACAAACAGAAAATAACACTAAGTTTGCACTACTACCATTCCTAACTTAGTTGATCCCCGGCAACGGCGCCAAAATTGATATGAAGGTTTTAGTAGTATAGAGTGTTGTCGTGTTCTTTCCACAGGAATCAAGATAAGTAGGTTTGGGTTCACACAACTTAGCAAGCACAATTGTTTTGGAGATTATCAAGCATAAAATAAAAATAAACAAAACAATGAAGAACAAGGCAGGGATCAAGGAGAAACATGGGTAGAAGGAGAGAATGATCACACAACAACTACACAGCAAAGGGTTTAAGAAGACTGAAACTACTGAAACAGGCAGTGCAATTTACTAGAAGAGGCAGAATATCTAGAATCAGAGCAGTACTATCGCACACACAGAGCAGTTTCTAGACAGATTAGAGTAAGGACAGAGAGGAGAGGAAGAGAGAGAGAGAGACAGAAATCTAGACAGTACTTCCTAGAACACTAGGCAGTATGCGCTCAGAACAGAGAAACACAGACATAAGTAGAAGAAGAACAAGCAGTGCAGAATAGAGGGACAGACAATAATTCGTTGCAGCAAAGGGCAGGAAGATAGATTAACACACAATCACACTTATACTCAGGTTATTTCATAGCAGGAGATACAGAGGTTCAGATTACAACTTTGATTCAGAACAGGTTCTAGCCAAACAGAAGATCAGATACAGAGAGGAGAGGGAGAGAGCAGCAAGAGATTACAGAGGAGAGGGAAGAAGAGCTTGTCGAGGAAGAAGAGCCCCAGAGAAGCTGCTCCAGATCCAGGCGCCAGGAAGAACTCGCGGAAGAGATGAGATAGGGCTCTGCCTCCTGCGGTGCTCTGCCTCCCGCGCCTTGCGTGCACCACCCTGGTCCCAACCGTCCACCGTCTCCGTCTTGCGTGTGTGCACTGCTGCTTTTCTAGTATGCGTGCACTGCCCCTTTTTGCTCTTTGGTACTTAGCCTTTTCTTCTTCTTTCCCAAGATGGTCCCTCTGCTCTCTGCCTCTTCCAAACTGATGAACTACGCAGGGGTTGCAGTGCAAAGCACTGGATCGCAGTGCACAGCCTTGGCTTGCAGTGCACTGGCTTTGCACTGCACTTCAGGTTGGCTAGCACTGCCTTGCTAGGCATCTGCACTGGGGTAGAACTGCTTGGCTCTGCACTGGTTATGTGCTGCCTGACCTATTGGCTTGCACTGCTCGCTCTGCCTTGGCGCTAGCACTGCCCTGGCTTGGCTTTGCACTGGCTCGGCGCTTGCACTGGCCTTGCTCTGCCTTGACGCTGCTTCTGCCCTGGCTTGGTCTTGCACTGGCCTTGGTCTGCCTTGGCACTGAGCTTGCTCTGCCTTAGCGCTGCTCTGCACTGGCCTTGCTGTGCTCGTGTGCTGGCTTTGCACTGACACTGCCTTGGTCTAGGCTTTGAACTGGCTGTGCTCTGCCTTGACTAATGGAATGCACTGTTGGCAGAAGCTTTGCACTGGGCAGTTCTGGTGCTACACCAGCTTGGATCTGCCTATGCCAGGAGCTTTGTATTGCCTTGCTGACTGTAATGCTTTGAGTTGCAATGGTTTGCTCTGCCCTTTGAGTATAGTTTGCACTGCTCCAGTAGCCTTTTCCACAGATTTTCCCTGGGCTTGGTCAGCAGCTACACTGGCAAATGCACTGTTGGTTCTCCAGCCTTGTACTGCCTGTGTGCTTAGTGCTGCTGTATTGAGGCTTGGCACAGTGTATGTCCTGCCTCTGGAATATGTTTGCACTGCCCTGGGTTTTAGGTGCCTTTGTGCACCTTTCCTGCAAATATGGCAACTGGACTGTAAAGTGGATCATATAATCAACATTGCCTATTTTCTAGCATTTCAGTTACATAATTGGATCAATAAAGCCTCAAATGCAAATGATTATGCACTGAAATATGCTTAGAAAACAGTTGAACAAGCTGTTGATCAAGTACTATGAAGATATATTGTATCACAATTGTATCGACATGGTTCAACCCCAAGGAACTAAACGTCTCACTAAAGGACCAAATTTATACAATGCCATCTCATTGGAGAATGAGTGATGCATAAAGACGCACATACATGCAAATATACATGGGCCTGTAAGTGCCAGATCCGAAGATTATGTTTACCACTAGCAATCATGTATATACAACACCAGAAAGCCATAGGTGTTGAATTCACAAAGTTTTTACAAACTAGATTATTGAATCTAGTGCAAGTGGGAGACTGTTGGAGATATGCCTAAGAGGCAATAATAAAGTGGTTATTATTATATCTTTGTGTTTATGATAAATGTTTACATCCCATGCTATAATTGTATTATCCGGAAACATTAATACTTGTGTATTTTGTAAACATGAAAGAGTCCCTAGTAAGCCTCTTGTTGAAACTAGCTTGTTGATTAATAGATAATCATGGTTTCCTGATCATTGACATTGGATGTTATTAATAACAATATCATATCATTAGGAGAATGATGTAATGGAGACACACCCATGGTAAGCATAGCATAAGATCAAGTCATTAAGTTTGTTTTGCTACAATCTTTCAGATACATAGTAACCTAATCCTTCGACCATGAGATCATGTCAATCACCATCATCGGATGAGTACTTTGATGACATCAAACGCCACTTCCGTAACTAAGTGGTTATAAAGGTGGCATTGGGTATTCTAAAAGTATGTGTTGAAGCATATGGATCAAGAGTGGGATTTGTCCATCCATATGACAAATAGATATACTCTGGGCCCTCTCGGTGGAATGTCATCCAATTGGCTTGGAACCATGTGACTAGGTCACAAGGGATGTCATATCACGGAACGAGTAAAGAGTATTTGTAACGAGGTTGAACTAGGTATGGAGATAGCGAAGATCGAACCTCGGATTAGTAAAGTATCATGCAACAAAGGGAATCAGTATCGTATGTGAATGGTTCATTCAATCACGAAGTTATCGTTGAATATGTGGGAGCCATTATGGATCTCCAGATCCCGCTATTGGTTATTGACCAGAGAGGTGTCTCGATCATGTCTACATAGTTCGCGAACCGTAGGGTGACACACTTAAGGTTCGATGTTGTTTAAGTATATATGGAATATGAGTTGGAGACTGAATGTTGTTCGGAGTCTTGGATTGGATCTAGTACATCACGAGGAGATGCGGAATGGTCCGAAGAATAAGATTCATATAAGGAAAGTCATTTTCCGGGGTTCGGAAATTGAAAGGGCATGTATGCCCCATGTGTGGTTTTGGTAATTAATGACAATCTCCATGGACTAATGTGTAAATTGAGTTTCACTTGTAGGTTTTTCCATTGGCATCACTTGGTCCATGTGTTCCTCTCCCACCGGAAGTTCAGGTGGACCAGCGGAAGTTCTGGCCAGGCTCATGTTTTCAGTCTCTCGCATCGCAGTTTTCTGACTGTTGGTTGTGTGCCACCGGAATTTCCGGCCTCCCACCGGAAGTTCCGGCCAGGGTCGCGAATGCCCATAATGGGCAGATCTGGGAGCCCTTTAAAAGGGGATCCTCTTCCCCTTCGTGGGGACTTACTCTTTTCTTGGTTCTTGGCTTTCTCTCTCCTCCATTGTTGACCTTGAAGAGCTTTCCCTCTCCCCTTTCCCTTCCTATGATTCTTGCATCTTTTTGAGGGATTTGAGAGAGGAGATCTAGATCTACAATCCCCCAAGCGAAATCCCTTCTTTGTGAAGGAATCATTGGGATCTAGATCTTGGAGAGTTTTGTGTTCTCCTCTTGTGTTCTTCCTCCCTTATTCCCGCAATAGCTTTTTGTAAGGTCCCCAACCTTTAATAAGATTGAGCCCTCTGTGTTTACAATGCTAGTCCCTGGATCAATAGCTAGCATCCATAGTTAAGATGTAATATCAAGAAACAAAGGTCATAATATAACTTTATAACCAGGAATAACATAATTTTATTACATCATACATAGCTCATTTGGCTATTACATTACATTGCAGCGGAATAACTATAGTCATGGGTCCTTCATCTTCAAAGTGCCACAGGCAGATGTTGGTTGTAGACTTTGTAATCCTAATCAATCAATCTTCACTAAAATCAATCAAACCTGCAACATTACAAGTTACAGCCACAAGGGTCAATACATTTGAATTGTATTGGCATGTGATACTTTGGTAGTATAGTGGAGTCTAACATCTATATGCATTTGGCTAAGTGGAGTTGAGGCTTGCATTGCTCAAAATAGATTTTTCCTATCATTTTGAAAATACTAAGTTTTTGTTTGGCAAAAACATTTTTCCCAATGCATCTACCAATCAAGACTGAAGATCCTTTCCAAGGCATCTACCAATCAAAGACTGAAGTGCTTGGCAAAATCATTTTCCTCAGTCAAAGATTTCAAGATCCTTGTACCAAGCCATCTCTCCATCAAAGATTAAGGAAATCAAACAACCCTTGTTCACCCACAAGTTTTATTTAGAAATTGGAGTGATGAGATTCTTGATTTCTTCCATGTCTTGATGCTCAAATTGTCCTTTACCAGGGACATGGCTAAGTACTTAGGTTTTACACTCTGCAGAGGTGGTGCACTTTCCCCACAAGACTTGGTTTCCCAAGACAAGATCTTTCAGAAGCTTTCCCTTAGACCATCATGGACGCGTTCCAACCTATCAAACACTACCACCAACTGTCCATATGGCTAAGTTCTTGCAACCTATATGATCATGGCAGAGCCCATATTGCCAGGTGGTTGCACTTGAAGCTTCTCAACATTTGACATCTCAAATCTCTTTGTTCCTGGGTGGCCATCCACAAGTGAGATACACAAGCCAAGTATGGCCTTGTGAACCACTCAACACAAGCCATTCCTTCCATTTCCACCCAGGTGATTCATTCACTTAGTTGTTTTATTAAACAAAACATAAGTCCTTAGACTTAGAATATTTTTCCATAGTGTGAATATATATCCCACCCAAGTTTTCTATTAGCTAGGCTAAGCTTGATAGTAATAGGAATCTTAACTTAGGAAGATTTCCACTAAGGTTTCATCTACTAGGTGCTACTATAGCAAGGTCTACACTTAGCAAAATAAAATCCATGCAAGTTTTACTTAGAAAAACACTAATGCATATTGAAAATAATGGGACATAAGATATGAAGCATCACTTGCCTTTTTGGTAGAGGGTATAGGTTCACTCCTTGTCCTTGCAACACTCACACTCTTCAAGTCACTACAAATCAATCAAGCAAGGCACAACTTAATCTACCAATCAAGCAAAACAACACACAAAATCAACTAATACTCCAAACCAATATTCTCTCAAACAAAATCACACACACAGGACAAAAGGGATCTAAGTCATGCATAAGCATGCAAAGGTTGGTTCTATTGTAAGGATGGTCTTCACTAGGCTTCTAAACTTTGTAAGTTCCAAATTGGTCATTTACCAAAATGGCAAAGTCATTTGCCAAAGGTTTCACTATAAAACCATTTTCAAAACAAAGTATCATTTTATGTGGTGTAGAAATATTTTTACTAAGGCATTAGCCTATAGGGTTCACCAAATGAGTTGCTATTGCAAAACTTGGTGTTTGGGTCAGTAGGTTTGGTCCAAAACATTTTCTCCAAAGTTTTTACTCAAAAACATTTTCCCAAACAAAACAATAGTTTTAATTAGCTAGAAATGGACTAAACCAAGTAATCCATTCTAAACTATTCCAAAATCATTTTTCCAAAACATGGGTTGGTTCCTAGGGTCAGTAAGGCCACAACAAACCATTTTGCAAAGGTTTTAACCTTAAAATCATTTTTAAACAATTTTTCTAATCTAAATAAGCACTCAAAAGAATCTGCAAAAACAAACAAGCTAACAGATACTATTTGCTAAACTAAGGGTAGGGTTGGTTAGATCTTGTTCTCCTGAATCCAACGACATCAAATTTGTAATTTTTGGACGTGTGGATTCAAAGATACAAGGGTTTGAAGTTTGCAAACAAATATGTTTTCAAATCTGTTTTTAAACCAAATAGGTGACACGCGGCGCTGTTTCATTGGTCGATACCGGTTCGGCCGGATTGTGGCTGTGGAGCATTGGATCAGATCGATCGCACGGTCCAGAAAGCATACATCATCGCGACTAAGTGGATCTATCCTATTCGTTCGATCTAAATCGAATGGCTGTAACGGCCTGGCCAAGAACTGGCGGCGCTGACGGTGGCTAGCGGCGGCGGAGCTGTCGGTCGACGACGGAGGCGACGCTACAGGAGGTGAGGGAGAAGGAGGAGTTGCTCACCGGGCTCAGGTTGTCACGACGATGCTCAACGTGCTGACGGTTCGACGAGGGGTGCTCTGGTTCAGCCGCGATTCCTCGCCGGAGTAGAGGACGGCGACGGACGGCTCTGTCCACGGTCGAAGATGAGGATAGAGGACGCCCTAAGACCAGTAGATTGTACCGTTAGGTTCGCAAGAGGGAGGCGAGTATGTGTGCATCACTGGGAGGTGAAGGGGAAGTCTGGTCTAACCGGTGGGGCTCGTCGGAGCGGAGGCAGACGGTGGCGCTCAGGTTGACGACGGGGCGACGCTGCAGTTCAGGAGAGGGCAAACCGAGGGTAGGGTCAGATGCGCAAGAGCAAGGCGATGCTGTGTGCATGAACGAGAGGGCTCGGGGCGGTCGGCTCTTACCGGAAAACGTCACCGGAGAAGAAGCAGACACGGCGGCGTCGGGAGTTTGTCGTAGTCGACGCTCAGGGGCGCCTGCAGATGAATGACTGGCACAGGAAGATGCGCCAGGATGTGGTGAGCGTGCTCGTGTGTTCGGGGAGGCAGGAGGTGGTTGGACAGTGCCGGAATCGCTGCGACAGCTCGTCGGTGATGGCGGAGTTGCAGAGAGCAATTCGTGCAGCCTGGGGGCTCCGGTGGAGTGTGGTCTGCGGAAGAAGGAAGAGGAGACGCTGGCGGTTTTAATCGTGCAGTCACGGCAAGGTTAACGAGCGGCATTACTGAGAATTGATCGCGACATTCAAAGGCAGCAACGGCAGCGAGAAGGGGGGCTCGGTCAGCGGCGGGTGAGAGAGATGAACAGGAGGAGTGGGTCCAGTCGTCAGTGGGAAAAGAAACGAGGGGAGGGTCCACTGGTCAGCCTCAGTGCGGCTTTCCTTCGCGGTGAAAAAAACGGTTCGGGGGCGAAATAAGAGGAGGTGGGGTCTGTTGTCAGCGGGAGGGTGAGAGGAGGAGTGGGTCCCGGTTGTCTGTGACTGAGTGGGTTAGAAAGTTGGTGCCAAATGTTTTATTCGGGGAGAAGACTGGGCTGGTTTTGCTGGGCCTGCTGGGCTAGTTGGGCTGCTCTATTTTTTTCTGTCTAAACATTTTCCTTTTCTATTTCTATTTTCTGTTTTGAAAAAAAAAACAATTTTTCAAGCAATCAAACCATTCAAACAATTCAAACAATCACACAACTTTGTACTTTGAATTTGGTTCTGTTTTTCAACATAATCGAAATCTCAAAATAAAATAATATTTTTATTCATTTTAGGATCCATTTAATAATTAAAGAAAATGGATCTTTAGTTATTTAATAAAATAGGGTTTGATTTAATTAATAAAATTTCCATTTAAATTCTTTAAACTTCCCAATTCCTTTCAGTAGGTTTTTATTTGTTTAGTTGGTTCAAATAATTCATCTTGAATTATTTGGAAAGTATTCTAATATGATTTATTAATCATTTAAGATTGGGTATTTGTTTTAATTCCAATGGAATTTAATATAGTTTTAATTCCCAAATTTTTATTTGGAGGTTTTATTTTATTTAAGTTGATTAAACAACTTTTATTCCACTTGGGTGAATTCCAAATATCATTTTCTCATGTATTCTTATTTAGATATTTGTCCTTATTAGGATAGGGATAGAATGGTTATTGCCATTTTATTTTATTTGGAATATTTTTTTATCCTTTTATTTTATTTGGATTGGGATTAAATTCACTCCATTTACTTAATGGATTAGGCCAAGATTTGATTTGGTCTTTAAATATTCTTTATTTAATATTTTTATCTTTGTCTTATAAAATCGATATCTTTTTTATTTATAGATCCAAACTTGGTGATTCCAATTTGTGAAATCTTATTTATTATTTGTTTAACCTTTTGAATCCTTTTAGGATCTATTGTTCACCACTTGGTATGGGTTTTTGGTAAGGGCTTTAATGGCTTTGGAAATTCAATTCCTTTATTAAATCCATAAGATTGTTATTTATGGTTCCAAAATAAGTGAAACCAATTTCTATGGTCTTTCTTGATCCTTTGTGAATATTTGTTGATCAATTTTGGTATGGATCAAGTCCATGGATTTGGAGATAACTTGGAAATGATTTTTATTCCATTAGGGCTTAGGGTTTTGGATTTATTTTCCAAATGTTCAAATTTCTAGATACATTCATTGAGGAATGCATTTCACTTGATTTGGATTTGTTGAATTCAAACTTTAATCAAAGTTTGTTCAGGATGGGATTTTAAGTTTCCCTTTAGAAACAAAAGTTTCTTTTCACCCTGATTTTCAACAAAAATTTATTTTGTTTATTTTATTTTTCACATTACAAGATTTGGAAAATCTTGGGATGTGATAGGCTACCACCCTTAAAATAAATCTCGTCCCGAGATTTGGGGAGGCTAGGGGTTACAAGTAGGTTCAAAACAACTAGGGTACTACCACCCTTAAAATTTTCCAACTAAACTACATGTTGGCCTTCTTGGGATCCTGGGAAAACTTCTCTGGGCAAACATCTGCATTGAGTCCTTTGTTTCCACACTTGAAACATGTGACTAGGCTGAGATCCTTCCTAGGCTTGTTCAACTTGTTCTTCATCTTTTCTGGACAGTTGCTTGCATAGTGTCCTGGGTTCTTGCAATTGAAACAGTGGATATCTTGGAGTTCTTTACGTTGCTCTTGTGGAAAAATTGCTACATAATGGCCTGGCTCTTTGCAGTTGTTGCACACTACTTGGTCGATCTCTTTATTCTTCGGGTTCTCTGGGCATCCACTGGGGTAGTGTCCCATTTCTTTACATTTACGACATTGCACCGGGCTCATGTCTTGCTTTGGTTTCTTAGGTTTCTTTAGTCCTTTGAATTGGGTTGTCTTGTTTGGAGGTATGAGTGGTCCTTTTCCTTTGCCATCAACATTCTTGGCATACTTGGATCCTTCTTGTTTCCTTTGTTCAACAATGGAATAGATGGGGTATTGGATAGGGACATGATTATTTCCTTCACATAGGAAACAAGTAATTTGAGATGTGGGGCATTGTCCAACAGGATGTTTCTCTTCACAGTTAGGGCATTGATCTTCATGCTCCTTGGAAGTATGGTCCTTGTCTCCACAAATAATGCAAGTTGGGGCTCCATCTAGAATAACATTCTTGTCACTCTTGTTGTCATAAACTCTTTTTGGATAGTTTTCTTCCATGCTGATCACTTGGTTAGCCACCTTAAGCATCAGTTGGGATTGTTCTTCGAAAAACCTTTGAAGTGCTGGATCTTTATCACTAGTGCTGGCTATGAACTGAGCTGTTAGTTGGTTCAGCTGGTGTTGGGTTGCTATGAGTTCTCTCATGTTGTCCTCTTGTTTGTTGTTGTTGTTGTCACCATCCTTGATGTTGGAGTCTCTTGGAGTAGTCATCTATTTGGGTTGGGTTGGGGTTAGGATAAGCAAGATATTTTCTAAGGAATCAATTCTAATCACACACATCACAATTCACACAAGCAATGTGCAAGCAATCACAACCAAACACTCCACTCAAACAACAAGTTTCAAGCACATATTTAGGCAACAAAATATATTTTTGTTACACCACATAAGTTGGTGAGTTTGACTTAAACTAAATATGGTGGTCCATCTACATGGTTCACTTGTGATTTTTCCATTCTTCTTGATTGATTCTTCTTGAATGAGATCTTTGTATCCTTGGAAAATTCTTGTGTCTTGGTCACAAAACTTCAAAGGTGATGATGGCTCCTTCTAAGTTGTGTTTCCTTAGTCTTCAAATCTTGAGTAATACTTCTTGTCTCACTTGTAGTTCTTAGTGATATCTACGATTGAAGTCCTTGGTGAACTTGTTGAAGATGTTGAAGTCATCAGAGTTGAAGAAGTTGAAGTCATTAGAGTTGTTGTTGTCCTTTGCACATGGTGAAGTCTTTGGTCATGGGGTAGGCTTTTCCATTAAGTTTTAAGTAGAAGAGAAGTAGAGTTGAAACCAAAATGGTTGAGGAAAGAGTTTACAAGATTGTTTGTAAATAAGTTTTGGAACAAATATAACACCTATGATTTCTAAGGGTTTTTGTCCAATCCTAGGGTTACAAATCTACAGGCAACACAATGCTCTGATACCATCTGTAAGGTCCCCAACCTTTAATAAGATTGAGCCCTCTGTGTTTACAATGCTAGTCCCTGGATCAATAGCTAGCATCCACAGTTAAGATGTAATATCAAGAAAAAAAGGTCATAATATAACTTTATAACCAGGAATAACATAATTTTATTACATCATACATAGCTCATTTGGCTATTACATTACATTGCAGCGGAATAACTATAGTCATGGGTCCTTCATCTTCAAAGTGCCACAGGCAGATGTTGGTTGTAGACTTTGTAATCCTAATCAATCAATCTTCACTAAAATCAATCAAACCTGCAACATTACAAGTTACAGCCACAAGGGTCAATACATTTGAATTGTATTGGCATGTGATACTTTGGTAGTATAGTGGAGTCTAACATCTATATGCATTTGGCTAAGTGGAGTTGAGGCTTGCATTGCTCAAAATAGATTTTTCCTATCATTTTGAAAATACTAAGTTTTTGTTTGGCAAAAACATTTTTCCCAATGCATCTACCAATCAAGACTGAAGATCCTTTCCAAGGCATCTACCAATCAAAGACTGAAGTGCTTGGCAAAATCATTTTCCTCAGTCAAAGATTTCAAGATCCTTGTACCAAGCCATCTCTCCATCAAAGATTGAGGAAATCAAACAACCCTTGTTCACCCACAAGTTTTATTTAGAAATTGGAGTGATGAGATTCTTGATTGCTTCCATGTCTTGATGCTCAAATTGTCCTTTACCAGGGACATGGCTAAGTACTTAGGTTTTACACTCTGCAGAGGTGGTGCACTTTCCCCACAAGACTTGGTTTCCCAAGACAAGATCTTTCAGAAGCTTTCCCTTAGACCATCATGGACGCGTTCCAACCTATCAAACACTACCACCAACTGTCCATATGGCTAAGTTCTTGCAACCTATATGATCATGGCAGAGCCCATATTGCCAGGTGGTTGCACTTGAAGCTTCTCAACATTTGACATCTCAAATCTCTTTGTTCCTGGGTGGCCATCCACAAGTGAGATACACAAGCCAAGTATGGCCTTGTGAACCACTCAACACAAGCCATTCCTTCCATTTCCACCCAGGTGATTCATTCACTTAGTTGTTTTATTAAACAAAACATAAGTCCTTAGACTTAGAATATTTTTCCATAGTGTGAATATATATCCCACCCAAGTTTTCTATTAGCTAGGCTAAGCTTGATAGTAATAGGAATCTTAACTTAGGAAGATTTCCGCTAAGGTTTCATCTACTAGGTGCTACTATAGCAAGGTCTACACTTAGCAAAATAAAATCCATGCAAGTTTTACTTAGCAAAACACTAATGCATATTGAAAATAATGGGACATAAGATATGAAGCATCACTTGCCTTTTTGGTAGAGGGTATAGGTTCACTCCTTGTCCTTGCAACACTCACACTCTTCAAGTCACTACAAATCAATCAAGCAAGGCACAACTTAATCTACCAATCAAGCAAAACAACACACAAAATCAACTAACACTCCAAACCAATATTCTCTCAAACAAAATCACACACACAGGACAAAAGGGATCTAAGTCATGCATAAGCATGCAAAGGTTGGTTCTATTGTAAGGATGGTCTTCACTAGGCTTCTAAACTTTGTAAGTTCCAAATTGGTCATTTACCAAAATGGCAAAGTCATTTGCAAAAGGTTTCACTATAAAACCATTTTCAAAACAAAGTATCATTTTATGTGGTGTAGAAATATTTTTACTAAGGCATTAGCCTATAGGGTTCACCAAATGAGTTGCTATTGCAAAACTTGGTGTTTGGGTCAGTAGGTTTGGTCCAAAACATTTTCTCCAAAGTTTTTACTCAAAAACATTTTCCCAAACAAAACAATAGTTTTAATTAGCTAGAAATGGACTAAACCAAGTAATCCATTCTAAACTATTCCAAAATCATTTTTCCAAAACATGGGTTGGTTCCTAGGGTCAGTAAGGTCACAACAAACCATTTTGCAAAGGTTTTAACCTTAAAATCATTTTTAAACAATTTTTCTAATCTAAATAAGCACTCAAAAGAATCTGCAAAAACAAACAAGCTAACAGATACTATTTGCTAAACTAAGGGTAGGGTTGGTTAGATCTTGTTCTCCTGAATCCAACGACATCAAATTTGTAATTTTTGGACGTGTGGATTCAAAGATACAAGGGTTTGAAGTTTGCAAACAAATCTGTTTTCAAATCTGTTTTTAAACCAAATAGGTGACACGCGGCGCTGTTTCATTGGTCGATACCGGTTCGGCCGGATCGTGGCTGTGGAGCGTTGGATCAGATCGATCGCACGGTCCAGAAAGCATACCTCATCGCGACTAAGTGGATCTATCCTATTCGTTCGATCTAAATCGAATGGCTGTAACGGCCTGGCCAAGAACTGGCGGCGCTGACGGTGGCTAGCGGCGGCGGAGCTGTCGGTCGACGACGGAGGCGACGCTACAGGAGGTGAGGGAGAAGGAGGGGTTGCTCACCGGGCTCAGGGGGTCACGGCGATGCTCAACGTGCTGACGGTTCGACGAGGGGCGCTGGTTCAGCCGCGATTCCTCGCCGGAGTAGAGGACGGCGACGGACGGCTCTGTCCACGGTCGAAGATGAGGATAGAGGACGCCCTAAGACCAGTAGATTGTACCGTTAGGTTCGCAAGAGGGAGGCGAGTATGTGTGCATCACTGGGACGTTAAGGGGAAGTCTGGTCTCACCGGTGGGGCTCGTCGGAATAGAGGCAGACGGTGGCGCTCAGGTTGACGACGGGGCGACGCTGCAGTTCAGGAGAGGGCAAACCGAGGGTAGGGTCAGATGCGCAAGAGCAAGGCGATGCTGTGTGCATGAACGAGAGGGCTCGGGGCGGTCGGCTCTTACCGGAAAACGTCGCCGGAGAAGAAGCAGACACGGCGGCGTCGGGAGTTTGTCGTAGTCGACGCTCAGGGGCGCCTGCAGATGAATGACTGGCACAGGAAGATGCGCCAGGATGTGGTGAGCGTGCTCGTGTGTTCGGGGAGGCAGGAGGTGGTTGGACGGTGCCGGAATCGCTGCGACAGCTCGTCGGTGATGGCGGAGTTGCAGAGAGCAATTCATGCAGCCTGGGGGCTCCGGTGGAGTGTGGTCTGCGGAAGAAGGAAGAGGAGACGCTGGCGGTTTTAATCGTGCAGTCACGGCGAGGTTAACGCGCGGCATTACTGAGAATTGATCGCGGCATTCAAAGGCAGCAACGGCAGCGAGAAGGGGGGGCTCGGTCAGCGGCGGGTGAGAGAGATGAACAGGAGGAGTGGGTCCAATCGTCAGTGGGAAAAGAAACGAGGGGAGGGTCCACTGGTCAGCCTCAGTGCGGGTTTCCTTCGCGGTAAAAAAAAACGGTTCGGGGGTGAAATAAGAGGAGGTGGGGTCTGTTGTCAGCGGGAGGGTGAGAGGAGGAGTGGGTCCCGGTTGTCTGTGACTGAGTGGGTTAGAAAGTTGGTGCCAAATGTTTTATTCGGGGAGAAGACTGGGCTGGTTTTGCTGGGCCTGCTGGGCTAGTTGGGCTGCTCTATTTTTTTCTGTCTAAACATTTTCCTTTTCTATTTCTATTTTCTGTTTTGAAAAAAATACAATTTTTCAAGCAATCAAACCATTCAAACAATCACACAACTTTGTACTTTGAATTTGGTTCTGTTTTTCAACATAATCGAAATCTCAAAATAAAATAATATTTTTATTCATTTTAGGATCCATTTAATAATTAAAGAAAATGGATCTTTAGTTATTTAATAAAATAGGGTTTGATTTAATTAATAAAATTTCCATTTAAATTCTTTAAACTTCCCAATTCCTTTCAGTAGGTTTTTATTTGTTTAGTTGGTTCAAATAATTCATCTTGAATTATTTGGAAAGTATTCTAATATGATTTATTAATCATTTAAGATTGGGTATTTGTTTTAATTCCAATGGAATTTAATATAGTTTTAATTCCCAAATTTTTATTTGGAGGTTTTATTTTATTTAAGTTGATTAAACAACTTTTATTCCACTTGGGTGAATTCCAAATATCATTTTCTCATGTATTCTTATTTAGATATTTGTCCTTATTAGGATAGGGATAGAATGGTTATTGCCATTTTATTTTATTTGGAATATTTTTTTATCATTTTATTTTATTTGGATTGGGATTAAATTCACTCCATTTACTTAATGGATTAGGCCAAGATTTGATTTGGTCTTTAAATATTCTTTATTTAATATTTTTATCTTTGTCTTATAAAATCCATATCTTTTTTATTTATAGATCCAAACTTGGTGATTCCAATTTGTGAAATCTTATTTATTATTTGTTTAACCTTTTGAATCCTTTTAGGATCTATTGTTCACCACTTGGTATGGGTTTTTGGTAAGGGCTTTAATGGCTTTGGAAATTCAATTCCTTTATTAAATCCATAAGATTGTTATTTATGGTTCCAAAATAAGTGAAAACAATTTCTATGGTATTTCTTGATCCTTTGTGAATATTTGTTGATCAATTTTGGTATGGATCAAGTCCATGGATTTGGAGATAACTTGGAAATGATTTTTATTCCATTAGGGCCTAGGGTTTTGGATTTATTTTCCAAATGTTCAAATTTCCAGATACATTCATTGAGGAATGCATTTCACTTGATTTGGATTTGTTGAATTCAAACTTTAATCAAAGTTTGTTCAGGATGGGATTTTAAGTTTCCCTTTAGAAACAAAAGTTTCTTTTCACCCTGATTTTCAACAAAAATTTATTTTGTTTATTTTATTTTTCACATTACAAGATTTGGAAAATCTTGGGATGTGACACTTTTGTAGCTTTGTTGGAATTTGGGAGAGAAGGACTTGCCCTTGCATTTGTTGCATAGGTTTGAGTTCTCCTTGGAGATTCAGCGAGTTCAAGCTTGTGGGCTTGTTTCTCTTGGGTTCTTGGAACCCTAGACGGTTGTGTGGTTGGGTTGTTGACTTCTTGTGACCTTTTGTGGTCTTGTAGCCTTTTGTGGATCTGTTGGCCTTTTGTGGCATTGTAGCCTTTTGTGGCTTTGTTGTTGGGAGCCTCCAATTGAGTTGTGGAGATAGCCCCAATCTTGTACGGGTTTTGGTGACCTCCCTCAAGTGTCCCTTAGTGGATCGTGAGTAGGCCTTTGTGCGAGCTCACGGGAGAATAGGGTGAGCCATTTGTGGTGCCGATGAGTTGCGTGCCTTCGCATCCGGGGTGAGGCCTTGTGTGGCGTTGGGTGAGCATCGAGCCACCACACCTTGAGGTGAGCCATTTGTGGCATTCAGAGAGCATTGCGCCATCGCACCTCTCCAACAGAGACGTAGCTTCTTTGGAAGTGAACTTCGGGATAAAAGTCTATGTTTCCGTGTCCATCGGTTATCTCTCAACCGAGCCCTTTACTTATGCACTTTACTTTGTGATAGCCATCGTGCTTGAAGTATTTATATCTTGCTATCACCTTGTTGCTTGTATTGCTTAGTATACGTAGTTGGTGCACTTAGGTGAACCTAGTGGTTAGGTTTTGTGATCAATAAATTAAACATTAGTTTTATTCCTCATTTATTTGAGCCTAAACCGCAATATTTTTAAAATCCTATTACCCCCCCTCTATGCAACGTCCATTGCACTTTCAAAATGTTTTCGGTATTTTGACCGGAAGCTTCTAGAATGTTCTAGAGTGGCCACCAGTGATCCCACCACCCTAGGAGGGGGGCACTTGGGCTGAGGCATGTCACAGGGGAGCACTAGGTCCTGCCGCACCAAAGCCCAAGGGGCAAATTCGGCCACCAAAGGAATTGGGGACAAACCCTAGTTTGTTCAACCCTAAATAAGGAAGGGGGAAGTTTCCCACCTCTTCCATTGGCCGAGTTGGGGAAGGAGTGGGTCAAGGGCTAGGAACCCTTGGCCACACTCCCCCTCCATATAAGGAGGGGTTGGGGCGCACCACCCCTTGTTGATGACTGCAAGTGCATAGATAACTAGTTTTGAAATAAAGATATCGATCCCACAGGGAGCGGGAGTTCTGAAGTCTAATAACTCTTGAATTAAAAACTAAAATAGAATTGCTAAATAACGTTCTAAGTAACAAGATAAAATGCGAGTTTTGTGTAAAAAGGTGTTTTTGGGTTTTGTATAAAATAACAATAAGTAAAGTAAAACAAACTGAATATAGAAAGTAAGTATCATGTATGTAAAAGAGATATGAAACTTCAATAGGAAAAAGCGTTCTCAGGGAGCAGCGGATACACCTCTAGCATTATAAAGGGTTTAAGGTAAATATTATTATCATGAACATTCTCAACTATGTGTGTGTGGGAGAAACTCCGTAATTGGATAAATAGGCAACAACCACTGCTCACATCATCCTCATAACCACAACAGACAAGCAATCAACATCAATCGAATTACTGCGCTATTAAGGGACTTTATCCCATGGGATATATCCCATGGCATGGACAATGTTTCATGAGTTTCCTCGGTTCCCAAGTTGATACGTAAGGAGTGCCAACAACTTTATAGTCACTGTAAGTGCTAGCACACCTCCATCTACCAACAAGTAGTTCCCTTCATCAAGTCTCCACAAGAGTCAAATATTGAAAGGTCGACTTCTCTCAACATCAAGATGAAGACAATCTAACACATGGTCACAACGATGAATATTATAATAAACTTTATCTTATTTCAATCTCATGCTAGGGTTTCTCCATCTCCCCAAGAACTAATGATCTACTCAGACATGGAGGCAATCAACATCATGGCAAAGACAATGGAATCTATCATAGATGAATAGTACCTATATAAATCCACAACGAGTACAGAAATTACAACAAGATCTAGACAAGATGTAGATGAGATGGATGAAGATGGTGGTGATGCAGCGGTTGGTGATGAAGATCGATGCCTTAGCCTCCCGGGTCTGCGTAGGGTGAAGATGGATCCCCGATGGATGAGTTCCCCCTCCAGATCCCTTCTGGAGGCAAGGTTTTAGAGATTTCTGGTTGTTCTGTATGTCGTATCTCCGATCCGATTGCACGAGGCCAAAATATTTGAGGAGGAAGTGGCGGCGACAACTATACGGCGGGAACTATATGGCCAGAGAAAATGTTCCCGCTGTATAGTTGGTCGTTAAACCCACTGGTTGTTGCGATCGCCTTGGGTTTTCTTCTAGTGTTATTGATATTTCCCAAATTAGCGATTTATGCTGTTTTTTACTCCTTTTCGCTCCAATACAACTGGTCCAAGAATTGTGTCCGTTGTGTCCATCATGTGTCCTGATCCTGGTGAAAATAGACATAAAAGATGCGCGCGGACGCTATAAAATACCAAGATCCTACCACTATAGTGCAAAATAATAATATAAAACATGATGCAAATATGCACTCATCACTTGTATCTTGCTCTTGGATCTAAACTCTAGCCGTCACCTCTCTCTCCCTCCTCTGTATTCCTGCTCCGGCTTAGGCGAAGCCCTGCAAGGATTCTCCTGCAACACCACCACCACGTCGTCGTGCTGCTGGGATTTCAAGGGGATCTACTACCTCCGCTACGTGTTGGAACAGGGAGAGGAAAGTCTTCATCGACTCGGGTACGTGTGACCGAGTGCGGAAGCACTTTTGGAATGCAGCGCTGGAAGGATTGTCTATGCCATATTAAGATCGACGAGTGATCGACTATATCAACCATGAGAATCTGATGTCGTCAAACGCTTTGGATCTATGAGGGTTAGTTCTCTTCAATCTTGTTGCACCGTTCTCGTGGATTAGATCTTGGCTTTGCCATAGATTGGATCTTGGTTTTATGTGTTCTTGCGATAGATTTTTTGTTTTCCATGCAACAAACCCTACATGTAGAACATGCACATTACGATCGAGAGATCGTGGGTTGTGATGACTGCAGGTGCAGAGGAATATTGTATCTTGTTTTGAAAGTAAGAGTATCAAACCACGAAGAGCTATTTGATTAAGTTCTTAATGCCCCTTGTCACTGTCTATCAAGAGATACTTGTAAGCGGACCTTGATCTCAAGTAAGAGTGTTTCACGAGGGTTTTTTGTGCGTGAAGTAAAGGCTAAAGAGTAAAGGAACAAGGAGACAAACATGACGTAAAATGGTAATGAAACCGCAGTAAGCCGAAGTGTTCTCGAGGATTGTAGGATCTACCTCTAGCATTGGTATTAATCATGATTAGGATAAATCCGTATCTTTCTTCATGACATGTGTGGGGAGAGCTCCATAAATGAATGATCATACAAACCATATGCTATTTCATCCGTAATAACCACTGCGATGATCGTAAGAAATCCACTCCAATCCCTCACAATTAAGTGTTCCCCATGGATATTAATATGAGCTTAGTGAATCTCTCCTTATCCCCCTTGACCATATGAATAGCACGCCGACACGTTATATCACTTAGCACCGCATGTACTACCATATACCCAATGGTAGTTCCCTCTCTAGTTCCGAAGGCAAATATTATATGGTCGACCTCACATAATATCTTGAGAGAAAACCAACACATAATCATAAACCAAGATCATCTTTATTTCATATTATAATATTGCTAGGGTTTCTCCATATTCCCAAGGACAAGGTAAAATACTCACTCATGGAGGCAATGAACAACATCACCATGGATATATGAAATGAATATGGGTAGATGGATGATAACAAGTGAAAATCCATAATAGTAATTGGAATTACAACAAGATGGGGGTAAATGAGATGGGAATGGTAATGGTGATGAAGATGCAATGCTTGATGATGATGAGGATGGTGCCTTATCCTCCAATGATCTATGCGTAGCAGCAAGGATTATGCCATCTGTAAGTTCCTCCTCCTCATCCCTTCTGGAGGTGAGGTTTCTGCGTATTCTGGTGTCTCCGAATGTCAGATCTCAGATACTTCTTCGTGTGGTGAGAGTATTTGACAAGGCGAAGTGGCCTCCATACGGTACAAATGCGTGTTACGTGCGGAATCTGTCTGTACCCACTCTCGTTAAACCTCATGGAGTTCCTATTTGTGATGCCTTTTCTCCCAGGTGTGTGGTAAATCATAATAATGATTTTTATTACTTCAAAATATCATATTTTTGTCCAATATGACAGCTTAAAGTGATGTGTTCATCAATGCCTCAATATTTTGGGATCTTGTGGGAACATGCATAAAAGGTGCGCACAAGCGCCATAAAATACTAAAATCCTACTACTACTCATGCAAAAACATTAGGTAAATATGCTTTAAAAATGCACTCATCAACTTTCCCAAGTTTAGACTCTTGCTTCTACATGAGCAAGATAGAAGCTTCAAAGGACAAGGTCATCATGTTCATGAAGCTAAAGTCATTAAAGTACATCAGGCATTTGAAGATCATCACATCATGAGCTCTATCACAGTTCCACATCTCAAATGACTTAGAGGCTTCCACACCTTAGTACTAATAGTTCATATGAAGATTAATTACTAGCATATCATAAATTCATCAAGTTTAACCAAACGAGTTTGTGAGATGACATCGAACATGTTTAGGACTTCGCACATCCACTTGGGATTCAGAACTATATATGAATGGTCTTTTTTGTTTCCTCTCATGATCACATATGTGTATATTGTCCTTTACACATGTTTAGCTGCATATTTCTCCTCTCTTTTTATTGTATTGCTCGTGCAAAGAAGCTAGACATATTTTTATTCTCATGAGAAGACTCAAAATAAATCAACACATGGTACTAACTTCCAACTCGACCATGAAGTAATTCACGGTTGTGTTTCGGGTATATACCTTAACTTGTACTCACACTATACAAAAATTATAGCTCATCTTTCTTTATTTTTGTTGCTTTCATAATTTTTTGCTTTGAATATTTTTCTTTTTACAATCAAAAATGATTATAACATGCTATAAAAAATTCTTCTCATATTTTATCAGTACTATTGGTGTGGAAGACCCTAAAATCATCACAAAGTACAAGTATAATAGTACTCATCCTAATTCATACTTCTAATACGGTAATTATAAAACCAAGAATACTTCAAATATCATAAAGGCTCGAAAATTCATTGGATATAATTCTTTCCTTCCCCAAGGGAGTTCAATATGCAACTAATACAAAATTTTGAATTTAAACTACAAGGTGTTATTGATCTCCCCAAACTTGGAATAAAGCCAGATGGGATCAAATCCCTTGCGATTATTTGATACCGTCATTCTCCTTTCTGGTGGTGGGATGGCATGAGAAACGGTTGCGTGGAGCTTCCTGTTGGTCTCCTCTAAAGCATAGATGCAGCGGAAAGACCTCTACAAGTGAGTGCACATAGTGTTCGTTGCATCCACAAACCTTCCTAGCGTAGCGTTGAGCTCCTTCCTATTCTACCAATTTATGAGACGTTGGCGCTCCACCTTCCAATGGATCGGTTCTACTTTCTGATATGCCTCAAGAGCCTTGAGACGCCACTTAGTCTTCAAGATTGGCTTCTCCAGGACAAAGGATACATCGGAAGGATGAATACTCATTGCTCATGCGGGCGTTCCTGGTGATCTTCTTTGCCGTGTACGTGTGCATGGTGGTCTGCTCATAGGTACCTGCATCAACTGGTGGAGATCTCTTACATTTTGGCACAGAATAGTTGGTGGTGTTGATCTTGAGAGTATCCACGTGTACTTTCCCATGCGACTTCCTTGCTTATTATTCATCACCAGGCCTCACCATGGTGAGCCCATCTGGTTGTTGCTTGGTTGATGAGGATATCGTAGTCACCTTCATCATCGATGTCATATGAGTCTTCATCATCAGATTCATATGAGTCATAGGAGAATTCATGGTTCTTGGGGCTAAGACCTTGAGCTTCGCGGTCGTCGGCTTTAATGGATAAGGTCTAGAAGTTGTCCCATGAAGGAGCCATGAGACCGAGATGTTTGCCTTCGCCTGGAATTAGGTAGATCGTCATTTAGACTAGATCTGAAGATATAATAAGAAGAACCCTTGGGAGAGTTTATGAGCGGTTAGGAACATTAAAAACTTGTAATATTGGTGAAGAACCCGAATAAGAAAAGAATTTCGAGGAAATAGGAAAGAAAAGAAGCAAATAGGAAAAATCTGGATACGTAACGACCACGGGTACGAGAAGCGCCCGTACCGTCCGCCCATACCCAATATTCTAGCACAAAATTTCCTTCGGTGACACATCATCAAAATTTCCAATAAACTCGGAACAGGCGGGATGTGCCTGCATAATCTACTCATACTGAATGTACTGGCCTTCATAGACGGTAAAAAAGATTTTTATACCAAAAACGAAAGGATGGGAAAATGAAAAGATCAGATAAGTTAACGACCTTTAGTACGGCGAGATGCGCTCGTACCAAGCGGTTGTATCGACTCCGCGGAAAACAAGAAATATGTCCAAATTAAAAGGCATTATAATGGCCGTTGGTACGGACGGGTGCGGCCATACCATCCGCCCGTACCAACCTCTGTTGCCAATCATCTCGGAAAATAGACCAAGGTTTTAAAAATGAAACAAAAAAGGCAAAATAGGAATAAAAGCAGAAAGCGAGTAAGTTTAAACTTGCCTTAGTTATCAGGTCCTCAAGAGATGAGTTTAGGGAATTTACTTTGCTTTAACTTTTGCATTATTTCCCTTTTCCTTTTGTGTATGGTTGGCCGTAAGAAATTTCTAATCTCATTTTAAACGGAGTTAGAATTTTTTTCTCTGAATGCATGGTACCTAGAGGTATATTTATCGATGCTACCCTTTCTTCATCTAACATCTCTTCACTTTAATCTGGTACCTGATGTGGTTCTTCCTTTGTTTGCATATTTTTCAACTCAAATTCTTACAAAAAGTAAAGTCCAATGAATCATCCTAAGCTTAACATCGGCTCTTTCAAGATTTTTTTTAAGCTATCACGATCAGTATGGACTCTAACTTTTGAGTCAATAATGTAAGATCTAAACTTATCACGGGAGAAGAAAACTACAAAAAGTTCCTTCTCGGCCATGGGGTAGTTCCTTTGGGCCTCATTAAGAGTGAGACTAGCATGATGAATGATATTAAGTTTATCACCATCATGCTGACAAAGAACAGCCCCAACAGCTTCATTGATAGATTCACAAAATAAATCAAAATGTTTTCTCCAACTAGGTGGTTTGATAGTAGGAGCATTTCAAAGAGCTTGTTTTAAAATGGTGAAAGAGTGAAACAACTTACATCCAAATTAAAACCAGGATTCTTATGCAAGAGGTTAGTTAATAGTCTAAGCGACTTCATGCCACATGGCGGTGGTAGCCTCTCTATTGCTTCTATTTTTGCTCTATCAACCTCTATTCTTTACGTAAGATTTTGTAACTGAACACTATTCCTTCCTATATCATAAAGTGACATTTCTCACAATTCGAGACAAGTTTAGTGTCTTCACAACACTGTACAACTTTATTAATATTGTTGAGACACTAGTTAAATGAAGTTCTATGGATAGAGAAATCGTCCATGAATACTTTCATGATATTTTAAACAAAATCTGCAAATATAAAAGTCATGCATCTTTAGAAAGTAGCCGACGCATTCCATAATCCAAACGACATACGACGGTAAGCATATAAACCAAAGGGACAAGTAAAAGTGGTTTTAATTGATCTTATGGATGAACAACTATCTGAGAAAAACAAGAATATCCATCTAGATAACAAAAGTAAGAATGATTAGAAAGTCTCTCTAATGTGTGATCTATAAATGGCAAAGGGTAGTGATCTTTAATAATTTATTTATTTAGCTTTATAAAATCAATGCAAATTATATGCCCAACAATAATTTGAATAAGAGCTAATTTATTGTGTTCATTTAGCACAATAGTAAATCCACCTTTCTTAGGAACACAATGAACAATACTTACCCAGTCGCTTTCCACCACATGATAAATAATAATTGCATCTACAGATAAATTATTTTTTCTTACCACTTCCTTCATTTGTGGTCTTAGACTTCTTTGAAAGTCTGCAACCGGTTGAGCATCCTCTTCCATAAATATTCGATGAGTGGCTATTTAAGGACTAATACCTTTCAAGTTATCCATAGAATACCGAAAAGCTTTACAGTGCATTCTCAATATTGTCATCAGATTCTCTTCTTCATTTCTATAAGATTAGCACTTACAATAACATGGTATTTCTTAGTATCATCTAAAAACCTGTATTTTAATTAATTAGGAAGAATTTTGAGTTCAAGGGGTGGAAGTTCCTCATCTCCCTTCCTTTCTATAACTTCATATTCTTCATTCATGGGAGAAGCAATTATGGGAGAGGAGTCAAGATACTCATCGATCTCCATCTTACCAATGTCTTTGACAATATTATTGTTTTAAACCAAGTTTCTTTCTGGATCATCGTATTGTGCTTCATAAAACAAAGTAACAAGATGTCTAATAGTATTTTCTACTTATTCTCGCTCTTAAAATTCTTCAAATGTGGGATTGTGATGAAATTTTGAGAAACGGAATTTAATTTCATATTCCCTAAACTTGAGTGAAACTGTCTCTTTCCTGCAATCAATATTTTTCCCTGCAGTATTCAAGAAAGTTCTTCTAAAAAATAATTGTACAATAAGCGGTAGTAGGCATATCAACTACCAAAAAAATAATGGGGTATTCATATGTGCCAATGGAAATTGGAACATCTTTAATGACTCCCATGGGGACTCTAAGTGTTTTATCAGCAAGCATAATTGTCATGTTCGTATTCGATAGTTTGGCTGGTTCAAGTTCATCTTAATTAGATGTCTAGATAGAATTCAAAAGGAATAACATTAACATCAGTCTCTATATCACAAAGGCCATAGTAAGAAGACTCACTGAAGGTGCATGGAAGGACATGCTTACCAATTGTTTTAGCTTTTACCTTTCCTTCAACGACTTGGGAAACTTTAGTGTCAATTCAACGTTCCAGTCTGCAAACATAGCCAATATTTCTTCCTTGATCACTTCTCTTTCTTCTTCTATATTTCCAAGAATAATTTCTTCTATCTTTGCTACTTCTTCTTATCCTTTTAGAAATCTTTGTTCCTCCTCCAATTGTTCTGCAAGATGTTGAGCTATTGTATGCTTTTCCACAATCCTTGGAAAAGGAAGTGGTTCCACATAAGGAGGTCTCTTCCTTGGTGGGTCTATTACCGCTCTAGCTACCGCTTGCATGCATATGGTTTAGGTGACAGATTATATTGAAGCCAGCCCTTCTTTGGTGCTAAAATGTGTTCTATAAAAGACTAAAGGATTTGCAGAATAATATCTTCATCAAAATTAAACTCATCAGCAGATTATTTTACCTTACCAGTTTCTTTATAAGCATTGAGAAAATCATATTTTACTTCTATTTCTCCTTTGCCTCCTAAATCAACACCCCAAATTTCTCTATTATGGCGAATTCTTTTTAGAAGTGTCCAACCTTGTGTTATGGTGAATTCCATAAAAGCTCCACCTGAAGCTAGATCTATTTCATTCTTATTATCTTAATTAAGAACTCCATAGAAATATTTAAAACATAACATTCCGGTAGATCATGATGGGGAAATTTATTAATCATACTCCTATAATTTTTGTAGGCTCTTACCAAACCTTCACATGGGCGATTCTTGAAGTTTTGTATTGCTTGTCTCGCTCTAGCTGAATTCACCTAAGGATAAAAGAGGGATATGAATTCTCCTTTTAGCTTTTCCCAAGTACTAATCGATTATGCAGGGAAAATTCTATACCAAGCAAGAGCAGTGTTGGATAGAGATTGGCTAAACAATTTAAGTTTCAATTCATCATCATAGACTTTCAATTTAAGGGTCCAGTATATCTTAGTAAAATGATTTAAATGAGCATAAGGATCTTAATCAAGATTGTCTCATGTGAATCTTATTTCATGTAGAATGACAATTAAACAAGGGTTGACCTCGTACTCTTCAGTGCTTTCACTCGAGAATTCTTTCACATAGGCTCTATTAAACCTCCCGAGGTGTTCAATTGCATCGAGGTTGTTCATAATCCCTAGAGAAGTCATGGTGTTTACATGAAACTAGTAAATAACTTTAGTAAAAAATAATAAATTATCAACTAAGAACAAATACCAAAAGCACTTAGCTCCCTGGAAATGGTGCTAGAAAATAGCTTGATGACTGCAAGTGCACAGAAATATTGCAGCTAGTTTTGAAAGTAAGAATATTGAACCATGGAGAGCTATTTGGTTAAGATCTTAATGCCCCTAGTCACTATCTATCAAGAAATACTTGTAAGTTGTCCTTGATCTTAAGTAAGAGTGTTTCAAGAGGGTTGTTGTAACACCCCGTCCACTGGGCCCGAGGGGGTGTCACTCCTGGTAGCTTAATAGGATATCTAGACTGGCCTCACATACCAACACTAGTCTTTTCTGTGCACTTTGTCCTCACTCATGCGCACTCGGTACCCACTTCCTAGTCGGTCACCCATCCTAGAATTATTCTAGGCCAAGCATGCTTAACCTTAGAGTTATTTACGAATGAGCTTCTAAAAAAGAAGTTGCAACTTATTGGTATGAGTATCCTATCAATCCTATTAAGCCATGTGATTGGATCTCACATAGACCCACCCTTTATAAGATCGATGCCCTCGTCGATCAAGCACACCCCAGGAACATTCCCTCTTGGCACGCGTCTATGCGTCCAGTGCCGACACATGTGCCATGCCGTGTCCACTCTAGGCCACACGCGCCATGCTCCACATGTCCCGCCACTGACCCGCACACACCCGTTTAACCTTGAGGATCGACTCTAATACCACTTGTAACACCCCGTCCACTGGGCCCAGGGGTGTCACTCCTGGTAGCTTAATAGGATATCTAGACTGGCCCCACATACCAAGTCTTTTATGCGCACTTTGTCCTTACTCATGCACACCCGGTACCCACTTCCCGGTCGGTCACCCATCCTAAAATTGCTCTAGGCCAAACACGCTTAACCTTAGAGTTCTTTTCAAATGAGCTTCCGGAGAAGAAGTTGCAACTTGTTGGTATGAGTATCCTATCAATCCTATTAAGCCATGTGCTTGGATCTCACAGTTGTTTTGTGTGTAAAGTAAAGGCTAAAGAGTAAAGGAACAAGGAGACAAATGCGACATAAATGGTAATGAAACCGCAGTAAGGCGAAGTGTTCCCGAGGATTGTAGGATCTACCTATAGAATTGGTATTAATCATGATTAGGATAAATCTATGTCTTTCTTCATGACATGTGTGGGGAGATCTCCATAAATGAATGATTGATGGCTATGAAAATAGCCATATTTTTCCATGTTTAAACATTGTTTTAGTCAAGCAATTGACAAGAATCTCTCTAGCTTTGCCACTAATGACTAATTATTGCAAAGATGTGCAATCCATTGTTTTGAATTGTGGTGTGCATGAAATCACACTTTTAATGCGAAATAAGGAGCCATAAATGAATATTTTGAGGAAGTCTACACGGCCAAGTAATCCTGGAGCAAACTGTAGGCACCAGAGGCCATAACGACCACTGGTACGGGCAGTACCCGCCCATATGGCCCGCCCGTACCATGTGGAGGTGGCTTCGTCTCGTCAAACCCTATGACTTTCGTGAAGGCGCCTATATATTTTGAGGTCCCGACCGCCGTGCATAGGGGCCACCATTCTCAGATCGCATCACAACACCACCAAACGAGATCCACACCATATTCATCCCGTCCATCCTCTCCATTATCCATAGCCATTATCTTGTATTTAAGATCTTGTGATTTAACAACCATTGTAAGAATATTTGATTTCAATCGACGTCTTTTGCATAATATTTTCTATCCTTGATCTTATTGTTATGAGTGAGTATTCCTCACGGACTGTAGGTTGGGGTGAAACCTTGCAGCGATTATGTACATCTAATCTATGGGAGCATTGTGTATTGTTTGAATAAGGGATTTGTATCTTTGTCGCTTTGACTCTTGTCTCGATCTTTGGACTTGTCGATACCTAAGACCCCCAAGATCGATAAAGGCTTGAGGTGAGATACTTGGTTAGTGGCATCATAGGAAATCCAATGACAGAAAATTTTGTACGGTCTTTGCTTAGCGACCCATTCGGGAACAACAACACCATCACTTCTTAAGGCTTTGATATGTGTCTTTCACTTAATAAATATTTGTAGCCCGGTACTTTGTGGTGCAAATGGTTGGATCAAAAGGCTATTGCTATGCATGTGACTCGCAGGGGCTTTAGTATATATCAGGATGTGCTACCCACAAAGTTTATATATATTAAAACATTACACATGCATGACTGTGCTTATTATTTTATTTATCCCATATGATATGCAGTTGCAGGTGAATCTTCAACCCTGGCCTATCTCTATACATTGAAACAACCCACGATATAAAGTAAACTGGAGTGGTTCGGTAAATGAAGGTAAAACAAAAAACAAAGTCTTGTAGACGTGTCCTTTTTAATTCCTTTTAGTATTGTTTCCCAAGGTTTGATTAAACCTAGGTCTACTAGGGAAAAAGACTATTATACTACATCCGTAAATACGGATCGAAGGTATCAACCCTTTTTTTCTGGCGCTGTTGTCGGGGAAGCAATTCACTATCCCGGTGAGGTCACTAGAGACCTTGTTTTTAGTTTTATTTTTGTTTGTAGTTTATCTTGTCATTAGTTTACTTTCTTGTTATCTATTTGAAAACCCCCACAAAATTAGTTACTTGTTTATTTGTTTCCCTTACTTTAAAAATATCAAAAATAAAAGAGCCATGGCTCAAAAGAAACTTGGGGAGTATGCTACTCCTACTGATGATTTTATTCGTGCACCTATTACTCAGCCCGTTATTGATGCGGAAGCATATGAAATTAAGTATAACCTTTTGAGTTTGGTTCAACATAACCAATTTGGAGGCTCATCTTCTGGGGATTCAGGTTTGCACCTAAATACTTTTACTGAAATTTGCGACATGATGCGCATTAAGGATGTTGACGCAAATGCTATTAAATTATATTTGTTTCCTTTTTACCTTAGAGGAAAGGCTAAGGACTGGTTGCTAGTTCTACCTAAAAGCACTATTATATCTTGGGAGGAATGTACTAATATCTTTATAACTATTTTTCTTCTATCTAAGACTATGCAGCTAAGATCCAACATCACAAACTTTAGACAAGAAGAGCGCGAGCCACTAGCGCTTTCTTGGAAAAAGATGAAAGAAGTCATAATGAACTGTCGTAGTCATGGTATGGAAGAATAATGGATTATACTATGTTTATTTGATAATGATCTTAACCAATGTCTAAGTCTATGCTAGATACCGCAGCAGGAGGAACAATCATGGGGAAAGCAAGTGAGTGTTGCAAATAAACTAATTTATGATATGCAAAACAACCATGCTCAATGGCATGTGGAAAGAATCTCAAAAAGGATGAATTTAGTCATCGAGGTAAACAATGAAGAACTTACTGTAAAGGTAGATGAGTTACTCAACATAGTAAAAGGTAAGAAAGATATCCAAATTATCACTATCGATGCTAATGATGTTAACTTTATAGCTCGTAATCCGTGGGAGTTTACCCAGTGCATCAGGCAACACGCCGGAGAAAACCCCACCTCAAACGATCGGCCATAGCCATCCAAATCTCCCAAAAAAACTGATGTTTAAATCTGTCTCGTTCGTCAGTTTCAGGCATACGAATATCCTCTATTCCCATCGTCCTAGTAGAGGCCACACAATACACCAAGGCTCCTCTTTTTGGCACCTTTCTGTAGGTTTTTTAACCCTCTATATACAGAAACAAACATCACTTATTTTGGATCATGGACATGCTCGCAATCATCTCGCAAAGTCAGCAAGAAATCATCGTTTCTCTGTTTCTCGTTCGTCAGTTAGCGATTGTGGTTTCGCCTCTGAACCTCGTCATTTTATGGCGCGCGCGGACATCCTAAGGAGAAACCTCGTGCACGAGAGTTGTAGAGATAAGAGAGATCTATACCTTCCCTTTTTACACCTAAAGCAAATTCGGCTCTGATCTAATCTAAGCTTCCTTGTAAGGTGTTCCCTTTTCCTGGTAACCGCGATTCAGAGTTTAGTTTCATTAGATCAGACCCTTCATAAGGTTTTCTATAAAGGCACCTCGGGTTTTACTCTTCTATAAACCATAATTCTGAATTCGATAAATAATATATATAAATCGATCATCGCGATGACCCCTTTCTAACTACGCTTTCCATGATATCCACTGAATCATGTATCATATAAATATTAAGTATACAACAAGGTTTATGGGAGCAAAATATGTCTAAATAATTAATAAAAATGCTTTATTCTTTTTCCTAGACCTCACCCTTGCCATGCTATGTTATACCATGCAATTGTGCATCATTCCATTATGGAATATATTGTTTTGCTTGTTTCACATGCTTCATATGATTACACACTTTATCTATGATGGCTCGTGTGTGTTTGGTTTTTATTCTGGATAGACGTCGAGCAAGGGAGTTATCAGGAGACTCAAGAGTACTACCCAGATCTCGGTTATCCTACTGCTGAACTGACAGGCATGCATCTCCCCATGCTTGCATTACATACAGTACCTATTTCATCTATCTTATTATTGCATCATAAGGCGCGTTCCGAATTAATTTGCAATCCCAAGTACTGCAGCCTTTACTTTTAAACCCCACCGAATCTTGTACCCTCAATCCTATCAGCCATTACTACAGGAGTTGTTTGAGCCATGCGAGTCATAGAACTGCATGTGTAGGGTTTGTGCGAGTCATTGAATAATGAGGTATCTAAACAACTAAATTGTGTAGTAATGGGATAACTAAAGAAAGAGGCACCGGTGGACAATAGCTGTTATTTGGTTTTTACCCGCTCACTTGTGTCCCATAGGACCCGAGTACTTGATTCTTGTTCCTTGACTATCGCACTATCCGCATGTGGGACCATGAATCCCCTTAGCCTGAGCTTGATTCAGATCTTATTTCTAGGGCCACAGTTAGTTTGGGACGTTATTACAATCATGTACTTATGCATGCTTTACTGCTTTATTTACTACTATTGCTCGTGGAGAGCGTTTATTACCATACTATTTTGGAACCCCGTGCCAAGTTTACGTTGTTTGGACAAGCCCAGTCAGACTTTCGGGTTCCTAGTCTTTCTCAACATCGTTGCAAACCCCTCGGTCCTTCTCGGAGCTCGGCCAACTTCGTAGCGGGTAGCTTAGTGGGGTGGCCCCATGAAATCATTTTGAATCTTATGAATGCTTTGTCGTGATGCCTCTTTGCTTTTTATTTGGTTCTTCTCGGGGTTGATCATGCGTGTGTTTCTATTTGTGCACCCTTGCATGGTAAATCTTTCTGAAAGCCGTGTCCCCAGTTATGGACTACATGGAGAACAGTTTCTCGATCATAGACATCTATAACTAAAGTACCGTGTTTAACCTGACTAAACATGACTAGTAATTAGTACAATACTTATGGAATGATTAATAAAATTGCCAACGGATGGTATGTTCTTCCGCCTTATCGCTCGGTAAGCGAGAAGGAGGATGAGTGATGTTTACTTATGTTGATTATATAACTGTTGGGTACTTAATTGTTGTTTACATAACAAACGTCTGCCTATATATGGTTAGACGGATGTTGTAGCGTGTCTATGTAGGACTGTTTAGATGTTTATCTTTCGCTGCAATTGTGTTACCCTCAGGTCATTCCTTTAGATCCATAAAGACTTGTTGAGTCCATTAGGGTCTCACACCATAAATATTATTTAGATTGTCAGGGATATCCACAATGAGGTTACTACATCGATGAGGCTGAGGATGGAGGCAACGACCCTCTTGCGTAGAGATTCTGGGCATGGATATCTCTGAGATCTGTGGGTGGAAAATGTACTTTGATTATGTGCATCTTATGCCAATTTGACTCTTAATCTGTACTCGAATCTATGTTTTCCTCTTCCGCTTGATTCTTTGATGTGTGATGTATAAGGATGTATCCTAAACTATTATATATATCTAGGCATTTGGATCTTGTCGTATGGTGTTGCAATATTTCTATTTCTTTTAGATGAGGTGGCTCTAATATACTCTTCTATGTCGCTGGCATACATACTTATTTGTGTATGTTAGACTCGCAGACCAGCCGGCTACGTTTCTCGCACATGAAGCTATAACCATGAAAGTGGGTGGGATGATTGGCAGGAATCGTGCCCTTCCAATACCCCAGGCCTACTTGTGTGTGGCTGTGCAACCCCACATTAATACGTCTTTTCCACTTTTGGGTTATATCAGCTTGTGCTTAGAGCATAGGATCCGGGGGTTATAGAAAGCTACAAAAAATAAACTTAAGTTACATGATCAAATTCTATGCTTGATATTGGGTCTTTCTATCATATCATTATTTTAATGATATGACCTCGTTAGTAAATGACGACATATGTCTATGGTTAGGAAACCTTAACAATCATTTAATCAACGAGCTAGTCTAGTAGTAGCTTACTAGGCACACGATATTGTTTATGTAACCCATGTATTCAGTTTGTAGGTAATACAATTATAAATGGAGAATAAACACTTATCATAAACTAGAAAATATAATAATAAGAATCTTTGTTATTGCCTCTGGGTCATATTTCTAACAAACTAACACTTGCACTAGAGTCAATAATCTAGTTTACATTGGTACAAACCTTACACCCGTGTAGTGCAGTTGTTGATCATGCTTTTCTCATGGAAGAGGCTTAGTCAACGGATCCATCGATAGCCAGGTCCATGTGTATCTTATAAATCTTTATTTCACCATATTTTACATACTCACGAGTAGAGTGACAGCGACATTTGATATGCTTGGAATTCTTGTAAGACCTTGCCTCCTTGGCATTGGCTATGGCACCTGTATTGTCACAAAAGATGACCATATGATCCAACGCGCTTGGAACCGCACCTAGTTAGGTAATGAACTCCTTCATTCAAACTGCTTCATGTGCCACTTCAGAAGCAGCTACATATCCCGCTTTAGTTGTAGATTGTAACATCCCAGCATTTAGGAACCAACGAAGGGTAGATTTAGGAATTTGTGATATTGCATGCATTCATCTGTGAAAATGTGGGTAAATTTTTCGCCAAATAAAAATCTAAAGTGATCAAGGTTTCTTTCATACTTTGAGATTAGGTATAGTCTTGAAGGATGATTGTTATAGACTTTGATAAGATCTTTGTGGACTTGTGTGTTTTGGGAAATGAATTTGAATTTAAACTTAAGTGTTGAATTTATAGTTCAAAAGAATTTAAAGTAATGTTTTAGTATTATGCTTTAGTCAAGAGTTAATAATTAGTAGTTCAAACTTTATATAAAGAAAATAATTAAGAATAAGAATCTTTATTTCAAAATTTTATTCAATAAATAAGTTACACAAATGTAACTTATGTAAATGAGCAACAAACTTTACAATAGTAAAGAAATAAAAGAATAATCTTTATTTATTTAATAATAGTACAATCTTTATTACAAAAGAATAAAAATAAAAAGTACAAAGGAATAAATTAAAGATTACAATTGAATCAGAGGGATATTACAAGTGACTATTCTATAAAGAAAAAAGAAAAACCTAAACTAAAGTCTTGATCTTCAAATCTGGTACCTGCAAAATAAACAGAAACTTAAAAAATAAAGTTAGGATTAGAATTATTTTACTCTCAGAATTGACAGTGAAGTGCACTGTTCAAAATTTCATCATTGAGTAATCTTTTAAAGGGGAAAGTTTCACCAATATGAAAGAATATATATTTCGTAATTTTAAGCCATAAGTCAAATAAACAACAAGGAGGGGCAAGTTTCACCAGCCAAGTAAATGGTAAACCTGATAAAAGTAACTTTCAAATTCAGAACATATCCATAACCTGTGTAGCAGGCACACAGGCAACACACACACCAAACTGCATGGTGTGTGCTGGCAACACCACAACAACAACACAATCAAACAAAACCATCAACACAGCCGTGGGAAGACAATCCCCATACCATTCCATTGTTCTTACACACCAAGCACATCAGCCACCAGCTAAACCAAGCCAAAGCCAAGCTAGATCTCACCAATCAAAACCCTGGATCACATCACCAAAATGGTGACATAAGGAGGGGGTAGATCAGGTGGATAGCAAGGAAAAGATCAAGCTAATAGGACTAGGAAGTGAAGGGCTAGATCAAGGACAAGCCAGGAGCTGGAAAACTAGATCAAGCTACCACAAGATCAACCACTAGCAACCCCAACTTCAAATAAGTGTGGTGAGTAAAATAGACCATCACATGATCTATATGTCTAGGATTAGACACGCATTCATGATCTGTCTATTACTCAAATTCTTAGAAAGCACCCAAGTGGGGTGAATCCATCACTGAAGTTTGTAAATACTAAAAAGCAATCAGAAAAGTATAAGGATCCAACTAAGATCTTAGGACAACATCATTGATCTAAGAAATCAAGCTATATTTCAATTCAAGAATGAATATAGCTAAGATTTAAACTTCTAGGCACATCTCTAAGACAAGAGTAGCACCTTAGAATTTAATCTTATGGATCTATATAAGTTATCAAGCCACAATCAATTTTCCCCAACTTTGTTTCAAGAAACAGTAGCTAGTATCACTACCAGAACCAATTCATGAGAAACAACAAGACAAAGGTCTAATCCCTAAACCTCAGACCAACATCATGGGTTCTAGGGATGCAAGGAAAGAGAATTCCACTTATCTATAATGCCAAGCCAATTTTAAGCTTGAGCAAGACCAAACCAAGTAATAGAATCTAATCTTGTGTGCCATACAAGGATGGTGTCACACGAATAGTTGTAAACTAAGCAGGTTAAGCATCCAATCTTTACAAATACAACCAACCAACCATAAATCATCTTCCTGACATCACAGGAATCATAATCAGGAAAATCCATCTACTTATCTGCACTATAGGAGATCATTTGATCTCAATCCATATATGAATTCTTAAGCCAACAGTGCTAATATAGTGACTTCATCACACAACACTCATTGTCATTAACCAAGTAATGACAGTGGTGAGCTATTAAAACCACTAGCTTTCCCAAGTATTGTTTCTAGAGCAACTTTACCATATGAATCATATAAAAATTAATCCATAGAATCATCTGGTAAACCACTAGCATCACCACGGCTAATCATAAGCAGCAAGCCACAGCTAACAACCATTTAGCATGCTTAGGGACCATCAAAACATGATCCCAACTCATCAGTTATCTAATCCACAGTAGGGTATGAACAGTTATCTCAATCAGGACAGGACAGTAACCAGGAAGGTCATTACCAACATCTAGCATAGGATGGCCTAGCACAGAGAGCACGAGGGGAGAGGAATAACTTACCGTAGGTCCTCGCTGTAGATTAGAAGAGGAAGTAGAGAAGGCCGACGAACATGGCGGCATGGGGAGCACCCCCAAGGGGGCGCTGCAACCCACACAACGCCACGACGACAACCATAGCCACTCCTGGGGGCGAAGAGCATCCCCACGGCACACGACAACAGCGGCGGCGTCAGCACCAATGCCAACCCCAAACCCTAGGGTTTGGAACGGCATCGATCTGGCCGCAGGAGGGCTCCAGGTCCAAATCCAATTGGACAGGAGGGTAGAGCGGGGCCGACAACCTCATCATGAACCACGGCGACAACCAGGGAGGTCCACGGCGGTGTGAATCACCGGCGGTGACACCACTGACCACAGGGTCGGGGGAAGGAGAGGGAGAGAGGTGAGCTCGAGAGAGAGACAGAGAGTGTTGGGCTGGGTTAGGCCATTACCCCTTCGGGGTATTGTTTTGACTATGTCCTACTAGGCCACAAGGGCCCAATAAACCTAAGCAGAAAGCCCAAATCTTTTAGAGCCTGTTTTAATAATTGGAAAGGACCAAAATGCCCCTGAAATTAAATAAATTCTAGAAAATAAAATAAAAGTCCAAAAATTATAAATAAAATATTTTTGGATTCACAATAATCCAAACTATCCAAATAAATTAAGAGATAAAATTTTTGACATATAAATTCTATTAAGAATTTTTATAATATGTATATTCCTTATGGAATTTTACAAAATTATTGAAAGATGATAAAAATAAATAAAAATCACTTTCATTATATATTAATATTGTAGTATTTAGAAAAATACTAAACAAATATTTAATATCAATTTTTGGTATTTAATGATAATTCTTAAAGGAATTATTAATTAAATAAAATATCAATAAATTGAAATAAAATAAAAGAAGACAATATTCAATAAATATTAAAAAATTAATAATTATAAATTCTTTACTATTAAAGAATTTTTATAATTTAAATAAATGGGGGAGAATACATATAAAGCTAAATGATGCATTACATTACTTTGCATACTCATTTTGCTTCTTTAAATATTGTCCTTACCGAGCAATAATGATGTTTTTGTAGACATAGAAGCTCAAGGTCCAGTGCAAGCATCAGACTTCACTACCTTGCCATCACAAGGCAAGTTCATCACTTGCTCATGTCCTTTGAAGAGTCTTTATCAAAGTATTTGCGAATTGTGTGTTATCATCTATATATTATAGAAAAAGAAAACAATATTTTCTCGAGATACTAAATCTTAGATATCATCCTAAGTGATGATATGATGGAGCAATAGAACTTAGGGTTCTAATTGCACTAAGATGAATAATTAGGGATTAATAACCCATAACATGAGTGATTCTAGCGCCGTATATTACGTGTTAACCATGAGATTTGGAATGGGACGGAGAAGTCAGTTGTATCCTTTTCCTCCTGTATGGAGGCAAGACGACCTTAACGTGACATTGTGATTCCTTGTGCAGATCCAACATATGGGTGGGCACCCTTACGCCCCACACTTTTGGTGTCTAGATTATCTATGAATGGTGTTTAGGGATATAGTCCATGTAAATGGTACTATTCCGGGCATCACTAGGTCATAGAGTCTTCGGGAACTCATCAGGGTTTTAGCCTGCCCGAAAGGGGGCTTAACGAAGGTCAGCCAGCCCGAAGGATCGTGTAGACATATGAGGTCGCGGAGAGGGCAGTGATTGTCTTGGACCAACTACTAGGCCCCACATCATGGAATTGTGGACAGGAAAGTACGCCCGGTTGTGCAACAAGGAGTTGATCTCTCATGGGAAAAGTAACGAACCTCTACAGAGTGTAAGAATTGTAACTTGTTACTCCCTATTTCGGTAAGGAGCTACGAACGCGGCAGGAAAGGAACTCCATGAAAGTTCTGGTCAACCTATGAAGGCTGATGGTCATAGATTTTTATAATAAAATCAACCTTTGAAGAAAGATTTATGAAAATTGCATAGTGCTAAAGACTGATAGTCCGAGGTGGTAGATAGATCATCAAACTTCCTACCTTGCATATAATGAATTTGCTGAGTAACGCTGCTACTCATCCTTTCCTTTGAATCCTTGCTTATACTCTGAGAATCCCGAAGATACCCCAATGTATGCATCTGAGAGTCAAGAGGAGATCTTCTATGAAGATACCAACCTATATGGAGCCGTAGAAGGGGAGGACTACGACATCGTCTATGGAGCAGAATTCCAAGAGTCCGAATAATTACTTTAGTTCTAGTAGCCACTTGAGCCGAGCATCATGAACAATATATAGCAATAAGTTGTTGAGCTCAATTTGGAGTTTAAGTTTTAAATTTGAAACTTCCGCTGAAACACTTATATTTTGTTTTGTAAGTTGAATCTTATGGAAGTCTTGAACTTTTGGTATTGTAATAATAATAACGTGTGTATGTTTGTAATATGGACCCGCAATGTTTCTATTGTACCACTCTGAGGGATGTGATATTTACGGAACTGTGTTCTGTGAATGTCATGTCAACGACTATAGTGTACTACACATGCAGTGGTATGCTGGTTCACCGCATAGATGAAACGACAACTCCATGCTTGGAACTCCTCCAACTAACTGCTCCTCCATTCAAAATAAATATGTATCTCGATTGAGATTTCGAGTCATCTAGATCGATGAGGTAGCTAGCATCTACGTAACCATTTATGTAAGACCCCACCTTTATAAAGTTAAAGGTCCCTGTGATTGCAATGCTAGTCCCTGGATCAATTGCTAGCATCCACAGTTTAAGATGAAATACACAGAAACAAAGGTCATTATTACATCGTCATTCCAGAGATAACATAGTCTTTTACAACTCCATAGCCATAGGCTAGTACAAGAGTTTAACTTAACAATATAAATAAAATTCTTCATCTTCATGTGCCACAGGCAAGCATGTTGAGTGTAGACTCATAACCCTAATCCTCATCAGAGTAACCTGCAACATCACAAGTTACAGCCACAGTGGGTCAATACATTGGAATAGTATTGACAAGTGATACCTTAGTAGAATAATAGTATCTAGCTTCTACATGAATTTTGCTAAGTGTAGCTTAGGCTTGCTTTGCTCAAAATAGGTTTTACCTATCAGTTGAAAACACTAAGTTTTTGTTTGGCAAAAACTCCCAAGGAACCACCAATAAACATTGGTGAACCTTCACCCTTGTTCACCCACAAGTTTTTAACTTAGATATTGGGATGAGGAGATTCTTGATAACTTCCATGTCTTGATGCTCAAATTGTCCTTTTCCGGGAACACGGCTAAGTACTTAGATTCTTCCTTCTACAGAGGTGGTGCACTTTCCCCACAAGACTTGATTTTCACCAAGACAGGACCTTTCAGAATCCTTCCCTTAGACCAAAATGGACGCGTTCCAAACCTATCACCCACTACCACGAACTGTCCATTTGGCTAAGTTATTGCAACCTATATGATCCAGGCAGAGCCCATAATGCCATGTGGCTGCACTAGAAGCTTCTTAACATATGGCATTTCAAATCCCTTTGTTCTTGGGTGGCATTCCACAAGTGAGATACACAGGGTAAACCATTTGAAAAATGGGCCCTGGTAACCACTCAACAAAAATCCAACCAAGCAATTACCATTCCACCCAGGTGTTTCATTCACTTAGTTGTTTTATTAAGCAAAAACATAAGTCAAAGACTTAGAATATTTTTCCATAGCATGTATATAATCCACCCTTGGTTGCTAATAGATAGGCTAAGCATGGAAATAGCAAGTATCTTAACTTAGAGAAAATTCTAACAATTATACAACTACTAGGATTTCCCAAGCATAGCATATAGATACTTAGCAAAAATTATCATGCAAGCCCTATACAAAGTATTTCTAATGTATAGTCAAAATATTGGGACAAAAGTATAAAGCACCACTTTCCTTGGTAGTTGGGGGAGTAACAACAATCCTCACAGTCACAATCACCACTAGCACCAAAATCTACACAAAAAATGATAGCACCAAATTCACATTTCAAATAAACAAGCAAAAATATATGAATGCATGCAAATTCCATGTGATGATTTTTCTAAACCAAAAAAGACAAGTGAAACAGTACTGATCAATAAACTAAACATTTATACATCAAATAAACTTGATTTGGCCTTTAAAACATTTTCCAATTAATTTTTATACCCAAAATAAGCCTACAAATGTCTCTGCATAAAATTCTATTTTAACAGAGGCAAAATACAAAACCAAGCCTATCGATGTGTATGATTTATTTTTGTGATTCCATTGATATATTATTTGCATTTTTTGGATAAACATAACAAAAGTTATTGAATTTACAAGTTTAAACATTCAAAAATCATTTCTGGAATTTGAAACAGACATGCTAGGCCACGTGGGCTGTTTCTATTGGCTGATACCGTTTCGCACGGATCGATCAACGAGGGCCGTTGGATTTAAGTGACAGTGCATGGCCAGATCTGCTCATATTGGTTCGTTTAAGTGATCTAATCTTAAGCGTTAGATCTAGATCCAACGTTGCTAAGCACATGACCATAGACGAGCGGCGCTAGCGACGGCGGTGCGGCGGCGGCGCTACTGGCGATGGTGGAACGGAGATTCTAGCGAGGCCTAGGGGTGGTGATGATGCTTACCAGACTCGCACGTGCACGAGAGAGCTCAACGTGGTCGCGGTTGGGACGGGGGAGGGCTGTTGTGGCCATGGGAGCTCGTCGGAGTCGAGGACAGCGTCGGGCTCTTGCAGATGAGGTTGTTGCTGACGCTATGGATCATCCTAGCACAAGCCAGCGGTATCAGAAGGTGCACAGGGTGACGGTGAACACGACAGTGTCAAGGAGAAGGCAAGGGGCGGTCAGACTTTACCTAAATCGCTCGCCGAAGTTGAGCGACGGCTCTGTCGCTTGCAGAGGTGGATGGGGACGGCGACCTGGGTCATGCACGGACAAACAAAAGGTGTCAGAAGGTGCACGAGATCACAAGGACCATGCTTGTATGAACCAGAAGGACAGGGGCGGTCGGGCTCACCGGAATTTCGTCGGAGTCGCTCGGCACTGCGGCGGTGCAAGTGAAATTGCAGGCAGCCTGGTGGTAGAGAAGGGGTGCTGAGTGAGGGGAAATGAGCGGGGTGGCGAGGTGGTTATATAGCTAGAGCGAGGGAGGCAATTACGCGTTGCATCAATGGGAATTAAGCGAAGAATAAACGCGGCGTCACTGCGAGGAGGAAACGGTGGAGCGGGTCGTAGCGCGGTGATTTGGGGACGATGATGACGGGGCAGGTAGGTCTGAGGCGTCAGCGAGAGGGGTGTGCTCGCGTGGGTGAGAAACAGAGGGAGAGGGGAAAACCCGGTTGGGCTGGTTGTTGGGCTAGATCCAGTACTGGGCCAATTTGGCAACGCTGGCCCTTTTCCTTTTGTTTTATCCTTTTCTATTTCTGTTTTGATTTTCTGAAATCATTTTTAAATGTTTTTCAAATGAATTTGAATTCAAATTTTCTCTGGATTTTTGTAGAGTGAACCATGCACATATTTGAGTATAAAACATTGATGTTCACTCAAAATTACATTGGCTCGTTGAATTTAAAATAAAACCATGCCTTAATTATTTATTTATAATAGGCATAAGAATTATTTTGAATTCATATTTTTGTTTTGAAATTTTTACCAAGCTTTGGAAACAACATTCAAACCTATATTCAAACCTTTTCTGGTTAAAACAAAGTATTCTCATATTAGAGGGTAGGAATAAAGTCATTGCCTTATCTACATAAAATATTAGGCAACAATTTGTTTCTGTTTTTGAAATCGTATTTGAAAATGATCCTAAATGCTTATGAATGCATGAATGATATGCAAACTTTATAATCATGATTTTTGGGATGTTACAAATCTAACCCCCTTAAGGTGAATCTCGCCCTCGAGATTCGGATTGGCTAGCAAATAGGTGAGGGTGGTCTTTCCGAAGATCATCTTCTCTTTCCCATGTTGCTTCTTCCTCGGAATGATGGTTCCGCTGAACTTTGCAGAATTTGATAGTCTTTGTCCGAGTAACTCTTTATGCAGTCTCAAGAATCTTGATAGGTTTTTCCTCATAAGTGATATCACTTTCCAATTGGACCTCCTCCAAAGGTATAGTATCCTTCAAATAAGTCTCTTCCATCTCCGGATGGCATTTCTTTAGCTGACTCACATGAAACACATTGTGAACGGCAGACAATGATTCAGGCAATTCAATCTCATATGCTACTTCTCCTTTAAGACCAATTTTCCTTTGACTCCAAACCTCTTCACTCCACGAAGTGGTGATACTCTAAGATAAGCTCTATCACCCACTTCATAGGTGACTTCCCTACGCTTGGGATCTGCGTAGCTCTTTTGTCGGGACTGTGCTATCTTCAATTTGTCCTTTACTAACTTGACTTTCTCTTCAGCTTCCTTGATTAGTTCTGGCCCGAACAAGGTTCTTTCTCCAACACCATTCCATAGTAATGGCGTAGTACACTTCCTTCCATATAGAAATTCAAACGGTGCCATCTCAATACTGGCTTGATAGCTGTTGTTGTAAGAGAATTCCGCGTAAGGCAGACTTTCATCCCAACTAGCTCCATAGTCTAGGGCACCTGTCCTCAACATATCCTCTAAGATCTGGTTCATCCTTTCTATCTGTCCATCAGTCTGGGGATGAAAAGTTGTACTGAATTCCAATCTCGTTCCCAATGACTCATGTAGTTGCCTCCAAAAATGGGAAGTGAATTGAGTTCCCCTATCAGACACAATACTCTTAGGTACTCCATGTAGACACACAATCCTATTCATATAGATCTTGGCTAACTTAGCACTTGTATAGGTTGTCTTCACAGGTATGAAATGAGCCACTTTAGTTAGGCGATCCACTACGACCCAAATAGAATCATATCCCGATCTAGTCCTTGGCAGTCCAGTGATGAAATCCATGCCAATCTTGTCCCACTTCCAATCAGGGATAGGTAGTGGTTGTAACAATCCTGCTGGTTTCTGATGTTCCGCTTTCACTCTGCTACATACATCACACAAAGCAATATGTTCGGCGATGTCCTTCTTGAGATTATTCCACCAAAATCTTTCCTTCACATACATGTACATTTTGGTGTTACCCGGATGAATGGAATATGGTGAGTTGTGTGCTTCTTGTAAAATTAGTTTCCGAAGCTCTAGATCTTGCGGAATGCAGATACGTTTTCCATACCATAAAGTACCCTGTTCGTCTTCATGGAATCCTTTAGCCTTTCCCTTGCTAATCTTTTCCTTAATATCTTCAATTTCTTTGTCCATCTTTTGGGCTTCCTTGATTTTGTCCAACAAGGTGGGTTGGACATCCAATGACATGAGATGTCCTTCAGGCACAATCTCCAATCTGAGATCTTTGAATTGGGCACACAGATCATCTGGAAACTCTCCCTTAGTAAGGCCATTCACATAAACCTTACGGCTTAATACATCTGCTACAACATTTGCTTTACCGGGGTGGTATTGCAAACTCAAGTCATAGTCCTTGATGAGTTCTAGCCATCTTCTTTGTCTCATGTTGATTTCTTTCTGAGTGAAGATATACTTCAAACTTTTTTGATCTGTGAACACTTCACAACGCTTTCCCAGAAGATAATGTCTCCATGTTTTGAGTGCATGGACAACAGAGGCTAACTCTAAATCATGAGTAGGATAATTCACTTCATGAGTTTTGAGTTGTCTCGAGGCATAATCCACAACTTTCCCTTCTTGCATCAGAACTACACCCAATCCTTGGTGAGATGCATCACAATACACTTGGAAATCCTTCTCCAAATCTGGTAGTGTAACATCCCAAAAATCATGATTTCAAAGTTTGCATATCATTCATTCATGCATATAGATTTGAGATCAATTTCAAAACTCATTTCAGAAAAAGAAACAGAAGCACATAGTGCTATGATTTTATGTGAGCAGATTTAAATCAAATGACTATCCCCATTTGAAAGTTTGATTGATTATGAATCAAGTTTGTTGCCTTCTTAGAGGAAAGGTTTGGGTGTCGAATTTAAACCAAGATTTACAAATTTGAAATGGTTTCATAAAACATTTTTCAAATTTTTCAAACCAAGTGCCAAGCCTCTGTTATTTTGATCCCCAAGCTTGACCAAGCCTTTTCAAAGCAACCACATGATCCTATGCCTACATTTGAGACTACTGCTCACTGCAAAAATTCCAAGAAAGTTTGAATCCAAATGGAACTTGAATTCATTTGAAAATCTATTCTGAAAATCGAATCAGAAAAAGAAAAAAAGGGCAAACATATGAAAAGGGCCTAGCGCCACCAATCTAGCCCAGCATCTGATCAGGCCCAACTAGCCCACCCGGGCCATTTCATTTCCTTCCGCACGCGCGAGCGCACACACTCAGCCACTGACAGACGGACCCCACCTCCACCTCGCGCACCTCTCTGACGAGCGGGCCCTCTCCACGTCGCCCCCGTCTTCCCCAAACCGCGCCCGCGACCACGTCGCCGCTGCTATCAAGGCAGTAATGGCGCGGCGTAATTAGCCATTAAGCCGCGGGCGTTTCCTGTCGCGCCTGGGCCTATAAAATCCCCTCTGCGCCGCGAGCATTTCCCCCCACTCTCCTCGCTCACTCCACCACCAGGCTGCGCGCATATGCTCTCGAAGCCCCGTGGTACCAATGACTCCGGCATCCAATTCCGGTGAGCCTCGACCGCCCCTCTCTCTCTCGTTCAAACGAGGATGCTCAGCACGTTCTTGCGCACCTGCTGACACCTTTCTCTTGCCTGCTTGTGACCCAGATCATCATCTCCGTCCATGACCGAAACCACCTGCGCCGCCGCTTGACTCCGGCGACCAATTCAGGTAAAACCTGAGCGCCCCTTGCCCCGTTATTCACGCGAGTTTGTTCGCCCGCGTCTTGCACAACTCCTGATGCCTCTGGTTCGTGTTAGGGTGACGCCAAACCTCGGCAAGCACCACGTCTGCAAGCGACCGACGCCGCCCTCTACTCCGACGAGCTCTAGAGACCACTCCTGCGCGCCCCTTCGCAAACCAACGCCACCTCGAGCATCAGCAGCCTCCTGCGGTTCTGGTAAGCACCTTTTTCCTTCCCCGGGCGACCTAGAACACCGGCAACGCCACTGACCGACGCGCTGCCGCCAGCCGTCGCCGCTAGCGCCGCTCGTTTCTGGTTAGGAGATTTTTAGCCGTCAGATCTGGATCCTACACGTAGAAACAGTTCACTTAACGAAGGGGTATGGACAGATCTGAGTCGTGCAGCATTAGTTAGATCCAACGGCATAGAAGGGTGATCCGGCCGAACCGTTACGCGCCAATAGAAACACGACGCGTGGCTAGGGTTAGATTTAAAAACAGAATTCAAACCAGATTTTGATCCAAATTTCAAATGGCTATAACTTTTGATTCCCACGTTAGATTTTTGCAAATTTTATACCGTTGGAATCAGTGAGTCAAGCCCTTTCTGAATCTGCAATGTGTTTAACAAAAAGTTTCTGTTAAAATGACTTTGTATGCAGAAACATGTTTAGGTCCATTTTGAGCATAGATTTAGTTTAGTAATTTGTATTAGTGCTAAATAAGTTTAGTTAGCAAACTTTGTGACTTGTTATGTTTCTGTATCATGCACTTACTTGGTAGAGTTTTCAAAATCATCACTTAGTAATTTCTTGCATGCATGCATTCATATTTTTGATTGTATATAAATTGTGTGTAATTGTATGCTACAAATTTTTGTGTAGATTTTGCTAGTGACTGTGATTGTGAAGAATGCTACTCTCCCCATTACCAAGGCAAGTGATACTTCATGATATTTCCATTCCCTTTATTTTTGAATAAGCATTAGAATTATTTTTGCTAAGTCTTGCATGCTACTTTTGCCAAATGCTATGTTGGGAAATCCTATGTAGTGTAGAATTGTAGAATTGCTAGGGAATTTTCCTAAGTTAAGTTACTATGCCATGCTTAGCCTAGCTAGTATAAAACAAGGGTTGGTAAAGTATGTTCATGCTATGTTGAAAATAATTCTAAGTCTTTTGGACTTATGCTTTTCTTAATAAAACAACTAAGTCAATGAACCTCCTGGGTGGAATGGGATTTGAATGGTGGTTTTTGGTTGAGTGGTTACACAAGGCCATGGATTTGGCTTGTGTATCTCACTTGTGGTATGCCACCCAGGCACAAAGGGATTTGGAGGCCAAGTGTTGAGAAAGCTTACAGTGCAACCACTTGGCAATATGGGCTCTGCCATGATCATATAGGTTGCTAGAACTTAGTCACTTGGACAGTTGGTGGTAGTGGGAATGATAGGTTGGAGCGCGTCCATTTGACTAAGGAAAGGCTTCTGAAAGGTCCTGTCTTGGGAAACCAAGTCTGGTGGGGAAAGTGCACAACCTCTGCAGATGGAAAAATCTAAGTACTTAGCCAAGTCCATGGCAATGGACTAATTGAGCATCAAGACATGGAAGCTACAAGAATCTCATCACTCCAACTTCTAAGTAAAACTTGTGGATGAACAAGGGTGAAGGACCCCAATGTCTATTGGTGGTTTCTTGGGAAGTTTTTGACAAAGAAAAACTTAGTGATTTCAACTAATAGGAAAAACCTATTTTGAGCAAAGCAAGCCAAGCTACACTTAGCCAAAATGCATATAGTAATATAGTCCACTTAAAATAAACTAAGGTATCACTTGCCAATACTATTCCAAAGTATTGACCCTCTGTGGCTGTAACTTGTGATGTTGTAGGTTACTCCGATGATGAGTAGGAGTCATGAGTCTACACTCAACATGCTTGCCTGTGGCACATGAAGATGAAGACTTATGTTTATTTACTTATTACTTAAACTCTTGTATTAGGCCTATGGCCCTGAGTTGTAAAAGACTATGTTTTATCTCTGGAATGAATGTAATAAACGACCTTTGTATATGTGTACTTCATCTTAAACTGTGGATGCTAGCATTGATCCAGGGACTAGCATTGCAATCACAGGGATCCTTTTCCTTTACAAAGGAGGGATCTTACAGGTAGACATAAGACTGGTGCTGTCACTAGTCTCTTCTTCAACTCTTGGAAACTGAGTTCACATCCTTCAGTCCAATCAAATTTCTTATCTTTCTTAAGTAACTCCGTCATTGGCTTAGCTACCTTTGAGAAATTCTCAATGAATCTTCTATAGTATCCTACCAAGCCAAGGAAACTACGAACTTCTTTCACTGACTTAGGAGATTCCCACTCAGTTACAACTGACACTTTTGTGGGATCAACTGCTACACCATCTCCTAACACAATGTGTCCAAGAAATCTGACCTCATTTAGCCAGAATTCACACTTGCTGAACTTAGCATACAGTTTATGCTCTCTAAGCTTCTCAAGTATCAATCACAAATGTCCTTCATGCTCTTCATTGCTCTTGGAGTAGATCAAAATGTCATCGATGAAAACGACAACAAACTTGTCAAGAAATTCCATGAACACCTTGTTCATCATATTCATGAAGTAGGCTGGTGCATTGGTCAAACCAAATGGCATCACGGTGTACTCATACAGTCCATACCTAGTGGTGAAAGCAGTCTTAGGTATGTCTTGTTCCCTTATCTTTAGCTGAAAGTAACCTGATCGAAGATCAATCTTTGAGAACACATGGGCTCCTTCTAACTGATCAAACAAGTCGTTGGTTCTTGGCAAAGGATACTTGTTCTTGATAGTCACCTCATTGAGTGAACGGTAATCTATGCATAACCTTTGACTTCTATCTTTCTTTTCAACAAACAAAACTGGTGCTCCCCAAGATGAAGAACTTGGTTGAATAAATCCTTTCTACAACTGTTCTCCAAGTTGTTTCTTGAGTTCTTTCAACTCATCAACTGACATCTTGTAAGGTCTCTTTGCTATTGGTCCTGATCCTGGAAGCAAGTCAATCAGAAACTCCACATCTCTATCTGGTGGCATTCCCAGCAATTCCTCTGGAAAAACATCCGAATATTCTCTCACAATTAGCACACTGTCTATGCTAACCCCCTTAAGTGAATTTGGCTTACTCCCTTTCGATTCAAAGTTAGTCTTGAATCTAATCCTTATCCGGGGTTGTGAGTGTGATAGTATGATTGGAACAATCTAGCACTCCCTTGTACTTAGTCATCCAATCCATTCCCAAAATGACATCCAATCCTTGGGAATTTAGGATTATCAAATTAACGGGAAACTTATACTTCCCAAATTCTATCACTAGGTCATGACATCCTGAGTTCACTATAATTTCTCCACCAGGAGAACTTACTTTTATAGGACACCCAATAGTTTCAACTGGAAGTCCATTTCTATCAACAAATGCTCTTGATATGAATGAATGCGATGCGCCAGTATCAAAAAGAACAAGTGCTGGAACAGAATTGAGTTTGAACTTACCAGCCACAACATCAGGTTCCTCATATATTTCTTCCACATTGATGTAGTTCACTTGTCCCTTTTGGAAGGGATTGGGCTTGTTGACACCTTCGACTTTCTTTTCTAGGCACTCATTAGCATAGTGCCCCATCTTCTTACACTTGAAGCATTCAACCTGACTGATATCTCTCTTTGCAGGCTGACTTCCACTTCCACTTCCACTTCCACTATGGTGGTTTTTGTGTCCACTCTTGTGGTTCTTGTACTTGTCATTATCATGACTGTGGTGATGCTTGTTGTCATGATGGCGGTTGTGGCTGTGGTGGTTGTTGTACTTTCCATGTTTGTGGGATCCAGAACTCCCACTATCATCATGATGGGAACGCTTGTGAGACGATCCCGGGTTGTGCTTATCAAAGTTGTGCTTCCTTTTCCTGCTCTCAACCTGTTTAATCTTGTTCTCCAAGATGGTAGCCTTGTCACAAAATGATTGGTAGGTTGGGACATAGGCAACAGACAGCTGCAGATTCAGTTCATCATTCAGTCCTTCGAGGAATTTCTCCTTCCTCTTGGCATCTGTATCAACTTCATCCGGTGCATAACGCGCCAGATTGTTGAATTCCTCAATATACTCAGCCACGCTGCGGTGATGTTGTTTCAGGTTGTGGAACTCCTTCTTCTTCAAATTCATCACTCCGGATGAGATGTGAGCTGTACGGAATCCATCCTCAAAGATATCCCAAGTCACATCCTCAATGGGAGTGGTGATCTGAAAGTTGTCCCACCAGGTTGCTGCTGGCCCTTCTAGCAGATGTGCTGCAAACCTGACTTTCTCTTTGTTGGTGCAGCCGACAGTCACCAAGTCCTTGTTCACTGAACGTAACCAGTCATTGGCCACCATTGGATCAGTGGTCCCCGAGAACTTTGCAGGCCTCAGTCTTACAAATCTGGTGAGCATGTCAAATCCTGGCAGAATATTCTGGTTGTTGTTGTTGTTGTTGTTGTTATTCTGATTCTGGTTCTGCATGAAGGTGGTCATCATCTGCATCAGTTGTGATTGTGCTGTCATCAACTGCTGCATCTCGGGAGTAACATTGTTGTTGTTTTGGTTGGGGTTGGCACGTCGAGGAGGCATCTGTAGTTTTAATAAGGATAAGAATGAGATACCCATAGATGCTTAACAATGCACAATACATCACATAGACAATCACAATGACCAAGCAACAAAATAACATAGAGTTTGAACGACATAAACAACAAGTTTTGGAAAAAGCAAACACACCATAGCAATCCATCCACATGTTGGATGGTCATTGCGACTCAATAATCAAAGTACGATAGATGAAAGATAATCAAGTAGTCTACACTACTCCTCCGCATCAATCTCCACTTCAACGAGGGTAAGACCTGCATTCTCCATGGCGGTCTTGTACTCATCAACACTAGTAGTCAAGGCCTCTATCTTAGCTCTAAGAGCCCTCTTTTGTGAGCGAAGCCTCTCGATCACTCCCTGCTGATACTCAAGCTCGAAGTCCTTGGCCTCTATCTCTTACTTCATGATCTTCTTGTTCCTGTCTTGGACTCTTTTCTCCTGGCTCTTGAAGTTCTTGTCCTGGCTTTCAAACTTGGCCTCCATTTCCTTGACTATCTCGTCTTGCTCCGCGAAGAGCTTGTCCTTCTCTCGGGGCTGAACCTGGAGCTCGTCATTGCTAAGCATGACGTTCGTCCTATCAGTATCTAGGTGCCTAATAAGACCCTCTAGGTCCTGAAGGTACAGACGAATCGGCCCCATCATCTCTCTAGCAGCATCCTCGTACTCTATAGCTTGACCCTCCTCGTTGCATCTCCCGAAGGGGTGAAAGTAAAGACCTCTAAGCTCGGTGGAGTTCCTCCCTACCAGACGCGCAAGTAACTCCTGCATGACTACATCTAAGCCTTTCTCCTTGTCGTCATGCATCAGCTTGAAAGTGATGGTCTCCGTGGTTGGCTCTGTTTGGCGTCCCGGCTGGGTGACTCTGAAGCCCCATAGGTCCTTCCTCTCAAACTTGGTGAGGGGAAGTGTCATGATGCTAGGAAGTGGGAGGTTGAGCACACTAGTGAGATCAATGAGACGAGTACCAAAATGAGTTCCCTTGAACTCCTCGGTCGTGCTGATAACAACGTTAGGCATCTATTTTTATAAGATAAAGAAAAGTTAGAAACAACATCAATAGAGAAAAATCACAAGACAAATATCACAAGCACATCTTTTTGCAACAAACACACAAGTCATGGCATAGACAAATTCACTACAAACATCAAAGGTTCAACATAACTTAAACAAATTTTTGGAAGTAAAACCGATAAGTGTGGTGGTCCAACTAACGAAGTACGCTACAACTCACACTCTCTAGACAAAATAGCTATCAGGGCATCCTTGGTAGCCATTTGTCTATCTTGTTCACAAGACTCCCATATTAAGTCTATGATGTCTCCCCTTAGTTGTTGGTTGGTAGTCTCTAACTCTTGGGTATGCTTCTTTTCTTCTCTAAGGTCATTTTGGGTGTTGAGCATTCTGCACTTGAGTCTATCACCAAGCTCCTTGATAGCATTCCAAGATGCATTTCATGCAGAGTCAAAGAATGTTGTGTGCATTTCTGAGTTGGTGACCATGCAGAATCCTGACTCCTTGTGGTTGTCTTCCTTGTTTTTGTACAAGTGAAGTTGCACCCACCAATACTCTTCTCCTTCATCCATCATAGGGAATCCCTTGTACACAGCTGCACCATGTATCCCCATGGTAACCATAAGGTTCTTGAGGGCCTTGGGAAATTCAGTCTCACACTCCAAAGTCATGGTCATGAGTGGTCCCTTCCTCACGGCTTCGTTGATGGAGTTCATCTACAAATAGAGATGAGAAAGAAGATTAGAAAAGTTTACGAGAAGAAAAAGACAAGTGTAGAAATTTTTCAAAGTGTTGAAATTTTTTCCTTAGTGGTTTCTAATCCAATCCTAGGGTCATAATCCTACAGCTAACACAGTGCTATGATACCATCTGTAAGACCCCACCTTTATAAAGGTAAAGGTCCCTGTTATTGCAATGTTAGTCCCTGGATCAATTGCTAGCATCCACAGTTTAAGATGAAATACACAGAAACAAAGGTCATTATTACATCGTCATTCCAGAGATAACATAGTCTTTTACAACTCCATAGCCATAGGCTAGTACAAGAGTTTAACTTAACAATATAAATAAAAGTCTTCATCTTCATGTGCCACGGGCAAGCATGTTGAGTGTAGACTCATAAACCTAATCCTCATCAGAGTAACCTGCAACATCACAAGTTACAGCCACAGTGGGTCAATACATTGGAATAGTATTGGCAAGTGATACCTTAGTAGAATAATAGTATCTAGCTTCTACATGAATTTGGCTAAGTGTATATTAGGCTTGCTTTGCTCAAAATAGGTTTTACCTATCAGTTGAAAACACTAAGTTTTTGTTTGGCAAAAATTCCCAAGGAACCACCAATAAACATTGGTGAACCTTCACCCTTGTTCACCCACAAGTTTTTAACTTAGAAATTGGGATGAGGAGATTCTTGATAGCTTCCATGTCTTGATGCTCAAATTGTCCTTTTCCGGGGACACGACTAAGTACTTAGATTCTTCCTTCTGCAGAGGTGGTGCACTTTCCCCACAAGACTTGATTTTCACCAAGGCAGGACCTTTTAGAAGCCTTCCCTTAGACCAAAATGGACGCGTTCCAAACCTATCACCCACTACCACCAACTGTCCATTTGTCTAAGTTATTGCAACCTATATGATCCAGGCAGAGCCCATAATGCCATGTGGCTGCACTAGAAGCTTCTTAACATATGGCATCTCAAATCCCTTTGTTCCTAGGTGGCATCCCACAAGTGAGATACACAGGGTAAACCATTTGAAAAATGGGACCTGGTAACCACTCAACAAAAATCCAACCAAACAATTATCATTCCACCCAGGTGTTTCATTACCTTAGTTGTTTTATTAAGCAAAAACATAAGTCAAAGACTTAGAATAATTTTCCATAGCATGTATATAATCCACCCTTGGTTGCTACTATCTAGGCTAAGCATGGCAATAGCAAGTATCTTAACTTAGAGAAAATTCTAACAATTCTATAACTACTAGGATTTCCCAAGCATAGCATATAGATACTTAGCAAAAATTATCATGCAAGCCCTATACAAAGTATTTCTAATGCATAGTCAAAATATTGGGACAAAAGTATAAAGCACCACTTGCCTTGGTAGTTGGGGAAGTAACAACAATCCTCACAGTCACAATCACCACTAGCACCAAAATCTACACATAAAATGATAACACCAAATTCACATTTCAAATAAACAAGGAAATGTATATGAATGCATGCAAATGCCATGTGATGATTTTTCTAAACCAAACAATACAAGTGAAACAGTACTGATCAATAAACTAAACATTTATACATCAAATAAACTTGATTTGGCCTTTAATACATTTTCCAATTAATTTTTATAACCAAAATAAGCCTACAAATGTCTCTGCACAAAATTCTATTTTAACAGGGGCAAAATACAAAACCAAGCTGACAGATGTGTAGGATTTATTTTTGTGATTCCATTGATATCTTATTTGCATTTTTTGGATAACATAACAAAAGTTATTAAATTTACAAGTTTAAACATTCAAAAATCATTTCTGGAATTTTAAACAGACAGGCTAGGCCACGTGGGCTGTTTCTATTGGCTGATACCATTTTGCACGGATCGATCAACGAGGGCCGTTGGATTTAAGTGACAGTGTGTTGGAGATATGCCCTAGAGGCAATAATAAATGTAGTTATTATTATATCTTTGTGTTTATGATAAATGTTTACATTCATGCTATAATAGTATTAACAAGGAAACATTAATACTTGTGTGATTTGTAAACTTAATTTGAAGTCCCTAGTAAAGCCTCTTTATAATACTAGCTTGTTGGTTAATAAATGATTGTGGTTTCCCTATCATGAACATTGAGATGTTATTAACAACAAGATCATATCGTTAGGAGAATGATATGGTGGACATACTCCTATAGATAAGCGTAGCATAAAGATCAAGTCATTTTAATAGTTCAATTGCTATATGCTTTCTGATACATAGTAACCTAATTCCTTCGACCATGATATCATGCATATCACCTTTACCGGATGGATGCTTTGATGACATCAAACACCACACCGTAACTGGGTGGCTATAAAGGTGGCATTGAGTGTTCGGAAAGTATTGGTTGAGACACATGGATCAAGAGTGGGATTTGTCCATCCATATGACGGATAGATATACTCTGGGCCCTCTAGGTGAAATGTCATCCAATTAGCTTGCAAGCATGTGACTGGCTCACAAGGGATCACATATCACGGGAACGAGAAAAGAGTACTTATCGGTAACGAGGTTGAACTAGGTATGCAGAGATACCGACGATCATAACCTCGGATAAGTAAACTATCGTGAGACAAAGGGAAATTGGTATCGTATGTAAGTGGTTCATTCGATCGCAAAGTAATCGTAGAAATATGTGGGAGCCATATGAATTTCCAGATTCCTCTATTGGTTATTGTTTGGAGAAGTGTCTCGATCATGTCCGCATAATTCACGAACCGTAGGGAGACACACTTAAGGATTCGACGTTGTTTGAGTAGTTATGGAATGATGAGAAAGAGACCGAATGTTGTTCGGAGTCTCGGATGGGATCCAGGATATCACGAGGAGATCCGAAATGGTCCGGAGAATAAGATTCATATAAGGAAAGTCCTGTTTCGGAGTTGGAGAATGGTTCCGGTGTTTTCATCGGGAATGTTCTAGAAGGTTCCGGAATGTCCGGCACTCCGGAGGGGAAGGGTACATGAATGTGTTATATCAAGTTGGTATGATTGCATCATGTACTAAGTGTCATCGCTGAACAAAATAAAGGGTTTAATCAACTCCTAGTTTGAAAAAGTCAAACGCCAATTTGAATGTCAAACAGCTATTTTGGGAAGTGGAGGGGAGGTGGAATCCGAGTTGGGGAGGAGTTCCTCCCCTCCACCGCCGGCCCCCTTGGGAGACCGAGTTGGGGAAGGACTCCCCTCCCCTGGTGCGGCCCCTCCACCTATATAAGGAGGGGCAGGGCTCCCCTCCTAGACACACAAGATCCCCACCTTCAAACCCAAGAAGCCGCCGCCCTCCATAGCCGTCGCCGCCCCCTAGGGTTTCTCCCCTAGCCGCCGACTTGGGCACCTCCAAGCCCTAGCCGCCGGCCCTAGCACCCCTTCCTCGGTGTGTCTAAACCCTAGAACACCGAGGGCTCTCTCATAGTCCACCATACTCGCTCCGGCTTAAGGCGAAGCCCTGCGAGATCTCCCCTCTACTTCCGGTACCACGCCGTTGTGCTGCCAGAATCGCGAGGAGAGTGCTACAACCTCCGCTGCCTGCTGGAACAAGGGAGAGGAAGGTCTTCGTCGAGTACCGAACGTGTGACCGACTGCGGGAGCGCTGCCGGAACGCAGAGCCGGAAGGATCATCTACGCGATCTTGAGATCGGGAAGAGTACGACTACATCACCCACGAGAATCCGCTCTCGTTAAACACTTTGGAATCTTCGAGGGTGAGTTATTCCATCGACTCGTTGCTACAATCTAGTAGATAGATCTTGGCTTGTTTGTTTGTATGCGATAGAAATTTTTTGTTTTCCATGCTACGAAACCCTACAGTGGTATCAGAGCCGTGTCTATATGTAGATTTGTTGCACGAGTAGAACACAATGGTCATTGTGGGTGTTGATGCTTTTATTGTCGATTTATTCTTGTGTACTTTGCATCTTGCGGGATGTTGGGATGAAGCGGCCCGGGCTAACCTTACATTACATCGTTCATGAGACTTGCTCCACGCTTGACATGCAACTTGTATTGCATAAGTGGCTTTGCGGGTGCCTGTTTCTCCTATCATAGTTAAGATCCAATTTACAACGGGTGATTAACAATACTAGTATCAATGTTGTGGTTCATGTTCGTAAGTTAGAACGACACTTATTGAAAGCCCCAAACCACGTAAAACATGCAAAGAAAGTAGAGGCGTCTAACTTTGTTTTGCAGGGGTGTGCAGTGATGTGATATGGCCATGATTGTGATTATATTTGATGTATGCAATGTTCCTTATTGTAAGTTGGCAACCGGTAGGAGCCATATGGTTGTCTTTAATTTATGTTAAGACCCGCGTGTCTATTCAAAGTAGTTGTAATAGTTGAAGCCGATGGACGACAACCATGGAGAAGCGTCATTGACCTTGATGCAATGCCGGTGATGATGGAGATCATGTTCGTGCTTGAAGATGGAGATCGGAAGCACAAAGAAGAAAGGCCATATCATATCACATATTATGAATTGCATGTGATGTTAATCCTTTATGCACCTTGTATTGCTTAGTAGACGACGGTAGCATTATAAGATGATCCCTCATGCACATGAATTTCAAGTCATAAAGTGTTCACCCTTAGTCAGCACCGTTGCTAAAGCTTGTTGTTTCGAAGCACCACGTGATGATCGGGTGTGTTAGATTCCGCAAGTGTATACAACGTGAGCAAGCCAGATTTGCTCATGCGGAAGCTAAGGTTTGATCTTGACGAGCCTAGCATGTATAGACATGGTCTCGTAACACGGATCACCGAAAGGTAAAGCATGAATCATATAGTAGATATGATGAACATGTCGATTGTTCGCCATTGAAACTATATCAACTCTCGTGATGATCGGTTTTGGTGTGGTGGATTTGGTTCGTGTGATCACTAAAACAATGTGAGGGATGTTGTTTTGAGTGGGAGTTCACCTAGATTAATTTAACTATTAATTAGAACTCAATTTGTCATAAACTTAGTCTAAACTATTGCAGATATGTTGTAGATCAATGGCGGCCCCTACCATCAATTTTAATGCGTTCCTAGAGAAAGAAAATTTGAAAAACAATGGAAGCAACTTCGCGGATTGGTTCCGCAATTTGAGGATTGTCCTCACAGCTGGTAATTTGACCTATGTGCTGGATGCACCGCTGGGTGACCCGCCTGCAGCTGATGCTGCCGACGAATTAAAGAATGTTTACCTCGCTCGGAAGACTCAGTACTCCACAGTTCAGTGTGCTATCTTGTATGGTTTAGAATCGGAGCTTCAGAAAAGGTTTGAGAATTCAGACCCACATGATATTGTCCGTGATCTCAAATTGATCTTTGAGACTCACGCGGCAATTGAGAGCTATGAGGCTTCTGAAAAGTTCTTTAACTGCAAGATGGAAGAGGGCAGCTCTGTCAGTGAGCATGTGCTTAAGATGTCTGGGCACGCAAACAAACTTCAAAGCTTGGGTATATTGATTCCTAATGCTTTGGGGATTTACCGTGTCCTCCAATCACTACCACCAAGTTACAAGAACTTTGTGATGAACTACAATATGCAAAACATGAACAAGCAGTTGCCAGAACTATTTGCTATGTTGAAATCTGCAGAAGTGGAGATCAAGAAAGAGCACCAAGTGTTGATGGTCAATAAGACCACCAAATTCAAGAAAGTAAAGTCTAAGCAAAAGGGACACTTCAAGAAGGGTGGTAAGAAAGTTACTGCGCCGACGAAGAAGACCAGGGCTGGACCTAAGCCTGATACTGAGTGCTTTTACTGCAAGGGAGAAGGTCACTGGAAGCGGAATTGCCCAAAGTACTTGGCGGATTTGAAGAACGGCAACATCAAGAAGAAAGGTATATCCGATATACATGTTATTGATGTGTATCTCACTAGTACTCGTAGTAGTGCCTGGGTATTTGATACTGGTTCGGTTGCTCATATTTGTAACTCGAAACAGGTGCTGCAGAATAAAAGGAAGCTAGCGAAGAACGAGGTGACGATGCGCGTGGGAAACGGATCAAAGGTTGATGTGATCGCGGTCGGCACGCTACCCCTTCATCTACCATCGGGATTAGTTTTATACTTAAATAATTTTTATTTGGTGCCTGCGTTAAGCATGAACATTATATCGGGATCTTGTTTATTGCGAGACGGTTACTTGTTTAAGTACGAGAATAATGGTTGTTCGATTTATATGAGTAATATGTTTTATGCACATGCACCTTTGATAGATGGTCTATTCTTATTGAATCTCGATAGTGGAAATACACATATTAATAACATTGAGGATAAACGTTTGAAATCGAGCGATAACTCGACCTATATGTGGCACTGTCGTCTTGGTCACATTGGAGTGAAGCGTATGAAGAAACTCCATTCCGATGGACTTCTTGAATCAATTGATTTCGAATCACTTGATAGATGCGAAGCATGTCTAATGGGTAAAATGACTAAGACTCCATTTTCTAGTATGATGGAGCGAGCTACGGACTTATTGGAAATCATACATACCGATGTGTGTGGTCCAATGAGTGTAGCATCGCGCGGTGGTTATCGTTATGTTCTTACCTTCACGGATGACTTGAGTAGATATGGGTATATCTATTTCATGAAACATAAGTCCGAAACTTTCGAGAAGTTTAAGGAATTTCAAAGTGAGGTTGAGAATCAACATAACAAGAAGATTAAAATTCTACGTTCTGATCATGGAGTTGAATATCTAAGTTACGAGTTTGGCGAGCATTTGAAGAAATGCAGAATACTTTCACAATTGACACCGTCGGGAACACCACAGCGTAATGGTGTGTCCGAACGTCGTAATCAAACTCTCTTAGATATGGTTCGTTCTATGATGTCACTTACAGATTTACCGCTATCATTTTGGGGTTATGCATTAGAAACAGCCGCATTCACTTTAAATAGGGCACCATCTAAATCCGTTGAATCGACACCGTATGAATTATGGTTTGGGAAGAAACCTAAATTGTCGTTCCTTAAAGTTTGGGGATGCGAAGCCTGTGTAAAGAAGTTACAGCCGGACAAGCTTGAACCCAAAGCGGAAAAATGCGTCTTCATAGGATACCCGAAGGAAACTATTGGGTATACCTTCTATCATAGATCCGAGGGCAAAATCTTTGTTGCCAAGAATGGATCCTTTCTAGAGAAGGAATTTCTCTCGAAAGAAGTGACTGGAAGGAAAGTAGAACTCGACGAGGTTGTCGAACCTTCTCTCGAAATTGCGAGTAGCGCAACACCGGAAGAAGTTCCTGTGGTGCCTGCACCAATAAGAGAGGAAGCTAATGATGATGATCATGAAACTTCGGTTGTAGTTGCTATAGAGCCTCGCAGGTCAACGAGAACTCGTACCACTCCTGATTGGTATGATCCCGTTATGAATGTCATGTTGGTAGACAACACCGATGACCCTGCGACATATGAGGAAGCGATGATGAGCCCAGATTCCAACAAATGGCAAGAAGCCATGAAATCCGAGATTGGATCCATGTACGAAAACCAAGTATGGACTTTGGTGGACTTACCGGATGGCCGGAAGGCTGTCGAGAACAAATGGATTTTCAAGAAGAAAACAGATGCTGATGGTAATGTTACTGTCTATAAAGCTCGACTTGTCGCAAAGGGTTTTCGACAAATTCAAGGAATTGACTACGATGAGACTTTCTCACCTGTAGCGAAGCTAAAGTCTGTGAGGATTATGTTAGCAATCGCTGCATATTATGATTATGAGATATGGCAGATGGATGTCAAAACAGCATTCCTCAATGGAGACATTGATGAAGAGTTGTATATGATGCAACCCAAAGGTTTTGTCAATCCTAAAGATGCTAACAAGGTATGCAAACTTCAACGGTCCATCTATGGATTGAAGCAAGCATCCCGAAGTTGGAATCAACGTTTTGATAAGGTGATCAAAAGTTTTGGTTTTATACAAACTTATGGAGAAGCTTGTATTTACAAGAAAGTGAGTGGGAGCTCTGTAGCATTCTTAATACTATATGTAGATGACATATTGTTGATTGGGAATGATGTAGACCTTCTTAATAGTGTCAAGGAATATTTGAATAATAGTTTTTCAATGAAGGATTTTGGCGAAGCAGCTTACATATTAGGCATAAAGATTTATAGAGATAGATCGAGACGCCTAATATCATTGTCACAAAGTACATATTTGGACAAAGTTCTAAAGAGGTTTGGAATGGAAGATAGCAAGAAAGGGTTCTTGCCCATGTTGCCCAATACGACCTTGAGTAAAACTCAAAGTCCGACATCGGCGGAAGATAGAGAAAGGATGAGTAAGACTCCCTATGCCTCAGCCATAGGATCTCTAATGTATGCCATGCTATGTACTAGACCCGACATTGCATATGCTGTTAGTTTAACTAGCAGATATCAAAGTGATCCAGGAGTGGATCATTGGACAGCGGTCAAAAACATCCTTAAGTACTTGAGAAGAACTAAGGATATGGTTCTTTCTTATGGAGGTGGTGAACAGCTCATTGTTAATGGTTACACCGATGCTAGTTGGAACACCGATCTGGATGATTCTAAATCACAATCTGGATACGTATTTACTTTGAATGGTGCAGCAGTTAGCTGGAGGAGTGCAAAGCAAAGCGTTGTGGCAAGATCTTCAACTGAATCGGAATACATGGCTGCTTCGGAGGCTTCACAAGAAGCGATATGGATGAAAGAGTTCATTACAGAGCTGGGTGTGGTTTCTAGTGCGCTGGACCCAATGTCTATCTACTGTGCTAACATGGGCGCCATAGCCAATGCGCAAGAACCAAGGTCACACAAGAAGCTGAAGCACATCAAGCTGCGTTTTCACGCTATTCGAGAACATGTCCAGGATGGGGACATAAAGATTTGCAAAGTACACACAGATCTGAATGTGGCGGATCCGTTGACTAAACCTCTCCCGAGGGAAAAACATGACCAGCACCAAACTGCCATGGGTGTTCGGTATATTACCATGTAATCTAGATTAGATGACTCTAGTGCAAGTGGGAGACTGTTGGAGATATGCCCTAGAGGCAATAATAAATGTAGTTATTATTATATCTTTGTGTTTATGATAAATGTTTACATTCATGCTATAATAGTATTAACAAGGAAACATTAATACTTGTGTGATTTGTAAACTTAATTTGAAGTCCCTAGTAAAGCCTCTTTATAATACTAGCTTGTTGGTTAATAAATGATTGTGGTTTCCCTATCATGAACATTGAGATGTTATTAACAACAAGATCATATTGTTAGGAGAATGATATGGTGGACATACTCCTATAGATAAGCGTAGCATAAAGATCAAGTCATTTTAATAGTTCAATTGCTATATGCTTTCTGATACATAGTAACCTAATTCCTTCGACCATGAGATCATGCATATCACCTTTACCGGATGGATGCTTTGATGACATCAAACACCACACCGTAACTGGGTGGCTATAAAGGTGGCATTGAGTGTTCGGAAAGTATTGGTTGAGACACATGGATCAAGAGTGGGATTTGTCCATCCATATGACGGATAGATATACTCTGGGCCCTCTCGGTGAAATGTCATCCAATTAGCTTGCAAGCATGTGACTGGCTCACAAGGGATCACATATCACGGGAACGAGAAAAGAGTACTTATCGGTAACGAGGTTGAACTAGGTATGCAGAGATACCGACGATCATAACCTCGGATAAGTAAACTATCGTGAGACAAAGGGAAATTGGTATCGTATGTAAGTGGTTCATTCGATCGCAAAGTAATCGTAGAAATATGTGGGAGCCATATGAATTTCCAGATTCCTCTATTGGTTATTGTTCGGAGAAGTGTCTCGATCATGTCCGCATAATTCACGAACCGTAGGGAGACACACTTAAGGATTCGATGTTGTTTGAGTAGTTATGGAATGATGAGAAAGAGACCGAATGTTGTTCGTAGTCTCGGATGGGATCCGGGATATCACGAGGAGATCCGGAATGGTCTGGAGAATAAGATTCATATAAGGAAAGTCCTGTTTCGGAGTTGGAGAATGGTTCCGGTGTTTTCATCGGGAATGTTCTAGAAGGTTCCGGAATGTCCGGCACTCCGGAGGGGAAGGGTACATGAATGTGTTATATCAAGTTGGTATGATTGCATCATGTACTAAGTGTCATCGCTGAACAAAATAAAGGGTTTAATCAAATCCTAGTTTGAAAAAGTCAAACGCCAATTTGAAAGTCAAACGGCTATTTTGGGAAGTGGAGGGGAGGTGGAATCCGAGTTGGGGAGGAGTTCCTCCCCTCCACCGCCGGCCCCCTTGGGAGACCAAGTTGGGGAGGGACTCCCCTCCCCTGGCGCGACCCCTCCACCTATATAAGGAGGGGCAGGGCTCCCCTCCTAGACACACAAGATCCCCACCTTCAAACCCTAGAAGCCGCCGCCCTCCATAGCCGCCGCCGTCCCCTAGGGTTTCTCCCCTAGCCGCCGACTTGGGCACCTCCAAGCCCTAGCCACCGGCCCTAGCACCCCTTCCTCGGTGTGTCTAAACCCTAGAACACCGAGGGCTCTCTCATAGTCCACCATACTCGCTCCGGCTTAAGGCGAAGCCCTGTGAGATCTCCCCTCTACTTCCGGTACCACGCCGTTGTGCTGCCGGAATCGCGAGGAGAGTGCTACAACCTCCGCTGCCTGCTGGAACAAGGGAGAGGAAGGTCTTCGTCGAGTACCGAACGTGTGACCGACTGCGGGAGCGCTGCCGGAACGCAGCGCCGGAAGGATCGTCTACGCGATCTTGAGATCGGGAAGAGTACGACTACATCACCCACGAGAATCCGCTCTCATGAAACACTTTGGAATCTTCGAGGGTGAGTTATTCCAACGACTCGTTGCTACAATCTAGTAGATAGATCTTGGCTTGTTTGTTTGTATGCGATAGAAAAATTTTGTTTTCCATGCTACGAAACCCTACACAGTGCACGTCCAGATCTTCTCATACCGGTTCGTTTAGGTGATCTAATCTTAAGCGTTAGATCTAGATCCAACGTTGCTGAGCACACGACCATAGATGGGCGGCACTAGCGGCTGCGGTGCAGCGGCGGCGCTACTGGCGATGGTGGAACGGCGATTCTAGCGAGGCCTAGGGGTGGTGATGATGCTTACCAGACTCGCACGTGCACGAGAGAGCTCAACGTGGTCGCGGTTGGGACGGGGGAGGGCTGCTGTGGCCGTGGGAGCTCGTCGGAGTCGAGGACAGTGTTGGGCTCTTGCAGATGACGTTGTTGCTGATGCTCTGGATCGTCCTAGCACAAGCCAGCGGTACCAGGAGGTGCACAGGGTGACGGCGAACACGACAGTGTCAAGGAGAAGGCAAGGGGCGGTCGGACTTTACCTAAATCGCTCGCCGAAGTTGAGCGGCGGCTCTGTCGCTTGCAGAGGTGGATGGGGACGGCGACCTGGGTCATGGACGGACAAATAAAAGGTGTCAGAAGGTGCACGAGATCACAAGGACCATGCTCGTATGAACAAGAAGGACAGGGGCGGTCGGGATCACCGGAATTTCGTCGTCGGAATCGCTCGGCACTGCGGCGATGCAAGTGAAATTGCGGGCAACCTGGTGGTAGAGAAGGGGTGCTAAGTAAGGGGAAAGGAGCGGGGTGGGGAGGTGGTTATATAGCCAGAGCAAGGGCGGCAATTATGCGCTGCATCAATGGGAATTAAGCGAAGAATAAACGCGGCGTCACTGCGAGGAGGAAACGGCGGAGCGGTTCATCGCGCGGTGATTTGGGGACGATGATGACGGGGCAGGTGGGTCCGAGGCATCAGCGAGAGGGGTGTGCTCGCATGGGTAAGAAACAGAGGGAGAGGGGAAAACCCGATTGGGCTGGTTGTTGGGCTGGATCCAGTACTAGGACAATTTGGCAACGCTGGCCCTTTTCCTTTTCTTTTATCCTTTTCTATTTCTGTTTTGATTTTCTGAAATAATTTTCAAATGTTTTTCAAATGAATTTGAATTCAAATTTTCTCTGGATTTTTGTAGAGTGAACCATGCACATATTTGAGTATAAAACATTGCTGTTCACTCAAAATTACATTGGCTCATTGAATTTAAAATAAAACCATGCCTTAATTATTTATTTATAATAGGCATAAGAATTATTTTGAATTCATATTTTTGTTTTGAAATTTTTACCAAGCTTTGGAAACAACATTCAAACCTATATTCAAACCTTTTCTGGTTAAAACAAAGTATTCTCATATTAGAGGGTAGGAATAAAGTCATTGCCTTATCTACATAAAATATTAGGCAACAATTTATTTCTGTTTTTGAAATCTTATTTGAAAATGATCCTAAATGCTTATGAATGCATGAATGATATGCAAACTTTATAATCATGATTTTTGGGATGTTACTATTTATGACAAGCTCTTTGTGACCACCATAGACTAGAAACATTTCCTTAATTCTCTTTGGATACTTAAGGATATTCTTAACTCATGTGGAGTGATCCATTCCTGAATCTGTTTGGTACCTTCTCGTCAAACTAAGACCAGTGGACACTGTAGAACGATAGATAAAGAGATTGGCGGAATATGTTGGATGTATTATTGAGCCTCATGGGTGAGTATATATAGATGTACATGGATCATCTTGGACTACAAGTAAATTTAGGCTAGAGTCCTAACTATCCTAGACTATCATAACAACCGTATAAGTACAATACTCTAACACCCCCCGCAGTCGTAGCGGTAGCGTCGTGAACAACTGGAACATTGCGGACTGTTAGACTGGAGATAAACCAAAGTAGAACCAATGGACTGACATACCCCCGCAGTAGGAGAGAGAACATCGTGGATAGCTTGGACTGCAGAGGAAGCTGGTGATGCTCAAGCGAGGTGGTAGCCCTTGTGATGATGTCGAGGGAGCCGAGAGCGTTGGGTAGTGCCGAGGTCGGGGTAGCCGTTGCGAGGGGCCCCCGTGGTCGATGTCGTGGTCGGGGATGCCGGTGTCGACGTAACCACACGTGAAGCCGCATGCGCATAGTACGCGAGGAGGATGACAGAGACACGTCGAGGCAGTTGTCGAGGATGTCGATGCCGAAGCTGATGCAGTCCGAGCCATCGAGGACGAGGTGCGGCCATAGTTTTGCAAGAACTAGGCGCACGTCAGGGACGAACGCACACTCCGGTTTTGCCAGAACCGAGTATGCAAATAATAACTCGTCAGTGACATGGTCGAGGCAGTTGTAGAGGTGTCGATGCCGAAGAAGACGTTGTCGAAGCCGATGAAGACGAGGAGCTGGTTGACGAGGTTTCTACTCGTTAATGCCCATTATTACGGACTTGGGTTTTGGAGAAGATGGGGATGCTGGAGATCGTGGAACGGTTAGCAAACAAGCAACACGGGGATACGAAGTTTACCAAGGTTCAGGCCCCCGAAGGGAAAACCCTACTCCTGCTTGTCTGCTCTTGATTACGGCGGAACCAAAGGTTTCAAGGGTGCGCAGATGCAATCTGGCATGAGGTGCGTATGAGGTGAGTTGATTGTCCTCCTCACCGTGCCCTCCTAGCCTTTATATAGATAGGCAGGTCCCGGGCATAGGTCGAGTCGGTTACAGATTAGGGTTTGCCCCTTTGAAATTATATCTATTCTAGCCTTGTTCTCCAAGGATCCGAAGGCGTCATGGGCTTAGGCCACCAGAAACCTCCGCCGGCCATGTATCATGTCGTGGGCCTTCCTTGGGCTGGACTAGGTATGCCGATGTTGTGTACCTGTGGGGTATAACCATGTCAGTAGCCCCCGAGTGTTCAGTCGAATCACAGATTCGGCTGAGGACTCTTCAGTCTTCTAGGTGCAGTTTAGGCCTGTTTATAAGAGAAAGCAATTTAGTTTGTAGGGATTATTGATGCGTGTGCCTAACTCACCCGACGGATCAGGGTCAGTTAACTGTCATAGGACAAAACAACACGATCTTCTTCAGACACGATTCCCTAGACTCGAATCCGAAACAGATGCTGGCGTAATGAGACTCAGGCTGTTGAGGTCTTACAGGAGCTGAATCCCAGTGGTTTTTTAAGTGATGTACACAACGCGTCCGTCGGGATTTTTCATCGTGCCTGTTGACACGGTATTTTACTAGCAGAGCGCATCCAAGTGCGTTACCAGGCCATCAGATGATATCTGTAGGTCTTATCCTTGCATCGCAGACACAACATCCAAAATGTTATCACCATGGAGGTGTTTCGGGTGGCCAAGGAGAAATGTCTCTCACTTAGCCAGAAAAAGTTTGTATTTTGATCCGAAAAGATCGCAATCAAAAAAATCATAGGGTGCGCGACCAGCGCTCCCTATGGGAGTAGCCCCCGAGTGTCTGTTCGAGTCATAGACTCGAGTAGAGACTTTAGTTCAGTTGTTTTTAACTTCAGGTACGAAGGACACATTTTTTCAGATCCTTTAAACAATCCACCCTATGGGATTAGCCCCCGAGTCCTTAGTGGAGTCGTAGACTCAACGTGGGACTCAAAGATTGGTGAGAAGTGTAGTACCTTAATCATGTTCCAGGTGCGCGGCCAGCACTCCTGATAGGAGTAGCCCCCGAGTAGTTGCTCGAATCATAGATTCGACTAAGTACTTGATTCATCAGCCGAAGATTTCCAACCGTTGCTAGGTTGGCCTTGATGACGTCAGTGCTGACGATCGGTGATCTCAACCGTCTGCGGCGCCAGAGATGACGTGACATGACGAACGTGGGTCCAACTTTCTGACTTGGAGTTGACTAGTCATGCGCGACGTGGCGAGAATTAAGGCGTCTCCTCGGTTTCTGTGCATAGTTGACGGCGTGCTGGCGATGGTTCGTTGCTGTGATGACACGTGTAGGGTTAGATTTTGCTTGCGCGTTAGGGATTCTGGATCGACGGTTCTTGTTTATCGTCTTTGTCTTTTATAACCGTGGGGAAACAGTGATTCTGTTTCACCCCTTGCCATTTGCTTTCGCCATTGTCTCCATTTTCACGAGCACTTCCTCCCTTGCATGCACTGGACGTTCTCCGTTCATTTCCTTCGTCATTTCTCCGTGCTCATCGCCGCACTCACCTCCGAGTAATGGGCAAACTGAGGAAGGGCGCTGCTGGATATGGATCGAGTGCCGCCGGCGGCAAGAAGGTTGCCGCTGCCCCTCGCATCACCGACGGCGGGTGGAGGCGCACGGAGGCGTGTGACGGTGACCTGCGCAAGCTGCGCGACGCGGGGCTGATCCCGCATGGCAAGGAGGATGTCAAGCTTCCTGGTGATGAGGTAACTCCTTGTCCACCCGTAGGGTTTCGGGTGATGTTCGTCGCCTTTGTTCTTCGTGGTCTTTCTCTCCCTGTCCATGATTTTCTTCGTGGACTTCTTTTATTTTACGACATCCAACTTCATCATCTTTCTCCCAATTCTCTCCTCCACATCGCTTGTTTTATCACTGTCTGCGAGTGCTGGCTCTGTATCGAGCCGCACTTTGGCCTCTTCCAGAAGCTCTATTTCGTGAAGAGGCAGTCTGGCACCGGTGGAGTTTATCCGCTCGGCGGCTGCGTCATTTCCATCCGATCTTGTGTTATTTTCTTTTCCTTTTCCATGTGCGAGTCCGTCCAATATTGGCAGAAGAAGTGGTTTTATATCCGCGACTCCACGGTGGACGAACAAGATTTTGGCCTTGCTCCCTTCGACTCCTCCTAGGAAATCGTTCTGAAGAGATCCTGGAAGAATCATGTCCTGGAAGGCGAGGTGGAGGAAGTGGAGGAGCTCTACCGTCAGGTGGCGGCGCTCCAGATGGTTGCTGAGAAGGGGGTCAATGGTGTGGATATCATCCGCACCTTCCTCAAACGTCGGGTGTAGCCGCTCCAAGCGAGGGCGCATCCGATGTTTCTTTACACTAGCCACAACGACCCGACGAGGGTTTCAGCCGAGGATCTATCCAGGGGCAACCTCGATAGAGCTCTTCGGCCACTGCTAAAGTTCAAGGCTGATGAGGACCTCCCGAAGAAGTCCTTAACCGCCCCCTTCAGTTCTTCGAATCCAGTTCCTCAGGTGTAGAATTGTGTCATGCGTGTTGCTCCTTTTTTCGAGTGCCGTTTACTTATGAATATTGCTGCTAATCATGATCTTTGTCTTCTTTGGTGTGCAGGAGATCAAGGTAGCGGGCATGATGCCTCCGCTTCCTGAGAAATTTACGATTGCGCCTGACAACGAGGTTGTGGACTCTGAGTCCGAACTTCCACCAGTGCAATCTCCAACCCAGGAAGCCGCCGAGCCGAGCGAGGGGCAGACCCGAAAGCGCTCCCGGAGCGAGTATTCGGATGCATCGACTCCGCCGACTCCTCGGGGCCCTTCCTTCCTAGAGAGGCATGGTGAGGATGAAGGTGCTTCTTCTGCACCTTTCCCTGCTGAGACACTTCGGGATATGGTGCCGCAGCCGCCGGCCAAGAAGAAGAAGAAGGAGAAGGCAGCTCCGGTCTTCAACATGTCGGATATTGAATCGTAAGTATTTTTTGGCTGTGCTTTGTTCTATCATTTGCGTGTGCAATGTAGCTTCTTGTCTTGATCAGTATTTCCTTACAGCCACTCCTCGGAGGGTTCTCTTAGTCAGGGCACTCAAGAGGCCATAGGGGAGTCGAAGCCGACAGCTCCTCCCCCTCAGGTGGTGGCCAACTATGAGGAGGATGAGCCGAATCTCTCCAAGCGAGAGGCTCAGGTAGTTGTTACTCATAAGACCACACGCGGAACTTTGGAGTCTCCGCCTGAGCACGTAAGTAATTTGCATCTTTATATTGTAGGGGTAGCCCCCGAGCCCTTTTTCGAATGACCTGTTGGTCATTTTTGCTCTTGTGGGGCATAGCCCCCGAGCCCTTTCTGATGGTTGTTTTTGTTTATGTTTTTTGCAGCCCTTCATGCATAGCACTAATCTCCTTATCCAGTAGCACCTGGCGCTGGAGGCCAACATGCGCCGGCTGCAAGGTGCGTGTTTTGATCATTCTTTTTTGCTTTGGCTGTCCCTTTTGTCTGTTCTTCTGTTGATCCTTTTGTTCTTTGATGTTTGCAGATGAAAATAATGCAAATCTCCACCGGCTGGACGCTCTTGAAAAGAGCCTTGGTCGAGCAGAGAAGAAAGCTGCAGATGCTGGCGAAGGAGCGCCTGCAGAAGGAGGTAGCTGACGCTGCGGAAGATCGGGAGCGCCTGCGGAAGGAGTCCGCTGATCGCGAGGAGAAGCTTGCTGCTGCGGCTGCAACTCGCGAGAAGGAGATGGTCGATAGGCTGATGGCTGCGGCCAAGGCTTTCTCCGGTGGGTGAGTATCTTTCATTTGTTCTGGTCTTGTATTTTTTTGACTGTTCCTTGTCCTGTTCTTATTCGGATCTTTTTCTTCTTCGTCTCAGATGCGTCAGGCATCGCGTTTGATCACGATGCGCTGGAGCATGGAGATGCCCTGGATGATTCCACCGCAGCGGTCGAAGATCGCTGCGGTACTGCTGCTAGATCCTTGGCGAAGGCCAAGGAACTGCTCCGACGCTTCTATAGTGAGGTCATTCCCAAGGGCGCTGCTCTTGAGGATGTTGACGCTCTGGAGGATGCTCCAGCAGCCTACAAGTGCAAGCAGAAGTACATCGGCGCCTCCATGGGGTTGGCCATGGCCATGGCATCCAGAGACGAGCTAGATCTGCCCCACATCACCTCCCAGATGCCGACAGCTGCAGATGGCTCAGAGGTAGCGTTCGCCCTCTTCGCCTCTCGCTGTAAGCGTTACGGGCCGAGACTCATTGATCTACTGGTGGAGTACACGGTGAAGCAGAAGGAGGAGGCCAAGAGAAGGCATTCCAGCTCTGAGGCCACTCCGGATGTGGGTGCCTAGGCTTGACTGCTATAGCTAGGATAGTTTATCCTTTTTCTTTTGTAATGTAAGCTTTTGTTGATGAACAATCTCACCTTATGCCACGAGGTGGCCTTTGTGTATATAAGTTATGTTTCGATCTCTCACCAGCGATGTTTGTGATGGTCATGTCCTTACTTGTTTGCCTTTAGGGTCCTTCCGGTGAGACTCCCGTTGATACTTCGACGGCTCCTGAGCCGCGTCCATCGTTGGATGATGTGCTGCATCTTGCATTCTTTCATGACCGCGTCCATAGCCTGGAGAAGGATATCCTTGGAATTCGTGGCCATGCGGATGTATGGAAGTCGAAGGTGGAGCGGGCCACTGCCAGGGAGGAATTTTTTAAGGGGGAGCTGCGGCAGATGAGCGAGCAGCTTCAATGTGAGTCTTCGCGAACTGTTGTTCTTTTCAGATGCACTTTTCTTATGTGTCATCTTGTTCTTGTGTTTGGTGCAGGCGTCAATCTCGTTCCGAAGGAGGAGAAGAAGTGCGTTGCTGTTCGGATGAATTGCCTGACCCAACAGGACTTAGAGGCTGGCGGCTTCTTCTGGATGGACCGCGATCGGGCCATCGTCCTTGCGACGGTGCAAGATCGTGTGCACCAGGTTTCTCAGGTGCTGACGCATGCGAGGATTTCACTGGCGTCCACTTGGGTTGTCATGTTTCCCCTAGATGAGGCGCCTTCCAACCTTTGGGGCCTGCTGGCAAAGTTTTGGGACGTGGGCCACATCAAGGAGTTGGTGCGGCATCAGCTAGTTGTTGGGGTGAAGGACGCTCTTTTGCTTGTTCGGCTGCATCACCGTGACGTCGATCTCGCGGCGGTGGTGACTGGGCCACCCCTTCGACCAGATGGTAGTCTTTGGGATATGCGCCCGCATTATGTGGTTGTGAGGCAGTATGCCGAAGAGATCGTTGATATGTTCGAGCAACGGGCGAGTGTGATACTCCAGAATAGGTAGGTCCTGTAAAGAAAATAAATTGATGTAAAATTTGTATGTATTCGAGTGGGTTTGTTGTGCCCTTTGTAAAGTTTATTTGTATTAGCACGTCGTATCTTGTTTTATGCATGTCCTTTTTGTTAGCCTGATGTGGTCAGCTACTCCGGTTGTATGCTATGTTCTCATTCGACAAAGTCGTGAGGTGAGGCGTAGCCCTCGAGCATGTATAGCGAAAAGTAAGGAAAAGAATTTTCGCTCGAGGAACTTAGCTTTTATTCATATCGTAACAAGGAGGTACATTATTCAGCTGAGTAGCCTTGGCTAAGTAGCCTTATTGAAAGTAAAGAGGTAGCTAGGGGTTGAAGCATCGCAGCTGTGCGATGTTCCATGGGTTGGAGTATTTGACTCCTGACTTGACATACATGAGGCGGTAGGCGCCACCTGGGATGACTTCAGTGACGATGTAGGGTCCTTCCCACGGTGACTCGAGCTTCTTCGGCCGCTCTTGCTTGAGTTGTAGGACGAGTTCTCCTTTGACGAAGGACCTTGGGCACAGCCGACAGATGTGGTAGTTGCGGAGGCTCTACTGGTAGACCGCTGAGCGAGCCGCGGCAATGTCGCGTGCCTCGTCGAGTGTGTCGACGGCATCTTCGAGTGCGACCGTTGATTCGACTTCGCTGTAGGAGATGACCCGTGGGGCCTTTAGGCATACATCTGCGGGCAGTACGGCTTCGACTCCGTGCACCATAAAGAAGGGTGTGTATCCAGTTGAACTGTTCGGTGTTGTACGCAGGCTCCAGAGTACGGAGGGTAGCTCCTCCACCCAGGATCCCGCGAGCCTTTTGAGTGGGCATAGCAGGCGTTTCTTGATGCCGCTGCCGATGAGGCTGTTGGCCTTTTCGACCTGTCTATTTTTCTGCGGGTGCACCACGGAGGCGTATGATATGTTGATTCTGAGGCACTCGCAGAAGTCCCGGAATTCCTTCGAGATGAAGTTTGAGCTGTTGTTCGTGATGATGCTGTGCGGCACACCAAACCTGTAGACGATGGGCTCGAAGAACTTGATGGTTGTTTTTCCGCTTTGGTTAGTGACGGGCATGGCCTCGATCCACTTGGTGAATTTGTCGACTGCGACCAGGAGGTAGACGTGGCTTTCCTTTGAAGATTTGGGCAGTTTGCCGATCATGTCGAGGCCCCATTGGGCGAAGGGCCAGGCCAGTGGGATGGGCCTTAGCTCTGATCCTGGTGCATGCGTTTTGTCAGCGTACCTCTAGAAGGCGTTGCATCTTCGGACGATATCTTTGGCATCGTTCAGGGCCGTTGGACAATAGAATCCAGCTCGTAGAGCTTTGGCGACTAGGGCGCGGCTGCCTGCATGATGGCCGCAGATGCCCTCATGGATGTCTTGAAGGATGGTTTGGCCATCACCGATGGTGATGCACCGTTAGAGTACACCCGAAGTGCCACGTTTGTACAACTCGCCATTTATGATGGTGAAGGCCTTTGACCATCAAGATATGCGTCATGCGTCTGTTGGGTCATCAGGCAGTTCTCTGTTTATCAGGTACCGAAGGTACGGCTATGTCCACGTATCTTCGATTGCCATGACCTGCATCAGGCTGACCAACTCGGCCTTGGTGTCGAGCTTTTCGGGTCCTTCGTGTCCTTCGGGTGGCGCAGCCCCCGAGTGTTCTGCTTTTTCGGGTGATCCCTTGGGGAATTTCCTTTTGATAGAAGGTACGCAGATTTTTTCGAGGAACACACCTGGTGGTACCCGTGCACAGGTGGAGCCGATGTTAGCAAGTCTATCGGCTTCCTCATTGCTTTCCCTTCCGACGTGCCGAAGCTCACAGCCGTCAAAGTCACCTTTGAGTGAGTTGTAGAGCGCACGGTACGCGATCATGTTGGCGCTGTGAGCGTCGCACTCGTTCATCGTCTGCTAGACGACAAGGTTCGAGTCACCGTAGATGACTAGGCATGTTGCGCCACAGATCTTGTCCATCCTCATGCCATGGATGAGGGCCTCGTATTCAGCCTCGTTGTTGGAGGCACGAAATTTCATCCGAAGGACGTATTTCATCTTATCGCCTTGAGGGGATGTCAGTATGATGCCGTCTCCTGCTCCAGCTTCACGCTTGGAGCCGTCGAAGTGCATCGTCCATGATTGCGTCATGTCCGGAGTGTCTGGCAGCTGGAGCTCCATCCAGTGGACGAGGAAGTCGGGGAGGACCTGCGATTTGATGGCCTTGCGCCGCTCATAGACTATGTCTAGTGGCGATAGCTCGATGCCCCACAAGGCTACGCGTCCCGTGGCTTCGGGATTGTTCAGGATGTTGGACAATGGTGCCTCGTTAACGACCATTATCTGGTGCTCCTGGAAGTAGTGGCTCAACCGCCGAGCCATCATGAATACGCCATAGGCGAGCTTCTGGTAGTGAGGGTACCTCTGTAATGTTGGTGTTAGTACCTCGCTAAGGTAGTAGATTGGGTGTTGGACCCCATGGGTCTTGCCCTCTTCGGGTCGTTCGACCACGAGTATGGTGCTTACCACCTGGTGCGTGGCTGCGATGTATAGCAGCAGAGGTTCTCGTTCCTTTGGCGTGACCAGAACAGGCGAGGTGGAGAGTAGACGCTTAAGGTCTTCGAATGCGTCGTCTCCTTCGGGTGTCCACTCGAACTTTTCCGCCTTGTGCAGCATCTGGTAAAAGGGCAAGTCCTTATCGCCCATGCGACTAATGAATCTGCTCAGTGCTGCAATGCGTCCAACTAGCTGCTGGACTCCTCTGAGTTTCTTCGGCTTCTCCATGGTCAGTATGGCCCAGATTTTCTTTAGATTTGCCTCGATCCCCCGCTGAGAGATGAAGTAGCCAAGTAGTTGGCCAGATGGGACGCTGAAGGCGCACTTTTCTGGGTTCAGCTTGATCTTATAGTGATCAAGGTTATCAAACGTCTCGCAGAGATCGTCGATTAATGTCTTGGCTTCCTTGGTCTTGATGACTATGTCGTCGACATAGACTTGCATGTTGCGACCAATCTGGTTTTTCAGACACACCTCCATGCACCTCTGGTACATGGCGCCTGCGTTCTTCAGCCCGAAGGGCATGGTGTTGTAGCAAAACACTCCGAACAGCGTGATGAACGCCGTTTTCTCCTGATCTTCGACCTTCAGCCGAATCTGGTTGTAGCCTAAGTAGGGGTCAAGGAAGGAGAGTTTCTCGCATCCTGTAGTCGAATCGATGATCTGATCGATCCACGATAGAGGGAAGTGGTCCTTGGGACAGTACTTGTTGAGCGATGTAAAGTCTACGCACATCCGCATGATGTTCGTGTACTTCTTGGGGACCAGCACGGTATTTTCCAGCCACTCGCTCTCCTTGATTTCTCGGATGAAGTTGGCATCGAGCAGTCGGTTGACTTCGATTCCAATGGCTTCAGCTCTTGGATCGAACAGTCGTCGAATCGACTGCTTGACTGGCTTTGCATCGGGGAACACATTGAGTGCATGCTCGGAGAATTCCCTGGGAACTCCTGGCATGTCCGTAGGACACCAGGCGAAGATTTCTCAGCGCTCACGGAGGAATTCGACGAGCGCACTTTCCTATGCGGGGCTGAGGTCGTTGGCGATCAGCGTCGTCTTGGAGGCGTCTGTTGGGTGGACCTGCACCTTTTACGTGTTGACCGTGGAGTCGAACGACATGTCCGGTGAGTTTTGCCTAGAGACTGGGGGTGCCTCATTGTCCGTTACTTCTCGGAGCCTCGTGAGTTCTTCCTGCATGCCGAATGACTGGGAGATTCTGTTGAAATCTCTGTCATAGTGATCGGATCGGGTGAAGCTTCCTTGGACGGTAATGACGCCCCTGGGTCCAGGCATCTTCAGTAGGAGGTACGCGTAGTGCGGTACTGCTAGGAATCTTGCGAACGCCACGCGCTCGAGGATGGCGTGGTACTATGATGGCCAGTCTACCACTTCGAACTCTAGTCATTCGCGCCTAAAGTTTTCAGGCTTGCCGAAGATGACGTCGAGCCATATCTTTCCCAGGGGATATATGCCCTTCCCTGGGACTATGTCGTGGAACGTCGTCTCAGATTGTTCCAAGATGCACAGCGGGATCCGCATCGCTGCGAGGGTGCTGGCGAACATTAGGTTGATGTCGCTGGCGCCATCCATGAAGACGCGGCTCATCTCGAATCCTCCAATCTGCGCCTCGAGCACCAGGGCAACATGACCTGGGCGAGGGATTTGGCGAGGGTGATCCGAATGATCAAATGTGATGCAGGACTCCGAGCCACTAAGGTACTCATCGATGGCAGGTGGAGCGATCACGGCCAGGCTGACTTGTCGGGTGGTCTTCTTTTGCGCCCTACTGGTAGGGCGTCCCTTCTGGATCATCAGGGCCCCTTTTGGCGGTGTGTATCCTCATGTACCATTGTTTGGTGCAGGTGCGATTGCTGGATTCAATGGTCCCATGGGTGGTGGTGGAGGAGCTCCGTGGGCAATATCACTTGGTGCAGGTGCGGGCCCGAACCCAGGGTTCACGATCTGGCGTCGCATTTGGGTGAGACCCTCGCTGAGTTTCTGGAACTCGCGGTAGTCCTTTAGCATGTGGTTGGCCTTCTTTTTGCCATCTTTCTTGTCAATATAGAAGTGGATGGTGCAGGGACCATACATCTTGTCATATGCCGAGGGCTCGTCGTCGCGGCTGTGGCGCTGCCATGTTTGTGTAGGGCGTCCTCCATTGCGGGAGTTGCCTCCGCAATATCCGCTGCTGAGGTTTCCGTCGTTGCGTTGGTCGGCGTAGCCAACCGCAACCATGTCGACTCCATCGCGA